>JASGLE010000033.1:1292500-2492500 GCA_030179965.1 Cyperus esculentus | reverse complement strand
GGGTACAACTCGTATCTACCAGAACCTGATCCAATATTTGCTACATACATGACACATGGCTACATAGGTTGCATCTCTAAATCGACATGTTCACTGTGATTGTCCTTGTGAACCCTGCTGTCAGAGGCAGATTCAGTGTTGGTCTGGTTTGCGTTCATTTCTTGCACCGGAGGAGGGTTCACTACGGTCATGGGAGTGACCGAGTTGTCGGAGAGACGGTTTTTCATTTCTCGGTGCTCCTGACATACGGCACACCAATGCATGCAACAGTGCACGGCACATGAATCACACGGTGAATTCTGTCAAAGTATATGAAGAATAAAGTTAAAAGCAAGTACATAACCAAGCCTAAGTCTCACATCCCAGAGTGGCAGCCTCCCACGGTAATAAGAAAACAGTTATGAAAATGAGTAAATTTATTATATGGACAATAACCTTATTTTACAATTTTCTCAATAGAAATCAATTATTGATGTATTTTTCTATAATTTAGAAAAGCTGTGAACCCAAATTAGGTGAAATTTGGAACCTATATGTCATATGATTTGAAAATTTATAACTCAGTTTTATCAACAGCTATCAGTAATGAAGGGATTTTTCAAATTGCCCCAAATCTGATATATGGTGTATATATTAACTCAGGTACAAATTTTTAGTTTTCTATTACAGTAATTGACATGAAATACAATGGTTGTCCTACGGTGGATTGTAATTAACAATTGTGTGTTTTATTAGGATTCTGTAGCAGTCAAAGTTACAGAACATGAATAACTATACAATAGGTGTTAGAGAGAGTGTTACTAAATAAAAAACATGCATTCTTTTTAATAAACAACTCATGAAATACTGCTAATAACTAGTACTAATAAAATAGGTATTGGAGAAAGAAAATTGTATAAATTATCTTACCTTCAGATGATATTTCTTCTGGAGAGATTGTCGGAATAAACCAGTATATATACCACACACCCACCAACTAAACACTAGACCTTCTCCAATAAGAAAAGAAGTTCTTGGATCTATCCCATGAAATACTGCTGTCGCTATTGCCAATGCTATCCCACCTTCTACACAAAGGGCATGGCATAAGCAAGGCCTTGTCCATGGTATATCCTCTCTCAATCTCTCCACATTTCGACCAAATAGCACACATGGACAGAAGAGTCCAGTCCAGCCTAGATGCAGAGAGAGGGGGTCAATGCTAAGTATATAATAAGGAATAGAAATGTCTGCCAGTAATCCCCATGATTTGAAACTGTGATACAGTAAACCAATATGGCATTGTCCACAACAGGAAGATTGCAAAACTGCCAATCAGATCACAACCAGAGTTCCCACAAAACAGGTTACCTGGGTTCCCATCAATTCAACCTAAAGATTCAAGTTGGGTACTTGGGTCAGGACTCAGGATGACTTTTAAGTCAGATCGGGTCATGCCAGGAGTTGGTTAAGCATCCCTTTAGTGGACCAAAATGCTACAGTCTTCAACACTCAAGATATACTCATGTAACAGCTGTTAATTGCACAACCAACAACCAGCATGGCACTAATTTGGCAGGAGTTACTTGGTAAGAAAAAAAAAAAAGAATATACTTACAGCTGTCAGTATCCTGCATGCAGTCAAAGATACTGCTAGTCCACGGCTCGTCAGCTGGTGCGACATAGCTCTCTGGAAGCTGCTGCCCACATTCACTGCACCGCTTCACAGCCAACTATATTTACACAAAAAAGGAAGCCAACAGAAAAACAGTTAATACAAAGTATGTCAAATTAGAAAATTCCATTGCAGGAATGCTTTCTGCAAGCCCCAATAAAAACCAGTGTAGTCAATGTACACTGCGATGGGATAGATTAAAAATCTTTTAAAAGCAGCGGCAATACCGTGCCTGACCGTAAGACATTCTCTCTAGAGCGTATAAGATATTTCCATTTTGCATAGCTACATGTGATTTTGCATTCTATTGAATTAAAATAATGAAATATTAAGAAAAGATCCTTCTGTGTGCATGCTGAAACTGTAAAAATGACTTTCTACTGAAATTTTTTGTCTTTGTACTGTTAGTAAAATTTTAGGAGGCAAAAGGTTGATTCTTTGAAAAGAGGGAAACACTACAAGAAAAATATTACAGAGATACCAACAACAATATCAAAATCAATACCGACTGTATTTGTACTCATATTAAATGGACTACAATTCAAATTAATGGCCAAATTATGCTACTTTTTTTTTAAACAGTATAGTGTATATACTATACGAAGATCTTGAATCCTAAAATGAGTTAATGTAAAAATATTAACCCATTTAACTTACAAACTAACATAGTTAGTACCGATATTTCCCAATACTAAAATTAATTTTTGTGGTGGCAATTGCATATCAGAAGTCCACACAGTAAGACATACACTAGGAATGAGTGAAAAATAGCAATTTACTTTAGTTAGTACATCTAATATCTAATTGCAATCCTAAAAACCCATGACACCCCAAAAGGTCCAAAAGGGAGGAAAAAAAATGTTCAATTGCTCTCATCCATACACAATAACCAGACCATGAATTGCTAAACTGAGGCTATAAAAAAGAGAGAATGAGAAGATGTGATAATACCTGAGGGACTTGGACGGGGAGGTTGAGCTCTCCGGGCCGGATGTCCTCCAGCGGCGCCGCCTCCGCCTGGCCCTGGTCCTTGCTCAGCTTCACGTACCTCTCCGCCATCTGATCTGATCTCCTTCCCCCCCCTCTCTCTCTGCGTCGGTTACTAGTGTTAATAGTGAAATGAAATCTAGTTGCGAGGAGGCTACTGGATCGGAGATCTGAAGCAAAGTGTTACGCTTTTGTTTTGTTTTCCGTCTCTGGAAGTTAATGTATGATGTATCCTCTCCGTTTCGTCTGACTGATTGACTCGAGTAACTACGGACTATATGGTGGGTGGGTCGGCGACTCAGTGGGGTCAGTCTGTCGGTGAGGGAAGATAACTGTTTTAGACGGATTTTATTAGAACTAATAAATAGCCCAAAATTATTGGGGCTGTTCGGCAACCCCTCCTTAATCCTTCTTAGACTTTTTTTAACTTCTTTTAACTTCTTTAATCTCTTAATCATTCCGAACGTAAGCTCCTTAGCACGGATTAAAAGTTTCTCCTTAAGCCTCTTTTTGATCGGGGCTTAAGCCTTGCCCGGATTCCTAAGAAAATAATACTCATGGCTTAGGCTTAAGCTTTCTTTAGCTCTTTTTCTTTTTCCGAACGAGTGTAGCTTAGTGAGGCTCAAATATTTAAGCCAACCACCTTACCGAACAACCCCAATTATATCTTGCTGAAAGCTCAACCTTGCAAAAAAATCGATATGGACCTTAAATTTTAATGAGCCAATACATTAATGTATGAGATTCGTTGAAAGTATTAAGTTCAAAAACCGTAAAGAATAATTCAAACTTTTTAAATTTCAAAGATATATGATGATCTATACATACATGAAATATATCAATGAATTTTTTTAAAAAAATTTTACAATTCTTTATATATTATATCATTTACTATAAAATTTAAAACAATTCATATTTACCGACGGTCAATAAAAGTTTAAAAGAATTTACTCCAATTATATCGTTATATTATGTTTTTCTTAATCCGATGACTATTAATAAATATTTAACCCTTACCCCATTCAATGGAAAATTCTATATCGATACTGAGTTTGATACCAAATTTGATATGCAAGGTTTTAGGTGCAGTATGAGTCAGTATTCAAGTTATACTTGACAATATTCAAGATGTCTGTATTCGGTAAAAAAAAAAAAAACTAGAAAATCAAAGTTTTAGGTTTAGTAGGAGTCAGTATTAAAGTTTTACCTAAAAATATTCAAGTTATACCATGTAGTATTCAGGATATCTGTATTCAGTATAAAAAAAAGGAAAATCAGGGTTTTAGGTGAGGTAGTATTCAAGCTATACCATATAGTATTCAAGATATATGTATTATGGTAAGAAAACTAGAAAATTAGGGTTTACTGATAATTAGTTGCATTTTTTTATCAGTATGCAAGTTTTATTAGTAAATATTTAAGTTGTACCATATAGTGTTCAAGATATGTCTATTCTGGTAAGTAAAACCACAAATTTAGTGTTTCATGATAGTTACTTGTGCAGTCTACAAGTCATTATTCAAAGTCAGTTTGTCAATATTCAAGTTCCAATGGAAAATATCAAAATATTCAAATTACACCAGTGAGTATTCAAGTTATGTATATTACGGTGTTACTGATAATAAGTTGCAGTATTTATTAATAATTAGATTTTTTGTCAGTATTCAAGTTTTACTTTAAAATATTCAAGTTAGTATTCAAGATTGACATTACTAATTTGTAAACTTTCTTTGTTTTATTTTGTGCAAAAAGTTTGTTCGGATCAAGTTGAAGTTTAATTGAAATTTAGTTCAATTTAGTTGAAGTTTATTTTTAGTTTAGTTGAATTTATTTGGCATTTCAAATTGTTTATTTTTCTTGTGTTGAATGCTTGTATGAATTTTTAGTTATTAACTGATGTTGTTTGGAAAACACGTTCCTTATTAAATGTTTGACTGATCAATGATCTCGGTATTAAATATGATATCAACTACCGTATCACTATATCCGGAACCTTATTCAATATAAATTTATCCCACAAAATTATTTGAATGGGATTTTAAAAGCATCCTTCATAAAATAGGGTAAATTTTCTGGATGGTCACTAAACTTTACTCTCAATCCATAATTGGTCACTGGACTTCTATTTATTCATTTATGGTCACTCAAATTTGATGTTTATCCAAATTTGGTCACTCCATTAGTTTTTCCATCCAACTTAACGGAATAATTAATATGAATTCAATTTTAAGTCTTAGACATATATTTTTTTCCATATAGAATATATATAATATGTGAGATATAAGAAACAAATTAAAATTTTGTTTATTTTATTTCAAAAAATATTTTTTTCAAAATCATTTTAATTAATATTCTCATGTAAATTTAATTTTTAACATTTCTAAAAGTATGAAATATTTTATTGCAATATAAAGAATAAATAAAAATAATTTGTATCATTATATTCTCACTTTTTAAGTTTTACATTGAAAAAATATGTGTAAACACTAAAATTGATGTCATGTTAATTTTTTCGTTAAGTTGGATGGAAAAACTAACGGAGTGACCAAATTTGGATAAACATCAAAGTTGAGTGACAAAAAATGAATAAATAGAAGTTCAGTGACCAATTATAGATATGGAGCAAACTTCAGTGACCTCTTAAAAAATTTACCCCATAAAATATTGTGGGTAGCGTCAAAAGTCGAAACTTAATTACAAAGCAAAAGGAAAGTCACAAAAAAAAAAATCCAAAAAGGTATTTCAAAAACTTCTCACGAACCGAGCATTCCGGCCTTCTGCGACTAAGAACTGGATGTCTGGATCCGACCATCCCGGGTCATCAATGGACTGACAACATGGACTCGTGACATCCTAACGAGTAACGACGCGTCCTCCCTTCCCGTCCGCCCGGAACTCATATTCCCTAACTTACTGCATTACGCAGTTTACAATTTTAGCCGTTGGATTGTCTTGCGATCCGCGCTGGCACGCATCTCGAGACAATCCAACGGTTGACATTGTGAACTGCACAAGGCAGTACAGCAGGGGATGAGCACTCGTCCGCCCGTCGTGCTGATCCAACGGGCCAGATCGATCAATTCAGGGGCCCAAATGCCAATACCTCTTCAGTATTACAGCGGCCCAAAATACGCGCGAGCGAGAAGCACACAACAAAGTTCACTCTCGTACTGGCGGGAATCGCAGTGTCAGTCAGTCAGTCGCTACACCACTCGCAAGTCACAATCTCCCTCTCTCTCCGCCATCGTTCATTCATTCCCCGATCGATCGATCGGACATGGAGGAAGGCGACGCCGGAGGCGGCACAGGCGCAGGCGCAGGCGATCGGTCTAGCTTCATCATCGGCCTCATCGAGAATCGAGCAAAAGAAGTATACATACATACATTTCCTCTTTCTTTCCACCTTTCAAATCTCTCAACACGCAAATTATTCAAACAAATGCTCTTGAAAACATTCTTATTGAGCATGTTTGCTTGCTTCTGTGGTTTTAAGGTTGGTGTGGCGGCGTTCGATCTGAGATCTGCCTCGCTGCACCTCTCCCAGTACATCGAGACCAGCCGCTCGTACCAGAACACCAAGACGCTGCTGCATTTCTACGATCCGATGGTCATAATCGTCGCGCCTGTCAAGACGGCGCCGGACGGTATGTCGGGGGTTTCGCAACTGGTCGACAAGTACTTCCCCTCTAATAGAAAGGTTTTGCATAGTTCTTGCTTCATTTTAATGTTATTTAGTTGGTACAGGAAATATAGACTTTGTTTATGTTTATGAATTATGATTAACAATATTATTTTTCTTAGGTTACAATGGCAAGAGGTTGCTTTGATGATACGAAGGTATATTTTCTGACTTGCTAGCTCACACCACTGGAACTGTGCTTCAATCTGGAAAACCAATATATGAAAAGAATGAGGGAACATTCCTAGTTGTAGGCTAAGTTATACGCTTCTATTTATCCATGACATTAGGAAATCAATCAAACGGGCTCAATAAGGAAAAAAACATGTGTCATCTTTTCTGCACTAGTTGTGCAGTATTGTCGAATTGTGTGGTATTGGCACATGGCAGCAAACACTTATTTGTTGTTGCTTTTGTTTTTTTTTTCTGGAGTTGTAACAAACAATTATTTATTGGAGCTTTTTTTTTTTTTCCAAGAGTTGTTATAAATATGTTTATCTAATTGGTGTCATCCCTATTTATATTCTGTGAAGGGTGCAGCATTGGTTAAGAATTTATCAGCCAAAGAGCCATCAGTACTTGGATTGGATACATACCATAAGCAATACTATCTGTGCCTAGCTTCAGCTGCTGCTACTGTAAAATGGTATGCAAAGTAGATAAACACATAATTAATTTACATAGTAACATAAGATGACAACTGAATATTTCTTCACAAGCTTTTATTGTGTGGTAGGACTGAGGCAGAGAAAGGCATAGTTGTCATGAACCACTCTCTAACGGTACTATTTTGCATATAAGTCCCTACAGCCTATTCGTGCAGTCAATTCTCAGACTATACTATTTTTTTTTTTTTCTCAGGTAACATTCAATGGCTCATTTGACCATATGAACATTGATGCTACAAGGTACATTTATTTTGATGCAGCACATGATATATTTCTAACTAATGTCATTCTGGTAAGAACTTATATTTTGTTTACCAGTGTTAGAATTCTGGAAGTAATTGAACCATTACACACTGAACTTTGGGGCACAAGTCACAAAAAGAAGAGCCTCTTTCAAATGCTAAAGACTACTAGGACAATTGGAGGGTACTTGCATTTTATCTTTTTTTTTTTTTGCTGTCTTTATTATAATTTGTACTTGTTTTGTTAATTTGGCTGTTAGTATTTATATATTAGTATTTTCAGGGCACGTTTACTTAGAGCCAACCTCCTTCAACCACTAAAAGATATTGAGACAATACATGCTCGTCTTGATTGCTTGGTATCTGTTTTCTTCTTGTATTGTATGATTTTATATTAATAATTTTCAACTTTTATTTATGTCTGCTTTTCTATCTTTTCCTTTTCCTAATCATAATATCTAATCATAGGATGAGCTTGTGAGCAATGAAGAACTTTTCTTTGGACTGACACAAGGTCTTCGCAAATTTCCGAAAGAGACAGGTAGGATTGATTCATACCTAATGCCATGTAAAGTGAAGTCGGTACATAAGATAAAAGTTTCTTTGGGGCCCATTGGCAGATAAGGTGCTGTGTCATTTCTGCTTCAAGCGAAAGAAGGTAACAGATGAAGTGCTGAAGGCTCCAAACGGAAGAAGGAGCCAGATGCTCATCTCTGACATCATTGTTTTAAAGACTGCTCTGGATGCCTTACCATTTCTCTCTATGGTACCTGATAGTAAAAAAAATCTCTTGAACTATCTTAACTAATCTTTTAATATCATATATAGCAAAGAAGCGATATGTATCTTCTTACTGGATACCTGTAGTTACGTGCATTCAGTATTGTTATTCTCACTTTTGCTTTTCTTTGTCCCATGAACCTTTCGAAGCTCTACTGATACCAGTACTGCTTCCAAGTCTGGACCTCTTATATAATATTTGTTTGTGTTTAGCTAACACTATCGCATTGTTTTAAGGTCTTAAAGGATGCAAAGAGCTCCCTTCTCTCCAACATTTTTAGGACCATCTGCGAAAACCCCAAATACTCTGAAATGAGAAAAAGGTTCTTCCTTTTCTGTAGTCATTTTGCTCCTACCCTGTTAATTGTTATGTAATCTTATTTCGTTCTCTTTTATTGCCAAATCTCAGAATTGGTGACTCCTTTGATGAAGACGTGGTGCATTCCAAGGCTGCTTTTGTTGCTTGCACCCAACAGTGTTTTGCTATCAAAGCCGGCATAGATAGCCTTTTAGATGTGGCAAGGCGTTCCTTTTGTGACACTAGTGAAGGTATTTCATTGATTTCTTCTATATATGCTATCGACCTTTTTAAGTTGTGAACATAACTCACTTGAAACATCTGTGTCTAAATGCAGCTATACACGATCTAGCTACTAAGTACAGAAAAGAATTTAACATGCCAAATCTGAAATTACCCTATAACAATCGGCAAGGGTTTTATTTCAGCATTCCTCAGAAGGAGATAAGCGGGAGACTGCCAGATAAATTCATCCAGGTTTTCAGGACCTCACTTTCTAATGAACTCTGTAGTTTGATGAAGAAATACTCTTTACTGTTTGTTCCATTTGTGTAAAGTTACGTCACTACATGCATTTGTAGGTAGTGAAACATGGAAAAAATGTACACTGTTCAAGCTTTGAACTCGCATCGGTAATTTTATGTAACAACGTTATGAAATATAAAATAACTTCTAATGTTTTGCTACAGTAAACCAACTTTTGTTTGGTTAAAAAATGGAAATTTTGAGTTGTATAATTAATGAAAGAAATAGAAAGAAGCTAAATAAAAGTTGGTGTAGTGTAGCAAAACTCATATTTTTAATGGTGTCAAACATGTTTAATCGACATTCGATTGTATTTTTCAGCTCAATGCAAGGAATAAATCTGCTGCTGCTGAATGTTTCATGCGAACTGAGATCTCTTTGGAAGGTTACAACTGTTTCAATGGGAATGCTTTATCTGATAATTAGAGAACCTAAAAATGTCATGAATATTTTCCCAAAATTGGAAATTTGTATGTTTCAGTAACAGGGTCATGTCAGGAAATATTTTAGAATGGGGCAGATCTATGCCATAAATGTTATAGTGGAATATAATTCATATACTTTGGACTACAAAAATACTTTTCTATTATTTTGCAAAATATTATAGGAAGAAAATGGAATCAATTAGTTTCTTTTTCGGCGAACTCTACCCTTGCCCAATAAATCACAAGATTTGTGATTTTTATACTACCAATGAAGTGGCGTCTCTGAGTACTAAAGCGCTTATAGAGAAACACAGTTGATAGAGGCAGTTTGGGCACTTTACGAAACTATGAAGCAAGAGAGACATTGAGTTTTTTTGTTCGTTTTGAAGGGGTGCAGCTGTTATTTTCTCCATTTTCTGTGGCACACAGGTTGCTGCTATATTTGCATTACATGAATAATTCAAGCCTATTTTGGCATTTTATCATGTTACAGATGAAAGAGCTTATGTTTCATGTCCTAATGTGATTTTGTGAAGTTTAGACACAGCTTTTTATCCATAAACAGTTCTTAGTTGATTATTTAATAGTGCTTCTTTAATTATTAATATAGGGCTAATGGAGGCAATTAGAGAGGATGTTGCCATTTTAACTCTGCTAGCAGAGGTGTTGTGTTTCCTAGACATGATGGTCAATTCTTTTGCACATACTATTTCCACTAAGTTAGTCGGCCGATATACCCGGCCTGAGTTCACTGGTAGGGTTTTCAGTACATTTCTTTTCTTTTGAAACATTAATTATTTAAATTATTGCCCCACAAGCATGATGACAATCACCCTACTAGTGTCATTCTGTTATTTTTGAAAAAAAATAATAATAAAATAAAACAAGTTACCCTTTTCCTCCCATTAACAGGTTGAAGTAAAGTGAATTTAACATGATCTCAGCTTTGATATGTGATCTTCTTCATATAAAAGAAAGTTATCATATTTATTTGTACAGAAAATGGTCCTTTAGCAATAGATGCTGGGAGGCACCCAATTCTTGAAAGCCTGCATTCAGAATTTATTGTATGTTTTCTCTTTTCCTTTTTGTGTAGATTTGCATCTTCTACAATATGATTCAGTCAAAACACTAGTATTTATTTTAACCTTGATAATGCTTAATTTGTAGCATTTGTTTTTATGCAGCCTAATAACATATTCCTCTCTGAAGCATCTAATATGGCAATCGTCACTGGTCCAAATATGTAAGCTCCTTTTTGCACTTTGACAAGATATGCTCTGATGTAGACTTGTTTGCATTGGAACTTATTAAGTGTTCTCTTTCATCTTTGTGAGGTAGGAGTGGGAAAAGCACATATCTTCTACAAATATGTTTAATAGTAATCCTTGCTCAAATTGGGTGTTATGTACCAGCCCGTTTTGCATCATTAAGAGTAACTGACAGAATTTTCACACGAATTGGTGTGGAGGACAACATAGAAAGCAATTCTAGCACGGTACTGCCATTTCCTTTAATTTCCATTTATGTTTATTCAATGTTATAATTGAAGACCTGGTTTTGCATGCTTAATGCAAACTTCCAATATTCACCAAACATTTTGCAGTAGCTCCCTTGAAACCCTTTTATGGTTTACCGAGGACTGGTCTGATGTTATTATCTATCAGTGACAAGGAATAGATTTTCAAAAAAGCATCTTCAGGGTTGTATGCATAATATTCTTGTATGGCCAGGCATAGTAAAAGGCATTGAAACATCACATTGTTTGAGTGTAGCCATTATTATTAAGCCAGCAAGGTTCTCTTAGCGTAATGCACAAAAAAGAGTTTGTCAACTTCCTTGCCTAATTAACAACATCCTCACTCTGTATGGAACCACAAAATCTAAGCTTTCTGGACCTCCTCTAGTTTATGTTTAGCAGAATGGACTTTTGATTTCAGAACAACACTAAAATTTTAACTTTGTTGAGCAGTTTATGTCGGAAATGAAGGAGACGGCATTCATTCTTCAGAATATTTCTCCAAAGTATATCTCCATACATGTCCTTAAAATTTAGTTTAATTTGCATTCTTGCAAAATGAAATGACAATAATTTAGTCTCATATATGCTTGAATGCCCCTCTGAAATTCAGTAAACAGCATTTCTTACAGCCAGAGCAATAAAATTATTATCACAATGTCATTTAATTCAAATGTGGTTTGCATGCGAAAGACTATTCTTTTTCTATGTGTGGTCTGAAGAGGTTGTTCCATAAATTGTGCAGAAGTTTAGTTGTAATAGATGAATTAGGGCGGGCAACTTCTTCATCTGATGGATTCGCAATTGCATGGAGTTGTTGTGAGCATCTCTTATCCACTAATGCGTAAGTTGCTAGCTTATTCATGAATTGGTGTAAGCATTTTCCAATTTGAACTTCTGTCTGCTTCAAGTATTCAAGCAGTGCTCATTGTAATTCTTTCTGATACTGAACTTAAAAGTGAGACAGTGAAAGTACTTCATCTTGCAATGTCATGTCTAGAAAGTAGAAAGTGAAATACTTATGAGTCAATACCTTATATATGTTTTGATTAGGTATACCATTTTTGCAACACATATGGAGGGACTATCAGAACTAGCTAGCTTATATCCCAATGTGAAGATTCTCCATTTTGAGGTTGATTTGAGAAACGATCGCTTGGATTTCAAGGTGTGTTTCTGATTAACTTCAATTACTGTAGTTGTACCACACAAGTTCATCATGCTAGAATTAAACTGATCTTTGTTTTGTGTCAGTTTCTTCTGAAGGATGGACCCAGAGGGATCCCTCACTATGGCCTCCTACTGGCTGGAGTTGCTGGATTACCAAGTACTGTCATTGAAACTGCAAAGCAGATTACTTCCAAGATCACTGAAGAGGTGGGTTCAAAACTCTGATATACAATCTCTTCAATTGTGATAATGTTGTCTGATATCTTAAGCCAAAGTATTCTTCAGACAAAATTTAATACTTAAAAGTTCCTTTTGGACTGTAGGAGGTGAAGAGGATTAGTACGAACTGTGAAGAGCATGAATCAATGCAGATGACATACCGGATAGCACAAAGATTGATATGCTTGAAATATTCAAACCAAAGTGAGGAGTATATCCGACAAGCCCTTCAAAATCTCAAAGAGTCTTATCTCGAGGGTCGCTTGCCATCTTAAATTGTTTATCTTTGGGCTTACACACAAGATATGACTCTTAAAATGTTGCGAACTTTATTGATCCTGTGGATTGTAGATATGTTATAAACTTATAATCGTTAATGCTTGTGATAATTGACAATGCATACGTGACCTGAAAAACGAATGCAGATTAGAATTCTAAATTTGTCGTAGTTTTTTTTTTCCTCTTTTTTTTTTTTTTTTTTTTTTTTTTTCCTTTTGAAATCTTGCCAAGTGATTTATCAAATTTTCAAAAAGGGAGATCAATGAGGTATGATTTTAAATAGTAATTATTGAGATTTGTGATTGTCAAATTCTGAAAAAATGTTATTCACCCTCCTCCCCCTCTAGCACTTTAAGTCACAAATTCTTAAGATTTATATTTTTCAGATAAATAAATTTTACAACTTAATTGTGAAGCACGTACTACCTGAGGGCTTGTTCTAATAAATATCCATGCAGCGTGTTATAATCATACTTTAAACATAGCGCTACTGTTATTTCAATCAAAAAAGACTGAATTGAATACTTCAATCCAAAAACTAACTGCAATCAGGATATATAGTTCATTAATTATATTTACAAATAGTGCTAGATGTTACTGAAAAAATAATTCTAAATTGTTAGAAAATCCTGGAAATAAAATTAATGAATGTGACGCCATTAGTTCATAAGTATGTCAGTCAATTTGAGGTTATCAACACCAAAACTAGCCTGCACAAGAGAAAAGCCAGCCAACATGAGTTTAGCACTAAAAAAAAAAGGAGCTTCCACTGTTGATTAATTTGGCAAGTCTCTTTAAAAGTGGATATGAAAATATCACATTTATATTATAAAGAAGGGCTAGTAATTTACCAATAACTTGTGGATTTCTTCCAACATAGGAACATAGTGAGCACAATATTTCTGAATCTCTGCATTTGCATCTGGCCCCGCTATTGTCTCTATTACTTTTTTCCTATGAGGAACTAGTTTCAGTGCTATCTGCAAATAATTGTTAATCTTTCATTGCTCAAATTACCATAATGTACATGACATCCTTTATATATATGGAACTCTGAAAAGAATAATCATACAACACAACAACAAACTCAAATTTTGCAAACTTGCACGTACAAATTCACCCAACAAATTAAGAACCGGTAAAATAAAAGAATTTATTCATGCTTTGAACTGTTACTCAGTTCAATCCATGTTGCACATTGTGCCAAATTAAATATATGATATAATGTATATATGCCTGCTTGGTATATATATATGTCCCTCTTGCGATTATGTACCATAGAGTTTGAAGCAATTAAGTGAAGCTATTATTTCAAATTTGCATGTTAATATATAACCATCATTTTTTACCATAAAAGTGGAACTTGTCAACCAGCCATGCCACCTCTTCAGAGTCCTGTTATAAGAAATGGTACCTGTATGTGTCATGCTCCATTCAGGATGCTCTACCAAATTTCTCAAGAGCTCAACAAAGAAATCCAGTCCCCTGAAATAGGAGCTTTTTATATTTCAAATTGCAACCTATATATAATCTTTGCTTTCTAAATTAAGAATATAAAAAGAAGTCCTCAGAGTACCAAAAAAACTATAGTGGTCCTATAAAATTTACTAGAGGTGGAATAATTATATATTTTGATGTCTTAATTACCTTGTTAACCAGAGTATTCCATTAGTGCAACTGGATGCCATTCTGGCAGTTTTGGCCTGAATCTCTTCTTGCATTATGCTTTGCAGGGAAGTGTATTTTGAAGGATCGGAAGTGTATATAGCTTCCAGCCTCTGAAAAGAATCCGGTTTAGATGACATCTGTTAGATATTAAATAGGAGTAGAACTCACCTAAAAAAAATATCAAATCACTTTCAAATTTTGATTTACATAATTTAATTAATAAATTATTCATTTCAAAATCTTACGAGATACAAAATTTTTTCATTTTTGAGAATTTTGAATTTTTTTTTAAAAGATTTTTTACAAGTGACTATACAATATTAGTAAATAATTAATATTTATGTATCGTTTTCAAAGAATCTCAAATTAACAAATACTTAAAAATTCTTAAAAATAGAAAATTTTTCTATCCCATAAGATTTTGATATAAAAAATTTATTGAGTCATATAGATCGAAAGAGGAGATCAGATCCACTTACACCAAAAATTTTGACATAAAAATTACATCAAGCCTTATAAATTCACAAAAAAAATCTTTTACAAATATATTCATTTACTTATAAATTGATTGTGTTTCAAACTTTATTTAATGTGAATACCATTTGCTACTCTATCAAAAATCATCAATTTTTTTATGGTAATTACAACAGTCTAAATTTGATGATTCTCAAAGTATTAAATGACACTCGAATTGAATGAAACTTTATACACAATAAATCTATAAGTAAATAAATATATCTGTAAGAGATTTTTTATTTTTAAGATTTTTAATAAATTTATAAGGCTTGGTGCACTAATTTTGTGTCAAAAAACTTTTTGTGTAAATAAGTGGATCCCTTTTGTTAAAATTTGAAGGTGATTTGATATGTTTTCGGAGCGACGCTCAGAAGTTCTACTCGTTAAATAGCATCATCATCCAGAGATTTTAATTACTAATAATTTTTACACCAAACAAGTTTTTGACGTCATACCGATATGTTGCTTCCTACGTCACATAGTCTCACAGCAGACATGTTTGGTCCAAGCTTATCTAGATTTAGAATTTAATCAATCTCATAATTTCTATACTTTACACATTGAAGTAACTAACTAATATCTATTTTAATTGGAGAACAATTGAAAATATATAAAATATCCTATGATATCTTTACTATATATATAAAAGCATATTGTAAAAAAATGACATGACAGAGTTATCTTCCCCAAATAAAAAATTTGAGCCGTTGATCATTTTCTTGGATATATCAGAACCATTGATTTACGTTAATGCCCGTTAATGTTAATGTCTCAGCCCATTAAAATTTAAGACCCATATCAATATTCTCAATATAAGACCCATTGAGCATCTTCAAGAGACGTCGTAAAACACTCTTAAAACCAAAAATTGGGAATTAATTAGGAGAGAAAACCGTCTCCAAGAGATACGCAAACAACTATCCCTATTTTTAGCACTTCCAAAACCAGAGCCAAATTGAGCTATTTTGACCCAGTTTTTAGCACTCCCAATATGACTTCCCAAAACCAGAGCCAAATCCAGACCGTTCAAATGTATTGGGATCAATATTTTGGCCCAGTTTAAATGTATTGGGATCCATATTTTGGGAATCTGTTGGAGATTGAGGTGAAATTTGCTCCCAAAAAATTTAGGATGACACCCAATATAATATTGGGATCCATTTTTAGGGAGTCTGTTGGAGATGCTCTAAGATATTAACTTAAAAATTTATTATAAAAAATAACAATTTCAGCCCAAAATAATGTGTAGGCTCTTTACTAGTATTAAAAACAATCACAAGCAAGGAAGAATGGTACGCCTAAGTTCTGAAAACTAAAAAAAAAGTTCACATAATAATTAACGAGACTTGTGAAATATTTACAACTGCATGGATTGAAAAACATCTCACATTGTCATACATAATGAAAAATTAGGATGTATCAATGAAGCGAACTAAAATATTATAAATTGAAAAAGACAACAAATAATATAAATCTAAAATTCGATGTATCCATGTATTAGGGGTGTCAATGGTTGGGGTCGCATTATTTTATTATTTTCTGTTAAACGAGTATAACACGACCCATACCCGACCTGGCGAATCACGGGTCAAAAAAGTTTGACCCATACCCGACCCGGCGGGTCAAGGGTCAACCCAACGTCCCGACCCGACCCTTGGTATTCGTGTAGATTATTTTAGATGATTATTATTACGTATGAGTTAGTATGGTATAATGGCTTTATGAATGTGTAGAATTTTTTTGTTATAGGAAGGTCTTGAGTTCAAATCACATGTACCGTATTTTTATTCTATTTAACTTTTTTTTTTTAATTTTATTCTTACATGATAATAGTAGTGTAATTTTTTTTGTTCAATTTGACTTTTATTTATTTTCTTTTTGAGTGCAAGTTTAAAATACTCATTTTCTTCGTTTTACTATTGTATTTTTATGGCACTAAGTTATTGTACCCGTTTTGACATATCAAGCATGTCATAGTAAACAAGTATATATAGTACAATGCTAAAATGGCTAACTAAAAAGAAAAAAAAAGAGTAAGACCTAGCATCTATTCTATGGTCAACTATAGAAGACACAAAGAATGTGACAAGTGGGACTTACAATGTGACAAGTAGGACCTACAATGTAACTTATATCAGTGGCAGAGCCAAATTTTTTTTCTATGGGGTTCACATGTTATATAATATATTATTATAATTGTTATGAGTTAATGAGGAGCATAAATTTTTGTTATGGGGTTCAACAATATAAAAATTGTTATAATTTATGGGTTCAAATATTGATTTTCTTAACAAATATACAAATGTTTTACAAAATACAAACATACATGTATACATGAATTTTTAAAAAATATGGGGGACATTGTCCCCCATTATTTACACTTAGATCCGCCACTTACTTATGTCTTTTATAGTAATCTACAGAGAGAGAGGACGCAAGATATTTCAAAAAAAAAAAAAAAAGTATCAATCGAATTGAAACAAGAATGATATAGTACCGATGATGGAAAAGTGAAGCTTGCACAGATCAAGAAACGGTTTTGTAAGCATCTCTCCCTGTTCCGATTTGACGTACTTCACTGCCTCTGAAGCGGCAGAAAGCACTGTTTCCTCTGTACTCATGATCAGTGGCACATCCATTACTAACAAAACCCTCTCCTTCGTTTCTTTATAAGAAAAACATTATAGAAGCATGCATAAGAGTACAAGCTAGTAAAAAAAAGAAGAAGAAAAAAAAAAAGTTGTTGCTCAATGGAGTGAAGAAAGGTTACCTCCAATATATAGAAAGGATACTAATCCTGTTTCACTTGCAAATCTAGGTAGGTGACAAATGACCAAGGAAAAAATTATATTTGACAAGAAAGAAAATTAGCGTAATTAAAGGGGTTGAAGAAGAACAGAAATAAGGTTTCTAGAATCTCCCTCTTAAGTACATGTAGTTTCTTAGTCAAGTCTCAACAAGATAAAATAAAGAAACGAATTTAGCTACTTTCTACTGTCACTTTATATTAATTATTAGGTCATAAAGAACTTGTTCGTTGGAGATGACATTGACCAAACTAATTATTTTGTTAATGCAACATTAATTTTTTTTTTACTTCTGATTTGATTGATTACTGTGCCCTTTGTAATTATTTTATTGTGAATCTTAATATATATATCATATCTCTTAGGTACTCTGGCCCCTTTAATTTGTTGAACTTGAGGTGAGAATGAGGATGACAAAATCTGAACCATCCTGACGAACACGTTACATTTTTCCTTTTCAAATGTATGAATTCAACCAATTTTAAAGAGAAGTCGTATTACTATCTTTCTTTCCAAAAATATATAACTTTCTTCCGAACACATACATTTCAGTTTTTGGGCCCATTCGAAAAGGCCTTTATGGGAATAAAATTGGGCTCGGTTATGATGCTTGTAAATTGCAAATGAATAGACTATATATGTTTATGCATTTTGTCATTTGTGGCCACAAATTTTGAATACGTATTAGCACATTAATTAGTGGACTCAGGTTCGCTTTTTTCGCATTTCGGCATCCGAAACACTGTGTCCACCATACTAAAGTTTTTTTTTGATATAGCAGGCGAAAAGCCTACTCTAATTTTTTATTAAATAAAATTCAAAAGAGTTGATACAGAGTGGAATAAAGAAAAAAAAAAAGATAATAGAATTTGAAATATAAACATCACCATAATAACCCAATAAACCCTAAATAGAAGAAAAATGTAAATAGAAGATATGAAATCGATTGATCCATCAACTGACCCGTTGTAGTCGTGCCCTCCTGGAGGTTGAGATCAATAGATGAGGTGGTAGACGGCGATGATTAGACCAACGGAAGAGGTGGAAATTGGTTGTGACAGAGAGAAAGGCGGCTATAGGGAGAAACCAGAAAAACTGAGTTCCCTATAACCAAGATGACTTTTAAGTTGTAGCTAGATTCAAGTCTCTATAAGCATCAAATTAAATGAAATTTGAGCAGCTGAACTCATCTTTCTATGGGGGAAGAAATGTATTCACGGCCATCCGGATATGAGATCAGTTTGACATTGCGCCCTTCGCGATAAAGTCGCCGATAGGCTTCAAACTGAACACCTTTGACTCTGAAGCAAACGTATTATAAAATAAGATAATGTGTATTGATTGCTACATAAATTATGAAAATATTCAATTTATTGCAAGGAACTGGGTATTAATTGGTTACTTGTACGAATAAAAGATTTCAGCGACATCGGAGTCTTGGGGTAGGATCACTCTCACATCGGGGAGCCCGGAGGCATATTGATAGCCAAAGTTAACTCTGATAGTGTTGTGATCGGATGGTTGGTATATTCCCGCTCTCATCCGCTCCATAATTGGTGCCCCTCTAATCGGGGTGAAGGTAAGTGTCACGTTATCTACCAAATAATATATATAATAAGGCCAGTAAAACTTAAGTATTGCGTCGGATGTGTTCCAAACATATGTGAATCTTCCTTCGCTCTTGTCTGCAATAGACTCGAGTACCTAGATATTAAAATATCAACAAGTTAATTAATTAAGTGTGGATAAAAAACAAAATGTAACCTATATATAGCTAAGTACCTAATTTATCACAGTCGTGGCCTATACCAGCTGTATGTATAATTGCATCGCCAGTTGGAACCTGAGCAGCGTCTTCAATATTATTTGAACCTGAAACCAACAATATTGTAGGGACGCGTCCTCTGCTAAACCGACGGTCTTTTAGAACATTCAATCCCATCTGAAGGCCATCGGAAGCACTGGTGGAGCCGTCGGCTGCGAAACTATTGATCAGGTTTTTAATTTCTCTTCGGTGGTTTTTAGTTATCAGACACAATGGCCAACCTTTTGTATCAATACCAAATGTGACAATGGACAAACGAACTTTAGGAAGATCAGTAAGGTCCTCGATTAAAGATAGCATAGCAGTTTTCATTATTTCTAACTTCTCCCCTTCCATGCTTCTCCTAATATCCAAGACCATCACAATGTCCGAAAAAAAAGATATTCCTTGCCTTCTTGTGAAATCCAAGCTTGCAACTGCACGATCTTGTTGATCAATGTGAGAATTGGCGATTCTCAGCATGACAAGCTCTACAATAACAAAACACAACTAAGCTCGAATTAAGTGTGTAGCGCCTAAAAAACAAGAGCAATGCTATACACTGCACTAAATTTTATTTAGAAAAATAAAGTCTAAACAAATCTGAGTCATATGATGGATAAAAATTAACTATCTATTTTTTGGTAAGAATTAGTGCAAGGTTAGAGGTGGCAGATTGTCGGGTTGGGTCAGGTTCGGGTTCAGTTCGGGTCGCGTCGGGTCAGTTTGACCAAATAGAAATATTGGATCGGGTTGGGGTTGGGTCGGGTATCGGGTCGACGACTGCTGGCATTTTTTCGGGACGGGTCGGGTTCAGGTCGGGTATCGGGTTGACGTCTGCCGGCATTTTTGGGCAGGTCGGGTTCGGATCTGGTCGGGTCGGGCGAGTTTTTCGGGTCTGGTCATGATTTGCAACTCTATTCCCGGGTCATCTCAGGTTTCAGGTCGTTCGAGTTCGGATCAGTTTGACTTTCCCTAAAACTTGGGACGGGCGAGTTTTCCGGGTCGGGTCAGATGTTGCCACCTCTATGCAAGATTATAGTTATTACAGCTCATTTTTTATTTATTTTCATTAATTATACGGTTCAAAATGCTCTACTTCTTTTTATTAAACAAAACTTGGTGCAAAATTGGAAATATAAATGATTTGTAAAAAAATCATTTTGTTGTTGCAATGAATGAAGAAAAAAGATAATTGGGACTCTGCTCAAAATAATAGTGTGGACCTGAATATTCGGCTGGAATGGGCTCATCATCGTTGAATGGACCTGAATTTGCAGTAGGACAAATCAGCTCATCATGAAACGGAATTCTTGTGTTTCGGACACAAGTAAACTTTTTTTTAAAGGAAAAATAACAATACAAATGAACAAACATGTCATCAGTATATATGTCGAACAATAAAAAAAAATTGGCAGCATATTCTGCAGTTCCTTTTCAAAATAACTAACGCAATTTCATGCATGTGTTGTTAAATGCACTCCCAGCATTATTCATTGTTTATTAATTACTAACGATAATGACAAAAATACTACAATCTTTCTGCATATTGAAAGTTTAGTTCGATCGGAATAATATTGATTAATAATAGCATATATTCTTATAAGACATAATATTAGAAGATTTAGTCACCATGCATCCTGATATTAAAAATTAACTAGTTAAAAATTGATCTGCGGGCAAGTTCTTATGTCTCACCAGAGTGGCCTGTGGCGTAGCATTTTACACGAGGGCAATCTTTATATTCCACATATTTCAACTTGGTAAATTTGGCGTCGAGCTCATGCCAATGAAAATCCAAAAAATTCAAAAACCTGAGGCGTAATATCTCCACTTGCCGGTCAACATCATCTCCGAATTTAGCAAGCTTTCCACCTCTGATATACAATCTCTTCAGTCTTTTCAACTTTGCAGCATTCGACAGCTCCTGTGCCTCAGCATCGGGATAGCATCTAATGTCCAACTTCTCTAGATTTTCAGGAATAAATGGTCGGAGTCTTCATACCACCTAGCATCTTGCCTCTGGATTTCTCTTTGCTTTGCTTTTCTGTCACAACATCTTGATCTATACTAACACTAGTTATTTGTTCACTTGTTCCACATCTGCCCCATGCTATTGTCAGTACCATAAGGCTACTTAGATGTTGCAAGCCAGTGCAATCATCAGGAGAAAGAAAATGTGGGTGCATTATCTTAATGCTCAACTTTATAAGCTTTCGTAATTTTTTGAGATCTTTTAGTTGAGACTGTTCTTCACCTTCTGGTATGAAGCCATTAAATACAACACCCTTTAGCACTTCTAGATTAGAGAGCTCACAGACCCATTTTGGCAGATGATATAACAGGTAGCACCCTGTAATATCTAAATGTTTTAGCTCCTTGAACCAGTCGTCGTCTGACTTTACTCCAACCCGTATCTTTGGTTTCGGTTTTTGTGGTAATTTTTGCAAACTATGGCAATCCTTGAGGTCTAATATCTTCAAACCTCTCATCTTCCCAATTGACTGAGGAAGCTCTTTTATCCTTGAAATACCTCTGAGGCTAAGGTATGTCACGGCTTCTCCCATGTTCTCCAGGAATTTCGTTCCAGCAACATCATGTATAGTTTCCTTGTTCATATTATGGACCTCCAAGTCTATGTAACGCCACTCACCAAGTTGGACCACTTTGATCGTGGGCTCTATATTAATGTAATTGGAAAGATGCATCTTGTCGGGGTTTAGAACTGCGACCACCTCATCCTTATCATTTTTATAAAGATGCAATCCTTTCGTCTCCTCAGATTCAATAATACGCTTTTCCTTCTTGAGGTCTGAAACAATCTGCTTATGGATTGTAGGATTTATGGTGTAGCTGTCAACTACTTTGTTATGTTCTCTGACTCGTTTTGGTTTTAGGGTATTCGTCTCCTCTAATTGATAAAAGATATCTACGGACTGATTCTCCGTCGCACTTGTGTCTCCTCCGAAAGGTAAAAGCCCCAAACCAATCCACCAATTAATTAGTAATCTTTTCTTCAGTTCCGTGTTTTCAGGAAAGATAGCAAGGCTCCGCAAAAATTCCATTTGCTGGGCATTGAATTTCACTAAAGACCCGTCATTTTTCTTACTACTGGTATCCTTAACACGATTTGACGATTCCCCGACGTCAAATGTTCCCCTTTTCAAAGGCTTATCATGTGTCTCTTCAACTGGTTTTAATGTAATTATATTAGGAGCTAATTTTTTCAATTCTTTTATCTCGGCAAGGATATTCCCAACCATCTTCCTCCTGGAATCATCACCCATCTTTTTAGAAATACACCGTTTTATCATGGAAAAGCGATCAAACACTTTATTTTCCCACTCATCTATTGCTACGAGAAAATTGGTCATCTGCTCCATCTCCTTCTGTATCTCTATGCTTTCGTTTTGGATACAGACTTGCATCTCTTTGTTTGTCGTTAGCATATACAGTTTCCTGAGATCTTGTAGTAGTGATTTAACAAAATATTGTCGAATAGCACCCTTGAATAGTTTATTGCCATCTCCTAATGGGGTTGTCGACATTGTTTCTAAGTTAAAATTAAAAAGAGAAGACATTTAGCTAGAGTGAATAGTAATGACTGATATGGAAATAATTTATGGTACCATCCTTTGTCGTGTCTTCACTTTCCTTAATTTATACAATAACAAGAAACTAAATAACAATTATATAAAGAGAAGGGATCACTTGACAATGTTAACTATTTTTTTGGAATTGATGGAAAGTTGCTCATAGCAATTGGTGTCCCTCTCACAGAGAATATATGCGAGAGACCTGCAACCTGAAGCGGATCTGTTGGGGTGCAAGCCAGTTTTAACTTTGACAATCTTAACAATGGAACATTTTAAAAATTTATAAAAATTCATAAAAAATCTTAAAATTGAAAAAAAGACTTATGGATGCATTAGTTAACTTGTAGATCGTTAGTATTCCAAATTTCAATCAATTTGAAGATCGTTTGATAGCTTATCAAAATTTTGTGTATTTTTAACGGTTGTAATTTAACGGATCTTTGAAGGGCTATCAAATATAAGTTAAATTGAATATAATCGGAAACATAATTAATCTACAAGTCAAGAAATAATTCCATGAAATTTTTTCTATTTTTGAGAATTTATATGATTTTTTACAAAATTTTGAAATATCAAATTGTCAAGATTGTCAAGTTAAAGATTGTCAATGTATCCCTCCTCTTATATAAATAACAAGATACATTACTGTGCATCGCGAAACAAAATGGTTTTTGCTTTGGTATCGATCAAAACTCATATTTCCAAAGGTCAAATAACTAGCTAGACCAATTTGTCCAACATAATCTATGTATTGAAATCATGCGAAATACTAAATTTTATAATTTTTGGAAACTTTTTACTATGTTTTTAGATTTTTTAAATATAGGTACGTTATGACATCCAAATGGTATTATTTTATTATTTGTTAAGTCATCTTTCAAAAGGCTTTAAAAGTAGTTAGAAAATTTTAAAGAATGTAAAATTTGGTACTTCAGTATGTTTTAATATGTAGAATGTCTTAGTTCAATTAGATTTAGCATTTGAAGATGGTGAAGCAAAAACCACTTTGCTTTGCGATACATCGTAATCTAGGTCATTATATAACACAGGTAGCAATTAGTATTTAGGTCTCATCTGGAATGATTAATTTGTCAAATCCTAATTATAGTTAGTGGTTTTGGCGGGATATATAAATTTTGTGAATTTTGTTCCAATTTGGTTGGAACCCGAAGGAAAAATATATAGAAAAGCTAGTACGAGTTTATTAAGGAGTTACTTAAACTCACTAAATATTTTGTGAGCATCACTCGGAAAATATATATACTTTAGCGTTCCTTATGTTTTAAATATTGCTCATAGATTCTTTATATTAATTCAATTTCGTAAGATACAAAAATCTAGGCCATGAAAGCTCTCAATTGTGCGTCTAGCTCGTAACATAAAAGAGCGACGTGTGTTACTGACTTGTCGTATAATACAATTAATAAATAGTCAACACAAAGAATTGGGATGAAAGACTGAACTATATATATATATATATATGTTTCTAAGAACAAAAAGATATGAGAAAAGCTACTTACAGCAGGCGAGAATTATATATGCTGATTCACTTGATCGAAGCGCGCGCAGTTCGCCTTGACCTCCCTTGACCTCGAGCAGCTCAGCTTCCACAACGATGGATTATAAATATAAAACCTTGCAGATCTTAAATGAACATTAATTTTTCTGGCTCCAACAAGCTTACTGTAATACAAATATGCAAGTTAGAGAACTCTGCTTGTGCAGGATATCAAGAACCTACCTTATGCACACGCTTCCATGAGATGCCTTGCTTGCTAGCTGATTAATTACTTGATGCTGATAGAGTAATGATTCCTCACATATTCTAGTAATGTTTATCTTTTCTCGCAAGATTTTTATTATACTTTACTGTATTCTTACGCTCAAAAAGGAAAAGAAAAAGAAAAAAATGATAATATACAGAAAGGAATAACTTCAATCTTCTTCCTAAATTTTAACAATCTACATATTTGAACACTATACCGAAACATCAAACATCATAATAAATAAGTTTATATACATAATTAGCAATATAGTGTGCATCAAAAAGTATGACAGTGAAATAAAGAGAAAAAGAGGGATATGGTACAGTGAACCGAACGAAGGGGTTATGAACTGATTAAAATTTGCTAAACCGGATATTGAACCGCAACTTGATTATTGAAATATAAGTTTGATTCGGCGAGTTGAGTTTACATGCATAATTATCGGATTTCGTTGCATAATTATTAGATTTCACTGCATAAAACATATCAACCCACATCCAAATTTTGATTTATATAACTCAATAAATATATTTATATCAAAATCTTATAGCTTGTAAAATTTAATTTTTCGTTTTTGGAGATTTTTTAATAGCAACTATACAATATTATTAAATGTTTCATATATAACTTTTAAAAAATCCAAAATCAATACTTAAAACTCTTTAAAAATGGAAAATTTTTGCATGCCACGTGAGTTTGATATAAATAATTTATTGAGTCATATAAATCAAAATTTAGATATGGTTTGATATATTTTTGGTATTAAGCTCACGGAAGGTCTTCTGTGAGCTTAAGAACATGCTAGTTTTTACTATTTTCTAATCCAAAAATATATAACTTTCTTCCCAGACTCCCAGCACATTTCAAATTTTGGGCCCATTCGGAAAGGCCTTTATTGGAATAAAATTGGGCTCGATTAGGATGTTGCTTGTGAAGTGCAAATGAATAGACTATGTTTATAAATTTTGTCATTTGTGGCCAGAGAATTTGAATAACTATTAGCACATTAGTTAGCTGTTAGGTCGCTTAATTTCTTCGCATTTCAGCATCTAATAAATACTAATTACAGATATTTCTTCTTTTTTTGATTGACTAATATAAGATGTCTAGTCATATATACAAACTACAATATAATGCTACATTTTACTCAAAAAAAAAATTATGCTATATTTTTAGGAATCATGGAAATAAAATTAATGAATGTGACGCCATTAATTAGTTCATAAGTTCGTCAGTCATGTAAGCATCAAATCGATTTGAGGTTATCAACACCAAAACTAGCCTGCATAAGAAAACATGCCAGCCAACATGAGTTTAGCACTAAATTAAAACCATTCTTAATTAATTTGGCAGGTGCCCTTAAAAGTGGATATGAAAATATTACATACATATAATAAAGAAGAGCTAATTTATTTACCAATAACTTGTGGCTTTCTTCCAACATAGGAACATACTGATCACAATACTTCTGAATCTCTGTATTTGCATTTTGGCCCCCGATTGTCACTATTACTTTTTTCCTTTGAGGAAGTACTTTCAGTGCAACCTGCAAATAATTGCTCTTCTTCATTGCTCAAATTACCATAATTTAGAATCCAATCACATATATGGATGATTAATATATTCCGGATAGATCTAGAAAGTTTGAAGCAATTAGTTAAGTTATTTCACATTTGAATGTTAATATATATATATATATAGAGTTTGACTATTATACTAACATTAGCATTTCGGACCGAAATGCTAATGGCTCAAAATTGTTGTTATCGTGTCCGAAATCACGATTTATGGTGCTCAATAAATTCTTTATATGGAAATATTGGGAATACAGAAATTTTTTATTTTTAGAGTTTTCTAAGTATTTGTTTTGAATTTTAAAAAATAGCTCATAAATATTAATAAAATATTGATGTTTGTACAAGCTATTTTAAAAAATGCAAAACAAATACTTAGAAAACTTTAAAAATGGAAAATTTTTGTATTCCCCAATATTTTCGTATAAAGAATTTATTGAGAACCATAAATCATGATTTCGGACATGATAACAACAATTTTGAGGCATTAGCATTTCGGTCCGAAATGCTAACGTTAGTATAATAGTCTAATTCTATATATATATATATAATTATATATGTACAAGCATATGTATATAAAATATAATTTACCATAAAGCTGGAACTTGTCAACCAGCCATGCCACTTCTTCAGAGTCCTGTTGTAAGAAATGGTACCTACATGTGTCATGCTCCATTCAGGATGCTCCACCAAATTTCTCAAAAGCTCAACAAAGAAATCCATCGCCCTGAAACAAGAGCTTTTATATTTCAAATTGCAATCTGTATTAATGTTTGCTCTCTAATTTTTTTTGAAAGGATGGCGGGAGCTGCCATGTTTTAATTAAATAAATTAAAGTTATGTCTCGCTAAATTAATATCACTATAATAAAATAAGTCCTCAGAAAGTACCAAAATTAAAAACTATAGTGGTTCTGTAAAATTTACTAGAGGTGGAAGCTTTACTCTATAGGTCAAGTTACTAAAGGACTTGTGATTTAATTGAACTGCATGTAACTGTTTTGCTTTTGCAATTAAACATTAAAACAGATTTAAGCTGATATATGTCTTAATTACCTTGTTAACCAGAGTAGTCCATTAGTGCAACTGGATGGTTTTTTGGCAGTTTTGGCCTGAATCTCTTCTTGCACTATGCTTTGTAGGTAAGTGTATTTTACAGGATCAGAAGAGTATATAGCTTCCAGCCTCTGAAATAATACAATTTAAATGACATTTGTTATATTAATTACTTAGCATAGATATCATCATATACATAGAGTGAGGCTACTGAGCTTTGCAAAGCGCTATGGTTGGTGTGTTTCGGCCTCAGTCTCATAAACTATAACTTGAATGACCAATCCAAGTTGCTCATCATAATATTAATGTTGAAACCTTATTGTATACCAAATTTTTTCATTTTTAGAGTTTTCTAACTATTTTATTTTTACTTTTGAAAGCTGTATAGAAAATGCAGAAAAGTTCATATGCAACTAGGTTTCAATATTAAGATCGTGGTGAGCAACTTGGATTGGTCATTTGAGCTACAAATTATGAGATATGAGGTCGAAACGCACCAGCCACTGCCCTTTGCGAAGCGCAATAGTCTCACTCCATATATATATATACACACGATAATTTTACTAATATTTAATATTGCACCAAATAATTAAGTTTTTGACCTCATACCGATACGTTGCCTCGTACGTCACATCTCACAGCAGACAAGGTTGGACCAAGCTTATCTAGATTTAGAATCTTAATCAATCTCATAATTAATTGCTGTAAATCTGTAATGATTGAGTTTACACATTGAGTTTGATGCAAAATGTGGGCTAGTTGTGTAACTGGATAACAATCTCAAAAGAAAATCTTCTTGTCCCCTTCTTTTGTTATACTTAAATGTCACTCACCAAGATTCCATTAAGATTCTAGTTCAAGATCAAATTCTCACTAATCGCACATTTATTTTGACTCTAAAAGTCAGGTCTCACCACTTAATAGTCAAAATTGTTGCATCATAGCGTTATGCTATATAACCGTTTGCACAAATCTGGTATTCATACCTATCCGTCGGGGTGTTCATACCTACCACGATGTGGTGTTCATACCTATGCATCGAAGATTCTATGCAAGTTGTCTGAGATTCCGCGTTCTGGTGAATGATACTGTTAGGATTGGTCCATAATTCTACATTATGGTGAATGACCGTCCGCCCAAACTTGAGTATTCATATAATGTGTTGTCAGGTATTTATATCTATTACATTGGGGTGTTGATACCTTATGTACAAGAAAATGTAGTGATAAGGGACATTTAAGGGGGATTTTTCTTGGGGGCAGTGAGCATACGCCCTTATTCAATTAATATGTATGTATATAAGATAGAGACCACAAAGGGGTAAGCTTAGCTAGCACCCATCTAAGCGTAGACTAATTAGTTAAGCTAGGTAATCCCTAATTAAAAAAAAGTTAGAACTTAATCATCACAAAGGACATTAGTGAAGTATATGTAGTGTACAATATTATGTACTACAATGACTAATATAAAGAAAATAGGTATCAATAAAAAATGAAACAATAAAAGTTGTACCGATGATAGAAAAGTGGAACTTGCACATATCAAGAAATGGTTTTGTTAGCATCTCTCCCTGTTCTGATCTGACATATTTCACTGCCTCCGAAGCTGTGCCAAGCACTGTTTCCTCTGTTCTCATCAGTGGCAACTCCATTAATTACTAAACCCTCTTCTTTGTTTCTAGAAAAAAATTTGCAAGGGAATTAAACATTAGTTATAGATGCATATATCACAGCACAAAAGCTAGTGAATGCATATATAGAAAGAAAGGTTATATAAATAATTACCTCCAAGGATGTTAATTCTTTCTTGCAGATCTGCGAGACAAATTAATAACCAAGAAAAAAAGTTCTATATTTGACAAGAAAGAAAGAAAGAAAGAAAGAAAGAAGAGCGTACATAGAAAGACTGAAAGAAAGAGGGTTGAAGAAGAACATAAATAGGGTGTCTAGAATCTCCCTCTCCAAGTACATGTGGTTTCTTACACGTGCTAATCCTCTGCTGTGTAACGAATCAACAATGTGGATTATAGAGGGGTTTTTTGAGATTGAGTTACACAAATCTCAAAGCAGATCCAATGTTTGAAGTACTCTGCACAGTAGTTTACTCCGCATTAGAGGATATGAATAAGTTTCTTACTCGGGTCTCGTAAGGATACAATAATAAAGAAACAAGTCTCTTCTCCACTCGGCCACTCCTATTTAATGGTTGCTAGTTGTTTCAACATTATTTATTATATATGAAAACTTGGTCGTCAAAGGTGACACATTGACCACAATAATTATTGCATTAATGCAGCATTTTTAAATTTGGAATTGATAGTTTACTGTGCCCTTTGTAATATTTACTTTAGTATAAAGCTAAATATATATCTCTCTTAAGTCTGACCCCCTTTAATTTGTTATTGAGGTGAAAAAACCTAAACTGATCCAACGGACAAACGTGTTACATTATTAATTTTTCAAGATCTGAGTTGGACCAATTTCAAAGAAAAATCATATTAGTCCGGAGGCAACATCAATTTTCAGTCTGATATTGACAAAAGAAGTTGAAGTTTACTTCAAAAGTGTGAAGTGTGAACCAGTAAAATATCTGTGGAATTACAATGGTTCCCATTCCCATTAACACGGAGCCAGTACGTACGCACTCTCTGAGTCAGAGTCAAGGCGACCTTAATTGGATGGCAATCGCTGTGACAGAGAAAGAAATTAAGCTGATAACAGATTTAACATGCAGTCCCGATTCTCCCGAAGAATGAAAGAAATCAAATCTCCCAGTCCCCAGGATTCCAAGAGTTGACCAGGTCAACAAGTCCCCAACGTGCATGCTGGAGCTGGACTGAAGCCACGTTACGTACGTCAGCGAAATCGAATGCAGTCAGTGATGCTCCAGTACTCAAGAGTCAGGCCCAACCTTGCCACCTTGGTCCAATTCTTCCATCAAACATGCATGTTTAAGTTAATTACCAATCGAACACCGTATATTAATTAATTAAACAATTTTTAATAGGACAATGTACTAGTAGCCATTTATCATAATATTCACTGAATTATTGGTCAAATATATAATATATCAGTCATTATAATGCTTTAGTTTATTCTATGGTAAAAGTTTAAATTGATGGGAAACTTGCCCGTATCAACTCCGGCACAAAACAATCCTGCTATAGAATTTTATGGCAGCAGCCCATCAAGGATTCAAAAGTAAGCTCCTAGATCTTCTTGGTTCATGGATGGATCAGCATTTCATTGACTAATTAGAGCATTTCATTCTGGGCTCAACGCATTTGCGTGCACTGTGCGTTCTCATTCGGACAACAGCAAATGTACAATGCAAAACCCATTCGGAACGAAAAGAATGTGAATGTAACAAACTAACAATCAATCAATCAATCAAGAAGATATAGGGGGAGTTTCGGCTTATCTTAATTCACAAGAAAGAAAGAAAAAAAAGTATAATAGGGAAATTTTCAGATTGAATTTAGTAAAATAAACTGTTTGTTTTAATTTACTGACTATCTTAATTGAAACCTGTATACTTTTCTTAAGAAATAATTAAAGAACATGAGATATTTGGTATTTGGTTTGCATAATCAAACACAAAAATTAAAATTAAAAAGCAAGGCGTCCTTTATTCTTCTCTTAAAGAAAATCTGTACCGGCTATGATCCAAATTTGAAATGATTTCAACCGTCAGATACGGCTTGGAGAGTCCTTCAATCAAAATTGGATCGTAGCTAATTTTAACGTCATCTCCAGTATCCGGAACAACAATTTGGCCTATCGATTAGTCCCACAATGATCTTGTAAATCAAACCAGTTAGTTTAAATACTTCTTTTGCAGGACCTTGAATGTGATTACGATCACATCAAGAAAAAAAAAAAAAAAAAATGACATTCGGTGAATCGATGTCGATAAAAAAAAAGCGCACGTCATGTACGCTCAGCATTTTGCATCTCCATGCATTCCATTCTAAGAAAATAACACAGTTTTTTGAACTCTTGAATATGAAATCTCTTCCGAGCAAGAACTCCGATCATTGTCCTCCAAAGATTTCAATTGCAGTCTGTGTTTGAGCAAGAAAACCTCTTCTAAGCGGCAGCTTTGAGCAAGGCCCCACCTGTCAGCGACTCTTCGGTGCTTAGCCGGCGTGAGCAAATGGAGATCAGGTCATTCACGAACAAAGAATCTCAAGATTCGCGGATCATCTTGATCCGGCTAATCCAGACCGTTGGATGAAACGAAGATTGAGAAATAGATGAGAAACAAAGGAAAGTACGAATTTTGATGCGCAGCGGAGGAGCAATTCTGGCACCTTTCTTCCTCTCCTCCCGACTTCCGTCTCTTCTTCTCATTCCCTTCAAAACCCAAAACCCTCTCCTCCTCCACCTCCGCCCTCCGATGGCCTCACCGCCGCCATGGCCTTGCTCCCGGTGCACATTTCTCAACTCCCCTTCCCCCAGCCCCACCTCCTGCAAAGTCTGCCTCTTCCCTTTCGCCCCTTCGTCTTCCTCTCCCTCCTCCTCTGCAGCTGCTGTTTCTAACACTAGCTGGTCCTGCCGTGCTTGCACCTTCTCCAACAAACCCTCTTCGATATCTTGTGAAATCTGCGAAACCAACAAAGAACCCACAAAATTGAATCCCCGGTCTCTGGATTCCTTTTCTGATTTTGGGCTTGAGCAAGATGAAATCTCTGATCCTTCTGTTGGGAACGTGTTTCTGCCACTTCAAAGGTGCACTGGCCGCAAGCGTCAGGCCCCGTCTTTATCGCCCGAGAAACCTGAGGATGTCGAGTCAGGTGTTGCCTTGCACTTTTTGTTCAAATTACTCTTCATGAATTGACTTTCTATTACTTCAATTTTGAAAAGTCTTCACCTTTTTCCTGTTTTGATTTGCAGGAGAAGTCAGGGGATTCTCTCTCAGGTCATGTGGCACCAGCAGCAGCAAGAAAATTGATTTGGGTTCAGGTTTTCCATATTATATTCTTGGCTTTTAAGTTAGTACAGCATGAAATTTTATAATGAGAGAAATGGCAGAAATTGTTTCTGAAATTTGCAGTTATGCTGAATTACCGATGTCAAATTGTGGTTCTAATCCAGACATTCGATTGTTGGAAAGTTGGAATAGCTTATAAAGAGATTGGTATAATTGTCTCTCAAGTGACCATCTCTGGTGTTTACTTGTCTCTTTTGTTCAGATGAAGGCACCACTGATCCTTTAGATAAACAGAAAATCATTGTCCTGAGCTATAATGTTTGGTTTCGGGAAGATTTGGAGTTAACAAAGAGAATGGAAGCACTTGGTGAATTGATTCAGTTGCATAGACCAGACTTGATGTGCTTCCAGGCAAGAATTTTTCATATATTCTCAATCATACCTCCCGATGTACATGTATTTTAGGCTTGCTACTGCTTACTGATGGATGGTAGAATTGCTGAAAGCCACTACCTTCTATAAGCATACAAATTTTTTCTTTCATTTGGCTTCATTATATCTTTTTTTTTTTTTTTTTTTTCTGATGCTTTCCATGTTATTTAGGAGGTCACATCAAACATATATAGGCTGTTTGAGAACTCTCCATGGTGGAAGGAATACAAATGCTCAGTTCCACGTCAGCTTGCTTTAGAAAGGCCTTATTTCTGCATGCTGGTATTTGCTATATATATTTTCCCTTCTTCATTCTTTACTTCTTAACTTCGAATCGCATAGTCAGATAATTAATCCTACTTAATTTGGGTACTTGAGATGCTTCCTTTGGAATTGGTTGCAATGGAACTAGTGTTTAATAGTCTCTGGAGTTCTTGTTTTTCTTATTGGAAGCAACAAATGTTGTCTATCCTCATATTAATAAAGCATTGTCATTGCATTTACAATAAACATTGCAGATGAGCAAGTTACCAGTAAAATCATTTAAATCCACCCCGTTCTCCAATTCCATAATGGGCAGGGAATTATGCATGGCAGAAATTACCCTTCCAAATGGCAAAACCATAGTCCTGGCCACGTCTCATCTGGAAAGCCCTTGCCCGGCCCCTCCAACATGGAACCAAATGTACTCAAAGGAACGCGTGGCTCAAGCCCAACAATCCATCCGGCTCTTAGAAGCTTTCCCAAATGTCATTTTTGCAGGCGATATGAACTGGGATGACAAAACTGATGGCCACTTTCCCCTGACTGCAAGCTGGACTGATGCGTGGGCCCAGCTCAGGACTGACGAAGAGGGCTTTACATACGACACCAAAATGAATCCCATGCTGACTGGTAATAGGAGCTTGAGGAAGCGGCTGGATCGTGTTCTGGTTAAATTCACAGATTTTGAGACAACTCGGATTGAGATGATTGGTACCGATGCAATACCAGGGGTGAAATATTTCAAGGACAAGAAGGTTAGGAAGGAGGTGAAGAAGTTGGAGTTGCCAGTATTGCCTAGTGACCATTTCGGTCTGTTATTGACAATTTCTAGAAAATAGGGGTAACTAGTTAATGTGATTAACTGTAGTTTTGTGGGGATTTAGTCCGAATGCTGGAGCCATCTCAATTTTGTAAATTTAGATGCACGAGATGGCATCCAGCATCCTTTTGTTAACAATGCTTTTATGTGCTTGCCTACAACTTAACTGATACAAACTTCCTTTGTTGCCCACTTGCTTGGTGTACAGTTTCCACTGTGTTGTTTTCCTTGCTTAATTAATTTTATGTGGTTTTAATCAATTGGTACTACTATCATAATTCACAGCTAATAACACTAGTAAGGTTAATTAATGATCCTGACAAAAAAAAATATATATTAGATAGATTTAAATTGTTGCATCAAGTTTGAAACCTGGCCGTACCAGGCCGAATTTATCCTCTCATAATCCTAAAATTTAGGACAGTTTTAATAAAAGGCTATATTAGTTTCTTTTCAAAAATAGTAAGCGCAATGTATCCGTCTATCTGGAATTAGTTTAGTAGGTCGATTAGTCCCACAACGATCTTGTAATTCGAATCGGCTGGCTTATGTACGCCTTCCTCCGCACCCCAAACGTGATTACGATCACATTAAAAAAAAAAATAAAAAAAACACTCGGTGGTATGCCGATTAGAAAAAAAAAAAAAAAAAAAAAGGCGCACGTCATATGCGCTAAGCATCATGCATCGATTAGAACCAATCTTGATATTCAGCTGACAATCTGGATATATAATTACTAGGGAAATTTTCAAACTGGATTTAGTAGAAACTGTCTTGATCTATTGACAATCTTGATTGAAACCTGTATAATTTTCTTAAGAAATAATTTAAGAACATGAGGAATTTGGTATTTGGTTTGCATGATTAAGCACAAAAATAAAAGAAATCAAGACGTTCTTTACCCTTCTCCTAATAAAGAGGACGAAGATTAATTTGTTATTTTTGTTTTCATATTAATGCAAATTAAATATAAATACTTCGATATTAATGCAGTGGTCAAGTGATTTGTTTTTCTAATAATGGGGTTCAATTTTCGGTGTTTTACATTATACGGTAAGATCTATTCAAAGCAATGAGTCCGTATCGGCTACGATCCAAATTGAATTGGAGGACCCTCAAATCAAAATCTGATGACTATGACTTTTAGGGAGGATTTTTGGAATGATCTCAACCGTCAGATACGGCTAGGAGGGTCCTCCAATCAATTTTGAACCGTAGCTAATTTTAGCGCCATCTCTAGTATCCGGAACAATAATTCGGTCCGTCGATTAGTCCCACAATGATATTGTAATTCAAATTGACCGATTTATATACTTCTTCCGCCCTACCTCGAATGTGATTACGATCACATCAGGAAAAAAAAAAGACATTCGATGAATCGATGTCGATAAAAAAAAAAAAGCGCACGTCATGTACGCTCAGCATTTTACGTCTCCCTCCATTTCTCTCGACTTCTGACTTCTCTCATTCCATTCAAAACCCAAAAACCTCTCCTCCTCCTCCCTCCAATGGCCTCGCCACCATGGAATACCTCCAGGTGAACATTTCGATCTCAACTCCCTTCCCCAAACCCCACGTCCTGCAAAGTTTACCTCTTTCCTTTTGCAGCTTCCGTTTCTGGTCCTGCCGTGCATGCACCTTCTTCAACAAACCCTCTTCGATATCTTGTGAAATTTGCGAAACCAACAAAGAACCCACAAAAATGAATCCACGGTTTTCTCTTCTTTTTCTGATTTTGGGCATGACCACAATGAAATATGTCCCTTCTGTTGGGAATGTGTTTTTGCCACGTCAGCGGTGTACTGGCCGCAAGCATCAGGCCCTGTCTTTGTCGCCTGAGAAACCCGAGGATATGTTGAGTCAGGTGATATTTTTAATTAAATATTCTATAAATTTTGTAGCTTTGAATATGGAGATTAAGTTCGAAATCCGAATGCTGGAGTCGTCACAGTTTTGTAAATTTAGATGCATGAGATGGCATGGCATCCGACATCCTTTTGTTAACACCGCTTTCAGGTGCTTACCTGAAAATTGACTAATACGTACTTCTTTTTTGTTGCTTGGTTTACAGTTCCAGTTATGTTGTTGTTTTCCTTGCTTAATTTTATATACTATATTTAGGTAAGCAAGCAGTGCATCTTTTAGTATAAAATTTCAAGAGAGATGTGTTAGATCTTTGTATGATAATGATTCTCGGGTAATATATAAAATTACATATTTATCCTGACAACAACACAACAAATTAAGATTAGATGGAATTAATTAATTTGTTACATCAAGTTTCAAGACCAGCTCTACCAGGCCGAAATTATCCTTTCTTAATCCAAAATTTAGGACAGTTGATATGTAATAAACAGAAAAGGAGCTCACGCTCTATCACATTTACACATAGTTCGGCGTCATTTAGACATTTAATAGAGTTATATGACAGTTTAACTTCTAGTTCAATGACATGGGTGATCATGTGTGCAGTTTTTGAGGGTTCAAAGACTGTTAATGCGAAAACTAATTAACAGCCCTCCTTCCGATGTGCCGTGCTTGTCAATTTCATTTGAGCTGTGAGCCTGTGACATTTCTGTCTCTTGGAGAAAAGATGGATATAAATTGTTTTTGTTAGGTCCAAGCTGCAGAAGAATATATAAGGGCTTAGTTAATTACGTGCCTCAATTTAGAATTTGAGATGAATGGTTGGTTTGTCATGAATCAGATAACATGTGCGGTCTGATCTGTACCAGAAAAATATGCACACTCTTCTGTCAAGCACTCAAGCTTAATCAGAGTTGTCATGATATTTGGCTGTCTCCAATGTAGATTTCCTGCTCATTACACAATTTTGTATATGTACGTGGACAATTTCCTTTGAGGATGTTAGAACCAGAAAAAAATTGTATTCTTGCTGGTACTTTATTGTCCAGACTCCTGTGCACAATAGGTTTTGTGTGAGATAGGAAGGTCTATGCAGAAGAAACAGTGACTAAGGAATCAAAAATTGTCTTTAATTGAAAATTACAGACAAAGACTATATTTGTTTCCTTCTAAAAATAGCAAGCGTAATGTGTCTGCCTGTCCAGAATTAGCTTGGTCGGTCGATTAGTCCCACAACGACTATGTAATTTGAAACGGCCGGCTTATATACGTCTTCCTCTGTACCCCAAACGTGATTACGATCACATAAAAAAAAAAAAAGAAAAAACACTTTGTGGTATGCCAATTAGGAAAAAAAAAAAGTGCACGTCATGTGCGCTAAGCATTTTGCATCTTCCTGCATCGATTTGAAGGTCTTAAGTTTAAAATAAAGAAAAGATCAGAAACAAAACACTCTCCTTCTCCTCTCCCTTCAATGGTCTCCCCATGGGCTTGTTCCATTAATTGAGAAAAGATCACATGCTTACTTTATCATTTATTATTGAAGTCTTTTTACTGCAAAACCTGTTAGCATATTACACCATACGAATTGTAATTGCCGGGTACAAATTCATAAATCACATGAATCCTATGAAAATCATTGAACACATATTTAGCAAACACAACAAATCATCATGTTAATTATGTTGGTGGCAGGAATAATATGTTTTTTTTTCCTTAATATAAACCAATTAATTATGGCTAAATTAGAGGATACATATGACCGTTGGTCTCAGTCTCTCGTGTAATCTCAATTAATGGCAAGAACCAACAGAAATTGAACTTATAGCCGGTGTACTAGAACAAATTTTGAAAGAACAATAATTCTTAAATCATCTCTTGGAATGATTTCAACCGTCAGATACGGCTTGGAGGGTCCTCTAGTCAAAATTAACTAGAGCTAATTTTAGCGCCATTCCTAGTATCCGGAACAACAATTTGGTCAGTCGATTAGTCCCACAACGATCTTTTAATTCGAAGCGACCGGTTTATATACTTCTTCCGCCCTACCTCTAATGTGATTACGATCACATCAAAAAAAAAAAAAAAAAAAGACATTCGGTGAATCGATGTCGCTAAAAAAAAAAAGCGCACGTCATGTACGCTCAGCATTTTACATCAACCTCCATTTTCTTGACTTCTGACTTCTCTTATTGACTCATTCTATTCAAAACCCAAAACCCTCTGTCAATGGATCCCGCTCCTTAATTAATAATTGTCAGTTCAAAGCCAAATAATTTCTTAATTTGTTTAAAACAAATTTCAAGTAATGCTAATCTAATTTGAAGCAATTGACAAAATCGTGTGATATATATTGCTAATAAGGCTTTGCTGTTGCTCTCCTCATAATCCACAATTACTTTCAATCACAGAATGCACAATTAATATATCCACAGACTATCTAGCGAACTTGACCCTTTGTGCCATGCAGAAGAATACAATTGAACAAAAATTTGCATTATAACAGTTAATTAGAATCAAGATTAAACATTGATTGATATGCTTCCTGCATACAATACTTGATAATATTCTCAGTTTCCGAACCAGATCATATTAGAACCGATCAAAAAAAACCAAATTAACTATGCTGATACGACACCATAAATTACCAAGTAATGTTTGTGAATTGTGATGCATTACTAGCTAATTTAAGACACCGTATTAAGTATCTAAACATGGCGTTTGGAATCTAAAATTGTCTTTAATTGAAAACTGACGGACAAAGGCTATATTGGTTTCCTTCTAAAAATAGCAAGCATAATGTATATGCCTATCCGAAATTAGTTGGTCGGTCGATTAGTCCCACAACGACCATGTAATTCGAATCGGCCGGTTTATATACATCTTTCATCGTACCTGGAACGTGATTACGATCACATTCAAAAAACAAAAAACACTCGGTGGTATGCCGATTAGGAAAAAAAGAAAAGAAAAGTGCACGTCATGTGCGCTAAGCATTTTGCATCTTCTTGCATCGATTTGAAGGTCTTAAAGTTTAAAATTGAGAAAATATTAGAAACAAAACGCTCTCCTTCTCCACCTCCCTTTAATGGCCTTGCCATAGGCTTGTTTCATTAATTTAGAAACAAGACTGTTTCCGATCCATAATTACTGTCAATCACAGAATGCACAATTAATATGTACAGAATATCTAGGGAGCATGAGTTCTTCACCATTTCTGACATGTAGAAAAATACAATTGAACTAAAATTTGTATTATGACAGTTAATTCTAATCAAGATTCAACATTAATTAATATGCGTCCTCCATGCAGTACTGATAATATTCTCAGTTTCCAGACTAGATCATACTAGAACCGATAGAAAAACCTACCAACTATGTTGACACGACATCATAAATCACCAAGCAATGTTTGAGAATTGTGATGCGTTAATATTAGATAAATTAAGACACCCTATTAAGTATGAGAAGTCCTTGTTTGAGAATTGCGATGCATTATTAGATAAATTAAGACAGCCCATGAAGTATGAGAAGTGATCCATTTAATTGCAATGCTTATCTTGACAATCTTGACAATGATTTTTAAAAAATTCTAAAGAATAGAAAAAATTTGTAGAGATATTGTTCAACTTATACATTGATTATGTTTTGAATTATATTCAATTTAAGTTACGTTTGATAGCTTTTTAAAACTGTTTAAATTTTGACCTTTAAAAAAATGTATAAAATTTTGGTAAACCATCAACGATATTCAAATTGATTGAAATTATCTATAAGTTAGAGAATACATCCATAAAAGTTTTTTCATTTGTATATTTTTTATGAATTATTATAAATTTTTCAAAATTCTGATTATCAAAATTGTCAAGATAAGCATTGTCAATGAATCCATAATCAAGTATTTGAACATCGCGCTTGAAATCTAAAAATTATCTTTAATTGAAAATAGCAGAAAAAGGCTATATTAGTTTCTTTCCAAAAATAGCGAGTGCAATTTATCCATCTATCCGGAATTAGTTCAGTCGGTTGATTAGTCCCACAACGATTTTGTAATTCGAATCGGCCAGCTTATATACGTCTTCCTCCATACCCCATACGTGATTACGATCACATTAAAAAAAAAAAAAAACATTCGGTGGAAACCTGATTAAAAAAAAAAAAAGCGCACGTCATGTGCGCTAAGCATTTTGCATCTCTTTTAAATTGTGAACGGAGGAATCAAACACCATGGGAGACACGCTAGAGGCAACTATTGGTTTCTCCATCCCTTCGCGAGGAAAGAACCAAGAACGATTGGGGGGAGGAGGAGACAAAAACGGTGGAGAGATGCAATCGCGTGAACAATTGCAAGAGCAAGTCGTGGTCGTATATTGCGGTTCTGTTATGGGGGAGGAAATTAAGTTGTGCGTATATGAATTGCTCCTATACAAAGTCAATCCAGTTCTGTAATGAGGCCTGCTACAATGGACATAGGTGACTGGAGATTATAAGGGGAGAGGGATGGCATTGGTCAAGATACTTGTCAGATCAAAACCAAATAATTTCTTGATTTGTGTAATCTAATTTGAAGCAATCGGCTAAATCATGATATTGCCAATTAAGGCTTCGTTGTTCATCTCATAATCCACAATTATTGTCAATCACATAATGCACAATTAATAATCTAGCGAGCTTGACCATATACTTCTGGCATGCAGAAAAATACAGTTTGACGAAAATTTGCATTGTAACAGCTGTTAATTAGAATCAAGATTCAACATTAACTAATATGCTTCCAGGATGCATGCAGTATATACTTGATAATATTCTCAGTTTCCAAACCAGATCATATTAGAACAGATTAAAAACCAAATTAAATATGTTGATACGACACCACAAAGCACCAAGCAATGTTTGCGAATTGTGATGCATTATTAGCTAATTTAAGATACCGTATTAAGTATCTGAACATGGCACTTGGAATCTGAAATTGTCTATAATTGAAAATAGCAGAAAAAATGACTATATTAGCTTCTTTCCAAAAATAGCGAGCGCAATGTATCAATCTATCCGGAATTTGTTTAGTTGGTTGATTAGTCTCACAATGATCTTGTAATTCGAATTGGCCGGCTTATTTACGTCTTCCTCCATACCCCAAATTGAAGAAAAATACAATTGAACTAAAATTTGTATTATGACAGTTAATTCTAATCAAGATTCAACATTAATTAATATGCGTCCTCCATGCAGTACCAATAATATTCTCAGTTTCCAGACTAGATCATACTAGAACCGATAGAAGAACCTACCAACTATGTTGACACGACATCATAAATCACCAAGCAATGTTGAGAATTGTGATGCGTTAATATTAGATAAATTAAGACACCCTATTAAGTATGAGAAGTCCTTGTTTGAGAATTGCGATGCATTATTAGATAAATTAAGACACCCCATTAAGTATGAGAAGTGATCCATTTAATTGCAATGCTTATCTTGACAATCTTGACAATGATTTTTAAAAAATTCTAAAAAATAGAAAAAATTTGTAGAGATATTGTTCAACTTATACATTGATTATGTTTTGAATTATATTCAATTTAAGTTACATTTGATAGCTTTTTAAAACTGTTTAAATTTTGACCGTTAAAAAAATGTATAAAATTTTGGTAAACCATCAAGGATATTCAAATTGATTGAAATTATCTATAAGTTAGAGAATACATCCATAAAAGTTTTTTCATTTGTATATTTTTTATGAATTATTATAAATTTTTCAAAATTCTGATTATCAAAATTGTCAAGATAAGCATTGTCAATGGACCATAATCAAGTATTTGAACATGGCGCTTGAAATCTAAAAATTATCTTTAATTGAAAATAGCAGAAAAAGGCTATATTAGTTTCTTTCCAAAAATAGCGAGTGCAATTTATCCATCTATCCGGAATTTGTTTAGTTGGTTGATTAGTCCCACAATGATCTTGTAATTCGAATCGGCCAGTTTATATATGTCTTCCTCCATACCCCAAACGTGATTACGATCACATTAAAAGAAAAAATCACTCGGTAGTATGCCAATTAGGAAAAAAAAAAGTGCACGTCATGTGCACTAAGCATTTTGCATCTTCCTACATCGATTTGAAGGTCCTAAGTTTAAAATTGAGAAAAGATCAGATATAAAACACTCTCCTTCTCCTCCTCCCTTTAATGGCCTCGCCATGGGCTTGTTCCATTAATTGAGAAAAGATTACATGCTGACTTTACATTTTATTGTTGAAGTTCTTTTACTGCGCAAGCTGTTAGCATATTACACCATACAATGTTGTAATTGATGATGACGGGTTCAAATTCAAAAATCACTTGAATCCTATGAAAGAACAAGAATTTTTAAATTATCTCTTGTAAAAAGGTGAACACTTTTAACATGTGTGATCAAGAAAAGATCTTGATCATGAGGATATTTACTATATTTTTATCTACTAGAGATTTATATGACGCCGCCTCAAATCTTTTTCTTGCATTGATGCCTGACTCGCCCAGCGCACCAACCGGCACAAGTTTCACAAATTTTGCATATGAGTTTTGAAAGCTGGCGCGCGATTGTTTCTAATTAAAGAAGACAGCGGAACTTGCATTCTTGAGAGTTTAATTAATCGGGATATATTCATGTACATATATCTTTATTTGAAAAAGTATGACTTGGCTGTAATGATTCTTCATCAATAGCAGTATTTGTATCCCGTTACAGGATTTCAAATATGAAGGTTTTAAAACACTTGTATCTATTTTTTTTTTCTCTTAGGGAAACTATGCATAAAATGATTTTAGGATGAAACGCAAGAGATGCAAAATGCTAAGCGCACATGTTGTGCGCTTTTTTTCTTTTCTTTTTCTTTGTTTTTTTTAATCGGCAAACCACCGAGTGTTTTTTTTTTTTTAATGTGGTCGTAATCACGTTCGAGGTACGGAGGAAGACGTATATAAACTGGCCGATTCGAATTATAGCGTCGCTGTGGGATTAATCAACGGGCCGAATTGTTGTTCCGGATACTAGAGGTGTCAATGGGTATGGTTTGGATCCCAAAATTGGTACGGTGTCTTAATTTAGCTAATAACTATGCATCGCAATTCGCAAGCACTTGAACATGGTGCTTGGAATCTAAGATTGTCTTTAATTGAAAATAGCAGAAAAAAGACTATATTAGTTTATTTCCAAAAATAGCGAGCGCAATGTATCTGTCTATCCGTAATTAGTTTAGTCGGTCGATTAGTCCCACAACAATCGTGTAATTCGTATCGTCCGGTTTATATACGTCATCCACCGTACCTCGGACGTGATTACGATCACATTTAAAAAATAAAAAAACACTCAGTGGTATGCCGGAAAAAAAAAAAAAAAGCGCACGTCATGTGAGCTTAGCATTTTGCATCTCCCACTCTTCGTGCATTCCATCCTAAAATAACATTGTCTTTTGATCTTCTTAATATGACTTCTCGCAAGAAAACCTCTTCTGTCCAAGAACTCCGATTATTGTCCTCCAAAAACAGACTGATACAAACTTCGTTTGTTGCCCACTCGCTGGGCTTAATGTTCGAACTATGTAATGTTTTCCTTGCTTAATTCTGGACCATTTTTTGATCCAGACGTTAAGTGCATCTTTAGTATAAAATTAATTCCAAGAGGTAATACTACCATGATTCACAGCTAATAAGATTACAAATTGATCCTGACAGCAACAAATACTAGATTGAAATAAATTGTTACATCAAGTTTGAAACCCAGCCGTACGAGGCAGAATTTGTGCACTACTTAACCAAAAATTTGGAACAGTTGATAGATAAACAAAAAACTCCCGCTTTATCCACTCTTGATCAAAAATTGCTTCGTTTAGACATTTAATAGAGTTATATGACACAGTATCTCCTGTTATATACATTATTCTAGTTCAATGACACGGGTCATAGGTGTAGTTTTCATTTTTCAAAGGTTCAAAGACTGTTAATGCGAAAACTAACAGTCCTCCAATGTGGCATGCTTGACGATATAATTGGAGCGGTTACATTTCGGTCTCTTGGAGAAAAGATGGAAATAAATTGTTGTTGTTAGGTCCAAGCTGCAGAAGAAAACGGGCTTAATTAATTACGGGCCTCAATTTAGAATTTGGGATGAATGGTTGGTTTGTGAAGTAATCTGATAGAATATTTAGAAGAGCAATTAATATATATATATAAAAAAAAGATGAGAAAATCTTGTTGTCCCCTTCTTTTATCCCCTTAAATGTCCCCCACTAAGATTCTACTAAGATTCTAATTCAAAACTAAAATTCTCACTAATTACACATATTTTGACTCTAAAAGTCGGATCCCACCACTTAATAACCAAATTTGTTATATCATAGCGTTATTGGTAAATAACTGTCTGCATAAACCTGGTGTTCATACTTATTTGTCGGGTTGTTCATACATATTTGTCGGGGTGTTCATACCTCCCACGATAAGGTATTCATAGTCGATGTATTTGATGTTCATACCTACGCATCGAAGATTACGTGTGGGCCGTCCAAGATTCCACGTTCTGGTGAATGATTCTGTTAGAAATCTTATAACCGCCCATCCTAATTTGGGTGCTCATACAATGTATTGTCGGGTATTCATATCTATTATATTGGGTGTTCATACCTTATGTATAAGAGGGTGTACGGAGGGGAGACATTTAAGGGGAATTTTTCTTGGGAGACAGTTAGCATACCCCAAAAAAGATACTTGTCAGATCAAAGCCTAACATTTTCTTGATTTGCTTAAACTAATTTACAAAGAAAATGCTAATCTCATTGCCAATTAAGGCTTTGCTGTTGCTCTCATAATCCACAAGTACTTTCAATCATAGAATGCACAATTTAATATCTAGAGACTACATATATCTAGCCTCACACTACTCTCAATCACTAACCAAAATATCACTACTCTTACACTAATCCTTGCACCATCCAATCGCACCAGTATAATACTCTAATAGAGCAAATTTTGAAATAACAAGAATACTTCAATTATCTCTTGTAAAAATTACTACTCACTAATTACACAATCTGGATATATAATTACTGGAAATAATAACCAAGAAGATGGGGGGAGTTCCGCTGATCTTAATTCAGGGAAGAAAGGTATAATAGATAGGGAAATTTTCAAATTGTATTTAGTAAAATAAACAGTCTTGGTCTATTGACAATCTTGATTGAAACCTGTATAATTTTCTTAAGAAATAATTAAAGAACATGAGTAATTTGATATTTGATTTGCATGATTAAGCACAAAAATAAAAGAAATCAAGGCGTTCTTTACCCTTCTCCCAGTAAAAAGGAAGAAGATTAATTTGTTATTTTTGTTTTAATATTAGTGCAAACTAAATATAAATACTTGGATATTAATGCAGTGGTCAAGTTATTCTCTTTTCCTAATTCTAATAATGGGGGTTCAATTTTCGGTGTTTTACATTATTTTTTAAGGGGTTACGGTAGGAATAATTCAAAGCATCAAGTCCGTATATCGGCTATGATACAAATTGATTTGGAGACCCTCAAATCGAAATACGATGACTATGACTTTTAGGGAGGATTTTTGGAATGATCTCAACCGTCAGATACGGCTTGGAGGGTCCGCCAATCAAAATTGGACCGTAGCTAATTTGAGCGCCATCCCTAGTATCCGGAACAACAATTCGGTCCGTCGATTAGTCCCACAACGATCTTGTAATTTGAATCGACCGGTTTATATACTTCTTCCGCCCTACCTCGAACGTGATTACGATCACATCAGTAAAAGAAAAAGACATTTGGTGAATCAATGTCGATAAAAAAAAAAAAAACGCACGTCATGTGCGCTCAGCATTTTGCATCTCCCTCAATTTCTCTCGATTGCTGACTTCTCTCTCATTCCATTCAAAACCCAAAACCCTCTCCTTCTCCTCCTCCCTCCAATTGCCTCGCCACCATGGAATTCCAAGTGAATCCACGGTGAACATTTCCTTTTGCAGCTGCCGTTTCTGGTCCTGCCGTGCATGCACCTTCTCCAACAAACCCTCTTCGATATCTTCTGAAATCTGTGAAACCAACAAAGAACCCACAAAAAAAATGAATCCACGGTTTTTCTCTTCTTTTTCTGATTTTGGGCACGACCAAGATGAAATCTCTGTCCCTTCGGTTGGGAATGTGTTTTTGCCACGTCAGCGGTGTACTGGCCGCAAGCGTCAGGCCCTGTCTTTGTCGCCCGAGAAACCCGAGAATATGTTGAGTCGGGTGATATTTTCACTTAAAAATTCTGTAAATTTTGTAGCTTTGAATATGGAGATTAAGTCCGAATGCTGGAGCCATCACAGTTTTGTAAATTTAGATGCATGAGATGGCATCCGGCATCCTTTTGTTAAGAAACCAAACATTATATCTACATATTTGTATACTTGTTTGGCTCAAAAAATTCTCAATCTTCTTCCTAAACCATTATATCTACATTATGAGCTCCTACGTTATATCTACATATTTGAATACCGTACCGAAACAAATAGCACACAAGAGGAAATATTTTTATAAATCATCCTCAAACCTGTAAAAACTATCTTTTATTATCTTTTATTCCAAAAATATATAACTTTCTTCCCAGCACATTCCAGATTTTTGGCCCATTCGAAAAGGCCTTTATTGGAATAAAATTGGGCTCGATTAGGATGTTGCTTGTGAATGCAAATGAATAGACTATGTTTATGAATTTTGTCATTTGTGGTCGAAGAATTTGAACAACTATTAGCACATTAATTAGCGGTTAGCTCGCTTTTTCGCATTTCGGCATCTAGTAAATACTAATTACAGATCTTTCTTCTTTTTTCGATTGATTAATAAGATATCTAGTCATATATACAAACTACAATATAATGCTAGATTTTACTGAAAAAAAACATTTTGCTATATTTTTAGGAATCATGGAAATACAATTAATGCATGTGACGCCATTAGTTCATAAGATCGTCACTCATGTAAGCATCAAATCGATTTGAGGTTATCAACACCAAAGCTAGCCTGCATAAGAAAAAATGCCAGCCAACATGAGTTTAGCAATTAATAAAATAGCTTCCATTCTTAATTAATTTGGCAAGGTGTCTTTAAAACTAAATATGAAAATATTACATACATATAAGAAAGAAGAGCTAATTTATTTACCAATAACTTGTGGCTTTCTTCCGACAAAGGAACATACTGATCACAAAATTTCTGAATCTCTGTATTTGCATTTGGCCCCCCCATTGCCTCTATTACTTTTTTCCTATGAGGAACTACTTTCAGTGCAATCTGCAAATAATTGTTCTTCTTCATTGCTCAAATTACGATAATATTTTTTGAGATAAAAATTACCATAATATAGAATCTATTCACAAATATGGAGCTCTGAAAAATATAATCATACAACACAACAATATGATTAATATATTCCGGATAGATCTAGAGAGTTTGAAGCTATTAAGTGAATTTATTTCACATTTGAATGTTAATATATTTACAAGCATATATAATTTAATTTACCATAAAGCTGGAACGTGTCAACCAGCCATGCCACCTCTTGAGAGTCCTGTTGTAAGAAATGGTACCTGCATGTGTCATGCTCCATTCCGGATGCTCTACCAAGTTTCTCAAGAGCTCAACAAAGAAATCCATTGCCCTGAAGTACAAGAGCTTTTATATTTCGAATTGCAATCTGTAATGTTTGCTCTCTAAATGATTACATTATGATAAAATAAGTCCACAGAGATTACCAAAAAAAACTATAGTAGTTCTGTAAAACTTACTATGAGATGGAATCTATAATCAATAGGTCAATTAAGTTGCTTCAAAATCTCTGTTGGGAAGTATTATAGTCAGCTCCATTCAAAATCTTTGTTGGTAAAATTATTCTATAGTTGTACTTCTATGACACTAAATTAAGAAGACCAATAGCAATAACAAACTTTTTACAAAGTTTGGTTCTTAAGAGCAGAATCATGAAGAAAGATTGCAAGAAAGTCCATATGAATATATGTGAGTAACAAGGACAATATACATCCTTACTCCGAATAAAAGGAAATTGGATTTTCTGACATGAAAGTTCTATTTTCCCCAAGTAACAAGGACAATTTACTTAGATGGATCACCACTATTGACGTACGTAAATGTCTCGGCATATTAAAATTTAAGGCCCATATCAGTTTCATCACAAGGGATGAGCTCTCGGCCCATTACCCACGCACAATGCGTCAGTAACTAAATCTTTTCCTTTTTAGTCCCAATACACTTTTTTTAACTAATAATTTACTCTACCATTATTGAATAAGCTTGACCTCTTTCTTCCTGTTACATATTATCTTAAAAAAATTATTAAGAAATAATAATTTCAGCCCAAAGCAAGGCGTAGGCTCTTTTCGAGTATATATATAGAGTAAAACTATGGTGCCTTTAAGCTCACGGGGACCTCCCGTGAGCTTAACACAAAAAAATATCAAATCATATCCAAGTTTTGATTTTATATAACTCAATAATATCTTTATATCAAAATCATGTGTCATGCAAAAATTTTCCATTTTTAGAGATTTTTAAGTATTTATTTCAGATATTTTAAAAGTTACATATGAAACATTGATTATTTTATTAATATTGTATAGTTGCTATTAAAAAATCTGAAATAAATACTTAAAAATCTCCAAATATGAAAAAAATTTGCATGCTATAAAGATTTTGATATAAAGAATTTATTGAGCCATATAAATCAAAATTTAGATATGATTTGATATGTTTTTGATGTTAAGCTCACGGGGGAACACCGTAGTTTTACTCATATATATATATACATAGAGTTAGGTTACAATAATATGCATATCACGGTTTCACCATGCTATGCGGTCCGTATCTCCGTTTCCAGTGTCCAAATAGTCGATCCGAACCGCTCAATGTAATCTTATGTTAGGAAACCAAATTTTACAATTTTTAGAATTTTTTTGCTATTTTTAGTGATGGGGAGAAAATCGTTGTTTTGTATGAACCAGAATCCTTGGATCTAGCCATTTTCTCCCCATCATTAAAAATAGCAAAAAAATTTAAAAAAATATAAAATTTGGTTTGTTAGTATATTTTGATATAAAGATTAAGTTTAATGGTTCGGATCGACAATTTGGACACCGAAAACGGAGATATGGACCGCATAGCACGGTAAAACCGTGATATGCATATTATTGTAGCCCTATATACATATATTTATATGAGCAAATATATCATGAGCTTAAGTTCAAAATCACTTCCAAATTTGGGTTTATATGGCTCATTATATTCATTATATCAAAATATTGTAGAATACAAAAATTTTCCATTTTTGAAGATTTTTAAGTATTTGTTTTGAATTTTGTAAAAGTAATGCATAAACATTGAATATTTTATTAATATTGTATAGTCACTTTTACAAAATTCAAAACAAATACTTAAAAATCTCCAAAAATGGAAAATTTTTGTATTCCATAAGATTTTAATGTAAAGAATATAATGAGCCATATAAATTTAAATTTGGAAGTGATTTAATATGATTTTGAGCTTAAACTCACGGTATATTTGCTCTATTTATATAGAGCTAGACTATTATACTAATGTTAGCATTTCAGATCGAAATGTTAACGCCTCAAAATTGTTGTGATCGTGTCCGAAATCATGATTTATGGTGCTCAATAAATTTTTTATATGAAAATATTGGAGAATACAAAAATGGCATTAATACAAAAATTTTCCATTTTTAAAGTTTTCTAAGTATTTGTTTTGCATTTTTGAAAATAGCATTTACAAACATCAATATTTTATTAATATTTATGATTTTTTTCTAAAATTCAAAACAAATACTTAGAAAACTAACAAAATGGAAAGAAGTAATTAACTAAGTGACAAAAGTAGTCCATACTTCTATATAAAGGGCTTGTGATTTAATTGAACTGCATGTAACTGTTTTGCTTTTGCAATTAAACAGTAAAACAGATTTAAGCTGATATATGTCTTAATTACCTTGTTAACCAGAGTAGTCCATTAGTGCAACTGGATGGTTTTTTGGCAGTTTTGGCCTGAATCTCTTCTTGCACTATGCTTTGTAGGTAAGTGTATTTTACAGGATCAGAAGAGTATATAGCTTCCAGCCTCTGAAATAATACAATTTAAATTACATTTGTTAAATTAATTAATTACACTATAATTTTACTAATATTTATTACACCAAATAATTAAGTTTTTGACCTCATACCGATACGTTGCTTATTACGTCACATCTCACAGCAGGCATGGTTGGTCCAAGCTTATCTACATTTAGAATCTTAATCAATCTCATAATATTACTGTAATGATTGAGTTTACACGTTGAGTTTGAAGCAAAATGTGGGCGAGTTGTGCAAATGGATAACAATTTAAAATATATAAAATACTAGAGTTGTAATAGGGCTAATTTGCCCTAGTATAATCAAGAATTTTATAAAATTGAAATATTTATATTAAACAAAATTGGAACATAATTTTCACATATTTTGATTTTAATACAATAATTTATAAATAAAAGCGAGTCCGGCTACGGTACTTTCATAAACATTTCATACCGAAATGCTTACGGTCCAAATTTGAAAATTCATCGTCCGAAATTTTAATGCAAATCGCTCATAATAATCTTGACATAATTAAGTTGGATGATTCCAATTTTTTCAATTTTAGGAATTTTATTACTATTTTTTAATGATCTTTTGAAATATGGCTCTTAAAATAATTTAAAATAAATCAATTTTGTATGCTAATATTTAAAAAATCATTAAAAATAACTAAATATTTCTAAAACTGAAAAATTTTGGGATTCTACAGGTTAATTATGTCAAGATTATTATAATCTATTTGGATTAAAATTTTGGACGACCGATTTTCGAATTCGGACCGTAAGCGTTTCTGTCCAAAATACTTATGAAAGCAACGTAACCGGACTCAATAAGAACATATAAATCGATCAGTGGTCACAAGGACATGAGTGAGTATATGTAGTACAAATACTGCAAATCTACGATCATGACTAATCTAAGGAAAAAAGGTATCAATCAAATTGAAACAAAAATAAAAAAAAAATTTGTACCGATGATAGAAAAGTTAAGCTTGCACATATCAAGAAATGGTTTTGTTAGCATCCCTCCCTGTTCTGATCTGACATACTTCACTGCCTCCGAAGAAGTGCCTAGCAATGTTTCCTCTGGTCTCATCGGTGGCACATCCATTACTAAACCCTCTTCTTCGTTTCTTGAAAAATTCCTTGCAATAAGAAAGTTAGTTTGTTACTAGTTAATACAAGTGAAGTTGTGCTTTAGGAAAAAGATGAAGAAAGCTATATATGCTTGACAAATTTTGAAGTCACGAAAATAAGTTCTTGTAAAAAAAAAGTTCTTGCTCAATGGAGTGAAAAAAAGGTTAATTACCTCCAACGAATAAAAGGATGCTAATTTTCTTTCTCTTGCAAATGATCTAGGTGACAAAAATAACCAAGAAAAAAATATATATTTGACATGAAAGAAAAGCGTAATTAAAGAGGTTGAAGAAGAACAGAAATAAGATTTCTAAAATCTCGCTCTCTAAGTACATACATGTGGTATATATCCTAGTCAAGTCTTGATCGATAGGACAAAATAAAGAAACGAATCTTCGTCACTCTTACGGTTGATAGGGATCGGGATCACTACTAGAAAATGCAGCAGTCGCTTGGAAAAGTCTGGGCAGTTGCTTTAGTGGTTATTTACCCTTGCCGTTTTAGAAGATGGGCTATACCTTTGACTAATCTTCTTGGGTGGGCCGACGGCATTCTTACTTTATCCTTACTCCTTATAAAAGTAGGAGTTCATTTGGAAACTGAAATGACTGTCTGTCAAAACTAATTTTCAACCGTCAGATATATCAATCTGCTTTAACCAGCACCGTTGATCTCTATATTTAGTGATTCGATTTTCCTTCCACCATCCAGCGGTACCAAGCATAGTAACAAGATTTGCGAATAATTCAGATTTAGACATCAACCGAACATAACAACGTTTAATTCGTATATTCGGCAATTATTCGCAATATACGCGAATTATCGCTGAAATTCGTATGGGCTTCTGCAATTTTGAAAATCTGCAGTCTCACTCACGTGAAGGTGAGAGGGGAATTTGTACAAGCTTTGCCTAGAAAGCTATGTATTGGTTATGCTTTCTATTCACATCGATTTTCTGTGACCAAATTTAATTTATAAAATCATGAATTTTATCTTTTAGGCTTTTACCACACCATGTATTAAAAACAAAATACATTACAATATTATACTGAACGATTTTAATTACTAAGTATATTATAGGTATATTTTAGTTATTACTAATCCATATTAGTGCTTAAATGCATCATTAATATTTGTATTATTTGGCTACATTAATAAGTTTGTTTAACTTTTTAATGCTCCAACAAATAATATATTTTTATATATTGACCGAACTAATCCCGAATTATACCCGAATAATTTCCGAATCATAAATTTTTGGTCTCACCGAACAAATCCCGAACCATTAACTTGTTACTAGGGTACCAAGCGCATATGCTTTAACGCGTTTGTTTATCGGAAATCGAAAAAGAAAACGCGTCTCGCCAGGTTGTTGGGAGCGGGGTGGGTACGTGTTCGTATCTGCGGTGCAAGCAAATTAAGCAGAAAATTAAACTTACATGCTGTAATTAAAAGTTACCAATATTTGAGTTCTAATAAAAAAAGATAAATTACGTTGAATGGATACCGTCTTTCATTTTGTATTTTTCTTAATGAATCTTGTCCTTACATACGCATTTTATTTTGACAGTCAAGCATCTATTTAAAATTTTATATAAAAATTACATAATATATAGATCAATACAAAAAATATGAGTATAACTATTGTGAAAACGTTTACATTTTGCTCCAAAATACTAACGGCCCAAATTATACTTTGTCGCACCCGAAATTGTGTTTTATGGTTTCCGTTAAATTTATCATATGAAAATATTAGGAGATACAAAAATTTTCTATTTTTGGAGTTTTTGAGTATTTATTTCGGATTTTTTAAAATCAATGTACAAACAAGCACTATTTTATTAATATTTTAGAGTCATTTTGAAAAATCCAAAACAAATACTTAAACAACTCCAAAAATGAAAAAAAAAATTGTATTCCTTAATATTTTCATATGATGAATTTAATGGGAACCATAAATCAAAATTTTAGACGTGACAAAGTATAATTTAGATCCTTAGCATTTCGGAGCAAAATGCAAACATTTTCACATTAGTCTAGTTCCAAAAAATATATGAGAAAAAGAACCTTTGGTAACTAACTTTATTTGACAACGGTTTTATCAAATAAATGTTTGTCAAATCTCATTTTTTATTTCTTTATTTTTCTTTAGATAGAACTACTATGTTCTTAAGCTTACGTGGGCTTCCCATGAGCTTAGCACAAAAAACATATCAAACCATATCCAAATTTTGATTTATATGTCTCAATAAATTCCTTCTATCAAAATCATGTGGCATGCATATATATTTGGTGCTAAACTCATTGAGGCCTTCAGTGAGCTTAAGAACACGTAGTTTTACTCTGTTTTAATTTATGACACTTTAATTATGTAATAGGTAGAAAATTGGTGCGATGTTACCCTTCTCATACATCAAATTTTGTGATTTGAAATAAATAACTAATAAATATATATACTAATAAAGATCCGCACATGTAGTGAATTGTCGATTGAATGTTATTAAAGAATAAAGATGGCAAGAATATTTTGTTTATTGTTGAGAATTAACGCTGAGGCCTAAGCCCATCAAGTCCAACATCAAGAGATTTCTAGAAAAATATAGAATGAAGATATTTAGGAAGAAGAGCCTAGAGAATGAGAAAAAATCTTATCTCTAGAATATGCTCTAAGAATATCTAAGTATAAATATCTTAGATCTAGAATGTTCTTAGAAGATATCTTAACAAAAATCTTGTATCTGGAGTTTTCCATTGGAGTAGTATAAATAGGGGGTGATGGCATGAGTGTAAGCAAACCAAGCAAGAGATAGTAGTAGATTGGAGGTTAGGATTGTAACAAGAAGCTAGAGGTTTATGGAGGTATAATATTTGAGTAGTAGTAGTTGTAACAATATTTTAAGATATAATAGAAGATATTATTATAGCTAGTGCCTCCATACTTAACATTTATAAATTTGAAGTTTTCATTTCACTCCTACGTATTTCTATAGATGGTACGAATACTTTTTTCTCCCCTGCAAGAAAATGTTGTTTATAAATGTGAAGATCTTACTGCTTTAGATAGATAATGAGCTCATGTGGCAATTTATAGACTAATATAATACATTTTGTTTTTTTACATGTGACACTTAAACTATATTATAAATAAATATTAATATCTAACTTTGAAATGTATTATATTTATACAAAATGTTTCAATATCATGATATCATAAATCCTACTGCAACGCGTGGGCACTATACTAGTATATATAATAGCCAAGACATAAAAAGCTTGGTCATCGAAGGTGACACATTAACCAAAATAATTATTGTATTAATTAACGCGGCATAATTTTTAAATTTGGAATTGATAGTTTACTCACTGTGCCCTTTGTAATTACTTTATTAATTATAAAGCTAAATATCTCTCTTAATTAGGTCCGTCTGGCCCCCTTTAATTTGTTATTTTTGAGGTGAGGATGACAAAATCTGATCCAACCGACAGACGCGTTACATAAATTTTTCAAGATCTGAATTCGACCAATTTCAAAGAAAAATAATATTAGTCCGAAGGCAACAGCAATTTTCAGTATGATATTGACAAAAGAAGTTGAAACTTAATTACTTCAAAAGTATGTAATGGTCAAGTATAATACTGGATGACTCGAGAATAGAAATATGATATGTAGGAAATTTTTGATGGATGCCCAAACTTTATATCTTAACTGTATCATTGCCTAAGCAGTTAAATTAATTTTAAAGGGCGCAGTAAGAGGTTAAAGGTGCAAGTTGGATTTTACGCCCTTAAGTTTGGGCATTAGTAGAAATAACTTGACTGTTTAGGTAGTATAATAAAAGAGATAAGATCAATAGTTTGGGCATGTATGAAAATTTTCCGATATGTATAACTATTTCAATATTTTTCTTTCCCAAAAAAAATATAATTATCTTTCTTCCCAACACATACATTCCAGTTGTTGGGCCCATTCGAAAAGGCCTTTATGGGAGTAAAATTGGGCCTTGTTTGGACGTTACTTTTAAAATTTTCAAATGAATAGACTATGTTTATGCATTTTGTCATTTGTGGCCACAAGCCCACAAACTTGAATAAATATTACCACATTAATTTACTACTGCTGCTTCCGTCCTTGTCAGTTCGTTCAGATTAATTAGTCTGGTTGACTAATGCTATATATGAATATGATGGAAATTTAATTTCAACACAAACAAAGCTAGCCAATCATTTTTCATACTTAGTAATTAATGACTCTCCATGCATGCTTCCAACTGGTCTTTATTTCTTTTTTCTTTTCAACGTAATTATCCAACTATATAGCTAGTTAATATCTTTGTACTCCTTTTTTTTTTCCTAGGAAAATGCTTGTGATAATTAATTAAGTTTATGATAACCATAAATAATCTGAAAAATATATACTAGCGCTATTGAATACTTTTCACAGAATACAAATATATCAACCATCCATATATATATTGTCCTACTCCATTATTGATTAATCATATTTATCAATTATGCTTTATTTCTAAGAACCAATTAAGAATTAGTTCCACTGTTCGCTCACCATACATACTTGCATGTATGTATATACGCTACGCATCAAACCGATTTGAGGTTATCGAGACCAAAACTAGCCTGCACAAGAAAAAATAAACATTTATTGTTAATTAATCGGCCAAGTTAATTAATTTGATGCTGGTACAGGGCCTATCGAATCCAGAATCTTGTTATATATATATATGGAGGGTGCAAATTAAAAAAATATTGCTGTAAGCTTAAATTAATTAAAGATGGCTCAAAAATATACCAGTAAATCTCTTTAATTAAAGTGGAAAGAGAACATTAATTAATTACATGTAAGTATGTAACAAGGAGCCGAGATTAACTTACCAATAACTTGTGGCTTGTTTCTAACATGGGAACATACTGATTAAAAAACCTCTGAATCTGAGTATTTGCATTTGGACCTCCCAATGTCTCCATTAGGCTTTGTCTTTCAGGAAGTATTTTCATTGCAATCTGCAATCAATTTTTTATCAGTTCATGCATGCCCACTCTGCACATAATTAATTAATTAAGAAGCCACAAACATGAGATCATGTCTTGACACACACACAGAGATATATATATATATATATATATATATATATATATAGAATTAGGCTACGGTAATATGCATATTACGGTTTTACCGTGCTATGCGGTTCGTATCACCATTTCCGGTATCCAAACAGTCGATCCGAACCGCTCAATGTGATCTCTATATCAAAATATGTTAGGAAACCAAATTTTATGAATTTTAGATTTTTTTTTCTATTTTTAATGATGGGGAGAAAATCGTTTTTTTGTATGAATCAGAATCCTTGGCCATTTTCTCCCCATCATTAAAAATAGCAAAAAATTCTAAAAATCATAAAATTTGTTTTCCTAACATATATGTGTGTGTGCGCACCAAATTATGCGGATCGAGCATAAATATCCAACATATATAAAAATGTAATAAATAAGAGACAAAGTTGAGTCTACCATACATGTTAATAAGTGGTATATAGCTTATCCAACCAAACCAAAGAGTAGGTTAATTTTTTTATAGACTAAAACTATAATGTTCTTAAGCTCACGAAAACATATATATCAAACATTATATATGGTTCAATAACTTTTTATATATATATGAAAATAGTATGGTGTTCAAAATATTTTTATTTTTGAAAAATTTTAGGTGCTTATTTTAGATCTTTTTAAAGTGACTAAATTATAATATTAATAAATAAATAATTAATATTGTATATAAAACTTTTAAAAGTCCGGAATAAATACTTACAAAAATCTTCAAAAATGAAAATTTTTTGTATGGCATAAGATTTTGATCTAAAAAATTATCAAACCATATAAAACATAATTTGAATATGATTTTATATATATTTGAGTCTAATTAAGCTCACAAAAGATCTTTGTAAGCTTAAGAATACCGTAATTTAACTCTATTATATTATATTATATTTATATTATATTATATTATATTTATATTATATTATATTATATTATATTATATTATATTATATTATATCATATATATTAATAGTTCAATACCAACGTATGTTTTGAAATACGTAGACCCCATGCAGAAAGTTTGAATTAAAAAACACAGCAATATATATAATTATATATACCATAAAGCTAGCTCTTGTCAACCAACCATGCCACCTCTTGAGAGTCTTGTTATAAGAAATGGTGCATGCATGTGTCATGCTCCATTCAGGATGCTCCACCAAATTTCTCAACAGCTCAACAAAGAAGTCCATTGACCTGCAAAAATTGAAAATTAAAGCAAATATATATATTCCAAATTAATTGCAAACGACTGACATATAATTTTTTTCTCTAATGAAAATTGATATATAGAAGTCCCAGTGTTCAAGAATTAAGCTGTAGGATATATATATATATAGTCATTCCATTGAAATCATTAGAAGTGAAATTTATAGGTCAAGTACATTATTACTCAAACTCTGTATCATTATCAGGTCAAGTATGTTAATTTGTAAGTAAAATTATCAGGTCATTTATGCTATATATACATGCACCAAATTATTCCTTCTAATTAAAGTATTTTTTGTAACGATAAATTAAGGTAGAACAAAAAATCAATGGCGGAATTTTTTTTTAAAATTCAAACAAATAAATTATGAATTATGAGTATTTAAGGATAAAGGATTGAGGAACTGTGTTTGCAGATTTACCAAATAAACAGGTTGACATATATATATATAAATATATATTGAGAAAATATTTCTTTATCATTTCTTCTTTAATTTAGTGTGAAGTTAGTTAGGTATGTTCCAATATTTGTATGTACGTACTTATAATAGAAATCCTTCAAACTTAAAGATACCAAATTAATTATGGTTTTAGTGTCTTAATTAATTAATTACCTTGTTAACCAGAGCAGTCCATTAGTGCAACTGGATGGTTCTTTCGCAGTTTTGGCTTGAACCTCTGTTAGCAATATATTTTGTAGGTTATTATATTTTAAAGGATCAGAAGAGTATATTGCTTCCAGCCTCTGAAATAATACAATTTCAAATGATTAATGACATAATTACATATATGAACAAGTTAATTACTATATATAGCAATGAAGCTTTTAATTGACCTCATATATACGTACCGATAGGTTGCCTCCTATATCACACCTCACAGCAGACAAGGTTGGTCCAAGCTTCTCTACATATCAAAACCTTAATCAGTATCATAATCATAATTAATTACTATAATGATCGAGTTTACACAATTCATAGAATTGAGTTTCATATATGTGGCAGGCCACAAGAATACAGTCTTTGTTTAATAACAACTTAACAAGATAGAAAATAAAATAATCAATATATATGTATAAAATAGATATTATTGAATGCCAAGGAAAATTGAAAATATAATTGAAAAATAGAGAAATATATAGTATAGTAGTACTGTACTTAGTTTCTAATTTACAAGAATTAAAAAGTAACAATCAAATTTTGACCAAGCATATATATATATTGTACCGTATATTGATAAATAAAGCCCGAACATATCAAGAAATGGTTTTGTTAGCATCTCCTTCTGCTCCGGTTGAACATGATCATCCTTCACCGCCTTTGAACTGGCACCAAGCATCGTTTCCTCTGATACCATCATTATATAATTAATGGCAACTCTCTATTATGAAGAATTAATGCACTCTCACTTATTTATTGTTTTTGAAGTTTAAGAAACTATTTAATTGAGAGGAAAAGAGACACCCAATTAATAATTAAGTGTCTATTGATTATCTCTGACAAGTTTTTTTTTTTTTTAACAGAAAGCATATGCGAACAATATATATAATATAGCTTTCAAGTTATGCTGACTTGACCAAATTTAGCCTGAAAGGAATGTTGTCATGCATGCTGTCGTCTTCTTCAGCTCGTCTCCGAAGAGAATTACGTGTTGAAAAAAAAAATTAAGTTTTCAGAAAGAATTTCCATCGATCTCTCTCTTTGTCTGTTTCTGTTCATTGTTGACAAATGAAACCAAAAAAACAAAAGGTATTTACCTTGTACAAAATGCACTAAATGTAACGTGGAAGAATTTTTAAATTTTAAAAAATAATATTTGGGATCTTGCCGTTTTGGAGAAGGCAAGTAGTAATAATAATAATAATAATAATAATAATAATAATAATAATAATAATAATAATAATAATAATAATGATAATAATAATATAATAATAATAATAATAATATAATAATAATAATAATAATAATAATAATAATAATAAATAAATAAATAAATAAATAAATAAATAAATAAATATAAACATATATATAAATAACTATATAAATAGGAAACTGTTACCGTCTGGGTGTAAACGGGTTGGGTTGGTCAGGTTTCACATAGATTGTCAATCCAAATTGTTCTCGTCGGGTTGCACAAATTTTAATCTATAACTAACCAACAAATAATAAAAACCTTTCAATTCATGTTTCAACTTTGGTGGTCGGGTTTCACGGATTTTAATTTAAGATATTAATTGCCAAAAAATATAAGTGAAACTAAGTTATGATGAAAAAATTATACAACAACAAAAATTCAATATACACTAACTAAAAGTAAAACAAAAGGAGTAGTTCAATTAAAAATTTATAGTATAACAAAAAGTCATTATATTTCTATAAAGATACTGTGACTATATTTAGAATAATATAAATTATTTTAAAAAATCTAAACAAATTGGTCGGGTCGGGTTTAACATAAACATATTTTACAAAATTCGTAACCAAACTTTAATCATTGGGTTGCTCAAAATTCAATCAGTACCTAACCAACTATAATCAAAATCAGTAATTTTTCGGATCGAATTGGTCGGTTTCCGCAAGTTTGAACGGATTATACTTGCACCCCTAGTGTGAAGTGTGAACCAGTAAAATATCTATGGAATTACTATGGTTCCCATTCCCATTTACACGGAGATGAGCCAGTACGTACGCACTCTCTGAGTTAGAGTCAAGACGACCTTATCACTGTGACAAAGAAGAAATTAAGCTGATAACAACAGATTTAACAGTCCCAAAGAATGAAAGAAATCAAATGAATCTCCATCTCCCCAGAACTCCAAGAGTACGTTGACCAGGACACCAGGCCAACAAGTCCCCAGTTAACGTGCATGCTGGACTGAGGCCACATACATCAGCGAAATCGAATGCAGTCAGTGATGCTCCAATTACCTTGCCACCTTGGTCCAATTATATTATTCTTCCATCAAACATGTTTAAGTTAATTACCAATCGAACACCGTACATATCAATTAATTATATCAAACATGTTTAGTATGATATTCACTGAATTAATATTATTGGCCTAATATAAAAATCAATCATTACAATGACGTATTTCTTAATTAATTATATAAAAAAAAATGAATAACATCCTCTGCGTTTTTCTATGGTAGAATTTTACCATACTCTTATCGGGTGTATGCAAATGGGACCATAATAGAAAGACACCCCTTTATCTCTAAACAAAATGTGGACCATGGACTGTTTAAATTGATCAACTTGCCGTATTAGCTCCTCTTCGTGGTTCATGGATGGATCTGTAGGAAAGATAATGGACTATAATAGGCCCCTTAGCCTGTAGGATGAGATGGGCAGCAGTATAGGCAACATTGACTAGTTAGGCATTTCATTTCATTTCATTCTGGGCTTAACGCGTTTGCGTGCATTCTCGTTCGGACAACGGCTAGCAAATGTACAATGCAAAACCCATTCAGAACGGAGAGAATGTGGAATGTAACAATCAATCAATTAAGAAGATATACGGAGTTCGGCTGATCTCAATTCAAAAGGAAAAAAGAAAGTATAGTACGGGAATTTTTCAAATTGAATTTAGTAAACTAGCAAAAAAACCCGTCCCTTGTGCGGATGTTTTAAATTCTGATCTCATACCGTGTAATATATATAACATGCTTTCGGTTTTTGGCTAATTATTTACCATTTAAATTTCATTTGTACACTAAATCAACTCGTTTGAATGTTAGAATATAAAACGTTAATTCCTCATTAATGTAAATTGTAATCAACATTGATGTTTTCCATACCAAGATTGATATATTTCCATTTTTGTAAAAACCAAAATGGAGAGGAAGTTATTTAATTGGAGAACATCAACGCTTTTTAAAATCAATATTTTTTTATCTGTACCGTTCATTAAGGGGTAGAATGAGTATTAAAAAAATTTGAAGAAGAAAGAAAAAAAAAATAGGGAGTGTAATAGTTACGTGCTTTATAATATAGTATAGATAAATCGTTTTAATTTACTGACAATCTTGATTGAAACCTGCATATTTTTCTTAAGAAATAATTGAAGAACATGAGAAATTTGATATTTGGTTTGCATGATCAAGCACAGAAATATTAAAAATAAAAGCAAGGCGTTCTTTATTCTTCTCCCAATAAAAAAGAAGAAGACTAACTTGTTATTTTTGTTTTAATAATAATATTAATGCATATTAAATATAAAATACTTTGATCTTAATGCATTGGTCAAGTAATTTTGGGGTTCAACTTTCTGTGTTTTACATTATTTTTCAACGGGTATGGAAAAAAACCAATTCAAAGCGGTGAGTCCGTATCGGCTACAATCCAAATCGAATTGGAGGACCCTCTAATCAAAATCTGATGACTATGATTATTCGGAATGTCCAAATCGAATTGGAGGACCCTCCAATCGAAATCTGATGACTATAATTATTCCGAATGATCTTAACCATCAGGTACAGATTGGAGGGTCCTCTAGTCAAAATTGGATCGTAGCTAATTTTAGCGCCATCTCTAGTATCCGGAATAACAATTCGGTCTGTTGATTAGTCCCACAACGATCATGTAATTCGAATCGACTGGCTTATATACTTCTTCCGCCCTGCCTCCAACGTGATTACGATCACATTAGGAAAAAAAAAAAGACATTCGATGGAATCGATGACGATAAAAAAAAAAAAAAAAGCGTACGTCACGTGCGCTCAGCATTTTGCATGTCCGTGCATTCCATCCTAAAAATATCAAAATGTCTTTTGAACTCCTGAATACAACTTCTCGCAAGAAAACCTCTTCCGACTTTTGAGCAAGATTTGCTCATATGTTTTATAACTGTTCTTTCCAATATTTGGAGGGAAAGGAATAATAGGGTCTTTAGAAATGAAGCTCTTCCTCCGTTGGTACTGGCTGAAAGGACCTATGAAGATATCACATTATATCAACGCTACTGCTAACTGCCTTATTGGAGAGTGATAGCCCAGGAAAGGCCTGCTATTTTGAATAGCTTGAAGTTTTTGATGTTTTTGTTTGCTGTTTTTGGTTTCTGTTTTTCGGTTACTTTTTTTGTTGCTTGTATTTGGTTAGTTTGAATGACTGTTTGCTCTTGTAATTTATTTCATACATTGGTAGCTGCTACCAATATTTCGAAAAAAAAAAGACTTCTGAGCAAGATTTCGATTGCAGTGTGTTGAAAAATAGAAAATACTCAGGCCCAACTCTCTTCTTCTCTTATTACAAATACAATTGGCCCATCACCACCGACAATTCAACTCGTTCCAGCCAGCTATGCTATGCGGCTGTTTTGAGCTAGGGCCCACCTGTCAGTGACTCTTTGGGGAACAGTCGGCGTGGGCGAACTGGAGGTCAGGCTATTCACAAACAAAGAATCTCAAGATTCGCTGATCATCTTGATCCGGCTAATAGAGACCGTTGGATGAATCAATGGAGAAGAGATGAGAAACAAAGAAAAGTACGAATCTTGATGTGCACTGCAAGGAGGAGCAATTCTGGCACATTTCTTCCTCTTCCGACTTCCCACTCTTTCTTCTCATCCCCTTCAAAACCCAAAACCCTCTCCTCCTCCACCTCCTCCCTCCAATGGCCTCGCCGCCGCCATGGGCTTGCTCCCGGTGCACATTTCTCAACTCCCCTTCCTCAAACCCCACCTCCTGCAAAGTCTGCCTCTTTCCTTTCGCCCCTTCGTCTTCCTCTCCCTTCTCCTCTGCAGCTGCCGCTTCTAACACTAGCTGGTCCTGCGGTGCTTGCACCTTCTCCAACAAACCCTCTTCGATATCCTGTGAAATCTGCGAAACAAACAAAGAACCCACAAAATTGAATCCGAGGTCTTTGTATTCCTTTTCTGATTTTGGGCTTGAGCAAGATGAAATCTCTGATCCTTCTGTTGGGAATGTGTTCTTGCCGCTTCAGCGGTGCACTGGTCGCAAGCGTCTGGCCCCGTCGTCTCCATCACCCGAGAAACCCGGGGATGCCGAGTCAGGTGTTGTGTTGTATTTTTCTTCTAACTACTTTTCATGAATTGACTTTCTATTACTTCAATTTTGAAAATTTTGACCTTTTTTTCTAATTCATTTGCAGGAGAAGTTAGGGGTTTCTCTCTCAGGTCATGTGGCACCCGTAGCAGCAAGAAAATTGATTTGGGTTCAGGTTTTCTATATTATATTCTTGGCTTTTAAGTTAGTACAGCATGAAATTTTATAATAAGAGAAATGCCAGAAATTGTTTCTGAAATTTGTGGTTATGTTGAATTAGTGATGTCAATTTACGTATCTAATGGAGACACCAGAATACCAGAAATACCATAATAAGAGAAATGCCAAAAATTGTTTCTGAAATATCTGGTTATGTTGAATTATTGATGTCAATTTACGTATCTAATGGAGACACCAGAATACCAGATTGTTAGACTGTGGAGGAGACATTCGAAATTAAAGAACTTGAATTGTATTGATCATTACTATCACAGTATCACCACTTCACTAGTCTCTGTCTTCTAAATTTTACATTCTTTTCATTTTTTTTTTCAGATGAAGACACTGCTGATCCTTTAGATAAACAGAAAATCGTTGTCCTGAGCTATAATGTATGGTTTCGGGAAGATTTGGAGTTAACAAAGAGAATGGAAGCACTTGGTGAACTGATTCAGTTGCATAGACCAGATCTTATGTGCTTCCAGGCAAGGATTTCCCATATATTCTTAATCATACCTGCTGATATGCATGTATTTGAGGCTTGCTATTGATGGAATGGTATAATTGATGAAAGCCACTACCTTCTATTAGCATACAAATTGTTTCTTTTGTTTGGTTTCATCATAACTTTTTTTTTTCGCTGATGCATTTTGTGTTATTTAGGAGGTCACCTCAAACATATATAGGCTGTTTGAGAACTCTCCATGGTGGAGGCAATACAATTGCTCAGTTCCTCGTCAGCTTGCTGACGAAAGTCCTTATTTCTGTATGCTGGTATTATTATATATATTCCTCTTTCCTCTTTTTACTTCTTAACATTTAGTCGCATTGTCAGGTATTTCTAATTGATTTGAGTTCAGATAATTCTAATTGATTTGAGTACTTGAGGTGCTTCTTTGGAATTGATTTCAATGGAATTTAGCATTAAATAGTCCCTTGAATTCTTGTTTTTTCTTATTTGAAGCAACAATTGCTGTTTATCTCATTTTTTTAATGCAGCATTGACACTGCATTTAAAATTAACATTGCAGATGAGCAAGTTGCCAGTAAAATCATTTAAGTCCACCCCGTTCTCCAATTCCATAATGGGCAGAGAATTATGCATGGCAGAAATTACCCTTCCAAATGGCAAAACCATAGTCCTGGCCACGTCTCATCTGGAAAGCCCATGCCCGGCCCCTCCAACATGGAACCAAATGTACTCAAAGGAACGTGTGGCTCAAGCCCAGCAATCCATCCAGCTTTTAGAAGCTTTCCCAAATGTCATTTTTGCAGGCGATATGAATTGGGACGATAAAACTGATGGCCACTTTCCCCTGACTATGAGCTGGACTGATGCTTGGGCCCAGCTCAGGACTGACGAAGAGGGCTTTACATATGACACCAAAATGAATCAAATGCTGACTGGTAATCGGAGCTTGAGGAAGCGGCTGGATCGTGTTCTGGTTAAATTCACAGATTTTGAGACAGCTCGGATTGAGATGATTGGTACGGATGCAATACCAGGGGTGAAATACTTCAAGGACAAGAAGGTAAGGAAGGAGGTGAAGAGGTTGGAGTTGCCAGTATTGCCTAGTGACCATTTTGGTCTGTTATTGACAATATCTAGAAAGTAGGGATAAATCAGTAAATATGATTAACTGTAGCTTCATGTGGATTAAGTATTCCGACTGCTGGGGCCATCATAATTTTGTAAAATTTAGATGCATTTGATGGCATCCAGCATCCTTTTGTTAACACTGCTTTTATGTGCTTACCTACAACTTAACTGATACAAACTTCCTTTGTTGCTCACTTGCTTGGTGTACAGTTTCCACTGTGTTGTTTTCCTTGCTTTATTAATTTTATGTGGTTTTAGTATTGAATTTTAAGAGAGATCCTTGTTTGATCGTGTGTAATCAATTGGTAGTACTATCATAATTCACAACTAATAAGGTTAATTACTCATTCTGACAAAAAAGAATATATTAGATAGATTTAAATTGTTGCATCAAGTTTGAAACCCAGCCGTACCAGGCCAAATTTATCCTCTCATAATCCTAAAATTTAGGACAGTTTTTATCAAAGGTTATATTAGTTTATTTCCAAAAATAGCGAGCGCAATGTATCCGTCTATCCGGAATTAGTTCAATCGGTCGATTGGTCCTACAATGATCTTGTAATTTGAATCGACCGGCTTATATACGTCTTCCTCCGTACCCTAAACGTGATTACGATCACATTAAAAAAAAAAAAAACACTCGGTTGTATGCCAATTAGAAAAAAAAAAAAAAAAAAGCGCACGTCATGTGCGCTAAGCATTTTGCATCTTCATGCATCGATTAGAATCAATCTTGATTTTCCGAACCAATCTTGATTTTCAGTTGACAATCTGGATATATAATTACTAGGGAAATTTTCAAACTGGATTTAGTAGAATAAACTACTTGATCTACTGACAATCTTGATAGAAACCTGTATAATTTTCTTAAGAAATAATTAAAGAACATGAGAATTTGGTATTTGGTTTGCATGATTAAGCACAAAAATAAAAGAAATCAAGACGTTCTTTACCCTCTTAATAAAAAGGAAGAAGATTAATTTGCGGTTTTTGTTTTAATATTAATGCAAATTAAATATAAAATACTTCGATATTAATGCATTGGTCATATGATTTTCTTTTTCTAGTTATGGGGTTCAATTTTTGGTGTTTTACATTATACGGTAAGATTAATTCAAAGAGGCAAGTCCGTATCGGCTACAATCCAAATTGAATTGGAGGACCCTTAAATCGAAATCCGATGACTATGACTTTTAGGAGGATTTTTGGAATGATCTCAACCGTTAGATACGGCTTGGAGGGTCCTCCAATCAAAATTGAACGTAGCTAATTTTAGTGCCATCTCTATTATCCGGAACAACAATTAATTCGGTCCGTCGATTAGTTCCACAATGATGTTGTTATTCAAATCGACCGGTTTATATACTTCTTCCGCCCTGCCTTGAACGTGATTATGATCACATCAAAAAAGAAAGACATTCGGTGAATCGGTGTCGATAAAAAAAAAAAAAAGCGCACGTCATGTGCGCTCAGCATTTTATATCTCCCTCCATTTCTCTCGACTTCTGACTTCTCTCATTCCATTCAAAACCCAAAAACCCTCTCCTTCTCCTCCTCCCAACAATGGCCTCGCCACCATGGGCTTGCTCCAGGTACACATTTCTCAACTCCCCTTCCCTAAACCTCACCTCCTACAAGTTTGCCTCTTTCCTTTTGGAGATGCCGTTTCTGCTTCTAACTGGTCCTGCCGTGTATGCACCTTTACTGGTGCAAGTTAATTTATACACCGCTGAATTGAAGAAACGCATCAAAGAACCCACAAAAATGATTCCATGGTCTTCGGTTTCTTTTCCTGATTTTGGGCTTGACCAAGATGAAATCTCCGACCCTTCTGTTGGGAATGTGTTTTTGCCACTTCAGTGGTGTACCGCAAGCGTCATGCCCTGTCTTCATCGCCCGAGAAACCCGAGGATGTTGAGTCAGGCGATATTTTCACTTAAAAATTCTGTAAATTTTGTAGCTTTGAATATGGAGGTTAAGTCCGAATGCTGGAGCCATCACAGTTTTGTAAATTTAGATGCATGAGATGGCATCCGGCATCCTTTTGTTAACACTGCTTTCAGGTGACCTGAAACTTAACTAACACAAACTTCTTTTGTTGCTTGGTTTACAGTTCCAGTTATGTGTTGTTTTCCTTCATTTTATGTGCTTCGGCATGCATCAACTAGGTTTTATATACTTTTCAGGTAAGTAAGCAGTGCATCTTTAGTATAAAATTTCAAGAGAAATGTGTTAGATCTTCCAGGCCGAATTTAATCACTCTTAATCCAAAATTTAGAACAGTTGATATGTAATAAACAGAAAAGGAGCTCACGCTCTATCACATTTCGACATAGTTCGGCTTCATTTAGACATTTAGTAGAGTTATATGACAGATTAACTTCTAGTTCAATGACATTGGTCATGTGTGCAGTTTTTGAAGGTTCAAAGACTGTTAATGCGAAAACTAATTAACAGCCCTCCTTCCGATGTGGCGTGCTTGTCAATTTCATTTGAGCTGTGAGCCTGTGACATTTCTGTCTCTTGGAGAAAAGATGGAAATAAATTGTTTTTGTTAGGTCCATGCTGCAGAAGAAAATGGGCTTAGTTAATTAAGGACCTCAATTTAGAATTTGGGATGAATGGTCGGTTTGTCATGTATCAGAAAACATGTGCGGTCTGATCTGTACCAGAAAAATATGCACACTCTTCTGTCAAACACTCAAGCTTAATCAGAGTTGTCATGATATTAGGCTCTCTCATGTAGATTCCCTGCTCAATGCTCATTACATATTTTGTATATGTACGTGAATAATTTCCTTTGAGGAGGTTCTCTTATACATGTATTCTATTCAGATTCAGGAACCAGAAAAAATTTGTATTCTTGCTGGTACTTTATTGTCCAGACTCCAGTGTACAATAGGTTTCGTGTGAGATAGGAAGGTCTGTGCGGAAGAAACAGTGATTAAGGAATCTAAAATTGTCTTTAAAATTGAAAATGGCAGACGTAGGCTATATTTGTTTCCTACTAAAAATAGGAAGCGTAATGTGTCAGCCTGTCCGGAATTAGTTCTGTCGGTCGATTAGTCCCACAACGATCTTGTAATTCGAATTGGCCGGCTTATATATGTCTTCCTCCATACTCCAAACGTGATTACGATCACATTAAAAAAAATCACTCGGCAGTACGCCGATTAGGAAAAAAAAGCGCAAGTCATGTGCGCTAAGCATTTTGCATCTCCTGCATTGATTTGAATTCTTAATTTTTAAATTCTTAAGGCGTTCTTTATTCTTCTCCAAATAAAAAGGAAGAAGATTAATTTCCGGTTTTTGTTTTATTATTAATGCAGATTAAATATAAATACTTCGTTGTTAATGCAGTGGTCAAGTGATTTTCTTTTTCTAATAATGGGGGTTCAATTTTCGGTGTTTTACATTATTTTATAAGGGGTTGCGGTAAGATCAATTCAAAGCATCGAGGCCGTATCGGCTACGATTCAAATTGAATTGGAGGACCCTCAAATTGAAATCCGATGACTATGACTTTTAGGGAGGATTTTTCGAATGATCTCAACCGTCATATACGACTTGAAGGGTCCTCCAACCAAAATTGGACCGTAGCTAATTTTAGCGCCATCCTTAGTATCCGGAACAACAATTCGGTCTGTCGATTAGTCCCACAACGATTTTGTAATTCAAATTGACCGGCTTATATACTTCTTCTGCCCAACCTCCAACGTGATTACGATCACATCAGAAAAAAAGACATTTGGTAAATCGATGTCGATAAAAAAATTAAAGAAAAAAAAAGCGCACGTCATGTGCGCTAAGCATTTTACATCTTCCTACGTCTATTTGAAGGTCTTAAAGTTTAAAATTGAGAAAAGATCAGAAACAAAACGCTCTCCTTCTCCTCCTCCTTTAATGGCCTCCCCATGGGCTTGTTCCGTCTGTTTTAATATTGTTATTGACGGGTTCAAATTCACAAATCACATGAATCCTATGAAAATCACTAAACACGTATTTAGCAAAGGCAGAAAAAATTAATTCATGTTAATTATGTTGGTGACAGGAATAACATGTTTTCTTTCTTAATATAAACCAATTAATTAATTATGGCTAAATTATAGTATAACATGACCTTTGCTCAATCTCTCATGTAATCTCAGTTACTGGCATGAATCAAGAAATCTTAAATTACGAAATTGAAATTACGCCTCAATTTCTTGCATATGTATTTTGAACATGTGAGATCAAGAATCTTTTTCTTGGATTAATGCCTGACTCGCCCAGCGCACCAACCAGCATAAGTTTCATAAATTTTGCATATGTATTTTGAAAGCTAGGATTGTTTCAAATTAAAGAAGACAACAAAACTTGCATTTTTTGAGAGTTTAATTAATCGGGTTATATTCATGTACATATATCTTTATTTTAGAAAGTATGACTCGGCACTATTGAAACTTCATCAATAGCAGTATTTGTACTCCGTTAGAGGACTTAAAATTTCAAGGTTTTAAACACACACATGTATCTATTCTGTTCTTTTCTCTGAGGGAAACTTTGCATAAAATGATCTTAGGATGAAACGTAGGAGACGCAAAATGCTGAGCGCACATGACATGCGCCTTTTCTTTTTCTTTTTCTTTTTTTTTTTAATCAGCAAACAACCGATTTTTTTTTTTTTTTTTTTGGAATGTGATGGTGATCACGTTTGACATACGGAGGAAGACGCATATAAACCGGCCGATTTGAATTATAGCGTCGTTGTGGGACTAATCGACAGGCCGATTATTGTTCCGGATACTAGGGGTGTCAATGGGTATGGTTTGGATCCTAAAATTGGTATGGTGTCTTAATTTAGCTAATAACTATGCATCGCAATTCGCAAGCACTTGAACATGGTGCTTTGTAATCTAAAATTGTCTTTAATTGAAAATAGCAGAAAAAAGGCTATATTAGTTTCTTTCCAAAAATAGCGAGCGCAAGCAATGTGTCCATCTATCCGGAATTGGTTTAGTCAGTCGATTAGTCCCACAACGACTGTGTAATTCGTATCGGCCGGTTTATATAAGTCTTCCGCTGTACCTTGAATGTGATTACGATCACATTTAAAAAAAAAAAAAACACTCAGTGGTATGCCGAAAAACAAAAAAGCGTACGTCATGTGCGCTCAGCATTTTGCATCTCTGACTCTCCGTGCATTCCATCCTAAAATAACACCGTCTTTTGAACTCCTGAATATGACTTCTCCCAAGAAAATCTCTTGTAACCAAGAACTCCGATTATTGTCCTCCAAGAACGGACTTATACAAACTTAGTTTCTTCCTTACTTGCTTGGCTTACAGTTCCAACTATGTGATGTTTTCCTTTGCTTAATTTTGTGGTTCAGACGTTAAGTGCATCTTTAGTATAGAATTAATTTCAAGAGGCCAGGAACTTTAGTATGGAAATAAAATATTTTTTGTTAGGTCCAAATTATAGGCTGAAGAAGAAAATGGGCTTAATTAATTATGGGCCTCAAGTATCAAATTAGAATTTGTGACGAATGGTTGTTTGTGATGTGTCATGAATATGAAGCAAAATATGTGCGGTCTGATCTGTTCAGAAAAAATATGCATACCCTTCTGTCAAGCTTAAGCAGAGTTGTCATGATATTCGGCCGTCTCTAATGTATATTTCCTGCTTATTACACAATTTTGTACATGTACGTGGACAATATCCTTTGAGGAGGTTCTCTTATACATGTTAGTATTCTATTCAGATTCAGGAACCAGAAAAAAATTTTATTTTTGCTGGTACTTTATTGTCCAGACTCCAGTGTACAATAGTTTCGTGTGAGATAGGAAGGTCTGTTCAGAAGAAACAGTGATTAAGAAATCTGAAATTGTCTTTAATTGAGAATGGCAGACATAGGCTATATTTGTTTCCTTCTAAAAATAGCAAGCGTAATGTGTCTGCCTATCCGGAATTAGTTCGGTCGGTCGATTAGTCCCACGACTACTATGTAATTCGAATCGGCCGGCTTATATATGTCTTCCTCCGTACTCCAAACGTGATTACGATCACATAAAAAAAAAAAAAAACACTCGGTGGTATGCCGATTAGGGAAAAAAAAAAAAGCGCACGTCATGTGCGCTAAGCATTTTGCATCTTCCTACATCGATTTGAAGGTCCTAAGTTTAAAATTGAGAAAAGATCAGATATAAAACGCTCTCCTTCTCCTCCTCACTTTAATGGCCTCGCCATGGGCTTGTTCCATTAATTGAGAAAAGATTACATGCTGACTTTATATTTTATTGTTGAAGTCCTTTTACTACGCAAGCTGTTAGCATATTACACCATACAATGTTGTAATTGATGATGACGGGTTCAAATTCATAAATCACATGAATCCTATGAAAGAACAAGATTTTTTAAATTATCTCTTGTAAAAAGGTGAACACTTTTAACATGATCAAGAAAAGATCTTGATCATGAGGATATTTACTATATTTTTATCTACTAGAGATTTATATGAGGCCTCAAATATTTTTCTTGCATTGATGCTTGACTCGCCCAGCACACCAACCAGCACAAGTTTCACAAATTCTACATATCAGTTTTGAAAGCTAGAATTGTTTCCAATTAAAAAATAAAGAAGACGGTAAAACTTGCATTCTTGAGGGTTAATTTATTTGAGAAAGTATGACTTGGCAGTACTGAAACTTCATCAATAGAGATGTGAAGCAGTATTTGTATCCCGTTACTCGGTTACAGGATTTCAAATCTGAAGGTTATTAAACACAAATGTATCTATTCTTTTCAGTGAGGAAAACTTTGTATAAAATGATTTTAGGATGAAACGCTGGGATGCAAAATGCTGAGCACACATGACGTGCGCTTCTTTTTCTTTTTAAATCGGCAAATCACTGAGTGTTTTTTGTTTTTTAAATGTGATCGTAGTCACGTTTGAGGTACGGAGGAAGACGTATATAAACTGGCCGATTCGAATTATAGGGTCATTGTGGGACTAATCGACGGGCCGAATTATTGTTCCGGATACTAGGGGTGTCAATGGGTATTGTTCGGATTCTAAAATTGATACGTCGTCTTAATTTAGCTAATAATTATGCATCACAATTCGCAAGCACCTGAACATGACGCTTGCAATCTAAAATTGTCTTTAATTGAAAAGGGCAGACGAAGGATACAATGATGTTTTCCAAAAATAGCGAGCGTAACGTATTTGGTACGACTATCAATGGTAGTAAAAATGTTCTGACCATATTCGTACTCTACCCATTAACGTCATCCCCAGTATCTGGAACAACCGTTCCGTCTGTCGATTAGTCCCACAACGACCACGTACTTCGAATAAGCCGGTTTATATATGCCTTTGACTGAACCCCAAGTGTGATTACGATCACATAAAAAAAAAAAAAAACTTGGTGGAAACCCGATTATAAAAAAAAAAAAAAAAAGCGCACGTCATGTGCGCTAAGCATTTTGCATCTCCTTTTAATTGTGAACGGAGGAATCAAACGCCATGGGAGACATGCGAGAGGCAACTATTATTGGTTTCTCCATCCCTTCTCGAGGAAAGAACCAAGAACGATTGGGGGGGAGGAGACAAAAACGGTAGAGAGATGCAATCGCGTAAACACAGAGCAAATCGTGGTCGTATATTGCTGTTCTGCAGTGGGGTAGGAAATTAAGTTGTGCGTAAATTAATTGCTCGTAAACAAAGTTTATGCAGTTCTATAATGGGGCCTGGTACAATAGACAGTGGAGATAAAAGGGGAGAGGAATGACATTGGTCAAGAGACATTTACTGGTGGAAGTTTTTACACCGGCGAATTCAAGAAACGTATGAAACAGGCGTTGGCATCTATTGCTTTGGGTCAGAAACCCAGAATTTTTCTCTCTTTGGTTTAGATTCAGTCCACTAGGAAAAATTGGCAATTAAGATTTGTCTGGCTTTGATTCAATTCAAATGTACCAAAATTCATTGTATGACCAATCATTGTGCAGCTTTGTGGAATCAAGTAAAATTGCATATTAATTAATAAGAGGTATGCTAACTGTCTCCCAAGAAAAATCACTTTAAATGTCTTCTGTCTGTACATCCTCTTGTACATGAGGTATGAACACCCCAATTAATAGATATGAACACCCGACAATACATTGTATGAACACTCAAGTTAGGGTGGATGGTCATTAGAATCATTCACCACAACTTGGAATCTTAGATTGTCCACGCAGAATTTTCAATTTGCAGGTATGAACACCAAGTACATCAACTATGAACACCTCATCGTGGGAGATATGAACACCCCAAAGAATAAGTATGAACACCAGATTTGCGCAGAAATTTATTTACCATAACGCTATGATACAATAAATTTGAGTATTAAGTGGTGGGACCCGAGTTTCAAAGTCAAAATAAATGTGCAATTAGTGAAAATCTAAATCTTAAACTAGAATCTTTATGGAATCTTGGTGGGAAACATTTAAGGAGACAAAAGAAGGGGACAAGCTCTTTTCTCTTGAAACCCTAGTCGTCTTTGCTAGTAAATTCTCCGGTGGGGAGAGGCACACCGCCTCTCCCCCGCCACCCCTCTTTCGTTTACTTCTTCTTTGTTGTTCACCTTCAAGTTTAGTTCGTTCGTTTCTTCATCCCTCTTTTCGTCGCCCCTTTTGTTCTAAGAAGGGTCTTTCGTTGTTCTTCATTTAAGAATATTATATCATAAATCGCTCAAAAATAGATTTTGCTCCCGCTTCAACAAACGGAAATAGTGCTTCAAGATATAAAGATATGTGGAGTGCTTAACAAGTTTTTCAATCCTTACAAAGACGATGAATTAATCACAACCAAGACGGTAACTTAAAAAATGAATTGTGTGCTTCTTCAAAATTTGTCTCTCTATGTTAGTTTATGGGGACAAAATTATATTGTACAAGGTTTTGGTTGATATTTTGTTTCTTTTGGATTTATATTGAGAAACAATTTATTTTATTTTATCATGGATGTAATCTTTTAAGTGAATGAAATTAATTACCTACGGGCCTTGAATGTTCAAAAAAAAAAAATGGGGGACAAGAAGATTTTCTCCAATAGGTTGAATCATGTTGTTTTGTTACTTTTTTGGCTCTGTTTATACATTAATGATCTTGGGCAGAATAGTCCTTTTGTTTGCCTATTAATTAAAACTGATGATGTTTATCATCAGCAAGGAAGGCTGCTCAAAAGTCCAGCAGCTTTCCAAAGGAAGAACATGTATGCAAGGCGGTTTATGCAGGATGCAGAGCTGCCGCAAGACTCATCTCAATGGCTATCTGTAAAGAACACAAGCTCCAAATATATTGATACGCGCGACATCATAAATCACCAAGCAATTTGAGAATTGTGATAAACATCTACTAGTGAATTGGCAAAAAAATTGTTTACGTAAAGAACATGGTGGTTTGGGGATATTGGATTTATATCAAATGAATTCATCTTTAATAGCCAAATGGTACTGGAGAATCCTTAATGCTAACTAAAAGGGACTGTGGATGGATATCATACTATTTAAATATGAATTTAAAATCAGAGGTAGTTGCTCCCATTTTTGGAATTCTTTTATGAATGTTCATCCCTTATTTAGAAAGGTAATTCATAGAATTGTTGGGTCTGGTGAGTCAATCCTCTTCTGGTATGATATATGGTTTGGTGAATCCCCTATGTACATACAATTTCCAAATCTTTTTGCTAAAGCCAGATATGCTGATACCATAACTTTAGCTCAAGTTTGGAAGAATGGTTGTCCAAAAATTCCTTTAACTAGAGGTGCAAGTCTGTTATTGAGAGCTAAAAAAGAAATAGTACTTAATACCTTTTCTAATTTGAGTTTGGAAGGTGATGACTCGGCTAGTTGGCCATTAGAACATAATGGGATCTACTCTATCCAATCCTTTTATAAGTTAATGAACTTTAGAGGAACTAAATTTGTGGTACAGAATTCTATATGGAAAGTTTCAATTCCTCTGAAGGTTAAAGTTTTTAGTTGGATAGCTCTTCAAAATAGGATTATGACTAAGGTTAATCTATTCTTTATTGGGTGGACTGGGGATATCCATTGTACATTATGTGAGGACATTGAGGACATTGATCAGTTATTTATACATTGCCCTCTTATGTACCAATTCTGGGAAAGTTTTAATGATAGGAATATCATGGGAATAAGATTGGAGCTGTCTTCAGTTCAAGCTTTGTGGAATAGTGCATTTCATTTAGACTTAAATAACAAATCATATGTTCAAAGTTTGATTTGTATTGCTTTCTGGGTTTTTTGGAACTATAGAAATAAAGCTATCTTTGAAAATAAATCCTTACCTAGCTATAATTCAATTGTATTCAAGATACTGACTTTGTTTGAACAATGGATAGGAAAAGAGAGTGAATTGTCGATTTTACTCGGGGATGAACAAGCTCTGGTAGAAGCAGAAACTGAAGCATGAAGATTTTCTATGCTTTCATTTACCAGTATAAGCTTAGGTCTTTAATGTTTTTGTATATCTCTATGCGGCAGGTTGGATTTGGGAAACTTTAATCCTGTTAGTTTGAGTATGGATTCTAGAATAATGGTAGGTTGAATTCAGTTTCCTTAATTGGATTCTGTTTTCTAGTATTTGTAGGATGTAATTGACTTTTGGCTTCCTTAAAAGAAAAGGGAAGTGGTGAGTATAAAAGCTCACTTTTTTAAAAAAAAAAATTTTGAGAATTGTGATGCATTATTAGCTAAATTTAGACACCGTGTTAATCGCTAAATTAAAACACCGTATTAAGTATGAGAAGAGATCCATTGACAATGCTTATCTTGATAATCTTGATAATGATTTTTAAAAAAAATTGTAAAAAATAGTTAAAAATTCTAAAAAACAGAAAAAGTTTATAGATATATTGTTTAACTTATAGATTGATTATATTTTCAATTATATTCAATTTAAGTGACATGGCGCTTGGAATCTAAAAATTGTCTTTAATTGAAAATAGCAGAAAAATGCTATATTAGTTTCTCTCCAAAAAAATAGCGAATGCAATGTATCCGTCTATCCAGAATTAGTTCAGTCAGTCGATTAGTCCCACAACGATCTTCTAATTCGAATAGGCCGGCTTATATACTTCTTCCTCCGTACCACAAACGTGATTACGATCACATCGAAAAAAAAAAAAAAACTCTAGGTGGTATGCCGATTAGAAAAAAAAAAAAAAAAAAAAAAGCGCACGTCATGTGCGCTAAGCATTTTGCATATTCCTTACATCAATTTGAAGGTCTTAAAGTTTAAAATTGAGAAAAGATCAGAAACAAAACGCTCTTCTTCTCCTCCTCCCTTTAATAGCCTTGCCATGGGCTTTGTTTCATTAATTGAGAAAAGATCACACGCTGACTTTATCTTTTATTATCGTAAAATTTGGTTTCCTAGTATATTTTGATATAGAGATTATATTGAATGGTACGGATCGACTATTTGGACACCAGAAATAGAGATATGGACCGTATAGCACTATAAAACCGTGATATGCATATCACTGTAGCCTAATTCGTTGAAACAGTATTAATCTATTAATTATAAAATAATCCATAATTTTTGTTTCATTTTAAAATTTTAGTATGAATTATTATATATTTTCTAAAATCCTTATTGTCAGTTGTCAAGATTATAAGCATTGTCAATAAATCTCCTAATTAAGTACTTGAACATGGCGCTGGGAATCTAAAAATTGTCTTTAATTGGAAATAGCAGAAAAAAGCTATATTAGTTTCTTTTTAAAAATAGCGAGCACAATGTATCCATCTATCCGGAATTTGCTTAGTTGGTCGATTAGTCCCACAACGATCTTGTAATTCAAATCGGCCAGCTTATATGCGTATTCCTCCATACCCCAAGCGTGATTATGATCACATTAAAAAAGAAAAAACACTCGGTGGTATGCCGATTAGGAAAAAAAAAAAAAAACATCATGTGCGCTAAGCATTTTGCATCCTTTTAATTGTGAATGGAGCAATCAAACACAATGGGAGATGAGAGACAATTGTTTGTTTCTCCATCCCTTCTCGAGGAAAGAACGATTGGGGAGCAGAAGACAAAAACGGTGGAGAGATGCAATAGCGCAAACAAAGAGCAAGTCGTGGTCGTGTATTGCTGTTAAGTAATGGGGGAGGAAGGTTGTGCATATATTAATGGAAATTGCTCGTATACAAAGTCTATGCAGTTATGTATTCTTTTCAGATTCAGGAACTAGAAAAACTTTGCATTCTTGCTGGTATCAAAGTACAATAGGTTATCTGAGATCACTGAGATGGGAAGGTCTGCGGAGAAGAAACCACGACATGACCCTTGAATTCCGATGCAATGTTTTGTTATCCCACTCTTAGAACTAGAAGTTTGAGTTGAGGTAAAATGAAAATTTAGTTTAAAAGTAAAAAACAAAACAAAACAAATAAAGGAAACGTAGTAATCTGATAGAAAATTTAGAAGAGCAATTAATTAATGGGGAGGTATCAATTGACAATGTTTATCTTGACAATGACAATTTTCAGAAATTATAAAAAAATTAAATTCTCGTGAATAGAAAATGCTTACAGATTTATTTTTTAACTTATGGATTAATTATGTTTTCAATAATATTCAATTTAAGTGATATTTGATAACTCTTCGAATGTCTGTTAAATTACAACCATTAAAACATATATAAAGTTTTCGTAAGCCATCAATGTCCAAATTGATTCAAATTTAAAACACTGTCAATATATAAGTTAAATAAGAGGAGGAATCAAATAACCACAAGTTTTGGTGTCCCATCAATAACCACAAAATTAAATCTCTAATAACTACATTTTAAATTCTTAAAAAATAAAAATAATTGATAGAATATTTTGTATATATCATGTTTTATGTGTACACAAAAAATTATATTATTTTGATTTTATTTATATGTGCATCAAGCATTAACAAAAATCAATGTTTCATATTTTATAATTTTTTCGCCTCTCTTGATGGCTATCGAAACGAAGTTAAATTTTCATCATTTTTTACTGTAATGAGATGATTTAGAATACATCTAATAGTTTACATTTGTTAATTTATTTATAAATAATGATGTGGTTATCAAGGGCACCAATTTTTGTGGTTATTAGATCCTCCTCGTTAAGTAACACCTCAATAAACTTTTTTTCATTTTTAAACTTTTTTTACAATTTTATTTAAAATTTTGAAAATTGTCACTGTCAAGATAAGCATTGTCAATAAATCTCTCCTTAATTTTTAATTCTCAAGGCGTTCTTTATTCTTCTCCAAATAAAAAGGAAGAAGATTAATTTGCGGTTTTTGTTTTAATATTAATGTAAATTAAATATAAATACTTTGATGTTAATGCAGTGGTCAAGTGATTTTCTTTTTCTAATAATGGCGGTTCAATTTTTGGTGTTATACATTATTTTTTAAGGGGTTACGGTAAGATCAATTCAAAGTAGTGAGTCCGTATCGGCTACGATCCAAATAGAATTGGAAGACCATCAAATTGAAATCCGATGACTATGACTTTTAGGGAGGATTTTTGGAATAATCTCAACCGTCAGATACGGCTTGGAGGGTCCTCTAGTCAAAATAGGACCGTAGCTAATTTTAGCGCCATCCCTAGTATCCAGAACAACGATTTGGTCCATCGATTAGTCCCACAACGATTTTGTATTCAAATCGACCGGTTTATATACTTCTTCCGCCCTACCTCGAACGTGATTATGATCACATCAGTAAAAAAAAATAAAAAGATATTCGGTGAATCGATGTCGATAAAAAAAAAAAAAAGTGTACGTCATGTGCGCTCAGCATTTTGCATGTCCCTCCAATTCTCCCGACTTCTAACTTCTCTCATTCCATTCAAAACCCAAAACCGTACCCTCTCCTTCTCCTCCTCCCTCCAACGGCCTCGCCACCATGGGCTTGCTCCAGGTGCACATTTCTCAACTCCCTTCCCCAAACCCCACCTCCCTGCTAAGTTTGCCTCTTTCCTTTTGCAGCTGCCGCTTCTGCTTCTAACTGTCCTGCCATGCATGCACCTTCTCCCACAAACGCTCTTCGGTATCTTTGTGAAATTTGCGAAACCATCAAGGAACCCACAAAAATGAATCCACGGTCTTTCTCTTCTTTTTCTGTTTTTGGGCTTGACCAAATGAAATTCTCCGACCCTTCTGTTGGGTGTTTTTGCCACTTCAGCGTTGTATTGGCCGCAAGCGTCATGCCCTGTCTTCGTCGCCCGAGAAACCCGAGGATGTTGAGTTGGGTGATATTTGCACTTGAAAATTTTGTAGCTGGGATGAAGTCCAAATGCTGGAGCCATCACCATTTTGTAAATTTAGATGCATGAGATATATAGCATCCAGCATCCTTTGTTATGTGTTGCTTGGTTTACAGTTCCAGATATGTGTTGTTTTCCTTAACTTTTATATATGTCCTTCAGCATAAACTACGTTTTATATACTTTTCTGGTAAGCAGTGCATCTTTAGTATAAAATTTCAAGAGAAATGTGTTAGATTTATGTATTGTAATGATTCTCGGGTAATATATAAAATTACATATTTATCCTGACAACAACACAACAAAGATTAGATGGAATTAAGACCAGTTGATATGTAATAAACAGAAAAGGAGCTCACGCTCTATCACATTTCGACATAGTTCGGCTTCATTTAGACATTTAATAGAGTTATATGACAGTTTGACTTCTAGTTCAATGACATGGGTCTTGGAGACAAGATGGAAATGAATTGTTTTTGTTAGGCCCAACTGCAGAAGAAAATGGGCTTAGTTAATTACGGACCTCAAGTTAGAATTTGTGATGAATGGTCGGTTTGTCATGTATCGAAAACGTGTGCGGTCTGATCTGTACCAGAAAAATATGGAATTTTTTTTTTTGTCTATGCCTAAAACAAAAAGAAATCTTAAAGGTATGCCTGCTTTAATACAAATTATAGGACTATGCCGGCGGTCAAGCGGTCACATTAAACGCCGGCGTTTAGAGATTGATGTAATCCTGGACTTGTAATTTTTTATGAAAATCATGTTTTCGGACGCCGGAGTTTGAACTCTGGAGTTTACACGTGTATTTCGAACTCCGAAGTTCGAACTCTGGAGTTTATATGTGTATTTCGAACTCCGGAGTTTGAACTCTACCGTTCGGAGCATGATTTTCGCAAAAATTTCAAGTCCGGGATTATATTCATCTTTGAACGCTGGCGTTTTCGGTGGCTTTTCGAACTCCGGCGTTTGAAAAGTAGGCATAGTCCTATAATTTGTATTAAAGTAGGTATACCCTTAAATTTTCTTTTTATTTTAGGCATAGACAAAAAAAAAATTCAAAAATATGCATACTCTTCTGTCAAGCACTCGAGCTTTATCAGAGTTGTCATGATATTAGGCTGACTGTAATGTAGATTTCCTGCTCATTACACAATTTTGTATATGTATGTCGATAATTTCCTTTGAGGAGGTTCTCTTATACATGTATTCTATTCAGATTCAGGAACAAGAAAAAAATTGTATTCTTACTGGTACTTTATTGTCTAGACTCCAGTGTACAATAGGTTTCGTGTGAGATAGGAAGGTCTGTGCAGAAGAAACAATGATTAAGGAATCTTAAATTGTCTATAATTGAAAATAGCAGAAAAAAAGGCTATATTAGTTTCTTTCCAAAAATAGTGAGTGCAATGTATCCGTCTCTCCTATGAATCACATGAATCCTATGAAAATCACTGAACACGTATCTAGCAAAAGCAACAAAAATTAATAATGTTAATTTTGTTGGTGGCAGGAATAACATGTTTTCTTTCTTAATATAAACCAATTAATTAATTATGGCTAAATTATAATATAGCATGACCTTTGCTCTCTGTCTCTCATGTAATCTCAGTTACCGGCATGAACCAAGAATTCTTAAATTATCTCTTGGATAAAGGTGAGCACTTTTAACACGTGTGATCAAGCATAAGCTCTCCTGAGGATATATATTATTTCATCTACAAGAGAATTAAATTACGCCTCAATTCTCTTGCATATGTATTTTGAACATGTGTGTGATCAAGAATCTTCTTCTTGCATTCATGCTTGACTAACCCAGCGCACAAAGCATCACAAGTTTCATAAATTTTGCATATGTTTTTTCCAATTAAAGAAGACAACAAAACTTGCATTTCTTGAGAGTTTAGTTAATCGGGATAACTTCACGTGCATACATCTTTATTTGAGAAAGTATGACTCGTCAGTACTAAAATTTCATCAATAGCAGTATTTGTATCTGTTACAGGACTTAAAATTTGAAGGTTTTAAGACACACATGTATCTATTCTTTTCTCTGAGGGCAACTTTACATAAAATGATCTTAGGATGAAACACAGGAGAGGCAAAATGCTAAGCGCACATGACGTGTGCTTTTTTCTTTTTTCTTTTTTTTTAATCGGCAAACCACCTAGTGTTTTGTTTTTTTTTTTTTTGAATGTGATCGTAATCACGTTCGAGGTACGGGGAAAGACGTATATAAACCGGTCGATTCGAATTATAGCGTCGTTGTGACCAGGGGCGGAACCAGTGGTAGTGCCCGGGGGTGCCCGGGCACTACCTTGGCCGAAAAAAAATAGACAACCCTCCAAGCTTATAAAACTATTTTAGGCTAATCGGCAGAAGTGATTTGGTAGTTTGACCTTTATACATTTAAAAAATATTATAAATTGACACTAATTGTACAAGTATATATTCATATAAATAAGTTGTTATTAATACTAATAGTTTTATTATGCTAATTATTTTGTGCAGCGTATTTTTATACTATACAATATATATTTCATATTAAATGAGTTAATTAATTCAAATATCAATTTATTTAATATATACTAACAATGGGGTATCGATTTTGGCATATTTTTGGTATATATCTACGTAGCAACTTACTATAAATTTTATTTAATACGTTATTGCATAACAAAAATAATGGAAAAATCAAACTTATTTGACAGTTATAAAACAAATGGGGCCCAGCTCATATGTACAATAGACTTGTATATTTGTTAAAATTTTCATAATTTTTTCTTCTGCTTAAAAATTTTTAAAAGATAAAACGAAACAAAGTAAGAGACAAGATAAATAAGTCACGAGGCCAATTAAATAAAGTACCAAATAAACTCTTAATGTTGCAAATTAGATAGATGACTCTAATACTGATCTTTTAACAAATATTCTGATTTTTTATAGTTTAATTGAATGACTATGTACTGTCGATCTACATATGTGTATTACAACTTATAAGGTCTCCTAAATCTCGGCACCGCCTTCAAAATCATCCTGGTTCCGCCACTGGTTATGACTAATCGACGGGCCGAATTATTATTCCGGATACTAGGGGTGTCAATGGGTATGGTTCGGATCCAAAATTTGGTACCGTGTCTTAATTTAGCTAATAACTATGCATCGCAATTCGCAAGCACTTGAACATGGTTCTTGGAATCTAAAATTGTCTTTAATTGAAAATAGCAGAGAAAAGGCTATATTAGTTTCTTTCCAAAAATAACGAGCGCAATGTATCCGTCTATCCTGAATTGTTTTAGTCAGTCGATTAGTCCCACAACGACCGTGTAATTAATATCGGCCGGTTTATATACATCGTCCGCTATACCTCGGACGTGATTACGATCAGATAAAAAAAAAAAAACACTCAGTGGTATGCCAAAAAAAAAAAAGCGCACGTCATGTGTGCTCAGCATTTTGCATCTCCGACTCTCTCCGCATTCCATCCTAAAATAACACTATCTGTTGAACTCTGGATATGACTTCTCGCAAGAAAACCTCTTCTGACCAAGAAGGAAGACGACGAGACCGATATTTATTAATTTCTAAACCGAAAAAGAAGAAAAGAAAGAGACTGAAACATATGTAAAGGGAAGGGATTAAGTGCTGCAATCAAAACCGTTTAAAATAAACTTGATGAGTGGTTCAGATTAATTGGTAGATTTGGCAGGGGAGATGCCTTGGCACCGGCCGGATCCCTCCTCATTATTATATAGGGTGGGATGCGGTGACAACTAATATATCCTTACGATAACCGCGGCAACGGATCCTCACATAAATATAAATGAAATCTCTAAATTAGAAAATACTGTACAAAAATATTATAAAGCTTATAGATTGATTGTGTTAATAATGAGGAGAAAATGGCTAGATCCAAGGATTATGATTCATATAAAACAACGATTTTCTCCCTATCATTATAAATAGCAAAAAAATTTTAAAAATCGTAAAATTTGGTTTCCTAGTATATTTTGATATAGAGATCATATTGAGTGGTTCGGATCGACTATTTGGAGACCGAAAATGGAGATACAGACCGAATAACACAGTAAAACCGTGATATCCATATCACCTTAGTCTAATTCTTTAAAAATACATCCTTAATTTTTTTTATCATTTTTTAGATTTTTTTTTATGAATTATAATATATTTCTAAAATCCTCATTGTCAAAATTGTTAAGATAAGCATTGTCAATGAATCCCTACTCATTAATTACTTGATATAAAACAATTAATTATCATGTTAATTATGTTGGTGGCAGGAATAACATGCTTTTTTTTCTTAATATATAACAATTAATTATTGCTAAATTAGAGGATAAATATGACCATTGATCTCAGTCTCTCATGTAATCTCAGTTACCGGCGTGAACCAACATAAACTTAACCTGTAGCCAGTCTAATACTCTACTAGAGCAAATTTTGAAAGAACATGAATTCTTAAATGATCTCATGTAAAATTACTAGTCAGTAATTACGCAATCCGGATATATGATTACTAGAAAAAATAATCAAGAAGATGGGGGAGTTCGGCTCATCTTAATTCAGGGAAGAAAAGTATAATAGATAGGGAAATTGTCAAACTGGATTTAGTAAAATAAATTGTCTTGATCTACTGACAATCTTGATTGAAACTTGTATAATTTTCTTAAGAAATATATAATTAAAGAACATGAGAAATTTGGTATTTGGTTTGCATAATTAAGCACAAAAATAAAAGAAATGAAGGCGTTCATTATCATTCTGCTAATAAAAAGGATGCAGATTAATTTGTTATTTTTGTTTAATATTAATGCAAATTAAATATAAATACTTTGATATTAATGCAGTGGTCAAGTGATTTTCTTTTTCTAACAATGGGGGTTCAATTTTCGGTCTTTTACATTATTTCTTAAGGGGTTACGGTAAGATAAATTCAAAGCAGCGAGTCCGTATCGGCTACGATCCAAATTGAATTGGAGGACCCTCAAATCGAAATCCGATGACTATGACTTTTAGAGAAGGTTTTTGGAATGATCTCAACCGTCAGATACAGCTTGGAGGGTCCTCCAGTCAAAATTAGAACATAGCTAATTTTAGCGCCATCCCTAGTTTCCGGAACAACAATTCGGTCCGTCGATTAGTCCCACAACGATCTTTTAATTTGAATTGACCGGTTTATATACTTCTTCTGCCCTACCTCGAACGTGATTACGATCACATCAGGAAAAAAAAAAAAAAAAGACATTCGGTGAATCGATGTCGATAAAAAAAAAAAAAAAAAAAAAGCGCACGTCATGTGCGCTCAGCATTTTGCATCTTCTTCCATTTTCTTGACTTCGGACTTCTCTCATTCCATTCAAAACCCAAAACCCTCTGTCAATGGATCCCTCTCCTTAATTAATAATTGTCAGTTCAAAGCCAAATAATTTCTTGATTTGATTAAAACTAATTTACCAGTAAATGCTAGTCGGCATTGGTCAAGAAACCTTTACTGGTGGAAGTTTTTACACCTGTGAATTCAAGAAACGCATGAAACATGGAGTCGGCGTCTATTGCTTCGGGTCAGAATTTTTCTCTCTTTTTGGTTTAGATTCAGTCCACTAGAAAAATTGGCAATCAAGATTTGTCTGGCTTTGATTCAATTTAAATGTACCAAAATTCATGATTTGAGTGTGATCAATCATTGTGCAACTTTGTGGAACCAAGTAAAATTGCATATTAACAGGTTGAATCATGTTGTTTTGTTTACTTTTTTGGCTCTGTTATACAGAAGTTCTTGGCAGAATAGTCCTTTTGTTTGCTTATTAAATTAAAACTGATGATGGTTAATTAATTCATAGCAGTGGTGATGTCTATCTGGGCGAATACTTTCATGATAAGCTCCTTGGCTTTGGAGTGTATGACTTCTCGAGTGGATATGGCATCTATACTAAGAGTGATGATGAAGTGTTAAGGTTTGGCTCCGATCTTTCATTCTTTATTCACTGGAAATACGATACTGATACATGAGTTGTTTTTATTACATGCTTTTATTGGTTTCCTTCCAAAAATAACGAGCTTAATTAATGTATCCGCCTATCCGGAAACAGTTTGGTGAGTCGATTAGTCCCACAACAACTCTATAATTCAAATAGTCCGGTTTATATACATCTTCCGTCCTGCCTCGAACGTGATTACGATCACATTAAAAAAAAAAAAAAAAAACACTCGGTGCTATGCCGACTAGAGAAAAAAAAAAAAGCACATGTCATGTGCGCTCAGCATTTTGCATCTCCCTGCATTTCTCCCGACTTCCGACTTTTCTCGTTCCATTCAAAACCCAAAACCATCCAATGGCCTCACCACCTTGGGCGTGCTCTAGATTAATTTTGTTTCCCATTATAATCAAATTAAGTACTGTTCGATAGCTATTCAAAAAGATCTGTTAAATTACAACCATTAAAAAACCTATAAAGCTTTGATAAGCCATCAAACAATGTCCAAATTGATTGAAATTTGAAACACTATCAATATATAAGTTATGCTTACTTTTTTTTCATTTTTAAATTTTTTTACAATTTTTTTTTAAATTTTTGAAAATTGTAACTTTCAAGAATGTCAAGATAAACATTGTCAATGGATCCTTCTCTTTAATTAAAAATTGGCAGAGGAAAGCCAAATAATTTCTTGATTTGTTTAAAAGTAATTTACAAGTAAATGCTAATCTAATTTGAAGCAATTGACTAAATCTTGATATTGCTAATTAAGGTTTTGCTGCTGCTCTCCTCATAATCCACAACTACTTTGCTGTTGACCATTTGTGGCATACAGAAGAATACAGTTGAACGGAAATTTGCATTATGACAGTTAATTAGAATCAAGATTCAACAATAATTAATATGCTTCCAGCATACAGTATTTGATAATATTCTCAGTTTCTAAACCAGATCATATTAGAACCGATCAAAAACCAAATTAACTATGCTGATATGACACCATAAATCAACAAGCAATGTTGCGAATTGTGATGCATTATTAGCTAATTTAAGACACAGCATTAAGTATCTAAATATGGCGCTTGAAATCTAAAATTGTCTTTAATTGAAAATGACGGGCATAGGCTATATTTGTTTCCTCCCAAAAAAAGCGAGTTCAATGTATCCGCCTATCCGGAATTAGTTTGTCGATTAGTCCCACAACGATCTTGTAATTCATATCGGCCGGCATATATACTTCTTCCTCCGTACCCCAAACGTGATTACGATCACATTAAAAAAAAAATCACTCAGTAGTACGCCGATTAGGAAAAAAAAAAAAAGCGCATGTCATGTGCACTAAGCATTTTGCATCTCCTGCATTGATTTGAAAATCTTAAAGTTTAAAATTGAGAAAAGATCACCAACAAAACGCTCTCCTTCTCCTCCTTCCTCTAATGGCCTTGCCATGGGCTTGCTCCATTAATTGAGTAAAGATCACATGCTGGCTTCATCTTTTATTATTGAAGTCCTTTTACTACACGATCTGTTAGCATATTACACCATACAATGTTGTAATTGATGGGTTCAAGTTCATAAATCACATGAATCCTATGAAAATCACTGAACACATATTTACCAAAGGCAGCAAAAAATTAATCATGTTAATTATTTTGGTGGCAGGAATAACATGTTTTTTTTTCCTTAATATAAACCAATTAATTAATTATGGCTAAATTATAGTATAAGATGACCTTTGCTCTCTGTCTCTCATGTAATCTCAGTTACCGGCATGAACCAAGAATTCTTAAATTATCTCTTGGATAAAGGTGAGCACTTTTAACACGTGTGATCAAGCATAAGCTCTCCTGAGGATATATATTATTTCATCTACAAGAGAGATAAATTACGCCTCAAATCTATTTTTTTTTTTTTTTTTTTTGAAAAAAGTAAGCTCAGAGCTTACCGATTCTATTGAACCTTAAATAGGGGAATACATAGTTCATCCCGATCCAACAAAAGACTGACAAGGACGGAAGGAGGAAATATACTTGGAAAAGGACGAGACGGAGATGGATAATTCCATCTTCTCCATTCTTCGAAGCATGGAGACTTCCATTTCGGAGTTATCCAATTGCCTGAAAAAGGTGTCTGGGGCCCAACAACAGGCATACAAGGATGTATTGATACAATCTGAGCCTCAGATCGTTCAAAAGAGGAAGATTGAGGCAGATCCTAAGCGTACAGCTGCACGTGTACAAGCTAGGGTTGCTGAATTGAGAAGAAAATCGTCGCCGTTCTACCCAGTGTGCTTTAAGTGTGGTGAGAAGGGGCATTTTGCAAGTTCTTGTAGAAATGCAACTGTGTGCTTTGCCTGCAATGGCGTAGGCCACAAATCCTTTCAGTGTGTTGAATATCACCCCAAATCATCCAAACAAATCTTAGATCCAGAGAGTTCACATATTAATCTTGAGCAACCTGAGCCAAAACCTAAGCAGGCACATCTCTCCGGGTCAGATCTGAAGGAGATGGACGGAAGATTTGGTGTTTCAAGGTTTTATTTCTCTGATGCGAGTATCAAGATGGAGGCTGATTTTGAGAATAGCATCGTGCTGAGCGATACAGCGGGTATGGGTAAAATCAGGATCGAAGCCGCCCTTAAGCATCTCATGCCCCACCACAACTGGGTGGCGAGGTACTATGATGAGACTAGGTTCTTGATCAGTGCGCCGAACCCTAGGTGGCCGGAAACCACGGTGAATAGGGGGAATCTGAGACTCGAGAACACTGATCTGCCTGTTGCCCGATGGGATCCGGCTATGGACGAAGGGGCTCGTCTCCGGCCAGTTTGGGTAAATGTCAGAGGTTTTCCTATGAAACTTTGGTATTTTCACGAGTTTGTTAATCTCTTTGCCCCATATGGAGAGGTTCTGTCTCTAGATCCAGTTACGGCTGAGCATGTTGACTTTAGGGTGGCTAGGGTTAGGGTTGGTCTTGGCTCAGATCGACCTTCACCTCAGTCAGATTGGATCATGTATCAGGATCCGAATGGCTTTTGGACCCGGTATGATGTATATTTTGAGGTGGAGCATGCTCAGGTTCGGCGGCAACCCCCGCCACCGCCTCCTCCACCTCCTGCAAATGGTAGAGGTGGGCCGGGGCAAGATGGATCTGGTAACAAAGGAAGAGCTAAACCACGCTGGCAAGACCCTGGTGCTGGTACCAGCAATCAGCCGCCAGCAAAAAGGTTAGACAGTGGTGCTGGGAAGGGGAAACAAGCTATGGACCTAGACAGTGTGAAGGTCTATAGTGCTGGTGCTGAGAATGAGCAAGATCAAGGGGGCAAGATCTATAGTGCAAGTGCTGAGAAGGAGCAAGATAAAGGGGACAAGGCACAAAAAGGAGGCAATCTGATTGAGGAGATTGAACCTAATGATGATATAGATCAAGCAAAGCTTGAAAAGGGAGAAGATAAGGATGATGATAATGAGGTGACTGCTAAGCCAGGGGAGTGCTTGCCTGATGATCCTATTGAGTTATCTCCCAATAGGTTTGAAGTGTTGGCTGAGGAGGAAGGAAGGGGTGATCAGATGTCTCAGTTTAGAGGAGGCTCTCAATTCACTCCCATGTCATTGGCCAGTGTGGTGGAAAGCAATGCTGATAGAGTGTTAGAGCTCTCTCAATCCAAGGTCAGGAGGGCTACCACAACCGTAAGGAGGAACAACCTAAAGCAACCTGTTGAGACTAGAAGGAGCATTAGAATTCTGATCAAAGGGTTTTCTAGTCACAGTGCCAAAGGAGAGAGTGGACCTAGCAAGAAAGGTAGCAATACTTTGTTAGAAAATTTTCCTTTCTCTAGAATGACTACTAAGGAAATAGATGAGTTATTTAGGGTATATAGAATCAAATTAGGGCAGTCAGAAGAACAGCGGGACCAATTGATTGAACATTTTAGGAACATAAATAGATCTCAATTTGAGGATGCTTTAAATCAAGTGATTGACCATAGTAAGGAAAATTCATATGAGATAGTAACAGTCAAACCTGATATTGTTGAAGGGGGTATTATTGTGTCCTTATGACGATGAACATACTTTGTTGGAATGCTAGGGGGTTAGGTTCCTCTAAAAAAAGAAATAGTTTGCATAACATGATTAAAGATTTTAAAATAGATATTGTTGCAGTGCAAGAAACAAAAAAACAGGAGTTTTCAAAAAGGATGTTAAAGGCAATTAATCCATATTTTGATACTTGGCTACAGCTACCCTCTGTGGGGCTGTCTGGTGGAATTTTGTTTGGTTGTGATAGTTCCAAGTTCTCTGTAGAAAAGCATATAATAGGGCAGTTTTGCATTACAGTATATATAAAAAATAGATTTGATTCTCATAGGTGGTGTCTCACTGTAGTTTATGCTCCTATTAATGGTTCTTTGAAAAAACTATTTTGGGAAGAACTTAGACAAATAGGTCATGATGCATCTGACTCTTGGCTTGTGTGTGGTGATTTTAATGCTCTGAGGTATAGACATGAAAAAACAGGTGTAAATTTCCCTCTTAGTGAAGATTTTAGTTTGTTTGAATATAGATTAAGAAATAGGAAGTATACTTGGTCTAATGGTACAGATTTTGGGTTACTAGATAGATTTTTTGGTAGCATAAGTTGGGATAATCAATACTCAGATTGTTTTGTTCAAGATTTAGCTAAAAATGGTTCAGATCACTGCCCCTTAGTATTAAGTACATCTATGGTCATTGAAAATAAGCATTCACAGTTTAGATTTGATTTGGAATGGACTAAAAATGAGGATTTTAATATCTTGGTGAGGAAATGGTGGGAAGAAATAGTTCTATCTGGAGACTTAGGAGGACAATGGCATTTCAAATTGAAAACTTTGAGAAGGAAAATGAGAGGATGGGTTAGAAATTATCTAGGTGCAAAAAGTAGAAAACGTAGGGAAGCTTTAAACATTATACATGAATTTGAAAAAATTATGGAATATAGAGATCTTAGTAGTTCTGAGATTGGACAGTTGCAGTATTATAGAGGAATAGTAGATGAAATATTCTTAGAGGATGAGATTTATTGGAAAATCAGGTCTAAAAATAAGTGGTTGAAAGAAGGTGATTTAAATACCTCATTTTTTCATAAGTCTGCATCGATTAGGAAGAAAAAGAACATGATTTTCAATATGATTGTAGAAGGGAAACTTTGTGAGTCTATGCCTCAAATAGAAAAGCATATAGTAGATTTCTATAAAGATTTATTTGGTCAGGAATCACCTCAATTTGCTAGGGTAGATCATGATTTTTGGGAAGCAAAATATTGTGTGACTTCGGAACAGAGAGTAACTTTAGAATCACCTTTTTCTGAAGAAGAATTAAAAAGAGCTATTTTTGAGTCTGACGCTTCTGGGGCTCCAGGCCCTGATGGTTTCAATTTTGCTTTCTACCAACATTTCTTTGAGTTAGTTAAACATGATCTGATGAAAGTTTTAAATAGGTTCCATGCTCATTCCCTAAATATTGCAAAGCTTAATCATGCAATGGTGTGTTTAATTCCCAAAGAACAAGATGCTAAGACTATTCAGAAGTATAGGCCTATTAGCTTGGTAGATTGCTGTTATAAAATAGTGTCCAAAATTCTTACCAATAGGTTAGCACCTTATATGGATAGCTTGGTTGATCATACACAATCTGCTTTCATTAAAGGGAGATATATTCTAGATAATGTTTTAGCTGCTAATGAGGTCATCCATTTTGCAAAACATAGTCACCAGAAAGGATAATACTGAAAATCGATTTTGAAAAAGCATAGGATAAAGTCAATTGGGAGTTCATTTATCAAATGTTGATAGGAAGAGGGTTTGGACATAGATGGACAGGTTGGGTTTTGAGTTTATTACAAGGTTCAAAAACTTGCATTAATATCAATGGTCAACCCTCAGATTATTTTAATTGTAAGAGGGGTCTTCGACAAGGGGATCCGTTATCGCCTTTCCTGTTCGATCTAGTTTCTGATGTTTTAGGACAAATGTTAGATAGAGCCAAACAGTTAGGTATGATTGAAGGATTAGGGCCTGTTATTGACAATGATGCTAGAATTACTCACTTTTTATATGCTGATGATACCTTGTTCTTATTACAAGCAGATGAGAAAACTGTGGAGTCTGTACTTTGGGCATTAGTGGCTTTTGAAGGTCTTACAGGTATAAAAATTAATAGAAGCAAAACTGAGCTAGTTCCCATTAATATCTCAGAGGAGGAGGCAGAAGGACTAGCTAATCTTGTAGGTTGTAAGATTTCTTCCTTCCCTTTAAAATATTTAGGGGTTCCATTATCTGATAGACAGATTAGGAAAAGTGATTGGGCTGTAGGGTTAGATAAGATAGCAAAGAAGTTACCTAATTGGTCAGGAGCTTTATTGTCTGAGGGGGAAAACTGACATTACTGAACTCTGTGATTTCAGCAGTTCCCCTTTATATGATGTCCCTTTATAAATTGAATGTAGAAACTCATAGGGATATTGATAAGATTAGGAGAAGGTTCTTTTGGCAGGGTAGTTCATATAACAGAAAGAAATACATTCTTATATCTTGGAAAAGGTTGTGTATGCCAAGAGAATTTGGAGGCATAGGGATTTTAGATCTCAATATCATGAACATTGCCCTTCTTTTGAAATGGTGGTGGAAACTTAAAAATCCTAGATATTCTAGTATATGGAAGAGTATCATAATAGCTAAATATTCTGTTAATACCCCTATAAATCAAATGTCTCCTTTGTGGAGAGAGATTCACAAGTTAGGGAAAATAGGAGAATTAGGATGTAATATGAGAATAGGCAATGGAATGGATACAAAGTTTTGGACAGATAGGTGGTGCAGTGAATGTGAATTAGCAATTACCTTTCCTTTTCTCTTTGATATTTGTGACAACAAGCAGGTGTCAGTATTTGATGTGGTATTGTCCAATGGACAAGCTCTCTCTTTTCACAGACAATTGGCAGGAACTTTGCTGTTAGACTTCAATTCATTATGCTCAATAATAAATGGTTGTCATTTATCCTTGGAAAGAGATACTCTCATATGGAGATGGGACAGTAAGGGAGACTTTACTGTCCACTCTACATATGAGTGGCTTTCTTTTAGAGGTGTAATTGAGACACAATATCAACTCTGGTGGAATATCCACATTCCGTTGAAAATAAAAATTTTTATGTGGAGGGTTCATAGAAAAAAGATTTTAACAAGGGATCAAATGACCAAAAGGGGTTGGGGGGGAACTAATGTTTGTAACTTTTGTAACCAAACTGAAAATGTGGACCATATTTTTGTTCAATGCGCTTACAGTAAATCTGTCTGGTTTTGGATGGGCTTATGTCAAAATGTTATGGGATTTTGGAATTGTTTTGAAGATATTGTACAATATGCTGAGCATATGCCAAGAACTGAAAGAGAGGCTTTTTTAACTGTTGTTAGTGCAGTCTGTTGGTCAATTTGGAGGGTTAGAAATAGTTTAACCTTTCATAATTCTCCTATGCTGTCAAATAGAAATGTAATTGTTCAAATACTCAGTCTGTTAAATTACTGGGCAGGTAACATGAAGATAGAAGTAAAGAAGTGCATGAGGAGGTGGATGCCAAAGGACCTGGATGAGATCCCTTTACAGGCAGAACCACCATTGGAGCAGCTGGAGTTCTAAAAAAAAATAGAAGAAGACACTAGAGTGGTGGCAGAGAAGAGGGTGCATGTGCTGGTTTTTCAGTTTTTCAGTTTGTGTGTTAATAATAAAAAGCTAAACTGTCATAGCTTAAAAGTTGGGTACCAGTTGATCTGGTTGATTCTGTGAAGGTTGAGGGGTGACATTTATGTTGCATGGGGTGGATTATCTTGTGTGTGGTTTTGGATATCAGTATTAATTAGGGGAGGAGCTAAGTTCAGGGTTGCATCTTATGTTTGATGCTATGTTTGGAAGTTTACAGTGGTAATGTACTGAGTTGGTTGTTTTAATTAATGAAATGGGCTCAATAGCCTCTTTTTCAAAAAAAAAACAAAAGACTGACAACAGTAGAGGAATTACACCCAACTCCCTCTCTACTGTGGTCACTTCAAAAAAAAAAAAAAAAAAAAAAAAAAAAAAACTCTAAACTATTACACAACGCCTCAAATCTCTTTGCATATGTATTTTGAACATACACGCCAAGAGTATTTTTCTTGCATTCATGCCTGACTAGCCCAGCGCACAAACTAGCAGAAGTTCCATAAATTTTGCATATGTATTTTGAAAAGCTAGGATTGTTTCAAATTAAAGAAGACAACAAAACTTGCATTTCTTGAGAGTTTCATTAATCGGGGTAAATTCATGTGCATACATCTTTATTTGAGAAAGTATGACTCGTCACTACTAAAATTTCATCAATAGCAGTCTGCCAGTCTTTGTATCCGTTACAGGACTTTACATTTGAAGGTTTTAAAACAAATATGTATGATGTATCTATTCTTTTCTCTGAGGACAGCTTAAATTTGCATAAAATGATTTTCTAATAAAATGTAGGGATGCAAAATGCTGAGCGCACGTGACGTGCGCTTCTTTTTCTTTTTCTTTTTTTTAAATCGGCAAACCACCGATTGTTTGTTTGTTTTTGAATGTGATCGTAATCACGTTCGTGGTATGGAGGAAGACGTATATAAACCGGCTAATTTGAATTATAGGGTCATTGTGGGACTAATCGATGGACTTAATTATTGTTTCGGATACTAGGGGGGTCAATGGGTATGGTTCAGATCCTAAAATCTATACGGTGTCTTAATTTAGCTAATAATTATGCATCACAATTCACAAGCACCATGGCGCTTTTTATCTAAATTTGTCTTTAATTGAAAAGGGTGGATGGAGGATATATTGGTTTCCTTTCATAAATAGCGAGCCCAATGTATCCGTCTATCCGGAATTAGTTTAGTCGGTCAATTAGTCCCACAATGACCGTGTAATTCGAATCCGCCGGTTTATATACGTCTTCCGCCGTACCTCGGACGTGATTACAATCACATTAAGAAAAAAAAAAAAAAAAAACAGCCGGCGGTATGCCAAAAAAAAAAAAGCGCACGTCATGTGTGCTCAGCATTTTGTATCTCCAACTCTCCGTGCATTCCATTTGAAAATAACACCGTCTTTTGAACTCCTGAATATGAATATGACTTCTCCCAAGAAAACCTCTTCTGACCAAGAACTCCGATTTTTGTCCTCCAAGAACTGACTGATACAAACATCGTTTGTTGCTCACTTGCTTGGCTTACTGTTCGAACTATGTAATGTTTTCCTTGCTTAATTTTGTGGTTCGAATACGTTAAGTGCATCTGTAGTGTAAAATAAATTGCAAGAGCCCAGGATCTGTGTTAGATATCGATCGTGTGTAGTCAATTGGTAATACTACCATGATTCACAGCTAATAAGATTACAAATTGATCCTGAGAGCAACAAATACTAGATAGAAATAAATCGTTACATCAAGTTTGAAACCCAGCCGTACCAGGCAGCAGACTTTGTCCACTCTAATTAACCAAAATTTGGAACAGTTGATAGATAAACATAAAAGTAACTCCCGCGTTATCCACTCTTAATCCAAAATTGCTTCATTTAGACATCTAATAGAGTAATATGGCACAGTATCTCTTGTTATATACAGTTTTCTAGTTCAACGAAAACTAATAGCACTCCAATGTGGCGTGGTTCTCAATTCAGTTTGACTGTTAGTCTGTTACATTTCGGTCTCTTGTGGAGAAAAAGATGGAAATAAATTGTTTTTAATAGGTCCAAATTATGGGCTGAAGAAGAAAATGGGCTTAATTAATTATGGGCCTCAAGTATCAAATTAAAATTTGTGATGAATAGTTGTTTGTGATGTATCATGAATATGAAGCAAAATATATATGTGCAGTCTGATCTGTTCCAGAAAAAATATGCATCCTCTTCTGTCAAGCTTATTACACGTACGTGGACAATTTCCTTTCATGAGGTTCTCTTATACATACATGTTAGTATTCTATTCAGATTCAGGAACCAGAAAAAAAATTGTATTCTTGCTGGTACTTTATTGTCCAGACTGCAGTCTACAATAGGTTTCGTGTGAGATAGAAAGGTCTGTGCAGAAGAAACAGTGATTAAGGAATCTTAAATTGTCTTTAATTGAAAATGGCAGACATAGGCTATATTTGTTTCCTTCTAAAAATAGCAAGCGTAATGTGTCAGCCTGTCCGGAATTAGTTCGGTCAGTCGATTAGTCCCACAACGATCTTGTAATTCGAATTGGCCGGCTTATATACGTCTTCCTCCATACCCCAAACGTGATTACGATCACATTTACAAAAAAAATCACTCGGTAGTACGCCGATTAGGAAAGAAAAAAAAAAAGCGCACGTCGTGTGCGCTAAGCACTTTGTATCTCCCGCATTGATTTGAAGGTCTCAAAGTTTAAAATTGAGAAAAGATCACCAACAAAACGCTCTCCTTCTCCTCCTTCCTCTAATGGATCGCCATGGGCGCTTGTTCCATTAATTGAGAAAATATCACATCTTGACTTTTATCTTTTTATTATTGAAGTCCTTTACTCCCATATTATACCATACAATGTTGTAATTCACGGGTTCAAATTCATAAACTACGTACATGACTCCTATGAAAATCACTGAACACGTATTTAGCACATGACGTGCGCTTTTTTTTTTTTTCTTTTTTCTTTTTTCTTTTGAGGGCATGCATCTATTGTTTTCTTTGAGGACAACTTTGCATAAAATGATCTTAGGATAAAATGCAGGAGACGCAAAATGCTGCGCAAATGACGTGCGCTTTTTTTTTTCTTTTTCTTTTTGTTTTTTTTTTAAATCGGCAAATCATTGAGTGTTTTTTATTTTTTTTTTGAATATGATCATAATCACTTTTGAGATACAGAGGAAGACGTATATAAAACGGGCGATTCAAATTATAGGGTCATTGTGGGACTATTGGCGGGCCGAAATATTGTTCCGGGTACTAAGGGTGTCAATGGGTATGTTTGGATTCTAAAATTAGTACGGTGTCTTAATTTAGTTAATATATAATTATGTATCACAATTCACAAGCACTTGAAAATGGTGTTGGAATCTAAAATTGTCTTTTCTTTTTTGACAAAGTGATTATATTCATCACCTCCTCCCATTTCTTTGTGGAATGATCTCAAATTTTGAAAGAACAAGAATTCTTAAATTATCACTTGTAAAAATTACTTCTCAGTAATTACGTAATCTGGATATATATAATAACTGGAAATAATAACCAAGAAGATGGGGGGAGTTTGGCTGATCTTAATTCAGGGAAGTAAAGTATAATAGATAGGGAAATTTGCAAACTGGATTTAGTAAAATAAACTGTCTTCATCTACTGACAATCTTGATTGAAACCTGTATAATTTTCTTAAGAAATAATTAAAGAACATGAGAAATTTTGTACTTGATTTTCATGATTAAGCACAAAAATAAAAGAAATCCAAGGTGTTCTTTATTCTTCTCCAAATAAAAAGGAATAGGATTAATTTGCTGTTTTTGTTTTAATATTAATGCAGATTAAATATAAATAATTCGATGTTAATTCAGTGGTCCAGTGATTTTCTTTTTCTAATAATGGGGGTTCAATTTTCGGTGTTTTACATTATTATATAAGGGATTACGGTAAGATCAATTCAAAGCAGCGAGTCCGTATCGGCTATGATCCAAATTGAATTGGAGGATCCTCAAATCGAAATCCGATGACTATGACTTTTAGGGAGGATTTTTGGAATGATCTCAACCATCAGATACGACTTGGAGGGTCCCCCAACCGTACCTAATTTTAGCCCCATCCTTAGTATCCGGAACAACAATTCGGTTCATCGATTAATTAGTCCCACAACGATTTTGTAATTCAAATTGACCGGCTTATATACTTCTTCTGCCCAGCCTCCAACGTGATTACATCACATAAAAAAAAGGCATTCGGTGAATCGATGTCGATAAAAAAATTAAAGAAAAAAAAAGCGCACGTCATGTGCGCTGAGCGTTTTGCATCTTCCTACATCTATTGAAGGCCTTAAAGTTTAAAATTGAGAAAAGATCAGAAACAAAACGCTCTCCTTCTCCTCCTTTAATGGCCTCCCCATGGGCTTGTTCCATCTATCTTAATGTTGTTATTGACGGGTTCAAATTCACAAATCACATGAATCCTATGAAAATCACTGAACACGTATTTAGCAAAGGCAGCAAAAATTGGACAATTTTTATATATAAAAAATAAAAAAATCTTAGTTTTAATTTTCGAAAATAAAACAACTTATTTTGAAAAATAGTAAATCCGGGTTCCTAGAACCCAGCCTTACTGTTGGTAGGCCGGTCTCTGGGAAAACGACCTACTTTTATGAGGCCGTTTTCCCAGAAACCGGCCTACTGTTGGCAAGCCGGTTGCTGGGAACCCGGCCTACCAATTTTTTTTTTTTTGATATTTTTTTCAGATAGATCTCGTTGTTAGCTTTCCGTAGCCGCGAAGTTTGCTCCGATCGGAGTTTCTTATCAAAAGTTATGCCCGTTTGAATGTTGAGTGCCCGAAATATATGATAAGATTCCGTGTAAAATTCAGAACAGAATTCAGAAATGTTTCCAATGAATAATATTATAAATAAATATTAAGCATCACAAATAATATTAGAAAAAAGATATAAAGAAATATTTAAATTTATTGCATGATAATTATGCCCGTTTGAATGTTGAGTACCCAAAATTTAAGATACGACTCAGTATAAAATTTAGTACGAAATTTAATACATGACTGTTATTTACACAATAAATTTTTAATAAATCCTAGATCTTTTTGCTCATTTCAAATAAATGACCGTTTGCTCATTTAGTACATGACTGCTATCGTGAATGTTGAGTGCCCGATATATATGATAAGATTTAGTATAAAATTCAGAACGGAATTCAGAAATGTTTCCAATGAATAATATTATAAATAAATATTAAGTATCACAAATAATATTAGAAAAATGATATAAAGGAATAATTTTATTTTATTTGAGATGAGCAAAAAGTTCTAGAATTTATTAAAAATTTATTGTGTAAATAACAGTCATGTACTAAATTTCGTACTGAATTTTATACCGAGTCGTATCTTAAATTTTGGGTAGTCAACATTCAAACGGACATAATTGTAACGCCCCAACACGGAGCGCTACAGTGCGGTATCCTGTGCATCTATCCGACGGTCCGTCGACCTACGTCGCAAAAAAAATAAGAAAGGAAAACAACAAAACGGAATCAGCTAAAAAGCTCAGTAACCGGTTATTTAGTGACGCGCTTCTCTATGACAAGTTTTTAATAACAAAAATACTTTACAAATGCAGTAAAATTGATGCACAGAACATGTAACATTTAAAAATAAAACTAAACATGCCATACAATGTACTTATCACAACATATATTTACAATATCAGGCTATAACATGACATCCAATATTTTTACCTCAAGTAAAATGCCTATATAACATATATTATCAATTTATTTTAAGAACTCATCCATAGAAAAAAAAAATTGTCTAGTAACTAATAGAAAAACAGTTATGTCAGATTAAATAGATTTTTATCGGAAAAAAAAAGCTTATCTTATAAATTAAAAAGTCATCAAGTAGAAAGTTGTAATCTGTCCCGTACTGAACCGAAGTTCAGTTATGTCCGATTAAATACATTCTTTTAAAAATAATCTGTCCCGTACTGAACAAAGTTCAGTTATGTCCGATTAAATACATTCCTTTTTTTAAAAATAATCTGACTCGTATGTCACACCGTCTGTTCCCTTACCCGACTAGTATGGGCACCGTAAGGGACATACACTTAAGTACTTAAGATTCCGTAATAATGGGAATATAATCGTGTTACAATAATATCCGATACTGTCTGTATATTCCCGTAGTGACATTTAGTAATTTTAATTATTCTTAATTTCTTTCAGGAAAACTTTATTTCCTTTACATCATAGCATATTGCAAAATAGTAACGCATGCACATACAAACCAACTATAATCTTGTATCTATTGCAAATCTATTTTGTTCCAGATTCTTTGAAAAAAAAGCATTAAATTTCAATTTTAACTAATTATATAAAATTGATGCATGGGACATATAACATTTACTTCCGCATATTTACCGAGTCAATCATCAGTCTCTCAGATCAGTACACCGTCATTTACTTGAATCCCTTTCTGGCGATTCCATGAACCGTCGTGTCACAAAACTATAAGACCAGTGATTTGACTCGATAAATATACCGTCATAAATCTGACAAAAACCCCAAAATCCTTTTTCATGCATATAAAAGAAATACCATGACAAACCAACCTCATGCACAAATCGTTTTCTCATGCGACAACCATTTTTCAAGAATACATTTCTATGCATATAACAAATTCACATTTTCAAGATCAAATCACATGCACAAACTAATTAATATGAAGAACTGAAAATAACAATTAACTATTAAACAGTAAATCGAGTCATAGAGAAGTTCGGTTACCTGATTTGGAATTCAAGAGGTGACAACAACAAAATCTCTTAGTGATTCGAACCGATTTCGAGCAACACCGGTGTCTAAGCATTTTTGACATTTTATTATCTCCTAAGATCAATCAATTCGAGTACACAACAGAAATTGATCAGATATTTGACTAAGGAATAAGTCATTTTCATTTATTTAATTGAACAAATTGAGTACACATTGGGCAAACCGGTATATTGACACGACCAATTTGACTAAGGAACAAGTCATCTTGTGGGGCAAATCAGTCCTTTATTCGAAAACTTTGTTAACAATAGCTAAATTTTAGATTACAAACCTTTGGAGAGGTGTTTTGGATACATTTTTCATGCAGAACACTTTCTAATTCGGTGCTTATTTGATACACTTTTGAACCAATTTCATAAGAGGGGCAATTCTGGAATTGTGCTGCTGTTTTCTTGAAATATTATTTGGGGGCCTTAAACTTTGAATTTGTTCATGAAAATTTTTATGCAAGTACAATTCAATGTGTACTTCAAGAATATAAAATAAAATATAGTGGTCCAGTTCATGAAACGGTACAGTTTCGATGTTTACCAGCATACCAGTCCTTTGACTGCACTTGACCCAGTTTTCATTTTTCTGGTCCGAACTTTGGAAATTCATAACAATTCACAGAAAATTTGGAAAAATATGAAATTTGGACCAAAACCTTTGTTTGATCGTTGTTTACATTTTCTGAAAATTTCAAGGCATTTGGACAATCAGAACTTGCCTTTTTCATTTTTGGTGTGAATTATGATCAAGAAAGGTGCTGCTGCTGCTGACTGCTGAACTACTGCTGTTGCCAGCTGCTGCTGACTGCTACTGGTGGCGGCGCAGAGAGGAGCAGCAGGAGGTCGAGAGGGGCGGGGCTTGGTTGCGGGGTCAGGTTTGGGGCTGTTGGAGCCGAGAGGAGAAAGGGAGAAGGGAAAGGGAGGAGGGCGCGGCTTAGTTAGGGCTGGCCGTGGTGGCGTCGCCTAGTGCTGTCAGTTACAGCACCGGTGGCCGGCGCAAAAAGAGGTGTGGGCGCGGATTGTACCCCACTTTCTTTCACTTTGTTTTCCACTTGGTTTTTATCAGAAAATAAAATTTTCCTTCATTTTATTACTACACCACTCCCAAAAACTCATCTGTTCCACTCTACCTCTTCTCATTTCTAACTAATCAAGCACAAGAAAAATAATTCCACCTTTTCTCCAAGAGACCGAAATGCAATAGTTCAAATTAAATTAATAAGCACGCCACATCGGAGGGCTGTTAGTTTTCGCATTAAGTGTCTTTGAACCTTCAAACACTGCACCTATATATTAAATGCCTTAATGAGGCCGAACTATATATGTCAAAATTTCGACAAATCAAGGACAAGGCTTTGCCGATATATGATAAATCGTGAGCTTCTTTTTTGTTTACTACATATCAACTGTTCTAAATTTTGGATTAAGAGTGATTAAATTTGGCCTGGAAGAACTGGGCTTCAAACTTGATGTAACAAATTAATTCCATCTAATCTTTGTTGTGTTGTTGTCAGGATAAATACATAATTTTATTATTAACCGAGAATCATTATAGTACAAAGATCTAACACATTTCTCTTGAAATTTTATACTAAAGACGCACTGCTTGCATGCTTACCTGAATAGTATATAAACCTAGTTGATGCCGAAGCACATAAAAATTAAGGAAAACAACAACATAAGGAACTGTAAACCGAGCAACAAAAGAAGTTTGTATTAGTTAATCAAGTTTCAGGTAAGCACACGAAATTAAGCAGTGTTAAAAAAAGGATGCTGGATGTATCTCATGTATCTTAATTTACAAAATTGTGATGGCTCCAGCATTCGGACTTAATCCCCACGAAGCTACAAAATTTTCAAGTGCAAATATCACCTGACTCAACATCTTTGGGTTTCTCGGGCGATGAAGACGGGGCCTAGACGCTTGCGGCCAGTACACTGCTCAAGTAACAACACATTCCCAACAGAAGGGTCGGAGATTTCATCTTGGTCAAGCCCAAAACCAGAAAAAGAAACCGAAGACCGCGGAATCATTTTTAATTTGTGGTTCTTTGATGCGTTTCTTGAATTCAGCGGTGTATAAACTTGCACCAGTAAAGGTGCATGCACGGCAGCACCAGTTAGAAGCAGAAGCGGCAGCTGCAAAAGGAAAGAGGCAAACTTTGCAGGACATGGGGTTTGGGAAGGGAGTTGAGAAATGTGCACCTGGAGCAAGTTAGAAGGAGAGGGTTTTGGGTTTTGAATGGAATGAGAGAGAAGTTAGAAGTACTCGAGAGAAATGGAGGGAGATGCAAAATGCAGAGCGCACATGACGTGCGCTTTTTTTTTTTTTTTATTGACACCGATTCACCGAATGTCTTTTTTTTATGTGATCGTAATCACGTTCAAGACAGAGCGGAAGAAGTATATAAACCGGTCGACTTGAATTACAAGATCATTGTGGGACAAATCGACGGACCGAATTAATTGTTCCGGATAATAGAGATGGCACTAAAATTAGCTACGGTTCAATTTTGATTGGAGGACCCTCCAAGCCGTATCTGACGGTTGAGATCATTCCAAAAATCCTCCTAAAAGTCATAGTCATCGGATTTCGATTTGAGGGTCCTCCAATTCAACTTGGATTGTAGCCGATACGGACTCGCTGCTTTGAATTGATCTTACCATATAATGTAAAACACCAAAAATTGAACCCCATTATTAGAAAAAGAAAATCACATGACCACTGCATTAATATCGAAGAATTTTATATTTAATTTGCATTAATATTAAAACAAAAATAACAAATTAATCTTCTTCCTTTTTATTAGGAGAAGGGTAAAGAACATCTTGATTTCTTTCATTTTGTGCTTAATCATGCAAACCAAATACCAAATTTCTTATGTTTTTAATTATTTCTTAAGAAAATTATACAGCTTTCAATCAAGATTGTCAGTAGATCAAGACAGTTTATTCTACTAAATCCAGTTTGAAACTTTCCCTAGTAATTATATATCCAGATTGTCAGCTGAAAATCAAGATTGGTTCTAATCGATACATGAAGATGCAAAATGCTTAGCGCACATGGCGTGCGCTTTTTTTTTTTTTTTTTTTTCTTTCTAATCGGCATACCACCGAGTGTTTTTTTTATTTTTTTTTAATGTGATCGTAATCACATTTGAGTTACAGAGGAAGACGTATATAAGCCGGCCGATTCAAATTACAAGATCGTTGTGGGACTAATCGACCAACTAAACAAATTCCGGATACATTGCGCTCGCTATTTTTGGAAAGAAACTAATATAGCCTTTTTATTAAAAACTGTCCAAAATTTTAGGATTATGAGAGGATAAATTCGGCCTGATACGGCTGGGTTTCAAACTTGATGCAACAATTTAAATCTATCTAAATATATATATATATATATATATATATATATATATATATAGTAAAACTATGGTGCTCCTAGGAGCACGGAGGGCTCCCGTGCTCCTAACTCAAAAATCATACTAAACAATCTCGAAATTTCGATTTATGGGTTTCATTAAATTATTTATATCAAAATATCATATGATACAAAAATTTTTCATTTTTTGAGATTTTTAAGTATTTGTTTTGTATTTTTTAAAGATGACATAGTTTTATACATTATTTTATTATTATTTTGATGTCATTCTAAAAAATTTCAAAACATATACTTACGAAACTCAAAAAATGAAAATTTTTTGTATCCTATGATATTTTGATATAAATAATTTAATGAAACCCATAAATCGAAATTTCGAGATTGTTTAGTATGATTTTTGAGTTAGGAGCACAGGAGCCCTCCGTGCTCCTAGGAGCACCATAGTTTTATATATATATATATATATATATTTTGTCAGGATCAGTAATTAACCTTATTAGCTGTGTGAATTATGATAGTACTACCAATTGATTACACACGATCTAGCACGGATCTCTCTTAAAATTCAATACTAAAACCACATAAAATTAATAAAGCAAGGAAAACAACACAGTGGAAACTGTACACCAAGCCGGTGAGCAACAAAGGAAGTTGGTATCAGTTAAGTTGTAGGTAAGCACATAAAAGCAGTGCTATCAAAAGGATGCTGGAAGCCATCTCATGCATCTAAATTTACAAAATTGTGACAGCTCCAGCATTCGGACTTAATCCACATGAAACTACAGTTAATCACATTTACTATTTACTCCTAATTTCTAGAAATTGTCAACAACAGACCGAAATGGTCACTAGGCAATACTGGCAACTCCAACCTCTTCACCTCCTTCCTTACCTTCTTGTCCTTGAAATATTTCACCCCTGGTATTGCATCCGTACCAATCATCTCAATCCGAGTTGTATCAAAATCTGTGAATTTAACCAGAACACGATCCAGCCGCTTCCTCAAGTTCCTATTACCAGTGAGCATGGGATTCATTTTTGTGTCATATGTAAAACCCTCTTCGTCAGCCCTGAGCTGGGCCCATGCATCAGTCCAGCTTGTAGTCAGGGGGAAGTGACCATCAGTTTTATCATCCCAATTCATATCTCCTGCAAAAATGACATTCGGGGAAGCTTCTAAAAGCTGGATGGATTGCTGGGCTTGAGCCACACGTTCCTTTGAGTACATTTGGTTCCATGTTGGAGGGGTCGGGCAAGGGCTTTCAAGATGAGACGTGGCCAGGACTAGGGGTTTGCCATTTGGAAGGGTAATTTCTGCCATGCATAATTCTCTGCCCATTATGGAATTGGAGAACGGGGTGGAATTAAATGATTTTACTGATAACTTGCTCATCTGCAATGTTAATTGTAAATGCATCAATTCAATGACCATGCTGTACAATTATGAGGATAGACAGCATTTGTTGCTACAAATAACAAAAACAAGAACTCCAGACCCAGAGACTCTTAAAAACTAGTTCCATTGCAACCAATTCCAAAGGAAGCATCTCAAGTACCCAAATTAAATAGGATTATCTGACTACGTGATTCGATTCTCAGAAGTAAAGAGAGAGAAGAAATGAAAATATATAATAATACCAGCATGCAGAAATAAGGTCTTTCTTCAGCAAGCTGACGGGGAACTGAGCATTTGTATTCCTTCCACCATGGAGAGTTCTCAAACAGCCTATATATGTTTGAGGTGACCTCCTAAAATAACATGGAATGCATCAGAAAAAAAATTGTTGTGATGAAACCAAATAAAGGAAACAATCTGTATGCCAATGGAAGGTAGAAGCTTTGAGCAATTCTACCATTCCATCAGTAGCAAGCCTGAAATACATGCATATCAGGAGGTATGGTTTAGAATATATTGGGAATTCTTGCCTGGAAGCACATCAGGTCTGGTCTATGCAACTGAATCAATTCACGAAGTGCTTCCATTCTCTTTGTTAACTCTAAATCTTCCCGAAACCAAACATTATAGGTCAGGACAATGATTTTCTGTTTATTTGGAGGACCAGCAGTGTCATCATCTGAAAAAAAAAAAAAAATGAAAAGAATATAAAATTTAGAAGCTAGAGACTAGTGAAGTGGTGATACTGTGATAGTAATGGTCAATACAATTCAAGTTTCTTTAATTTTAACCGTCTCCTCCACAGTCTAACATCTGGTGTCTGCATTAGAAGTTTAGAACCATGAATTGCCATCAATAATTCAGTATAACCGCATATTTCAGAAACAATTTCTGGCATTTCTCTTATTATAAAATTTCATGCTGTACTAACACAAAAGCCAAGAATATAATATAGAAAACCTGAACCCAAATCAATTTTCTTGCTGCTACTGGTGCCACATGACCTGAGAGAGAATCCCCTGACTTCTCCTGCAAATCAAAACAGGAAAAAGGGGAAGACTTTTCAAAATTGAAGTAATAGAAAGTCGATTCATGAAAAGCAATTTGAACAAAAAGTGCAACTCAACACCTGACTCAGAATCCCCGGGTTTCTCTGGCGATGGAGACGGGGCCTGACGCTTGCGGCCAGTGCACCGCTGAAGCGGCAAGAACACATTCCCAACAGAAGGATCAGAGATTTCATCTTGCTCAAGACCAAAATCAGAAAAGGAATACAAAGACCGGGGATTCAATTTTGTGGGTTCTTTGCTGGTTTCACAGATTTCACAGGATATCGAAGAGGGTTTGTTGGAGAAGGTGCAAGCACGGCAGGACCAGCTAGTGTTAGAAACAGCAGCTGCAGAGGAGGAGGGGGAGGAAGACGAAGGGGCGAAAGGAGAGAGGCAGACTTTGCAGGAGGTGGGGTTGGGGGAAGGGGAGTTGAGAAATGTGCACCGGGAGCAAGCCCATGGCGGCGGCGAGGCCATTGGAGGGAGGAGGTGGAGGAGGAGAGGGTTTTGGGTTTTGAAGGGGATGAGAAGAAAGAGTGGGAAGTCGGAAGAGGAAGAAAGGTGCCAGAATTGCTCCTCCTTGCAGTGCACATCAAGAGTCGTACTTTTCTTTGTTTCTCTCTCTTCTCCATTGATTCATCCAACGGTCTCTATTAGCCGGATCAAGATGATCAGCGAATCTTGAGATTCTTTGTTTGTGAATAGCCTGACCTCCAGTTCGCCCACGCCGACTGTTCCCCAAAGAGTCACTGACAGGTGGGCCCTAGCTCAAATCAGCCGCATAGCATAGCTGGCTGGAACGAGTTGAATTGTCGGTGGTGATGGGCCAATTGTATTTGTAATAAGAGAAGAAGAGAGTTGGGCCTGAGTATTTTCTATTTTTCAACACACTGCAATCGAAATCTTGCTCAGAAGAGGTTTTCTTGCGGGAAGAAGTATTCAGGAGTTCAAAAGACTTGGATATTTTTAGGATGGAATGCACGGAGACGCAAAATGCTGAGCGCACGTGACGTACGCTTTTTTTTTTTTTATCGACACCGATTTCATGAATGTCTTTTTTTTTTTTTTTTTCTGATGTGATCGTAATCACGTTGGAGGTAGAGCGGAAGAAGTATATAAGCCAGTCGATTCGAATTACATGATCGTTGTGGGACTAATCAACAGACCGAATTGTTGTTCCGGATACTAGAAATGGCACTAAAATTAGCTACAATCCAATTTCGACTAGAGGACCCTCCAATCTGCATCTGATGGTTAAGATCATTCCAAATAATCATAGTCATCAGATTCGATTGGAGGGTCCTCCAATTTGATTTGGATCGTAGCCGATACGGACTCACCGCTTTGAATTGGTTTTTACCTGTACCCGTTGAAAAATAATGTAAAACACCAAAGTTGAACCCCAAAATCACTTGACCACTGCATTAACATCAAAGTATTTTATATTTAATCTGTTAATATTATTATTAAAACAAAAATAACAAGGTAATCTTTTTTTTTATTGGGAGAAGAATAAAGAACGCGTTGCTTTTTATTTTTTATTCAGTTAGACTCGCCCGAAGATATGGATTCTCATGTACAAGTCATAGAAGAGCTGTTGTCAATGGATCCTAGCACTTATTCTTCTTTGCACGGTGTGGAGGATCCTGAAAAACTTAGTGATATTTGGGAATCCCTCATGCATGCCTAAGGGTTTACGCATTACTGAGATAGAGCGCTGGACACAAAAGATAAACTGTTACTCTGTTAGTAGTTACGATAACTATTGTCAGACAGTGTGCGGTGGATCTCGTTTTCAGAAGCCTGAGGAGGGTGGTAAAGGCCATGCTTAGAGCTTGGTGATTTATGATGTTGTATCAACATAGTTGGAGCTTGTTTCTTTACAGATAGCCATTGAGACGAGTCTTACGCCCTTGGCTGCTCTGCATCCTGCATAAACCGCCTTGCATACATATTCTTCCTTTGGAAAGCTGCTGGACTTTGGAGCAGCCTTTCTTCCTGATGATAAACATCATCACTTTTAATTAATAAGCCAAAAAAGGGACTATTCTGCCCAAGAATTAATGTATAACAGAGCCCAAAAAAAGAAACAAAACAATATGATTCAACCTGTTAATATGCAATTTACTTGGTTCCACATAGTTGCACAATGATTGATCACACTCAAACCATGAATTCTGGTACATTTAAATTGAATCAAAGCCAGACAAATCTTGATTGCTGATTTTTCCAGTGGACTGAATCTAAACCAAAAAGAGAAAAATTCTGACCCGAAGCAGTAGACGCCGACGCCATGTTTCATGCATTTCTTGATTTCACCGGTCTAAGAACTTCCACCAGTAAAGGTCTCTTGACCAATGCCATGATCCCTCTCCCCATATCTCCACTGTCCATTAGTTGTACCAGGCCCCATTACCGAACTGTAGAGACTTTGAAGACGAGCAATTAATATAAGCACAACTTTCCTCCCCCGTTACAGAACAACAATATACCAGTACGACTTGCTCTTTGTTTACGCGATTGCATCTCTCCACCGTTTTTGTCTCCTCCTCCTCCCAATCGTTCTTGGTTCTTTCCTCGTAAAGGGATGGAGAAACCAATAGTTGCCTCTCGCATGTCTCCCATGGCATTTGGTTCCTCCATTCATAATTAAAAGGAGATGCAAAATGCTTAGCGCACATGACGTGCGCTTTTTTTTTTTTTTTTAATCGAGTTTCCACCGAGTGTTTTTTCTTATGTGATCGTAATCACACTTGGGGTTTAGCCGAAGGCATATATAAATAGGCTTATTCGAAGTACGTGGTCGTTGTGGGACTAATCGACCGACGGAATGGTTGTTCCAGATACTGGGGATGACATTAATGGGTACGGTACGGATATGGTCTGAACATTTTTACTACCATTGATTGTCGTACCGAATACATTACGCTCGCTATTTTTGAAAGACAGCATTATATCCTCCGTCCGCCATTTTCAATGAAAGACAATTTTAGATTCCAAGCGCCATGTTCAGGTGCTTGTGAATTGTGATACATAATTAGTAGCTAAATTAAGAGACCGTATCAATTTTAGGATCCGAACCATACTCATTGACACCCCTAGTATCCGGAACAATAATTCGGCCCATCAATTAGTCCCACAAGGACCCTATAATTCGAATCAACCAGTTTATATACATCTTCCTCTGTACCTCGAACGTGATTACGATCACATTCAAAAAACAAAAAAACACTCGGTGGTTTGCCGATTTAATAAAAAAGAAAACAAAAGGAAAAAAAAAAAAAGCGCACGTCATGTGCGCTCAGCATTTTGCATCCCAGCGTTTCATCCTAAAATCATTTTATACAAAGTAAATGCTTTCCAGCGTTTCATCCTAAAATCATTTTATACAAAGTTTTCCTCACTAAAAAGAATAGATACATTTGTGTTTTATAACCTTCAAATTTGAAATCCTATAACCGAGTAACGGGATACAAATACTGCTTCACATCTATTGATGAAGTTTCGGTACTACCAAGTCATACTTTCTCAAATAAATTAACCCTCAAGAATGCAAGTTTTACCATCTTCTTTATTTTTTAATTGGAAACAATTCTAGCTTTCAAAACTCATATGCAAAATTTGTGAAACTTGTGCTGGTTGGTGTGCTGGGCGAGTCAAGCATCAACAACAACAACAACCAAGCATTTAGTCCCAAACAAGTTAGGGTAAGGTAGAAATGAAACCAAGTAAGACTCAATGCTAATGGCAGTGGTCAAAAAGATGATCTTGAAAATAATAGTAATTCGATAGTGAAAATACTAGTATAGATAATGAAAATCATGATCGTAATAACGATGATGATGATAATAATAATAGTAATAAAAATATTTGAGTCATATAAATCTCTAGTAGATAAAAATATAGTAAATATCCTCATGATCAAGATCTTTTCTTGATCATGTTAAAAGTGTTCACCTTTTTACAAGAGATAATTTAAAAATTCTTGTCCTTCCCTAGGATTCATGTGATTTATGAATTTGAACCCATCATCATCAATTACAATGTTGTATGGTGTAATATGCTAACAGCTTGCGCAGTAAAAGGACTTCAACAATAAAATATAAAGTCAGCATGTAATCATTTCTCAATTAATGGAACAAGCCCATGGCGAGGCCATTAAAGGGAGGTGGAGAAAGAGAGCGTTTTATACTGATCTTTTCTCAATTTTAAACTTAGGACCTTCAAATCGATGTAGGAAGATACAAAATGCTTAGCGCACATGACGTGCGCTTTTTTTTTTTTTTTCCTAATCGGCATACCACCGAGTGTTTTTTTTTTTTTTAATTGTGATCGTAATCATGTTTGGAGTACAATGGAAGATGTATATAAACCGGCCGACTCGAATTATATGGTCGTCGTGGGACTAATCGACCGACCGAACTAATTCCGGATAGGCAGACACATTACGCGTGCTATTTTTAGAAGGAAACAAATATAGCCTATGGCTGCCATTATCAATTAAAGACAATTTTAGATTCCTTAATCACTGTTTCTTCTAAACAGACCTTCCTATCTCACACGAAACTATTGTACACTGGAGTAATGGACAATAAAGTACCGGCAAAAATACAATTTTTTTCTGGTTCCTGAATCTGAATAGAATACTAACATGTATAAGAGAACCTCCTCAAAGGATATTGTCCACGTACATGTACAAAATTGTGTAATGAGCAGGAAATATACATTAGAGACGGCCGAATATCATGACAACTCTGCTTAAGCTTGACAGAAGGGTATGCATATTTTTTCTGGAACAGATCAGACCGCACATATTTTGCTTCATATTCATGACACATCAAAAACAACCATTCATCACAAATTCTAATTTGATACTTGAGGCCCATAATTAATTAAGCCCATTTTCTTCTTCAGCCAATAGTTTGGACCTAACGAAAAATATTTTATTTCCATATTAAAGTTCCTGGCCTCTTGAAATTAATTCTATACTAAAGATGCACTTAACGTCTGAACCACAAAATTAAGCAAAGGAAAACATCACATAGTTGGAACTGTAAGCCAAGCAAGTAAGGAACAAACGAAGTTTGTATCAGTCCGTTCTTGGTGGACAATAATCGGAGTTCTTGGTTACAAGAGATTTTCTTGGGAGAAGTCATATTCAGGAGTTCAAAAGACGGTGTTATTTTAGGATTGAATACACGGAGAGTCGGAGATACAAAATGCTGAGCGCACATGATGTGCGCTTTTTTTTTTTTTTTTTTTTTTTTGTGGGCATACCACCGAGTGTTTTTTTTTTAATGTGATCGTAACCACGTCTGAGGTACGGCGGAAGACATATATAAACTGCCGATTCGAATTGCACGGTCGTTGTGGGACTAATCGACTTATTAAACTAATCTCGGATAGACGGATACATTGCGCTCGCTATCTTTTGGAAAGAAACTAATATAGCATTTTTCGCTATTTATAATGACTTTCTAGGTATCATCAGATTCCAAGCACCATGTTCAAGTGCTTGCGAATTGCGATGCATAGTTATTAGCTAAATTGAGACATCGTACCAATTTTGGATCCGAACCATACCCATTGACACCTCTATTATCCGGAACAATAATTTGGCCCGTCGATTAGTCCCACAATGACGCTATAATTCCAATCGGCCATACCTCGAACGTGATTACGATAACATTAAAAAAAAAAAAACACTCAGTGGTTTGCCGATTTAAAAAAAAAAATGTAAAGAAAAAAAAAGCGCACGTCATGTGCGCTCAGCATTTTGCATCCCCTGCGTTTCATTAGAAAATCATTTTATGCAAAGTGGTCCTTAGAGAAAAGAATAGATACATCATACATTTTTGTTTTAAAACCTTCAAATGTGAAGTCTTGTAACGGACACAGATACTGCTATTGATGAAGTTTTAGTACTGACTAGTCATACTTTCTCAAATAAAGATATATGCTCTTGAATTTATCCCGATTAATTAAACTCTCAAGAATGCACATTTTACTGTGTTCTTTAACTGTAAACAATTCTTACTTTCAAAATTCATATGCAAAATTTATGAAACTCCTGCTGGTTTATGCGCTGGGCTAGTCAGGCAAAAATGCAAGAAAAAGATTCTTGATCAGGCATGTTCAAAATACATATCCAAGAGAATTGAGGCGTAATTTAAATCTCTAGTAGATGAAATAATATATATCCTCAGGAGAGCTTATTCTTAATCACACAGGTTAAAAGTGCTCACCTTTATCCAAGAGATAATTTAAGAATTCTTGGTTCATGCCGGTAACTGAGATTACATGAGAGACAGAGAGCAAAGGTCATGCTATACTATAATTTAGCCATAATTAATTAATTGGTTTATATTAAGAAAGAAACATGTTATTCCTGCCACCAAAATAATTAACATGATTAATTTTTTGTTGCCTTTGGTAAATATGTGTTCAGTGATTTTCATAGGATTCATGTGATTTATGAACTTGAACCCATCAATTACAACATTGTATGGTGTAATATGCTAACAGATCGTGTAGTAAAAGGACTTCAATAATAAAAGATGAAGCCAGCATGTGATCTTTACTCAATTAATGGAGCAAGCCCATGGCAAGGCCATTAGAGGAAGGAGGAGAAGGAGAGCGTTTTGTTGGTGATCTTTTCTCAATTTTAAACTTTAAGATTTTCAAATCAATGCAGGAGATGCAAAATGCTTAGTGCACATGACATGCGCTTTTTTTTTTTTTTCCTAATCGGCGTACTACTGAGTGATTTTTTTTTTAATGTGATCATAATCACGTTTGGGGTACGGAGGAAGAAGTATATATGCCGGCCGATATGAATTACAAGATCGTTGTGGAACTAATCGACGAACTAATTCCGGATAGGCGGATACATTGCGCTCGCTTTTTTTGGAAGGAAACAAATATAGCCTATGCCCGTCATTTTCAATTAAAGACAATTTTAGATTCCAAACGCCATGTTTAGATACTTAATGATGTGTCTTAAATGAGCTAATAATGCATCACAATTCGCAAACATTGCTTGTTGATTTATGGTGTCATATACGAAGCATAGTTAATTTGGTTTTTGATCGGTTCTAATATGATCTGGTTTAGAAACTGAGAATATTATCAAATACTGTATGCTGGAAGCATATAAATTAATGTTGAATCTTGATTCTAATTAACTGTCATAATGCAAATTTCCGTTCAATTGTATTCTTCCGTATGCCACAAATGGTCAACAGCAAAGTAGTTGTGGATTATGAGGAGAGCAGCAGCAAAACCTTAATTAGCAATACCAAGATTTAGTCAATTGCTTCAAATTATATTAGCATTTACTTGTAAATTACTTTTAAACAAATCAAGAAATTATTTGGCTTTCATCTGCCAATTTTTAATTAAGGAGAAGGACCCATTGACAATGTATATCTTGACATTCTTGAAAGTTACAATTTTCAAAAACTTAAATAAAATTGTAAAAAGAAAATTAAAAATGAAAAAAGTATATGGAAGCATTTTTAACTTATATATTGATAGTGTTTCAAATTTCAATCAATTTGGATATTATTTGATGGCTTATCAAAACTTTATAGATAATTTTAATGGTTGTAATTTAACGGATCTTTGAAAAACTATCAAACAGTACTTAATTTGATATAATTGGAAACAAAATTTATCTAGAGCACGCCAAATGTGGTGAGGACATTGGATGGTTTTGGGTTTTGAATGGAACGAGAAAAGTTGGAAGTCAGGAGAAAGGTAGGGAGATGCAAAATGCTCATGTGCGCTTTTTTTTTTTTTCCTAATCGGCATAGCACCGAGTGGGTTTTTTTTTTTTTTAATGTGATCGTAATCACATTCGAGGTAGGGCAGAAGATGTATATAAACCGGACTATTTGAATTACAGAGTTGTTGTAGGACTAATCGACTCACCAAACTGTTTCCGGATAGGTGGATACATTATGCTCGCTATTTTTGGAAGGAAACCAATATACCATCCGTCTGCCATTTTCAATTAAAGACAATTTTAAGAATGTAATAAAAGCAACTCATGTGTCTGTATCTTCAGTGAATAAAGCATGAAAGATCGGAGCCAAACCTTAACACTTCATCATCACTCTTAGTATAGATGCCATATCCACTCGACAAGTCATACGCTCCAAAGCCAAGGAGCTTATCATGAAAGTACTCGCCCAGATAGACATCACCATTACTATGAATTAATAAAGCATCATCAGTTTTAATCAGACAAGCAAACAAAAGGACTATTAATTATGCCCAAGAACTCCTGTATAACATAGCCAAAAAAGTAAACAAAACAACATGATTAATTCAAGTTGTTAATATGCAATTTTACTTGATTCCACAAAGCTGCATGCACAATGATTTGTCATACAATTAATTTTGGTACATTTGAATTGAATCAAAGCCAGACAAATCTTTTTTTTTTTTTTTTTTTTTTTTGAGAAAAACCCGTAGGTAAGCCAGACAAATCTTAATTGCCAATTTTTCCTAGTGGACTGAATCTAAACCAAAGAGAGAAAAATTCTGACCTGAAGCAATAGATGCCGACGCCGTGTTTCATACATTTCTTGAATTCACCAGTGTAAGAACTTCCACCAGTAAGGTCTCCTGACCAATGCACATTGTACCGGGCTCCATTACAGAACTGCATAGACTTTGTATACGAGCAATTCATATGTGCACAACTTAATTTCCTTCCCCATTACAAAACAGCAATAAACGACCACGACTTGCTCTTTGTATACGCGATTGCATCTCTCCACGTTTTTGTCTTCTCCTCCCCCAATCGTTCTTGGATCTTTCCTCGAGAAGGGATGGAGACCCCGTTCCCTCTCGCATGTCTCCCATGACGTTTGATTCCTCCGTTCACAATTAAAAGGAGATACAAAATGCTTAGCGCACATGACGTGCGCTTTTTTTTTTTTTAATCGAGTTTCCACCGAGTGTTTTTTTCTTATGTGATCGTAATCACGCTTGGGGTTAAGCCGAAGACATATATAAACCAGCTTATTCGAAGTACATGGTCGTTGTGGGACTAATCGATAGACGGAACGGTTATTCCGGATACTAGGGATGACGTTAATGGGTACGTTATGGATATGGTTAGAACATTTTTACTACCATTGACAATCGTATCGACTACATTACGCTTGCTAGTTTTTGAAGAGATCATTATATCCTCCGTCCGCCCTTTTCAATGAAAGACAATTTTAGTTTCCAAGCGCCATGTTCAGGTGCTTGCGAATTGTGATGCATAATTATTAGCTAAATTAAGACAACGTATCAATTCTAGGATCCGAACCATACCCATTGACACCCCTAGAATCCGGAACAATAATTCGACCCATCAATTAGTCCCACAACGACCCTATAATTCGAATCGGCCGGTTTATATACGTCTTCCTCCATACCTCAAACGTGATTACAATCACATTCAAAAAACAAAAAACACTCGGTGGTTTGCCGATTTAAAAAGAATAAGAAAAAAAAAGCACGTCATGTGCGCTCAGCATTTTGCATCCCTGCGCTTCATCCTAAAATCATTTTATACAAAGTTTTCATCCTAAAATCATTTTATACAAAGTTTTCATCCTAAAATCATTTTATACAAAGTTTTCATCCTAAAATCATTTTATACAAAGTTTTCCTCACTGAAAAGAATAGATACATTTGTGTTTTATAACCTTCAAATTTGAAATCCTGTAACTGAGTAACGGGATACAAATACTGCTTCACATCTCTATTGATGAAGTTTCAGTACTGCCAAGTCATACTTTCTCAAATAAATTAAACCCTCAAGAATGCAAGTTTTACCGTCTTCTTTATTTTTTAATTGGAAACAATTCTAGCTTTCAAAACTGATATGCAAAATTTGTGAAACTTGTGCTGGTTGGTGTGCTAGGCGAGTCAAGCATTAATGGAAGAAAAAGATTTGAGGCGTCATATAAATCTCTAGTAGATAAAAATATAGTAAATACCCTCATGATCAAGATCTTATTCTTGACCACACATGTTAAAAGTGTTCACCTTTTTACAAGAGATAATTTCAAAATTCCTGTTCTTTCATAGAATTCATGTGATTTATGAATTTGAACCCGTCATCATCAATTACAACATTGTATGGTGTAATATGCTAATAGCTTGCGCAGTAAAAGGACTTCAACAATAAAATATAAAGCCAGCATGTAATCTTTTCTCAATTAATGGAAGAAGCCCATGGCGAGGCCATTAAAGGGAGGAGGAGAAGGAGAGCGTTTTATATCTGATCTTTTCTCAATTTTAAACTTAGGACCTAAAATGCTTAGCGCACATGATGTGCGCTTTTTTTTTTTTTTTGTCTAATCAGCATACCACCGAGTGTTTTTTTCTTTTTAATGTGATTGTAATCACGTTTTGCGTACAATGGAAGATGTATATAAACCGGCCGACTCGAATTATATGGTCGTCGTGGGACTAATCGACCGACCGAACTAATTCCGGATAGGTAGACACATTACGCTTGCTATTTTTAGAAGTAAACAAATATAGCCTATGTCTGCCATTTTCAATTAAGGACAATTTTAGATTCCTTAATCACTGTTTCTTTTGCACGGACCTTCCTATCTCACACGAAACCTATTGTACACTGGAGTCTGGACAATAAAGTACCAGCAAGAATACAAATTTTTTCTGGTTCCTGAATCTGAATAGAATACATGTATAAGAGAACCTCCTCAGAAGGAAATTGTCCACGTACATATACAAAATTGTGTAATGAGCAGGAAATATACATTGGAGACGGCCTAATATCATGACAACTCTGCTTAAGCTTGACAGAAGGGTATGCATATTTTTTCTGGAACAGATCAGACCGCACATATTTTGCTTCATATTCATGACACATCACAAATTCTAATTCGATACTTGAGGCCCATAATTAATTAAGCCCATTTTCATCTTCAGCCTATAATTTGGACCGAAATGTAACAGCTCAAACGGAATTTAGAACCACGCCACATTGGAGTGCTGTTAGTTTCTGCGTTAACAGTCTTTGAGTTTTTGAACCACGCCGTATCATTGTCATTGAACCCGTTGGTAGCTGTTACCTACTTTTCGAAAAAAAAAAAAAAAAAAGATCCGTGTCATTGAACTATAAAATTGTATAAAACAAGAGATATTGTGTCATATAACTCTATTAAATGTCTAAATGAAGCAATTTTGGATTAAGAGTGGATAACGCACAGGAGTTAATTTTATACTAAAGATGCACTTAACGTTTCTGAACCACAAAATTAAGCAAGGAAAACATTACATAGTTCGAACAGTAAGCCAAGCAAATGAGCAACAAATGATGTTTGTATCAGTCAGTTCTTGGAGGACAATAATCGGAGTTCTTGGTAAGAAGAGGTTTTGTTGTGAGAAGTCATATTCAGGAGTTCAAAAGACGTTATTTTAGGATGGAATGCACGGAGAGTCGGAGATGCAAAATGCTGAGCGCACATTAAGTGCGCTTTTTTTTTTTTTTTCGGCATACCACCGGGTGTTTTTTTTTTTTTAAATGTGATCGTAATCACGTCCGAGGTATGGAGGTGTTGATTCACTTGATCCAAGTGCACGCCGAGTTCCTCAAGCAGCCCGTTGCCTGAGAAATGTGTTGATTCACTTGATCCAAGTGCACGCCGAGTTCCTCAAGCAGCCCGCTGCCTGCTTCCTGATTAAATAAAAAGGCTAGATATATTATGAATGAATTATCTTCTGGCTGCGTACAAGCTAATGAAAACATTATTATAAGTTAAAGAACTCCGCTCGCAGAATATAAAGAACCTTATGCACACGCTTTAGTAAGATACCTTGCTGATTACAAATTACTTGATATAGTAATGGTTCCTTGCAAATTGTACTTGTGACTTTTCTTTTTTTTTTTTTACTCCATACAATGTTTATTATACTTTACTGAATCTTTTTTTTTTTTTTTGAAATAACTTTACTGAATCTTTACGCTATAATTATAAAAGGAAAAAAGGTAACGTTCATGGCCAGTTGGATGAGTGGTCCGTCGTACACGTGTTTGGCTCAAATTAAGAAATAATTTTGGGTCCAAATATAAATGGTGATACCGCTCATGATATATTGGGATACCATATAGTTTGACCTGATTAAATAAACTAATTATTCAACTCAACATACTAATTGTTTATATTAACGTATGTACTAATTATTCAACTTAACATCAACTTATCAGTTAAATAATTATATCAATAATTATTCACCTTACTATATATTGTGCTTAAAATAAAATAAAAAACTAATTATTAACTTAACATATCAAACTTATTATTAGTATATTAAGTTTAATAATTATTGATATAATTAACATTCAACTTAACATCAACTTAAATGCTAATTTTTCATAAAAGGAAAAGTGTTATGGTACGTGATACCACTAGGAATATCATTGGGGATATGATACCATATAGTTGATTTGGTCAAATAAACTAATTATTCAACTTAACATACTAATTGCTCAGCCTAACATCAATTTAAAATAAATTTATTATAGATTGAGGATGTCATTTCAAGATTTTATTATAGTATCATGAATTCATGATGACATGAAAATTTAATTAGAACGTGGTGAGTTTAACTTGCCGGCCCACATCATAATATGACGTACTCAAGGAATCAAAATCTCAATATATCTTATATATATATATATATATATCCAATCAAAATCTCATTTCTTTTTTCTTCGCAGCTCTTCATTTAAATGACTTGTCCGATAGGCCCTTTCTTACATTGTTGGGTAAATTCTAATTAAGAAAATGGTGAGCAATTATATAAATTCAACTAAGAATCAGGAAACAATTATATAAATTATGTATATATAATAAAATAATTATTGTGCAATTAGTGATAAATCAATAAGATTCTTTTGAGGATCATTGAGTGAGCAATTAATAAGTACAATTAGTGATAAATCAATATTTCAAAAAATGTTCAGCTTCACGATTCGGATGTATTTCAAAATAGTTCTTTTCATATAGTATTTCTAGAACTTTTTTTTGTCCGAAATCTTAAAATGTAAATGTTGTATATCTTGTTCTTATAGTTATTTTACAATTTCTATTTGGTCAAACCAAAATTTATTTACTTGTTACATATTATAATTGTTGACACGATTTTTAAATTTCCTTGTTCCTATCAGTATTTGTTCAAAACCATTGTAAATTTCAATTGTTTTCTTAGAAAATATTAGTGAAATCTTAATTACAATTCACCTTAATTACAATTCACCATAATCTATTATTCTTTTATTATTTTGCCAATAATTTTTCGATTAAAATATTTTTGTATTTGCCGAAAATTTGATTGTAAATTTCAATTGTTTTCTTAGAAAATATTAGTGAAATCTTAATTACAATTCACCATAGTCCATTATTCTTTTATTATTTTGTCAATAATTTGTCGATTAAAATATTTTTGTATTTGCCAATGCAGACGTTACAAAAAAAATGGAGAATGTAATAGTTACGTGCTTTATAATATAGTATAGATAAATCTAATTAATAAATCTGGTTCCACAAAAACTTTTTGTATGCCCAGAAAATAAATTAAGAATATTTGTTTTACAATGTTAGTAGCCATTAGTAACATGATCATTAGCACTTTTATCATCTCTAAGTGTGCAGTTCTGAGACGCACCATGAAAGCCCATAAGATCTTCAAACATCGTAAAAATCACATCAAGTTCTGTGAATACAAATCATAAAGTTACATTTCCCGCTAGAATCCATGTCAAAGACTGTGATCGGATCGCCAGAAATCCTACGTGGCAATCCTCCCGGAGATTTCTCTCTCTTTCTCCTTTCCTTCGCCAATGGGTGCAAGAACTTTCCAGGAATCAGATTATGATCTGTTGAGGAGAAAGAGGATCTGCCTTGGGTCTTTTATATGTCCCGTTCGCACCTTTTCAGTGGTTGAACATTTTCTTTAATATGTCTCTAATTAATCCACCCATTAAAGATTAATTAAATTAGGAGAATTAATTAATTACTGAATTTTCTTACATTCTCCCACTAATTCAGTAATTCATAATGAATATAACTTTAATAACATATATCAACTATAAGGTGCACGATAATATATATGTTGTATATTCCTCAGTTTGACAAAGCATAAGGTTTATCATTAATCAAATTAATACGAGTCATGGCGGTCGTGTGTCATTATAATCGACTCATTTCCTTCCATGTACTACAATATTAACCCCAATCAACATAACAATAATGGCAATAACTTAATGATCCATTGAATTGTTCTTGCAAAGAACTGATTCCTATTTAAATAAAGCAATAATGTATACTCACATAAATAAATAGGCAATCATATAGAAACAAACAAATATAACATTAATGATATCATTCAAGTTTTACAACATTCTCATGCACGCTCAACTAAGCCCATACGTATAACATGCTCCATAAATGTTTTGGGCGGTAGTCCTTTCGTCAAAGGATCTGCAATCATTAGGTCGGTGCTAATATGTTGTATCGTGATAGTTTGTTTCTGCACTTCTTCTTTAACAGATAGGTACTTTATTTCCATGTGCTTAGCACCTTTAGAGTACTTATCATTCTTGCTGAAGAAGACTGCTGCGGAGTTGTCACAATAAATTTTCAGCAGCTTGGCAATACTGTCAACATACCCAAGTCCTGAAATAAAGTTCCGCAGCCATAATCCTTGTATCACAGCCTCAAAGCAAGCTACGAACTCGGCCTCCATGGTGGAAGCAACGATAATTGTCTGCTTCGCACTCTTCCATGATATTGCTCCGCCTGCTAATAAGAACACGAAGCCACCAGTGGACTTGCGTGTATCTAAGCATCCGACATAGTCTGAATCTAAGTATCCAATTGTTTCTAAGCAATTAGACCTCCTATAAGTGAGCATGAAATCCTTCGTCCCCTGTAGATACCGAAGTATCTTCTTTGCTGCTTTCCAATGGTCCATTCCGGGATTGCTTTGAAACCTACCAAGCATCCCGACAGCAAAACTAATATCTGGTCTCGTGCAAGTTTGTGCATACATGAGGCTTCCAACAACAGGCGCATAAGGAATGTTTTTCATTTCTGATTTTTCCAACTCATTCTTAGGACATTGAAACATTCCAAACTTGTCCCCTTTCTGAATTGGTACCGGTCCTCGCGAGCAGTTATTCATATTGTATCTCTCAAGAATCTTATTTATATAGGCTTTCTAAGACAAACCTAACAATCCTTGTGCTCTATCACGGAATATTTCTATTCCTATCACATAGTTTGCCTCTCCCATATCTTTCATTTCAAAATTCTCTAAGAGAAACTTCTTGGTTTGGTATAATAAACCAAGATCATTAGTAGCCAACAAAATGTCATCAACATACAAGACGAGAAACATAACTTTACTCCCACTGACCTTAATGTATATACAACAATCAACGATGTTTTCCTTAAAACCAAAAGACGTAATAACATCATTGAACTTGAAATACCATTGTCGTGAGGCTTGTTTCAGACTGTATATGGACCTTTTCAATTTGCAAACCATATTCTTCCCCCCATTTGAAAAGCCCTCGGGCTGGTCCATATAGATAGTTTCCTCTAATTCGCCATTCAAGAAAGCGGTCTTAACATCCATTTGGTGTAGCTCTAAATCATAATGAGCTACTAAGGCCATGATGATTCTAAGCGAATCCTTTTTCGAAGCGGGCGAAAAAGTCTCTGTATAATCGATGCCATCTTTCTGAGTAAAGCCTTTGGTAACAAGTCTAGCTTTATATCGCTCGATTTTACCTTTTGAGTCACGTTTGATCTTAAAGATCCATTTACATCCAACACACTTCGAACCGTGAGGCAAATCAACAAGATCCCAGACATTGTTATCATTCATTGACTTTAATTCATCTTTCATTGCATCGATCCACTTTTCAGAATCTGCACTTCCAATATCCTCTTTGTATGAAACCGAATCGTTAATACTTGAATCAATTTCTGTTTCATTGTAGTAAACCTCATAATCATCCGATATAGCTGACCGACGTTCACGTGTGGACCGTCGTGGCACTATAGGTTGAGGTGGTACTACCTCTTCATTGACAATATCATTAATTGAGTTTCCCACATTCTCAGTTTGTTGTTCTAAAATGACATTAGGTTGCGAAGCAACGTATAGAACAACACTTTGCGAAGTCAAGGGAACTTGTACAGTGAATGGTACAGGTTCTTGCATTGTAACTTCCTGAATATCAGCTTTGCACTGATCGGAACTCCCACTAATTTCACCATTTTCAATGAATTTTGCATTTCCGCATTCAATAATTCTCGTGCTATGATTAGAACAGTAAAAACGATACCCCTTTGATTTTTTCGGATAACCAATAAAATAACCAGTGACAGTTCGGAAATCCAGTTTCTTTTCATGTGGATTGTACACTCTTATTTCCGCTGGACAGCCCCATACATGTAAATGTCTTAAACTTGGTTTCCTTCCTGTCCACAACTCAAAAGGAGTAGTTTCAATAGCTTTACTAGGAACTCCGTTTAACAAATACATGGCTATTTTTAATGCGAAAATCCACAATGATTTGGGTACATTAGCATGACTTAACATGCTCCTAACCATTTCCATAAGTGTACGATTTCTACGTTCAGCAACACCATTTTGTTGTAGTGTGCCCGGCATTGTATATTGTGCAACAATGCCCCACTTTTCTAAGAATTTTGCGAAAGGACCAGGGTTTTGACCCGATTCATCATACTTTCCATAAAATTCCCCACCTCAATCAGATCGAATTATTTTCACTTTTCGTTCTAATTGCCGTTCAACCTCAGTAATGAAAACCTCAAGGGCTTCAACAGATTGAGACTTTTCATGCAATAAGTAAACAAAACCATAACGTGAAAAATCATCGGTAAAGGTGATGAAATATTTTTCTTTACTAAAGGTTGGAACATCAAATGGTCCACATATGTCGGTATGAATAATCTCTAATAAATTCAAACTTCTTGTAGTGCATTTCTTTGATTGTTTAGTTTGTTTCCCTTTAATACAATCAATGCATGTACCTAAGTCTGTAAAATCTAAGTTCGGAAGAATTTCATTCTTTACAAGACGTTGGATTCGGTCTTTGGATATATGACCAAGTCTTTTATGCCACAAATAAGCTGAATTTTCATTAATATTCACTCGTTTCATTCCTACATTAGCATGCACGGTACATAAAGATTGCACAAAAATATCATCAAGAAAAAGCTTGTACAATCCATCAATCTCAATTCCATTTCCGATCATAGAATTATCTTTAAGTATCTTACAATAATTCGAACGACAGTTAAATTCATAACCAGCTTTAGCAAGTCTAGAAACAGAAATTAAATGTCTACTAAAAGTAGGAACATAAAGGGTGTTAAACAAATCCAAAGTGCAACCAGTGTCCATAATGAGTTGATAAGTTCCAACTCCTTCAACCGGCACCTTTTATTTGCCTCCCGTCACTACTGACTTTTCATTTCTACTTGTGGTTCGGATTGAAAGGAATCCCTGCATGTTATTAGAAATGTGAATACTGGTTCTAGAATCAAGCCACCAAGTGTTATTTGGAACTTCAATTATATGTGATTCAAAACATACTAAAGCATTTTGCATACCTTTCTTTTCGAACCACTTACGACGCTTAATGCAGTCTTTCTGGAAATGACCAACTTTCCTACAAAAGTTGCACCTTTCCTTGCTTGTCTTCTTGAAATTCCGGGTAGAAGAAACATTCAAGGTCGAAGGACCCTTCTTCTTACCCTTTGATGCGCCACTTGGCTTCTTTACACCACTAGAGCTTGCGCCATTATTGTTGACGAGATAAGCTGTGTAAGGTTTTTGGTCTTTAAGCCTTAACTCCTCTTGAATGAGCATTCCAGATAACTCATGAACTGTCCACTTGTCCTTTATAGTGTTGTAGTTCATCTGAAATGGTCCATAAGTCTCAGAGGGCAAGGAGTTCAAAATAAATTGAACAAGAAAAACTTCCTCAACAGTCATCCCGACACCCTTTAATTTTGCTGCCAAAGTAGTCATCTCAAGGATGTGTTCATGCATAGTACGGCTACCATCATATTTCATGGTGGTTAGCTGCATCATGAGTATACTAGCAAGACTTTTATCAGCACCTTTGAGATGCTGCTTTGACATTGTCCATAAATTCTTTGGCACTAGTGGTTGTAGGAAGCGATAAACGGATGTTACTTGCAACAGTCATGCGTAAGAGCATAAGGCACAATCTGTTGGACTTTTCCCAATTAGCCATGAGCTTCTTTTCAGCCTCGGTGCTTTTGTCAGTAAGTGCAGCGGGCTTGTCAGTAAGGAGACATAGATCAAGATCCATCATCCCCACAGTAAACTGAACTTGCTCATGCCATTCTCCATAATTGAGACCATTAAAAGTTGTCACCACTTGTGCTAGGGAGTTAAATGTGACAGGGTTGATTGCTGTTTTTTAAATAAGACATGATCAAAATAGAATAATTAGTTTCATTACGAAAATCTTTGTTTCAAAAGATTTAACTTAAATCTTAACTTATTATGTTTAAACGGATAGAATACTTAAAGAAATAAGCACTTTAGTTTTCTTTAAGATGGAAGATGAACTTAGAACTGAACTAAGATATATCCTTAATAAGTTAAAAGTTTCTTAATTTATATTAAAGAAAATCTGTAAGTTTCACAAAATAATAAAATAAAGAAATTATTTTATTAATAAGTTAAGAAAACTTTAAATAATTATTCTATATCATAATACTTCAAATATGCTTTAATAGGGGACATAATAGGAAGGAAGAAGATAGAAAAGAAGACTACTCTAAGCTTTGATTCTTCTAATCACTTTCGATTCAGACTTTGGAGCAAATACTTTAAGATAAATTCTAATTACCCTTTGGGGCTTACTAAGATTTATATCATAATAATACTTTAAGATAAACCCTAATTACCCTTTAGGGCTTACTAAGATTTATATCATAATAATACTTTAAGATAAACCCTAATTACCTTTTGGGGCTTACTAAGATTTATATCCTAATAATATAATATTATCTCATATTATATACACTTTAATCAGTAATTTTATTGTTGTCAATTATTGCTATCTTTGGATATACAACAATCAACTAATAACTTAAATTACTTGAACTTTAATACGTGTGATTATAAGAATAGTGGACCATCTTTGGATGTATCCTTAGTATCTTACTAATCAACATGCTAATTATATATGTATGATAATATAAATATCATATGATCCTTTGATACAAGTTTGACGAGCTGTAAGTCAAAGATGTTGTAATACTTTATGCATAATTTTGATGATGCATGTGAGATCGTAATTCATGAACATATATGCAAAATTTCATATATACTAGTCATCAATTGAAAGGGCACGAATCATGAACAGGCCTAGGACCAGAGTATCTGAACCGAACTTTGCCAATTAAGCAATATATGCATACTTGCACTCAGCACTATACATGGATTACGAGTCTGGTGCAATCAGTTATGAAAGACAATTCAATCAAGACAAAGCCAAACTATTTTCTGTTGGAAATCGACATGGATTACAAGTCTGGTACAATTATTGGTCAGTAATTGTAACAAGATGCATATGCGTTGCACTTCTTTCTGGTCAGACATTAATGGCATACGTAAATATACAACGCATATGCAATTCGATTGACCAGATGACATCTCAAACAAAATTACGTTAAATCACAGAAACTTAATGGAAATCCATGGTGCTTTCAACAATGGCTCTGATACCACATGTTAGTAGCCATTGGTAACATGATCATTAGCACTTTTATCATCTCTAAGTGTGCAGTTCTGAGACGCACCATGAAAGGCCATAAGATCTTCAAACATCGTAAAAATCACATCAAGTTCTGTGAATACAAATCATAAAGTTACCTTTCCCGCTAGAATCCATGTCGAAGACTAGGATCGGATCGCCAGAAATCCTACGTGGCAATCCTCCCGGAGATTTCTCTCTCTTTCTCCTTTCCTTTGCCAATAGGTGCAAGAACTTTCCAGGAATCAGATCTGTTGGAGGAGAGAGAGGATCTGCCTTAGGTCTTTTATATGTCCCGTTCGCACTTTTTCAGTGGTTGAACATTTTCTTTAATATGTCTCTAATTAATCCACCCATTAAAGATTAATTAAATTAGGAGAATTAATTAATTATTGAATTTTCTTATATACAAAAGTTAAGACTATTTAATTAAACAAACAATAATGAATTGAGAAGTCCCACATTGTTATTATTTTGACTACATTTCTTTGTTTTTTATCATCAGGAAAAATACAAGAAAAAAAAAAAAAAAAGATATCGTTGTGTAGAAGAAATTGTGCTTTATATATAGATTCTTATTCCTCCATTCTACACTCAAAGTATCAGAGAAATGTATGAAATAAAGAACGGCAAAGGAATAAAGGGAAATAATGTGAAGATGTATATAGTACGATGTTCCCTTGTTAGTTGTTAATTATCTCCTATAGTTTTTTTTTTTCTTTTTTCTTTTTGACACAGAGTGTGTTATAGATTCTCATTCCCCCACTCTACAACCAAAAAAAAAAAAAGTTGAAAAATGATGAAATAGAGAACGGGAAAGGAATAATGACATGAGAATAAATTACATATAAGACATTATTATAATATAGAGTCACAACACTTCAAGTCTTATATATTAACTAGTCCTCTGATCTCATTTTCATGCGAGAAATTAATTAATACACATTACACAAACAATAGAAAAAAAAGAAGCAGAAGAAGGCATGGGTGAATCACTGAATAAATTATGGCAAAGTTGGGAGATCCGGTTGATGGTTCTGAGCAGCCTCTCTCTTCAGATCTTTCTGCTTGCCTTTGCCGGCCGTCGCAGGCGTGTTGTTTCGAATCGGATGAGCAGAAGCACTTCATTCTCATGGAGGGCTCCTCTGGGTATTATTCTCCATTGGCTCCTCTGGTTATCATACCTGTCGGCTGATTTCGTGGCGACCGCTGCCCTCGGTTACCTTTCCCAATATCAAGACAGCAACGATGGCAGAACCGATAACCGGAACAAGCATCTGCTCATGTTCTGGGCTCCATTCCTTCTCCTCCACCTAGGCGGCCAGGATACCATCACAGCCTTATCAATCGAAGATAATGAGCTGTGGCTGCGGCACCTGCTATCTCTGATATCAGAAGTCGGGTTTGCCATTTATGTTTACGGCAAGTCAAATCCAATAAAAGGTGGGTTGTGGCCTGCTGCCATCCCCATGTTCGTTGCCGGGTTTGTGAAATATGCGGAGAGGACCTGGTCGCTGCAGCGGGCGAGCATGTCTGGTTTGTTGAACTCGGTATTCAATGTGCCCGATCCCAACCCGAACTATGCCATGTTGATGGAGGAGTATGCAGCAAATAGAGAGGCAGGGCTGCCTGCTAAGATCATCTCTGTGGATGTGAGTTCTATGTCTACAGATGACCAGGATAAGCCGACAAAAGGCGAAACCGATGGGAAAACAGAAGATCGCAATACTAGTGAGTACTTGAACATTGTTTCTCAAGCATTTCGGTCTTTCCAAATGTTCAAGGGTCTCTTTGTGGATCTCATTATGATCCTTGATCAGAATTGGGTGGAGAGCCAAAAGATTTTCAAGCAGCTCGAGAACGACGACGCGTACAGAGTGACTGAAATCGAGCTCCTGTTGATGTACGAGATGCTGCATTCCAAAGCAGATTTGCTGCACACCTGGTATGGCTGCGCATTCCGCGCAGTCACTCTGCTCTGCACCGTGACGGCCCTCTGCATCTTCGCAGTGCACAGCAAAAGTGGGTTCGGGCACATTGAAATTGCCATAACCTATGTTCTGCTTGGAGGTGCAGTTGTGCTGGAACTAGTTTCTGTAATATGCATGCATGTATCGATCTGGACGTTAGCTACACTCGTGAATGGCGTCCGAGGTCGGAAACTTGGAATCGCACTTCTCCCTCTCGTGAGAAGAGTGCGGCCAATTGAAAATTCACTGTGGTCTAACCAAATGGGGCAATTTAATTTGGTCGATTTCGCTTTCATGGATAAGCCTTGTTTATGGAGCAACATAATGAGACTTGTTAGTTTGAAAGAGAGGTGGGATCACTACCGGTACACCACGCATGTTCTTGTCAGCAAAGAGGTAAAGTATGTGGTACTCGAGGAGCTGAAGAGCAAGACAAAGATGGCAGTGAGCGACCACAGAGGCCAGTGGACACTTCTGCTTAAAGGACACTACAACAAGTTGAGTTGGAGCGTCGACTGCGAGTTCGAGAAAAGTGTCCTCATCTGGCACATCGCAACAGATCTACTGTTCAACACTAAAAGCAGTCCCGGCTCCGTTTCCAAAACAACGCCAAATCCTAAAATGAAATCAAAACCTGAAGTAGGTCAGCATATTTCCAACTATATGTTGTTCCTTCTCATCCTACGTCCTCATATGCTACCTGCCGGCATTGGTAAGATCTGGTTAGGAACCTTCATAGAGATCCAGTTCCAAAAAACCTGCAGAGAGGCAAGAAAGATTTTCACGAGAATACCAGATGATGATAAGGATTCACCACGAGAAATGATACTGGGGATCAATACTGATCATCACGACCCGAGTACCACCACTGACAGCATGTCCGTCTTGTTTGCTGGAAGCAAGCTTGCTCTTCATTTGAAGGATCTATATATTGATGGAGTAGATGCAATGTGGGAACTGATCAATGCTGTGTGGGTCGAGATGTTATGCTTCGCTGCAAACAAATGCCGCGGGCAGTTCCACGCCAAGCAAATGAGCCAGGGAGGGGAGTTTCTGACGATCATCTGGATGCTCATGGCTCTCTTGGGACTGGGAGATCAGTGCAAGGTAGAGGAGAACCCCATTGTCAAGGTGGTCGTCGAAAAATGAAGTGATCTATATATGTTTTAATTTGTTACTGCAGAATTAATTGTGATATCTTATATTTTATTTCTTTCTTGAGATTTTTCATATGTCGTTCTTGTGAAAATGATGACAACCTTTGATGTATTTTACACTGCTGCAGACAAGTAATAATGTTTACTCTGGTTTGATTTATCTGATAATTATTTTTCACTTGGTAATGGTAATATACATTGTTAAGCACGCCAAGGGCGATAACATTAGATCGATTAATTTGCTAGAATCAATTTAGGTGAATTCGGATTGTGGATTGGAAGAAATATGAACTGTTCATTTATCTGAATCGGATGGTTATGCTATATTCTTGAAGCACAATTAACCAAAAGAGATACTTGATCTATGAAGTCTGAACCGCTCGATTAGAAATGACCGGTTGTCCATAGAAGAACAACTCATTATTTATTATTTCTCAAAAGTACTAATAATTAATAATAAAATTTCCTCCATTTGATTGGATATTAATTCTACAATATAGGTGGTAGAAATTGCATGTAGTATTTTGTTCAATGAATAGGATTGCTTGATATACATTATATTCTTTTTCGATTTTCTTTTTCTGGACTTGAGCATGTATTTCTCTATAAGAGGTTGCTCCATAAAGAGATGCGATCCAACATACATGCAATTTCCAATCAATATGATTCAGTACCTAGTTGGTCGTCCTTAAAATGACTTGTTCCAAGTTTCAATTGATATGTTTTTCAAGTTTTTTTTTTTTTTTTCATTATATCGTGAGGTATCATCATTGTTATCCTAATTAGTACCAAAATTTTCATCTGAAAAAATATTGTCATAAATAATTTCGAACTAATTAATTTTCACTTTTAGCTTTGTAATTCATAGATTTAACTTTTATAAAAAACAAAATTATAATACGTTAACATAATAGTTAGAGTAGAACTATCATGTTCTTAAGCTTACAGAGGCATTCCGTTATGTTTGAATGAATGTCCTAATATATGGTACAAGACTACCCGGAAGCAACAGTCACTAGAGTAAAACAGGCACAGGGGCGGAATTGGGGGGGGGGGGGGGGGGGGGGGGACTGGCAGGGGCAAGGCCTCCCCCATGATTTCTGAAATTACTAAGAGGAGCCTTTAATTTTCAATGTAATTAAGAGAAAAATAATATCTTGCCCCCCCCCCCAATGGCTGAATCCGATTTTACTGGCCAGAATTGATCTCAGAGTTCCTAAATTTTAGGCTTGAATATTAATACTCATTAAATCACATTGATTACAATAAAGTTTGCTTAATTCCCGAAGCCATAATTTATTTAATCCCTTTTGAAGTATATATACCATGGCCAACGCAAAAAAAAATAAAAATAAAACGTTAGTGCATGCATTAAATATTACATAATTCCATATTGCAAAGTTATCTTAATAATGCAAAGTGTGATATAATAATAAATAATAAAATGATCTATTTCCATATTTTGTAAAGTAATATTTCTGTTGTGCTTATGGCCTTATGCACCACACAGTTAGATATTCAAATATTTTTACAAAGCTTCTACAAATTTGTTAACTTTAAATCATTAACTTTTACATGTTGTATAGCATGAAAATGATTGGGTTTGTTGTTATAAAATGCATAAATATCTTGCAATAAAAGATCATTAAAACATGTGACTTATTAAAGTTGCAAAGCATAACTTTAATTTAAAATTGAAATTTTGTATTTTTTTTAGTTTGAAAAACAAATAGATTTGTATGTTTATTAGCTTTTATTGATTTTTTTATATTGTAATTTCTTTCATTACAATCTAATTAATTGATATGTTTATACTTCACGAGTTTTTTTTTTTTACCATGTTATGATTATCTTAGCCCCCCCTATGTTTCATTTCTGGTTCCACCCCTGAACAGGCATATAGCAATACCCTCTTATGTGGCTGTAAATGAATATACATGTAGCTGGACATTGGCAGCCACACATGTTTCATCGTGTTGGTGAATGCAGTGTAGCAGGGTGCTTTAGCCACTGAAATTTCTTATGTGGGTAAAGATCCAAAACTCGTGTAGCAAATTAGCAACATAAGCTTTCAAGGGCTACTGCCAGAGGAATTTGATGTGGCTGGTTTGTGAGATCGGAGTTGCCAAATAATAATTTAATATTGCGTTGTATTTATGGCACATTATTTTAATAAAAAGTACAACGTCGTGGGCCAATTGGCAATGCGTTTGTTTGCTTTCGAATTTTGCGTTTCTTCAAATGTCTCTCAAGAACACTGAAAATAATAATTGATAAAAAAAAGAGGCCAATTGGCAATGCGTTTGTTTGCTTTCGAATTTTGCGTTTCTTCAAATTTCTCTCAAGAACACTGAAAATAATAACTGATAAAAAAAAGAAACTACGAGATTACTTAAAATACAATTATCATTTACAGCAATTAATGTACTACAAATACACAAAGGACTATAAGAAATGTAAAATACAACATATTTAACAGAATTCGCAAAGATTCCAAATTTCATAGCACAATTAGCTATTTTTCCAAATATTCTGTGATAACTAATTACACTTTTCCTTCCAGCACTCTATCTTCTATATCTCCTACCGTATAGCTCACATTCAAGTTCCTGTCATCACAATTTTAACTTCGTTAGAAGGTACTTGTTCTCATGACTACTAATTTCACAAGAAAGTGAGGGCTAGATAAGTTCAATACAGGAAACAATACTAATTAAATCCACAAAGTATATGCATGAGCATGAATGTATTACATTAACCTTAAACATCTTCCAAGTGTAATGTAAAAGGTAGACGCTCTGTTTATCAGATTGATTGTTCAAATGAAATCCACCTTGCCTTTTCGTCTGAACCGATATAAACAAATTCCACAAACAAAAGTTCATTCAGATTATATATATTTATACTATAAGACTGAAGTGAGAACAAGTATTCAGGAGCATATATACCTTCAAGTTGCTTAGCATTTTAACAGTAGCAGGACTAAAATATAACTGCAAAAAAGGAATGTAAGATGAGTTACTAAAATTGCACAGGACTTGCAATATGAACATATCAGTACACTATTTTCTACCTTACATTTAATCTACAGAGTACACAGGTGGCAGCTGACACTTTCAGGTTAAATACAATACTAGTGAAATCACCCAGAATGTCAAGTTAAATATGTATCAACACTGGCAGATTTATATGGGCCAATTGGGTTTCAATATCCCCCATTCGGTACCCAAATTGTACAAATTTATGTAGTATTTGTTATGTCACACAAGTATTTTCCTATGGAAACATGTATTGACACCCATATGGAAAGTTTCAGGTTCTGCTCATGCGTATCAAGGTACAATAATTAATGATGCCAAAAAAATAATTTCTATACAAGAACAGACCAGCATAATGAATTTCAGGTAGTTGATAGCATACAGACAGTAGAGCCGGAACAGCAAGAAGAACATTATTTCTAGCTGCCTGTCAAGATATAAGAAGTTTTATTAGATGATCATACATAAGAAGGAGCCTATAATTTCATTCTTTTTAGCTCAATTAATTTGATTAGTAAGTTAGATTCTACCTGTAAAAAGGTAGAAACAGAAAGAAGAGGTTTTTCCCCCACCTTCTGATGCCTAGACTGTCAAATTGCAGAAGAATGAGAAAATAAAATATAGAAGTCAAAATTCAATTAATTGACAGCTTTATGCTACAATACAACCCCACAAGTTGAATGCAACAAACAAAGTCTTTGGTTTCTTCATTTTCCTTTTGTTCTTTCAAAGTACTGCACTTTCAAAAAAGACTTTCATAACTTCTGTCAGAAAGTTAACACTGATGGGACTAAATTGGAATTTCCCATCCACCTTCGACATATACACAAAAATGAGCTGCAAGATAGGAAAAGGCAGAGGCGAAGTAAATTTAACAAAGCTCTACATGGCAAATTACACTAAGTACTATCATTTTCTTTACTCTTTAATTAAGTTTATGGATTAAATCTCTAAAATGAAGGTACGGAAACAATAAAGAGATAATAACAATGACAAAAGGCCAAAAGCATACCATCTCAACATATATGTCTCCAGGGAATTGGCAATTTGCTAGGCTTTCAATTAAGGTCTGATCTCTAAAATCAAAATTGCCAACATGATCAGTACCAAATCCATGACTCTGTGAAAACAAATAAAAACATTGAACAGGTATTATACAGAATCAGTACCAAATCATATTGCTTAAATCTTCTGGGAGGGCTGATAAGGTATTAAACATTGATCAGGTATTATAAAACCAGGTACAATAAAAACCAGGTATTGATCAGGTATTATAAAACCAGGGATTGCACTATTAGTTGCCTTCTTTCACTGCTTTTAGAAATTTTAAACTTATCATGACACACTGTATTTAGAAAACTGTAGAATTACCTGCAGGCTGATAAGTAGAATACCTACTAATTATGGTTAATTAATAACTTCCTCTTTTGTGTTCCGGAGCAGGCTCCTGCTCCTCCTCTTCCTCTTCATCTCTCGGCTGGGGAGCTGCCATGCCGACTATAGGGTCGGAGCAGGTTAACCCTGCTCCCGTCACAGCTCCCGGTCTTCAGGTTGTGGTGGTGCATCCACAAGAAGCTGGTGTGCGCTTGGTTCACGCTCTCATGGCGTGCGCCGAGCCGTCCAGCAAGATAACCTGAAGGCGGCCGATGCGCTGATCAAGCAGATATAGGTCCTCGCTTCGTCGCAGGGCGGGGCGATGCGCAAGGTCGCGACGTACTTCAGTGAAGCCCTAGCCCGGCAGATCTACCGCCTCAGGCCCTCCGTCGGTCCATATCCGACCCGTCTACCTTCTACCCCTTCGCCGATGTGCTGCACTTGCACTTCGCCGATGTCCGCAAGGAGTGGAATGGAGTGGGTGGCCGTGCGATGAAGGCGCCGCAGATCTGTTGAGTGAGGTTCAGTGAGAGGGCGCCGCGCCAGAGCGAATTGGTGAGGTCGGAACTTTTAGGGTTTCAGGGTTGAGCGGCGCTGATTGCAATTTGGGAAAATTTTCTTAAAGCGCCCTAACCACATTCTTATCTCTGCTAATGGCCGCGCAACTAAAATAATTTCACAAAGGACCTCCTTTGAGGCGCAACCCGAGCTAACGTCTCAGAGTTTGCTCGGGCAGCCCAACCCCAACATACGGTGGGTCCCTTTTTATTTTTATTAATTTTTTTTTTTTGTTTTGCCCTGTACCCGATCCCACCCCTACCCCTTCTTTTCCTTTTTTCTTTCTTCTTGAGCTCAATCTCCCCCTCATTTCTTTTGTCTTTCTTCCTGCGACTCACCTCTCCCTCCGTTCCCCTTGTACTTCCTGCCAAAAACCCTTCTAACCACTAGGATTTTTAACAAAAACCTCAAAAATGTATTCACTCTTCTCCTCTTCTCGTATTTCTGTGTCGATCTCCCACACCCGACTGTACTAACCTCCGCCCCAAACCCTAGTTTCTTCTCTTGACTGGTGGAGTGAAGGTTTGATCAATGGAGTGAAGGTAGCCCAAGTTCGGCCTTTCTTCAGCGAGTAAATCTGTCCAAACTAAACATTTGGTAAAGGAAGTGAAAATACAACACTGTGAATTCATTATGTACATGTGCCCAAACAAAATTATCATGTGGTTTGGTGAAGTTAGTGATCTTGATCTCTGAGTAAATTTGAGTGCCCCTAGTTTGAAGCACAAATGTAAGGATTCAGTTTTGTATCTCATGAACTAAAGCACCATTTTGTCTAAAGGGGTCAGTTTAGATGGTTTAAATTTTTTTTTTTTTAATAAACACATTTTTACATCTAATTCATCCTGTTCTTAGTCTACAAACATTATTTTGTTGAAAATTTAGATGTGCATATGTGCTTATTAAAAAAATTGTAAATTTTATTGTGAATTTGTTGAAGATTAATGTGAACTCCTTCATATGAAATGAATAATTTTTTCCAAAATTTTCAAACATGGCTCGTGGTGATCGGGGACATGGTCGTGGACGCGGTGGTAGAGGCGATAATGGGGGTCGTGGTGTGCATGCCCCATACAGAGGCACACTACTAACAAGAAACGAGACACATGTGTCTAATCATGCCTATGACAATGTGAGATTTACACCTAACTTACTTTCAATAGTTGAATAAAAATTGTGACTATTGGTTTGACCTCTTTGTTTTTATTCTAAAACAGCCCCATCGGGTGCTGACCGCAAGAGCAACACGCATGAGATTTACATTGAACGAGCAAATCATGCCCATCCTCGAAAGGTTCCGCTTGCATCATTTAGCTCGGATTGGGACCATTAAAATAGACTGAGATTTGATAACTGCATTGGTTGAGCGGTGGAGGGGGGAGACCCGCTCATTTCATCTACCAGTCGGTGAGATGACCATTACATTAGAGGATGTTAGCTGCTTGTGGGGGCTACCAATTGATGGTTTACCAGTAATCGGGATTACAGATGATCATTGGGAAGACGACGTTGAGGCACTTTTAGGTCGTGTTAGCTGGGATTCATTCAGACGACCCCCAGGCACATTCCACATTCGAGGCAATTGGTTGAGTGAGCCGTGGGTACCTCCAAGACAGGGAGAAAATGATAAGAGGCGGCTTCGTGCAAGATTGTCGGCCGATGCTGGGGAAGAGGAAGTGAAATCTTATGCTCGTTGCTTTCTGATGGACTTATTCGGGTTTGTTATGTTCCCCGACCACTCTGGAAACATTCCAACAATGTATTTGCAGTTTTTGGTAGACATTGATAGTCCTCCACCATTCAGTTGGGCCATAGCAGTGCTTGCACACCTTCATAGAGGATTATGTGATGCGTTCGACAAGGATGTCATGGAGATTGATGCACCACTGACGCTTTTGCAGGTGTGGGTTTGGTCTCGCATGCCATTGGGTAGACCGATCCCGCACCCCTTCAAGAATGGTATAGTGGGTTAAGCGTTCGGTGTTAGATGGCGGGCACCACATAACTATGTTGATGATCCTCACCGAAGCATTTCAGTGTATCGGAAGAGGATTGAAAACTTAATTGACAATGATATCAATTGGTGGCCTTACCAAGATGTGATGGACATGCTACCTGAAACTTATCGTGATGCTGTGGAGAGGGATTTGTGGTTTTATGAAGGGCCGCTTATTTGATTTTGGGCCGTTGAGTGGTATACCCCGGAGAGGGTAATGCGGCAATTTGGGGTCCATCAGGTTGTTCCTCCTCCTGCTTCGAATTTCTCCGATCATCTGCACGATGTCCAGCATGGAAGTGCTAGACGCAAGGAGGTAATAAATTGGGAGACAGAACAGTGGGACAGTATTTTAGAATGGGGCACCCGACTTGACCGAATCGTGCTGCATGATAAGTCGTGGAACGTGAAAAACCACCAAAATTACATGGCACGGTTTAATCAAGAAGGTATGCGGACCGTTTGGTGACGTGGCTCAATCGCAGCAAGTATAAATGAAGCCCCTTATGAGGGGGGCAGCAGTGGGTTGCATCGGCCATTTGAAATGCGGAGCGAGCAGGTTCAACAAACGGTAATTGTGGCTATTATACTTTTAATTTGTGAAACACACAATTAAATGTGTTTCTTTAATTGCTTCATTTTTTATTGCTTTAGTGATTGAACCAAATAATTAAATAGAAAGGCACAATTAAAGAAACATATACACAGATCACAGTTAGTTTCTGTTTTTGACTTATCAAAAATAGTAAGATAATTTTAGCTCACATTTTTTATTGCTTTAGTGATTGTATTGTAGGTTATCCGGAACTTGGCTCTTGCATGGGATGCTGCTAGAGCATTAGCGAGAGAAACAATGAATGTGTTTGCAAGAAGAGTGCTTCGTGTGTGTCGTGGGAATTTGCAAGATGTCAACCACGGAGTGATTTTTGACAATTTTATGCGACAACACAATATTCAAGAGAATCAAATTGATGCAACACTAATGGAGGGTACTCAAGTTCAACCTGCAGATTGTGATTGGCTAAACCAACTACTTGGAGCTGACTATGCTAGCTCGATGGTGGAAGGTCCATTGTACCGCCCTCCATATGCTCAGTTATCACGAGATGGTATATGGGAGCAGGGAGAGTCGTCTAGATCATCAGAGCCTCGTGGTGGGGGTGATGACACACCCATGTTTGATGCATCGAGCCAATCACCCACTCAGGATCCAACCTCTCAAGTGGAGGACCCAACTCAACAAGTAACACAGCCGCCTCCTCAACGACCCCGTAGGGAGCCTAGACCTCGTATTATTTACACCCCATCACAGTACATGGAAAATCGGCGTGCGGCGGGTCGAGGAAGAGGTAGGAGAGTGAATGAATGAATGATAGTTGGTAGTTGTGTATGCTAGATGAGCTTCCTTTTGTTTAGTCCTTAGCTCAGGATGTTAGCGGATGTGTACTAGGAGAACTTATTTTGTTTAGTAGTTATTAACTAAACTTCCTGTTAGTTTTTGTTACAAGCAATGATTATTAATGTGCTTGAAGAACTTATTTTGTTTAGTAATTATGAACTGAACTTCTTGTTAGTTTTTGTTACAAGCAATGATTATTAATGTGCTTGAATTTTAGTTGCTATTAATGTAATTTGAATTCAATCTGGCCTATGAAAAAACCAAAAAAAATTGCAAAATCTTTTCACCCCTCTGAGGCGCAAGCAGGGCACATGTCCCAGTGTCTTATAAGTTGTGCCCCAGTATCCTTCGCTGACTTGTGGGGTCCACAAAAAATTAATATTACTGGGTAGCTGCTTTTGGAGGCGCAAGTAATAGTGACGCCCCGAAACTTTTATCAAATTTTAATGTTTGACTGACGCGTGGGGACGGATTTACAATTTTCCAAACAATATGAAGATGTTACCCGCAGTTGCGCCCCAATGAGTGGGCAATAGACCTGGCAAATCGGGCGGGTTGGGTTGTATTTGGGTCGGATAAACTAAGAGTCGGTTTGCTTTCGGATTCAGGTAGATATCGGATTCAGATTCTGTCGGATCGATTAAATTCGGGTTCGGTACAAAGACGGGTCGGGACAACTATATTGCTCGGATTTATGGGTTCGGATCTTATTAGTTTTCGGGCCAACCTGGATACGGGTTGGCTCAGGTGCCGGATTCTTCTTAATCGGGCCTATATGGGTTACGGATATTTGAGGTGTGGGTTCCGGATACAAATCGAGCGGGTCGGGTTTTGTCTTTATTCGGGTTAACTTATTAATTTATCAATCTCTCGGATAACTTTTGCATATAATATTATAAATTATATAATTCAAATCATACCTTTTCGGGTCTTATCGGGTCTTTATTAGGGTTTATGTTGTTGAAATATAACTTTATAATTTAATGTAAACCAATAAATCATTTGAAGTAACATTTTTATTTGTGTGCATCAGGCATGGATTAATTTTGAAAAAATCATATACACATTTCTGAATAAATTAATGCAAATAATATAAACAATTAATTCGTACTTTTATCACATATCGGGTATTAATCACTCTCGGTTCGGGTTGATTCAGATTTGGATAATTGTCGGTTTAGGGTCACATGAATCCTTATCGCTTCGGGTTTGGGTTTTTATAGGGTAGCGGGTCGCATCGGTTTGGATAATTTGTATTCAGATTCTTAATATTTACGGGTTCTTTCGGATTTGGATATTTTCGGATTCGGTCAATTACGGGTTCAGTTGATTCAGTTTTCATAAGTTAACAAATCCGAGTCGGGTTCGGTCATCGGGTTTATCGGGCGAACTATTTCGATCGGGTCAACTTTTACCACCTCTAGTGGGCAACCAGCACTTTTTACCTACTGTATTTACTGTATTTATTGCTCACTTTTATTAAACTATACACCTTCAGCCTCCAAATGTACGCAAAAAATACCCTAATTTCGCCATTTTCATTCCAAAAGGCTCCACCAAACCCTAGGAAAATGTGAAGAGGTTGAATATTTCAAGAAGAAATCATCTCTCAATCAAATTTCTCAACCATTTCTCTATCTTGAAGGTAGTTCTTGTACTCTTATTCTCTTATTTTTTTAGATTAATTTCTTATATAGCCTAGATGACAATTTACTCAATAAAACAGAAAATTTAGGCAATGATTGTTGGTTTTTCCTATTCTCAATAGATGTTCTTTGTCAACTTGTTCACGGGAGGTAGTGTTCAATATGGCCATTGCGGAGTACATTATTCACAAGGACCGACGGTAAATTTCTCCACCAACAATGATTCTACTCTTCACATGTTGAAGACAGATATTTATCGGTACCTTGGTATTTCTGAGAGCCAATTTGATTTGGTAATCCGTGCCAAATTAAATACCTCGCCACCTCCGGGAGTATTTTTTACCGAACTTGAATTGTTAAATGATGAAGCTTGGAGATTTGTTGTTCAAAGTATGGGTGGCTGGAAAGTTTTGGATTTGTTCATTGATCTTAAATCCAAGTCAAGGTCGGATACACCTCAATCCGTGAATAATCATGCTTTTGCTAGTACTAGTCAAGTAGTAGAGTTTATTATGACCGAACAACCTTTACAAACCGGCCCACCAATTGATACATCACATAGAAACCTATCTCCCAACGACCCACCAATTGATACGTCACATAGAAACCTATCTCCCAATCACAATAGCGATGCAGATGATTTTGAATTTGAAATTGGATTAGATGATATATCCCCCCAACAAAGAGTTAACAACATGGTGACCTCAGACGATACTCCAATAGGTAATACTTTCTCGGATGATCATTACAATGCCATGCATACCAATGATTTTTATAGAGGTCGATGAGGATGAGGAGAATGAGAATTTAATGTATTCGAATGATGATGTACCCGGTTGGGTTTTTAGAGATAGATCGGATTCTCATCCGGTTGCCTCTTTTAATGCCATCGAAGGTATTGTACAGATTATTGGTGATGATAACTATTTTGATGAGGCAGGATATCAACTGATACAAACTTGGCTGTAGGAAAAGTGTTTCGTTCCAAAGATCATTTGAAATGGGTCATGCATGATTTCCATATGAATGCAAACCGTACATTCCGTGTTAAGAAATCAAACAAACAAACCTATAGGGTTATTTGCACCAACGAAAATTGCGATTGGAAGATCCATGCCAAGCGGAGGTCCTATGATGATGCATTTGAAATAATAAAAAAAAAAGGACGGGACCACACTCTTGTGTTATTTCTGACGACAGGCTTCGTCATCCGCATCTCACGGCCCCTTTCATAGCATCACTAGTAAGGGAACACATTAAAAATAATGTGAAATACCTAATTAAGGATATTATAGTTGATGTTGAGCAAAGATACCATTTCAAAGTTCCATACATGAGATGTTGGCATGCAAAAGAAGTTACGATTGCTCAGTTATTTGGGGGTTGGAAGCAAGCTTACAATTTAATTAAACCGCTGTTAGAGGCCATGCAACGCAATAACCCAGGTACAAGGATAGAGTGGTTTACTACTAAGCCAACAAATAATCTGAATTATAGATGCTTTCAAGGTGTATGCTGGGCGTTTGGGCCAGCTATTCTTGCATTCGGGCATTGTAGACCCGTTATTGGGATTGATGCGACCTTTCTCTCAGGTAGATATAGAGGAATACTCATGACTGTGTGTGGCTATGATGCTGAAGACCAACTAGTGCCGCTAGCTTTTGGATTGTTCGATAAGGAGAATAACAAATCTTGGGAAAGATTCATGAAATTTGTCCGACGGGAGGTGGTAGGTTCAAGAGTTGTATGCGTGCCTTCGGATAGGCATCCATCTATTTTAAGAGTTTTTAGAGAACCTGACTTGGGTTGGAATGTAGATCAAGGCCAAGCATTCCACAGGTTTTGTTCTCGGCACATTGTTCAAAATTTTCAGCGCCATGTTAAGGATAAAGACTCTATTCCTAGAGTTAGGGCTATCATTAGGCAAAACCAACCCCGTAAGTTCCATGCCAGGATGGCAAATTTGATGAAAAAAAATTCGGATGCGGCTAATTGGTTGGATGATATTGAAAGAAAAGATCCGAATGATGATCCACGATATGAATTGTGGTCACTTGCTTATGACGAAGGAGGTTGCAGATGGGGCATAATGACAACCAATGGACCTGAATCTCTGAACAATGTTTTCAAAGAGGCTCGTGTGTTACCTGTGACTTCTATTGTTGAGATCACATTCTATAAGTCCATAAAATATTTTGCTGAGAGGAGGTCCAAAGCGGGACAAACTATCAATGAAAATCTTGTTTTTGCAAGAAAAGTTGAAAGTTTGTTAGAAAAAAGAAGATTAAAGGGAAATACACATACAGTTACACCTTACCGCGATGAAAGAAAATTTGAGGTTGTTTCAAGACAACGACGGGAAGGGAATAAAATTAAAGGAGGCAAGAAGCAGTGGGTCCAATTAAATCCAATTTAGGGAGGGTACCTATCAAAAGCCACAATTGACGGGTATACCTTGCTCCCATGTGTTAGCGGCTTGTTCAACACAATCAATCGCTAGCAACCAACATGTTTCACCTTATTTTCGTGCAAGCGAATTGATGGCTACATGGGTGCCAGAATTTTATTACTTTGAAGACTCGGATACTTGGCCACAACAACAAGGACCTAAGTTAGTACCAGATCCTGCCATGTACAAAGTCGTCAAGGGACGTCGCCAACATATTCGACCGTAATGAAATGGATGATCCAAACCGTGAGAAACACACATACAGATGTGGGCGATGTGGCCAACAAGGACACAATAGGCGAAAATGTGCGGTCAATCTAAACAATGAAGGTAATATAGAAAAAGACTTCCATTGTTCTAATTACTTTTGCACTTCCATATTATATTAACTTAATTTCTTTTTCAGGAAACTAATATCTAGTAAAATATGCCAAGGAGATGCCTCATTGATGAGGTTTTTCAAAGATCTGCAAACTACCAAGAAAAATGTCATGTTGTTTACTCAATTTTAAAATTTGTAGTGTGAAATTATGAATCTTTAGTTAAATATTTATAAATTTGTAGTGTGAAATTATGAATCTTTAGTTAAATATTTATGCAAGTTGCTTATGTACCTTCATTTCGTGTATGAACCAATTAAGTATCTAATTTATTTGCTTTGCTTAGTTATATATGTATACACTTAATTGTCTATGTGATCTTACTGAAAAGTAACTACGGTTAGTGACAAATTTATATACCAGTGAGTTAAAAAACAAGATCAAATCTGGGACGTGAGTGGGCCTTGCGCCTCGAAGTTTGTATCCTGAGGCATGAGCCCAGGTTGCGCCCTGAAGTTTGCATCGCTGAAACTGGGGCCCACTTCCGGACATGAGCTGCACTTGCGCCTCAAACCTCCCATTAAGCTCTGGTTCGAAGTTGCAGTTTTACTTTTCTCCTAGGGCGTGAGCCCAGGTTGCGCCCCGAAGTTTGTATCGCTGAAATTGGGGCCCACTTCCGAACGTGAGCTGCACTTGCGCCTCAAACCTCCCATTCTCTGGTCCGAAGTTGGGACGTGAGCTGCACTTGCGCCTCAAATCTCTACGCTTTTTCGTATTGCATCTTATATCTTGGGGCATGAGAACAGGTTGCGCCCCTACTTTTGTATCCCTGAAACTGGGGCCCCCAGACAACTCTTTTCCTCTTTTTCCTCCGGTTCATAGTTGTGTTACCTATACTACTGGGGCATGAGTTGAGGTTGCGCCCCGGTTCTTAAAGCGGGACCAAATATAACGGGTACAATAATGACGGGTAGGTGAGGGGCAGGAAATTGTGTTTTTTGGGGTGTGACTTGGAGTCACGCCCCTAGTAGGGCCATCCGTGAAAACAACAAAATGCCAAGGCCATTGGAGGAGATAAGATCGTTTAGAGGGCCCTTTAAGAAAATTTTCCGCAATTTGCAACTTGTTCTAATTTCGGCTCCAGAGGGAAGGGGAGAGGGAGAGCCAGCATTGACGAAAATTTGGGAATTTTCTTTTGATTTGATACATTGACTTGGGAACCAAATTGATGTTTTGTTCCGTTAGATTTAATCAACAGAGATATGATGATTAGATTGGAAGGAAACTTATGAACCTCTGATACTCTTATATACAACCAAAGTGGTAGAGGATCCGCAATTTACCATTAGTACCACCTCTACCATTGTTTTTTAGAATGAACGGTTGAAATTGTAAATTAAATAATTAACATAAACTTTTACAAAAAAACTCTAATTTTGCATCTGCACCTGCTATATAGCTGGATTATTGTTCCTATATAGCTTGATCTAATGTACAATTTAAAGATCCCATTAATCATGGGTTTTAAACCACAACCATTTATCATTAAGAAAAATAAATCATGTGATTGATGTTCAAATCATCAAGAAGAACAAAACCGACTGGACCTCTATTTTCTGGAGCAGTTTCAATTGAAGGTATCTAATTCTATTCTTCCTTCCAGAAATAGAGGTCGGTTCCAGAGGAAAGAAGCTTATTTCTGGGAGCATCCAATGCCTATAAAAACATCGTCTCTTGAGAGGTTCATGTATCTTGTTATCTGATGTTTAGAGTTTAGTTGTTAGTTTAGAGTCCATAGTTTAGTTGAGTTTAGTTTAGTTTAGAGAGTCAATAAGAAGAGGGAGATTACTCGGAGAAGAAGGTCTAAGGCGTGTCAAGCTTCATCAACTCGCCCTTCAATCGGTGCTTTTCATTCTCTCTTATTTTATTATATTTTCTTTAGTCATGTCTGAGTAGTAGTCTTTGTTCTTAGGGTTAAAGATGATGTTTGTTTATAAGGATTAATTGAATACTTGTTTTTAATGTTTATGAATTAAAGTTATTTTCAATTTGCTTTGTGCTTAATAATAATTGTACTTGAATTGTTTCTTGTTCGTTTGGTAAGAACCTATAGATTATGCGCAGATCTAGTTGGTAAATATAACATCATCCGATCAAGAATTGATACTTGTGCTAATTGGGTAGATAACTTGTTGTCCAAAAGTACCCGAGAGGAGAAATTGTGGTTTGAACGAGAGTTAAACCAGACCCTAGAATAAAAGTGAATTGACCTTAGGATTAGATGTATTGAACTTAGGTTTAGAGATAATACTTTGAATTTATAATTGAACTAAAAGTGTTATTTAGGATTAGATGAATTGAACTTAGGTTTAAAGATATTTAGATGAATTGAACTTAGGTTTAAAGATAATTAGATGAATTGAACTTAGGTTTAAAGATAATTAGATGAATTGAACTTAGGTTTAAAGATAATTAGATGAATTGAACTTAAGTTTAGAGATAATCCTTGTAACTGCTTTGGTTTAGTTAGGAATCGGTAACTTTAAGTCAACAATTGCAATCTGAACCAAAACTGCTCTCTGTCTGTTCCTTGCGGACCACAGTGTGACAGACTGCGGACCACATAAGCAAGAAACTTACAGAGAACCCATCTCTCGGACAGTTATCTGCGGACTGCAGTTAACCCCTGCGGACCGCAATTAACCCCTGCGGACCGCAGTTAACCCCTGCGGACCATTAAGTTGGTAACCGAAAGAGAGGCGAAATTGTACACCCTGCGGATCGCACCTAACAAGTGCGGGTCGCAGGCAATTGATCCAGACAGCAAACTGATTCTGAAAACCCTAGGAACGCCTGTTTTGCATCTGTTTAGAGTCTTTATTTACTGTTATTTACTTTTTAGCATCTGATAATTGTTTAGGAACCAATCTTTGCCAAAACCCCCAACTTTTATACCAAAAAAAAATACCAAAAACATTCTCTTTAGGATTAGAATAGATTTTAGAGCATAGTTTAGATTTAATTCCGTCCCTGTGGATTCGACCCCGACTATACTACAATAGATCATACGCTTGCGATCGAGAACATATTTTAGGGTATGAAAAGCCTATACACTTCGCAGAGGTCACAAACCAATGATGATATGGGTGCCAAAGAAGAAGCCGGAGAAGATTTGCGTACTGAAGAACGTTCAGTAAGAGGCCAAACCAAACACTGCACGAGAGTTCAACAAACCACCATGGCCACCGGCCTCACAGATGATACAGATCCGCACACCAAAGGCCACACCGGATCAAGAGAAACTGCAAACAGAGGCAAAGGTCACATCAGAGTTAAATGTTGCTGTGCTCCTATCCCCAACGGCTCTTTTAGTTGTTGCCTCAGCCGCAACCTACATTATCGTTGTAGGCATAGCTACCCCCATCACATCAAAACCGTTTGCTACCATCAAGACACTCCAAATTTCTTTGCCTACAGCTAACCAGGTAATTATCACAGCTGTTGCTAGAGCCTTCATGTGCCACCCTTTTCACCGCCCGAAAGGCGCTTTAAAAACGTTTTCGTCGGGAAAATGACACGGTCACCCCTGTACGCATGCGTTTGTTAGTAGACGTTGCAAGACGTTCACTCTCAAACACTTACATACAAAGGTTTTATTATTTTCAAGTGATTGTGGGGTCTTGGATTCCAATGAGCGCAAACCCTCATTGTTAATTACCCTAAAGCTGTTAACTTCAGGTACCTCTGATTAAGAATAGGAAAATGCAAAAATGTGTGTACAAATATATCATTTAAAATGTACTAATGTGAGCACAAAATTCTCAAAAGTATTTTCGATAAGAAATTATTTACAAGAAAATGACTAATGCATAGAACGTCGTGGTCCAAGTGCTTCGCTACTTGGATGTTTATTTGTTCACCTTTTATTTTGAAAATTTGTGTTTTTTTGTCCTTTTTGAATTTGAATTTGAATTTGAACTTGAATTTGAAAATTCGAATTTTTAAAATTTGAAATGTTTTTATATAGAAAAATCATAAAATTTGTGAAATGAATTTTAAAATTGATTTTGAAATTTTTGGAGTTCGGAAACTATTTTTAGAATTTTTTTTTGTGAAAACCTGAAATAAGTCAACATATTTACAATTTGGGCCAAGTTTGAAAATAGTTTTGGGCTTTGGACAAAATTGGGCCGAACTGGGCCCACTGGCATGCTTCTTTCTTATCTTGGCTGGACGGATGAGATCTGATGTTGCATCAAGATTCGCACTTCGTTTTTCTTCATTTCTTCATCAGAACCGTCAGAGGCGGTGGATGATGGATCTTCGCGCTCGGAGCTCCGATTGACGATCCGTCAGTTGCGTTGGAATCGTGGGAGTGAGAGGATTGCATCTATGGTGTTGGATTAGCCGGAAGAGGGACAAAAAACACTCGCACTCTCTCAGTTCAATGGGTCTGGCTGACATCTAACTGAGAGCTTTTTATTCGATTTTCCTTCAAATTGTGCATCATTTCTTGTAAACTTTGATTTGAACATGATTGTCTTGACATGTTTAATACAGTTTTAGGTTTATTTTAGATCAATTTTAACTATATGATATATGGAAACGTTGTGCCCATTAATCAGTTTTGAATGTTGAGTGACTGTTGCTTATAATTAGCTTGCTTAAATTTATTTCAATCACACCTGCACTTTTAATTGATGAATATACAGTGTGTTCATATCACTTGCTTCACAAAGTGACAATTATCAGTTACTCATACTTTCCAATTAAAGACTTCCAGTAAAGAGTAACCACAGGTAATTAGAACAGTGATGTGTTTGGCTGCATACTAAGCTCTCTTCAGACCATTTTTTTACTTCAAATTTGAGTGTTAATTTTAAGACAATACACATTATATTACCTGCAAGCTTACCACTTAAACAGAATTGGGGTGTTGATATGAGAAAATCTTTGTCAATGTGGTTATCAGAGTTTTCCAGGAAAATGGTTCTATGTCAGTACTGGTGATGGGACATTGCTCACAACATTCTGAATATAAGTGCTCAATATTTTTTTACAGAAATGTGTATTAGGAAATCAGGAACAACTTTTTTATTCATCAAATGTTTTAATTTTATGTCCTTCACAGTGTGTTAATTAATTTTCAGACCAGGGGTGATTCTGTAAATCTGTCAATGAACCTGTCAGAGATTTCCCATTTTTATATGAATTTTTCTATAATGAATTTGGATAAGTGCAAAATATGAAAGATTCTTAGAATTACATCAAGAATGCATAAAAAATAAGAAAAATATGCATTATGAAGAACAAACTGGACGCTACTTTTTCAATCAAAATTTCCAGAGAAGAACCAGAACTGTACCAGTGCAGTTGTCAATTTGTTATTTTTATAAGAATTTTTATACAAAGAATTAAATTAAAGTGTGTATGAAACTTATGTAGGAAATCATGCTCTTTTCAAATAAAATATTTAAAATATATATTATGAAAGCTTGTTTTGTATTATGCTTAATTATTTAAAAATCAGTCTGTCAGAAATTTGCTGCAGACAGCAATTTCACTGGTATTTGAATTTTTAAGATAAATACTTGAATATAAGTATACAAATAAACTTGACAGGGAATTAGTTTGTGTTGTTTTGAACATTTTGATAACAAATTTTTATACATTTAGTTTAGAAATGCTTATGTTTCATCTGTTTTTCAAAACATTGTTAAAATCTGTCATTTCTGTGCAGCAGATCTTAAAATATTCATATGAATTTTTATATACAGAATTTTACTAAACTTTTTATATGAAAAATGCTTAAAACTTCATTTTGAATAAGGAAAAATTATATAAAAAATACACTATGTTCACAGTTTCATGGGAAAGAGTTAGAGTTTGCTAAAAATCATAACTCATCTCAGTTTTCTGAACCTGAGAGTATTTTGACAGCACTTCTCTTATATAAAACAATTAAATTGCTGTCAAAATTCACTCTTATGAATATACATTACTTCTGAGACAATTTTGGCAGCATATCTCCATATAAAATGGAGATTTGACATCAAAATTGTCTTCAAATGAATGTAAATTCATTTTCAGATTATGAGAGGGCCATGGTTTATTGTGAAACATGATCTCTTTCATCTCATTGATTCTGAGATCAATTTGGCAGCATTTCCCCTATGTAGTGGAGGTGAATTGTTGTCAAATATCACTCTTAAGAATCTATGCTTCATTTAGGATAATTTTGACAGCATTTTTCTATGTAAAATAGAAAAATGACATCAAATTTATCTCAAAATGAATTTAGATTCATTTTAAGAGATGAGAGGGCCATGGTTCTTCACCAAGCTCTAACTCTCAACTCCTTGCTTCGCAAGAGAGTTCTCCTCTCTGGACACGTCCAAAAGAGGGCCCATGGAGCTATGCTCACATGTATATTTTATATAATTCTCCTTTAGAACAAGTTCTTAAGGGGCCCATGGCTATGCCATGTTTAATTGTGTGTGTTATTCTCCCTTAGAGCAAGCTCTTAAGGGGCCCAGAGCTTAGCTATGTTTGTGTAAGTGTGTTAAGAAAGAACAAAAAGGATTCAAGAATTAGTTAACAAGTATATAATTAAATTCACAATTCATTTTCAGTTTATAATTCAAAACAGTTTCATTCAATTCAATCAAAAGAGGAAGAAAATGCAAGAGATATCATCAAGAAACACAAACATGCTCTCAGAGCATTAAGAATCATGTAATCAAGAGCACAAAATCACAATTCAACACATTAAAAGTATGAGGAATGAGCTATTGATTGAACTCTTCCTTTTTTATTCAATTTCCAGCAGTTTACATCATTTCTTACCTTCTTCTTCTTGAATTACAGCATCTTTCTAACTCAATTACAGCAATTAGTGACTATCCTAACTAGTATTTCAGTGGAGGAAAGAGTATTTGAAGTGTAGGTTTGATTCTGGTAGAGTTTCAACAGGGTTTCAGTTTCTGGTACTGTTTTTGGTAAGGTTTCAGCAGCACTTCGATATGGTTGTCTGTGTTGTTCTGATTTGAGAGGGGTATTTATAGGGTTCAATTGAGGATGCTTAGGGGAGAAGGAAGCTCTTCTGATTGGAGGAGAGGAGATCCCACGGATTGAGGTGTTTCAATTCAATTACAGCCCTTGGATGTGGTTCCTTTCATTTAGTTTCAGCCTTTGGATTGACTTCTAGCTGTCAATGTGTAAAGAGAGGAGAATTGGCGCCCAAGGTGCTGGAGAAGTTGATTGTCCTTGCTGCACATGGTTCAGCATATCACTGTCACGGAGTAAATCTATTTGCTGTTTGATGAAGCGTGGACCAGTTGCAATTTGGATTCAGCTTTCACTTTGGAGATCTTCAATTAATTGAGCATTGAGCCATGTAACCTTTGGTGTGCAACTTATCATGCCTAACCTTATGGTGCCCTCTGCCTAATGAGTTGCACAACTGAAACCATAGAGCTGGCCACATCGATTAAGCTCCAATTTACCTCCCTTCATTGTACTGTACTGATACAGCTAGCTAATTTGATTAATTACAACTTCAACACTATGCTAGAGTTTCTTCTTCTTGCCAGTAGAGAGGGGCATGGCAGGCCTCCTACTTGGGAGCTCACAAGACTGAAATTGAGGTTTCAAACAACTTCCTGGTATCAATGAGATGCTCAAGGAGCATTCAATTTGAGTCAGCTCAGCCCCGTTCACCGGAATTGAATCCGAGTCCGAGCCATCACCTCTCTTTTCCCTTTTCCCTCTTTCTTAATTCTCTGGTTTATAGCCCCACTCACTAGCATCGTTGCGTAGAGCTCGCTTCCACGATTCCAACGCCACCAAGAACACCCAGAACGGTCGCCGGAGGAGGGAGAATTTCGTCGGAGAATGGAGCAGCAATGGAGGAGCTTAATTGGAAGAGAGGATGCTGACAGGTGGGGCCCTTCTGTCAGCCTAACCTGGTTGGGAGGTTTGAATAACTGGCGGGTTGATTTTGGACCGTTGGATCTATGCTCCCTTTGATACAAACCGTCGGATCTTCTGCTTTTAAATTGATTTGAAGTTTAAATAAAAGTTGGATTAATATGAGCCGTTAGATCTAAGCTTCTCTCGATGTGGGCTGTCAGATCTCTTTTATTTAACCCAGTGAAGGGATCACTCCTCTTTAATTTGTTCTGACTAATCCGGACCGTCAGATCTGCTTCCTATTAAACCTGCACCGTCGGATCTTCTTAACTCCTTTCAGCCAAAGGGGTCAAAGATGGTGTCATGTTTGGTCCATTGAGTGCACTTGGTGTTGTAAACCGGAGAAGGGAGAGGGAGCTTGGCAGCGGGTAGCTGTACAGAGGACCAGGAACATGAGCCTTATGTCTTTCTTTTTATCCTTGGAATTTCTGTTCTAATCTTCTGACAGGTGGGACCCACAAGTCATTCAATTCTGGCACTATTATTCAATTCTGGCATGATAAGTGAATTGGTGAACCACTAAGCTCTCTCTTCCCCAATATTTATTCACAAATAAACACCAAATATGATTCAATGTTGAGTGGCTACAAAGAAGGCAGTGGCAACTACAATACAGAGGACCATACAAGCAACTCAGAAACTTCCTGGAATTCTTAATTTATTAAAGGATATACAATCACAACAGCATATCAACGACAAAGCGATATGGATTAGACATAATTCTGGAATCTCAACAAAACCTGTATACAAGTTTCTTGCAGAGGTGATGTATATTGATTATTGACAATGACATAAATAGAATATGGAGCATCAAAGGACCACCAAGGGTTATGTTCTTTACTTGGCTCAAGCTGCACAATTGAATCTTCACAATCCTTCAATACAAGCAAACATTTTTTGGGGACAGATGGAACTCACAACTCGATTTGTATTATGGCGAGAGAGATATAGGAGAACTAATATTTACTGGAAAGGAGCAAGGAATCATTCAACTGACAAGAGAAACACTCATTGAGCACGAAAACCGGTCCACAATTACATTAGAAAATCACATACGACCATAATTGATGTATGCCCATAATTTGGCCTTTTATTATTTTCCTTTTTCCTTTATTTTTCAATTTTTCTATTATTTTGGATTGATTTCTTTTCTATTCTTTTTACATGCCGATCACATTTTGTGATCATTATTAATGAAAATTTGAGGGCTTGACCTCATCTTTTTCTCAAAAAAAAAAAAAAAAAACTTCAAATTAAATTAAAGATGAGAAAAAACTAGCTTTTGGTCTATTGGCTTAGGATAATGCTATCTATGTAGAAAGTAGCGGGTTCGAAACCTGAATGGAGGATATTTTATAGACATTTTAAGTGGCTTGACTCTCGTCTTATCTAAAAAAAAATAATTAAAGACGAGAAAAGCTTGTGGCATCATAACACAATTCAGATAGTGTGGATGCCGGGCAACCCTCAGAAGCAGAGGCATCGATTGTAGTAGTACAATACAACAATTAGACACCTCATGACCTACAAAAGTATAAAATAAAGTGAAATTTTGGGTCCAAAATCACCAACCAACAGAGTACTTGCCAATTAGGTCATTGCTAATACTAATTTTATTAACGGCTGAAAAAATATTTAATGGATTAGATGAGAAAGAGAAGCTGTCTCAATATTTCTTGTTAATCTCTTAGGTACTCCTTGATAAGAAAGTGAAATTTTATTCCAAAGTATTCATTATTAAAATAAGTACCTAATTGATACATACATCATTGTATAACTTACAAAATTCAAAATATTTATTGAAAAAAATAAATACATATATTGCACAGAAGTGCCAATAGACGCCACTCGCCGCTCTCCTTTTTCCTCTAAAACAAACAATCTGGACATTGGAGTCAAGAGACGCAATTATATTATTAATTTCCTTCATGTCTTTTTACCCCTTGCGTTCTGGAGTTATGGAGGAAACAGCGAAACATAGATGCAAGGAGCAGTTAAAGACCACGATGTGAGGGGCTTTTAATCTTTTCTTTTTCCCTCTTTTAATGTTACTAATCTCACCCTCATTTCCACTAAGATAGTATTTCAACTTGATTCTTGCTTTCAGAAGCCCTCTCGCCTGTTCCTCTTCTCAGCGCTATATATATAAAACCAACTTTATCTAATTTCCAAGTATACAACAATAAGCCTCCTTAGCCATGTTATTATTACTGAGTTCTGTATCATTATACTCTGATGCAAAATTCTTAGTGAAGCTTAAAGTGTGATCTACAACTCCTCGGCAATTATATTATTTAACATGAAAAGATCAATATATCATTATGTTTGTACAGTTATTTGTAAAAATTGTTGCATCTTCGATAATGTATTGATGATTATGTACAATGTGAATATGTGATATTGTGATGTTCTTTTTCAATGATTTTTTTTAATGATTAGTTGACAAATTATTGACATAAAAGATATTGCATATTATATACACGAGTGACAAATACATATATTGGTTTTTAATCAAATTTCTCATGACTATTTTAATATTCATCAAACAGAATTATTGTTGGATGCAACTTCTAAAATCATTTTACTCTCCGATACCATGGGTATGTTTGGATCGTGCAAGGATTAGTAAAGAATAGAGGAATTGAGATTAGTAAATGAGAATAGTAAGAAAATAATGGTTTGGATTAGTGATGAAGAATAGTAAAGGTTAGTGCTATTCTAAATAGAAAGAAATGTCGTTTGGATTGTATATTTAGAATAGTGATTGAGGAAACAAATAAAATAATGATTGTTTTTTTTTTCTTAACCAGCTCTCATCAGTCTTTCTCATTGATGAAATTCTTGTTTAAATCAATCAATTACATATCTTGTTGATAACTTGATATTATTAAATATTAAATTATTAAACCTAAAAATAAACAAAAAAAAAAGTTCATTTGACCAGGGCCTTTTAATTATTGACCAACCCATAAATTCATATGAACTATATGGTGATGCGCGCAGTAGCTGGCCATCATCCAAGGGGAGGTTTTGGTACCAATCCAAGCAATCAACTGTAATCGTTCTTTGGTTCTCTCTAACTGATAGGTAGTACCTGCTCTCTACTCCTCTCTCCACTGCTGCAACATATTTTTCTCTCTCAAATCCATTATCTTTCTACACCATCTCCATCCTTTGATGCACGCTCGCTCCATCTCAAATGAGAGTACAGTTAATAAAATGCTAGCAAATGAGATCTCTATCAACTCGTCGTAACGAGCAGAGCACAACAGTAGTATCAATGACAACAATTTTGTTGTGTTTTATTGGATATTTGAGAGGGGAGGAGAACAATAGAGTTTTACTTTTACCAAGGTAAAAATGAGAGAGAAAGAGAGAAATGAATATAAAATTGGTAATGATCTCTTACTTTAATATTTTCTTTGCAACCCCAAACCTGCTAACCCCGCTGTTCCATCTTTTTTTCAGAACAGCGGAATAGACTAACTTTTGTTGTTCCGACTGTTTACATTTTTGTTTGGATGACACATGACTCAATAATAGCTCAACTATTTTAGGATAAGTGCTATTCCCATCGATCCAAACATACCCATGACTTTCAAAGTGGCCTTCACAATAAACATATTGTTGCATAAAATTTCTCTTTATCGAGATTTTTATTTTCATATTTTTTTCATAGTACATCTTTTTTTTTTTCTCATATATCTTCATAGTACATCTTTTTTTTTTTTGAGGAGGGATCCATTGACAATATTTATAATGACAATCTTGACAATCAAGATTTTGAAAAATTTGTAATAATTCATAAAAAATCTCAAAAATGAAAAACCTTTTATGGATGTATTCTTTAACTTATAGATTAATAGTGTTGTAAATTTCAATCAATTTGAACATCGTTTGATGGTTTATCAAAATTTTATACATTTTTTAACGGTTGAAATTTAACGAGTTTTCAAGAGCTATCAAACGTCACTTAAATTGAATATAATTTGAAACATAATCAATCTATAAGTTAAACAATACCTCTATAAACTTTTTTCTATTTTTAAGAATTTTTAACTATTTTTACAAATTTTTCAAAATCTTAATTGTCAAGATTGTCATTTTAAGCATTGTCAATGGATCCCTCCTCTTTTTTTTTTTTCCATATATCAGGTGCTGGCAAAAGTTGTCTGCCGATGTAAGTTGTAAGATTTTGAGATACATGCCTGCCCAACCTTTATAATGGTAAATTACTGTTACAATTTAATATGAAATTTATTTTATATTTTTAAGCTATCATTCTACAAACCGCCCTCCTTTAACTCCACATATTCTTTAATTATTTTGTTATCCTCTATTCAGTAATTTTCCTAATCGGGGCTTTAATGAGATTTCTCATTTCAATAATGTATAGGTTATATTTTTACTGCATACATGAGTTATCCAATGAGTTGTTGCCACCTTGAGATGCCCAGATATATGACAATTGAGTGATCATGATGAAATTTGAAGGTTGCTACTTTTATCTTTTTAAAATTTTTAAAATATAAGGGCAATTTCACTACACAAAACAGTTAAGTTTATGTATTTCATTTTTTCTTCTGTGTGTAAGAGAAAAGAGCTCAATAATTTATCATTAAATCGGATGTATTAATTATTCTTACACATATATAATGCTTGAATAAATTGCCTAAACTGCAAAAATAGGTACCATTAATAGGAAGGATATTATATTGATCCAGATTGTAAACATCTAAATAATTACGTGGATATTATATTGTTCCAGATTGTAAACATCTAAATAATTACGTTGTAATTTCTTTGTACCTAATTCACCTTGTACATTAATCTATAGCTATCCTCTCTTTTTTCTCAGAATTTGTACGACTATTAATTCTCGATTTTTGTTTTTTTTTTTCCGATCCTCTGTATCGCGTGCCTTGCTGTAAAATTATGGGCTGGGTATAGATTGTCTATCTTTGTGACCCGGTCCGATGTTTCTGCACGAGATGAGCTTCACAAACTATTTTTCGGGATTTTCTGTGAGTGTTTTGCGTGAGGAAGCCCAAAAATTAGTTATTTCTGCGTTTTTTATACGGATGGTAGCACGGAAGAATCGTTTTGTGGATTTCGTCGTATTCTAATCATCAAGGAATCTTTCAAATAAAAAAACATTTTGTTTTATACGGCCATACTCAGCCGCGCCTCTCTCTGTTTTATTTTTTTCAATTTTTGTTGCGGCTGAGTTCTGTACTCAGCCTGGCTGCGCCTCTTTTTTTTTTCAATTTTTGTTTAGGGTCTGTTCGTTTGGTATTAAAACAGACTCGGAAAGTTGTATTCCGTGGAATTTTGATTTTTGATCTGTTCGTTTGGCATTAAACATAAAATCTGCGGAAACCTTTATTCCGGATATGGCTGAAAACCCCCATTTTCGTTTTCTCCATTTTTTCGACGGAAAACGAAAATGAAAACTCGATGGCGCTAGCGCTGCTCCCCTCCCGCGTTTTTGCCCCCTCCGTAACCTCCACTTCCACTCTCTCATTTCTTCGAGTCAAATAGCAAGCAGTCATTGCCCTTCTTTGAGAAAAAGTTTGAAGAGAAATCTCTTCTCTGTTCTTCTAATGAACTGGTAACAGTTCTCTTCTTTAACAACTTAATCGTGTTAACAATTTTCTTTCCTTTTGTCTTAAATTAATTACCATGGTTCTTCCTTTTCATCTTAATTTATACAATGAGTTTGTGAGTTTTGATTGGTAATTACTGTTGCTAGTTATGTCCGATTTTCACATGAATAGTGCATGCACATAAGGTGCTTGGTAAATTGCCCAAACCCCAACATTGTAGCACAGTGCACACATGCACGGTTAGTATCAGTGACATCTACAATGATTGATTGTATAAACGTTTGGTATGTTATCATTTTAGAAGTCTAAAACCTATTCTCTCTGAGTTATTCGAAATCGCTGACATGGTGTTTTAGAAAGAACAATATAATATCATAGGACCTCATAATCAGTGTGTGTGCATATTGATAAGCATAACTGAGTACTAAATCCCTCAAAATCCCAAGCACATATACTGGTTTCAGGTATATTGACATGTTTAGGAGCTCATACCAATTCATCACAAAATGTAACCCCATGTAAAACAAGCTGCTTAACACATCAAGCACACTCTACTCAAGAAACCGAAATCCACCTACATACATGAGCTTCCTTACTTTAAAGGCATTACAATATCTCCTCCTTGCCCAAAAATTTTCAAGGATGCATACTGTCTCAGTGCCTCATTAGCATCATAACTAATCACTTCTCCACCGGATGGAAGCATCCGTAAGGAAAGCCGGGCTGGTAGATACTTATTCAAGAGAAGGCGTGTTGTGATATGAGGAAATGATGAAAAGACCATCCACATTTATTCTGGGACGAAGCTTTATGTATTTGATGCTGCCATGCACGGTTCATTTCACAGTCTTTGATTGCAACCAAGGTTGCAGATGAATCCTATTAAAGCTAATGTAGTTTTCAACCAAGCTACTGTAGTTTTCAAGAAGGATAACTTATAGATTAGTGTGTTTTCAGCTTCCCCTCATGGCTGACCCTGCTCCAGTCATACACGCACCCGCTGCTGCCTCGTATGCACTATGTGAAGCCCCTGGGAGCTGCACAGCAGGATATGCTTCGACATACTGCTATGCGGATTGTTTCAGGCAGGCTGGCTCGGTCGGACCCACCTCTTGGTCCTGAGGTCGTGCACTACCTTCTAGAAACGGATGCGTATAACTGGAGCATGCGCCGAAGCAAGGCTAACTGGTTCCGTGTTGTCCGTTGCATGTCCGGTGTGGCCGGGCTAGTGAAGTGGGTCCACGGAGTGCGTATGTGGGCGCATCCTCCAACAACAGCATTAGTGCATATTCTCTTGTTGGTCATTGTGTTCTGTCCACAGATGATCCTCTCAACGCTGTTCCTGTACCTGTTCTTTATTCTGGTATGGCGGGTACCGTGTGAGGGAGCCCAAACATTGCTAGGTGATACGGGTACGGTATGACAGAATCAGGGCTGTGGCTGGCCGGGCACAAACATTGCTAGGTGATGTTGCAGCACAGGGAGAGAGGTTCAAGGCTATACTGAACTGGCGCGACCCTCGTGCTTGGACTATGGCTGTTCACATTATTCTGTTTCCTCACATCCTTGATCTGTTATATTTTACCATTCAAGATAATAGTTCTTCTGATGGGTTCTACTACTTGCGGCATCCCTAGTTTAGAGGTGACATGCCATCAGTTCCATTCAATTTCTTCTGATGGCTTCCGTTGCTGTCCGACAGGATGCTCTAGGTGGTTACCAGGCTGCTGCTGGGTCCACTTGCCGGTGGGCATTTGACTGCAAAATATAATTTATTTAGTTTTCTGTAGTATTAATCTATTGATAATTAAGGGGATAATGTGCCTGATATGAATATGGTTCTATATATGTTTCCAATAAACTAAATCATGCTTTTGGTTGGTTTAGATTAATTATTTTTATTATTTATTAATTCATTTATTTGAACTTTTGAATATTTCAAAAAAACTTATAGATTAGTGTGATTATTGATCTCCCAGTAACTTGCCCCAAGATAGCTTTTACAATAAGTACATTATATATATTTTTTGCTGCATGTATGATGATCAAATCACCTACTTTTACATGTTTTTCCAGTAACTTGTTGGTAAATCTCCTGCAGTGTTTTTGAAGTCAAAGTTAAGATATTCGAGTTATATTATCTTGGATGCAGATCTTTGCAAACCAAAAAATAGTGCGGTTTTACTTGTCTATACTTTAAAGTGCACATAAATTGGAAGACTTTACTCTGAATGTAATTATGTATGAATTGCTAGACCGACCCTTAACTTGTTTGTTTATTTTCGTTTTTTTTTTTTTTTTTTTGGGCCCCAAGTTCTTGTTTAAACTTATTCTGTCTTATATCAGGTGATAATATCATTTGTTCAATATTATATAGATGTAAAACTTGTGAATTTGTGTATTTAGTTTAAAATTTCGGACTAATGGTTGACTGGTTGAGATACCTACAGAATTAGCTGCATAAAAATAATAATAATAAGAGATAGGAATTGTTGTATTTTTCTTTTTTTTTTTACATTTTCCCTTCCTTCCAAGTGAATGCACGGAAAAGAAAATGCATTTTATTTTCCTCTCAAATGAACGCACTGAAATGTATTAGCTTTTCCATCTTAAAATTATTTTCCGTGGAAAACTACTTTAATTTTCTTTTAATACCGAACGAACAGACCCTTACAGAAGTGTGTAAACATCCTTTTTAATAAAATAAAAATCAAGAAACTTGAATTTTTATTTCTAAAATAAAAAATATTTACAAAAATGATAAATAAATTTAAAGTTTTGTGTAAATTATAAACTAAAATCAAATAAACAGAACTCAAAATCAAAACTAAAACTATTTTTTTTTGAAAAACATCATCGTATCGAGTTGTATACACAGTCTAATAGAAGTTTCTAAAACAACTTATAGTGATGCTGTGGGTAAATAATTTGGCCGTTACTATGATCTCAAAAAGTTTACGGTAGCTTGTTGTTTCTCTAATTTTTAATATTAATTTTACATAAGTAAAAAACTATTATATGAAGGTATTGTTTATAGTAAATTTGCATGGCTTTGATAATTGAAGAAAATAATGATCATTTAACAATTAACAATCAAGAATTCTTTAGAAAATGTTTACAGTCGCTTACTGTTTCTTTAATTTTTGAAGTATTGTATAAAAACTGCACACAAATTTGTATATAAAATGGGTCATTTTTTATAAATCTAAAAAAAATAAAAAAATAGTTAGAAAACTCTAAAAATAGAAAATTTGGCATGCAACTGGGTTGCAATATTAAGATTATGGTGACCAACTTGAATTGGTCATTTGAATTACGAATTAGGAGATATGAGGTCAAAATGCACCAGCCATTGCGCTTTACAAAGCGCAATAGCCTCATTCTTTATATACTATATACAATAACATCAACTTTATTTAAAAGAATTTTCAAAAGATTAAGAAACAAAACTGAATCAACTTCCTTTTGTGTTGATTTTACTATTAATATATGGTAGACTTAATTAAACATTCATAAAGTATTTTAAAATTCTCGATTTACAATATTTGATAACAAAATGGATTAAAAAATGTAAGCCAAAGCAATGCGAGGCCTCTTGACCCTAGTGCTATTGAAATCAGCATTTGAGACCAAAAACTCACTTTTTGTAGCATGGAGCAATCATGTGTCTCAGATAACGAATTGTTCAGGAGTGCTTATCCTCTGCTGTGTAGTATTTTACTGCACAGCAATTCAACGATGCGGATTAGAGGGGGGCTTTTTTGAGATTGAGTTGCACAAATCTCAAAGCATATCCAATGGTTTGAGTGCTGCGCAGTAGAGGATAAGAATTCATTGTTCAGGCATTGTCAAAATAATCAAGCCTTTTTTCCTCTGACTTCAAAATTTCAATCATTATTTACTTTATTTTGTTGGAATATAATCTCAAATGATATTGAACAAATTCTTTTAGTTTCTAAATGAGGCTTTTTTCTTTCTACCAAAATAAAGCAGCTGTGAAATGAATTGATTATCTTATATTACTATATCATATGAGTTAGCTAACTTGGGTTGATTTGGAGTAAATTGTGTGATAATTTGATAAGTTTGATATCAAATATCATTCGATGACTACATTTGATTGCGTTAATATAATGATATGGGTGGGCAAAAGGATGACATGGCACACTATGCGTGCATTAACTTGTCATGGACAAAAATTACAAGCACTATTTATTGATGTCAACAATTCATGATCGAGTGTTTACCGGGGCGATCAACAAGAAGTTAATTTGATACATTCACTGCATTATAAATTAAGTTATCCACCTAATTAGCTTTTTTTAACTTTTTTCAAGCATGCATTAATTCATCATTTTGACTATCCTTGAGATTATTGATGAACTTGCAGGTCAATTTTAATTAAAAAGGTAATAGGAATCTTGCAGCATCAAGGTTACGTTACACTGGTACTTTCTTGATGGATTTGATTATTGTTCCAAAATATAAGTGAAAATAAAAAAAGATGATGTGTTGATATTAGCTTCAGTTTTATCAAGAAGGGCACAATTATACCCTTAAGTTCTGTAATTTTTTTTCCCTTCACTGTACATATGAAGAGAATGGAGAAAGTTTCCTCCGTTGAGACACAATAAAGAAAACAGTCAATTTATCTTAATTTGAGTTTTATTTATGTAATTGACTATTTATGTACGTACTATACTCATTTCTTTTGGTTGGAGATCAAAAAAAAATTGGGGAAATGTGAAAATGTCATAAATTTGTGCAAAAAAAATTTTACATATAACAAGCATGACGCTTATATATTTAACTAGTAATCGACCCGCGCCATGCGGCGGGCAAATTATTTATTCCCCTTTAATTGATATATAACTTGTGTAGAGTCTTACAATTATTTCCTAATGAAACAATTTTAACATATACGGTATAGAGAACAAATTAAACATAAATAAAAAATCTCCATACTTTTCTTCTCCGGAGAGCAGTTTATAGCAAATAATGTACGTTCTCTCTCGTCCTTTGACGTCAAGTTAATACAATTATCTTTATTTTTCCAAGCTCGCATAGTTAATACAGTTTTCTTTATTTTTCCATGCTCGCATATAGTATAAAACAATAAACATTTAGTACATAAATGGAGTAAATACATCTCATTAATCTGACAGTTGCACATTTTATAATATTTCCACTTAAAAATAATTCACTGGTATTGTACCCAACTACCCTTATATGTAGTCAAACTTGTAAATAAAAAGTTGATGATTTGAAAATAAATTCAAACTTCCATGTTATTTCCTATACTGTCTTTACAAACAAATAACAGGCACTCCCTTTCAAATTGTGTGAGCATGCCAGATTTTACCTATTTAATTGACATTTTAACAATCCAATATATGTCAATAGTCAATACAAAAAAATCCTTGTAAAAAAGAAAGAAAGATTTCTCTTTTATATACAACTTATAGTTGTTGATCAAGCTCTTCAATTCACAAAGCTTAGATTGCTATAACCACACAGTACAAGAAAACAAAATCATTTAAGCAATTGCAAAGCCATATCGATTGCCAATCTCACCGAGCTGATCCAAGAATGTCACCAGTTAACCATTCAGAGTGGACCCGCACCAGTACGCCTTGTCCATCTCCTATATCGCCCTAGAGAATGTAATAATGGCTGAAATTTTTGGCATGCATTGTCACAGGGGCAGATATTATGCTGATGTCCTAAAAGGTATATGCTTTTAATTATAATCCTAGACAAACACTCGATCGCAAGCGTACGATCTTCGTGTAGTATGGTCGGGGTTGAACCACAGGGACGGTATCAAAACCAGACTCACCCTAATTGCAATTCAAGTTCTAACAGCAGTATTTTTGGGTTTTTCTATATAAAATGGGGGTGTTCTGTCAGGTTGGTCGTAAGAACAATAAAACAGATGAACAATATACAACAATAAGAAAATACTCGAAAACAGATATTAGAACAGCGTTCCCAGGGTTTTCAGAATCGGTTTGGTCTCTAGATTAACTTCTTGTGGCCCGCAGGAAGGTCTCTTGCGGGTCGCAGGGGGTTGATTAGAGGTTCCAAAACTGTCTGCTTCTCATAGAATTTCTCTTGTAATATGCTAACAATTTCATAACTTCTGTCTTACACTTTCCGCAGATGCTTGCGGGCCGCAGGATTGTGTCTTGCGGTCCGCAGGCAACTGACAGATAGCAGTTCGGTTCTGGTTCAGTGTTCGACTCACGTTATCAATTCCTATTCAAACAAGTAATGGTACAAGTCCCTCAACTTTCGTATTTTGGTCCTTCTAACAGTTCTTATTCAATAGAAATTCGTAGATCTATTTCTAAACCTACGTTCAAGTTACCTTTATTCTAGGATTCAGTTCAACTTTCGTATAAACCACAATTTAACCTTTCAGTTACTCTTGGACAACAATCTATCAATCCAAATAGCGTAAATAACAATTATTGCAAATATGATAATCTATTAACCAACTAGATTTACACGTAATCTATAGGTCTACCATACAAACAAGTCAAGTCATAAACACATAATGATAAAAACACTAGTAATCATGAAAATAACATGAGTCAACAACATAAAGTCAATCCATCAACACAAACGTCATCATCTACCCTAAGAACAAAAGATCTACTCGCTCATGGCGAGAGAGAACAAAGAAAATAAAATAAAGAAGTTCATGATACAAAAGAACCGAAGAAGAGTAAGTATGGCTTCAATCTTCCACGTCTCCAAGGAATCCTCGTGAAATCTCCTCGAAAGATGGTGAAGATCAACTCCAAGAACGTCTCCTTCACATCTCCTGGTGGCTAGGTTGAGATAGGACAGAGGTAAGATATCTGAGGAGAGATGGCCGCGGCGCGGTACTGTAGCGCTCGTACTGTAGCGTGGGTACTGTAGCACTCGGGTTTGGTGGCTAGGGTTTTGAGAAAGATGGTAAGATGCCAAAAACGTCATAAGAAAAGAGTTTAAATAGCCTACGGCGGCCAAAACAGAATCTGCTCCGCATCATCCTGCGGCCCCGCAAGAGAGTCCTGCGGCCTGCAGGGCCTTGTCTGCTGCCAGCAGATAGTGCGTTCCAGTGCCAAATCACGTCCAAATGGCTCCAAAAGCCCAATTTACCTGAAATTTGGACAAATGCAAAGTAACTAGAATCTAAACATACTAACACCTAAATGCATATGAACTTAGGAATTTTAGGTCAAAAACAAGGTGCAGGTCTGATAAAATGCAGATATGAATGCGGTGCATCATATGCAACTAAGGTTTTTGACTTTTTGGCCTATTTACCTCAAGAAAAAAGAAAAAAAACATTTAAGGTACCTTAACAGCTGCAATGTGCTCAGTGCTATTTAGCTTGGATTGGTAATGGTTAGCCTGGAACAGCCCCCACTTTGTAGGCCTCCGAGCTTTGGCCATCAATTCAGTTTCTCTCTTCCTCTTATACCTGAAGCATAATATTTCAGTGCATTATACAATTGACAAAAGGAAAAATAAATAATAGACCACTATAGAGAAAGTGGTTATATACTAAGTTACTAACCCGATCAAATCCGCAATTGATACAATGGGAATGTTATGTTCCACATCCATTTTCTGTAATGCAGTTAGTCCAGCCATGGAGCTGTCTATTGGGTCAATAATGGTGGAGCTTACAGTCAGAGGTTGCAATCCAGCAAGAGAAACAAGAGCCAGTGACGCCTCGGTGTGGCCGGCTCTTTTAAGAACACCTCCATTTCGGTACTTAAAAGGAAATACATGACCTGGCCATCTCAGATCTCCCGGTTTGGAATCTGGTGAAGCGAGTGTCAATATTGTTTTTGTCCTGTCTTCGGCTGATACCCCGATTGATTACCCACTCTTGCATCCTTTGTTAAATAATAGACATTCAAAGTTGGGAAAAAAATGCTACTTATTTAAAATATTTGTATTTGTCCATAAATCACTGCCACAAACTTGATTTATATATTCATTGTTCAAATAATTTTAATAACTCGAAAAGCCACTTTGCAACTATTTAAGAAGAGACCACGTTCAAATGCTTTGCATAAGAAGGTTAAGAAAAAATTAAAAAGCGGATATATTACCACAATGACTGTGGAAGCACCTGCCAAGATGCCTTCAATTTTGGTAAAGGTAGACATCATGGGGATCATTAATCCGTGTAAATCTTCGTCCTTCATGCCAACTGATATAATGCCTGATCCATGTCTAATCATGAATGCTAAGTTACATGCCAGGCTACAATAAGCTATTCATCAACCATACTGAAATTGCACAGCACGTAAAATACCAATAGTGCAAATAGGAAATAAAACTCAAAATAGATCACTAAACTAAAGTAGAGATTCAATGATTTGATCAAAATGGAATCTCTGTACTAAAGTAGATAAAATATTTAAGCCATTTTAAGTGTTTCTATGTACCTAGGGCTGCTAAATTTTAAACATCAGCAGTTGTCTAGTTGTATTTATATTCTATGCACCCAAAAGTTTAAAAATTATTACATAATTGCAATCCTATAACACTATATTCGATTTCAATTATTGGTTTATTAACTTTTAGTTCATTACCAATTTAACTTGTGGCCATGGAATAGTGCTATGGACATTATTGAAGTTGAAGAAACAAAGCTTAACACAAGTGAAATAGTAATATTATTGAATTTTCACACATTCCCTTCCTGTAAAGCTTTAATAGCCTCATCAACAGAGGAGTAGCCGTCCGAAGGGCAGTCCAGGTCGCCTTCTGCATCACTGACAAAAGAATCAGTGGTTTCTTAGGTAATTTCAGCATTGATGGTTTTGAAAGAGGCATCTGATAGGCCATACCATCCCGGAGTAGACCCATTCTCTCCCTTTTAAAGGATCCTGTTGCACAAAATCAGGTCCTCCAATTGCATAGCATTGCAGCCTAAACCTCTCTTTGACAAATCCGAATCTTGTGTAGTGGAAACCTCCGAATTTTCTGAAAGCTGGTGTAGAAATCAAATATAACTTGATCTAAGCAAATTATATTCCAATAAAGTAAGAAATGAGACTATTAGATCATACTATAGACCTTGGATTGGGAATGGAATGAGGCTGGAAGAAGCAACCAAGCAAAAGGCAATTTCTAAGCTTTGATCACTAATGACATCCCCAACAGCCTTTCCAGAACCCTTGTTCCCTTTACTCCGTAGAGGATAACTACTCAACGGCGGAGGTTACTGTTGTTCACCTGCCTGAACTTTCTCAGGTTGCCATTGGACCTACTCCACTTCAAAATCCCTAACTAAACAAGCCCCAGTAACATGAGGCCACAAATAAGCCAGTACATGGCCCCGACTCACAATAATACAATTATGATGTCCAAATTGAAAGCAATTACAAATGGATCATCAGATTATTGAAACTTTACAGATTTGACCCTAAGTAATTAAGCAAAATTAGTAGGTTTAAGAAGTACCTTTTAAATATGGAGTGAAAATTGCTTCTGTTACTTCTCAGTTCTCACTGAAACAATGTCCTGCGAATTGCATGAGAAGAGAGGAAAAAACCTAGAAAAAAGAGTTCAATCTTAACCTGGAATCTGTGTAACAGAAAATGATGCAACCAATTTGCTTATATATACATGTTACTTATAATCTACTTTGTTTAAACTAACAGATGTTACAACCAAAATTCACAATACAAAAAAAAAATAAACAAATCAGGGTTGATTATATAAACTAGATTTACTCCCAAGTTTGCTATGAAATCTGTTGACAGTGAAATTGAAAAATACATTTCCTTCTATTCATAATATGCTAACGAAGTAGGAAGGTGACAAAGTGCTAATTGTTGATTCTAAACTGCAACTCAAGTACACTTTTTTTTTTTGTTACAATTTCATTGAAGAAAGTTTCCATCTAGAGGTCTTCAGCATTGTGTTTCCTGTGAAAAGAGGTAATTAGAGAATAATTAGAGAATACAATATTTTATAAAATCAAAGGCATGGTCTGGATATATACATTCATTTGATTAACAAAATAAAAAAGTTTGCTGCATCTTGAACAAAATAAAATGTTACTGATTTGTATCAATCTATGCAATACAACCTCTCAATCGATCTAATTATATTATACACGTCTATAGGCTATATACAACCACTTTTATTTTACACATATTAAGATTTTACCTATTGCTTCTTGAAATTTAGAACTTCTAATTTTTAACGTACTTCTGAAATGATTGTAGAAATATTTTGAAAATAAGTGTATACTCATGTTGTTGTTAACTACGTAACCAACTTGCTAACTTAGAAAATCACAAATTACAGCCAGTCAAGAGACATCAATAGGAAATGAGTGCAATTGGATTCATACCTGGATGAAGGACTTGTTCAGGGGAGAAGTCGGTGTGCTGTATAGATGGGTGCTACAGGCAACACAGAATAGTGGGCTTAAGGAGGCGAAGCTGGAATTAAAAAAGTGCATACATGAGAATGTGAAGAATTAAAAACTACCTAATTAGAGATCACACCAAGCACTTATAACAATATTAGTTTTTCTCATTTATATCCTGTAGGCTACAACACTCCATACTGAATACCTTTGATTCCGATTAACTTCGTAGTCTATTTGTTACTCTGATTACTGACTAACATAAGACAAAACATCAATCTGACACAAAAATCTGGGAGACATTACCGGGTATGTGTAACCTTTGCACTTCCATCCTTGCATCCTTACTTCCCTTGCCATCATATTTGCATCTGTATTGCTCTCTCTTTGCAGCCAGTGAACAGTCATGCCCCACACACCTTTAAAAGTTCACCAGATTTCAAATTTCATCATATATTTATGTACATGTTGTCCAAGTGACATTCAGAGTTGGCCCAATTGTAGTAACAACTCTTCATAAAACCATGTTGTCTATTGAATTTGACAATCATGTATATTGCGATGCCTTGTATCTCTAATAATAAGTGATTTCATGGCCAAAGTGTCAACATACAAGGACACATAGCATTCACTGTCTTAAGTTGTTAACCTGCAGCTTGCCACTCTTTACCAGCATTTTGTCTAATCACGATCATTTTACTCAATTTGTGCATCCTTTTGTTTTAAGTATGATTAATTGGTACAATATTGAACCAAAAACCAAGAAGAAATACAAAAAAAAAAAAAAAAAAAGACAAAAAAGTTGGAGAAAAGAGGAATTAACTTTGCTCTCAAGCACCCGAGAATAGACCAGCAAAGATAAGCAGTGTGCACAGCCGAGAGGACCATGGCTACATGTATAGAATTGTAGCTTTTATAAAGCAAAATTGTTGACCAATTATGAAGCAAGATTGTAGCCTTTAAATATGAAATTGGACTAAAAATGGATACTAAAACTGTTTGCTGCCGATACAAGGGGGCTATATTGGTTGCGGTTACTGATTTTCTGATACAAGTCAGCTGATACAAATGTCTGCTGATTGGTTTATGTTTCTGGTATTCTTGTAATACATAGTACACAACATAATCAATTTAACTACTCACCTTCTAAATTAATTTGTTGTAAAGAAAAATTAATTCATTGTGAAGAATCCTCAATCATCCTCCGAACTGAGTTGAAATAGGCCCAGCTGAGTGTTTAATTTAGTCATTCTGCAAGGCAAATAGATGCAAAAAGATATGTAGACACTCCATTAAATCAAAATCCTACTTCAGTTAAGTTACACTGCAAATTACTAAGATTCAATATATTACAAATGAGATTATGAAAAAATAAAAAAACTGTTGCAAGCACGCTACAAATTAAACCTCCAAATAGTGCCTCAGTTGTATTTTTGTTCCCATTTTGCAGCCATACAAACTTGTAGTTTGAACTCAAAAAACTCGGTATTTTTTTGATTGCTTGTTAAAAAGAGTTCTTAGTCTTCTCAATAGAGGAGTATTGAAATGCAAGAACACTAAGCAAGCTAGTCAGGAATCCAACTTCTTCCGCCTTCTTCTCCTTCTTTTTCTTCTTCTCCATTGCGCCCTTTCCGCCTTCTTCTCCTTCGACTGAGAGAGAGAGAGAGCGTGCCACTGGGAGAGGAGAGGAGTGGAAGCTTCTGGAGCCAAACAATCTGGGCGATGGATAGGATTTAACTTCTCAGATCGAACGGACGAGATCAACTACTGTAGATTACTGTTCTCTAAACAGTACTAGTCAACAGATGGACGATCCAGATCATTGGAAAACAGGATATGGACGGCTCAGATTCATTCCAGTGCTACTGTTTATAACACTGTTAGAGCATCCACAACGGGGTTTCTTACCCTCTTTCTAATTCCAAATAGAAATCCTTTCACCAAGGTGGACGTTTCAACAATTGTTTCTGAAATAGAAAGTTTTCCTAATTAGAAAGCGCTTTCAGCGCTGACGATCCTCATTAGAAATGAGTATTTCAACGATGTGTGTTGAAATTTCTTTTCTAAAATTAATCATCTGGCTCTGTCTGAAAATTTCAGCAATGCGGCATGCTAATATCATAACCAACGCTTATCCTTAATATTTTCTAATTAATTACAATTATGACCTTAAGAAAGCCTTTCGGCCTTTCACCGATGCGGATGCTCTTAAGGATTTATATATATATAAGAATTAATCTCTCTCTCTTGGAACTTTTGACTGGCATAACTTGCCAAAATCTTGAAATTATTGATTTGTTTTTCAATCGAGAAGTTACTAAACTGAACTGACAAGAAACCCAAGTAAGATCTTCCCTGCAACTCAATCAATTTGGTCACGATTACTAAGTTTGAAATTAGAGAGGTTTGCAATTACTACAGAGGAGAGATGTTGATAGAAGAAAGGGAGAGTGATTCTGACCTTGGACTCAAGGAAGTCGACCGACAATTGGAGTGAGAGCAAGGGTGGCCGGTGCTTATGCTGTTGGAGATGCGAGTGGAGTGTCAGAGAAGCAAGAAGTCAAGGGTTGGCTCTCGATCGAGCGAAAAAATGGTGGCGCACTGGTGCTGCTAGGTTGAGAAGTAAGCAAGCGACGTCGATGCCGACCGACAGGAGGAGAAGAGTGGTGCGAGTGTTGGAGAGATGGTGCTATGTCGAGTTATGTTCCTGCCTCCACCTCGTTTGCTGTCCCTTTAACTCTCAGCCTTGTTTTATGCATCGATTGTCTAATGCGCCGCCCCTCTTTGCGCCAATCGGGTAGTCGGAGATAGAGAGAGGGAGAAGTGTTGGCTGAAGCACGATCGCCAGTGAGAGATGAAGAGGAGTTGGGGAGGAGGTTGCCTCTCGTAAGTGAGTGTTTAACTTTTGGAGAGGGCGGGAGGCACGAGGCGCGAGGCGTTCGATACGGGAGCTGAGAGTTTTTTTTATCGAGTCGGAGAACTGAGAGTCGCTAAAATAACCGAAAAAACCTATCTCAATTGGAGAAGAGAGGAGCGACGATCTCGACTGATTTCCAACCGTTCAGATGTGATAAATTATAAATTGAACGGTGACTAATGCAATTGGTAAGAAACAAACAAATATTGAGAGTCCAGTCCTATGATGCTTTTTAATATAGAGAGATTATCTTATGTTGAAATACAAATATTCTGGAAAATACTACCAGAGTACCACATTAATTTTTTTTTCCTTCCTAACCTTTTTTATTATCTTATGTTGAAATATAAATGTTCTGGAAAACATTACAATATTATTATATTTCTATCTTTTTTTTTTCTTACTAACCTTTTGTCATGTTTCTTTAATTTTGGATGGGTTATATTTTGTATATCATTTGAGGATTTAGTTTACTTATATTACAATGAAAATAGAGGATCAACATATCATTTTCGAACGGCAAAAACGTTTATATTAAGATTGTTGGCTTAAAAAGATTGAAAAAAAAAAGGAAACGATATTATTAAAACATCTTATATTTTCATCAGTCTTGGTCATTTGCTAATCTTTACTTAAATTTTTTTAGATTGATTTGATTGAAATATCAATTATGAACTTTACATTTTAGAATGAGCTTTTGCACACTTTGTTCTTAAAATTATTTATTATTCATACATAACTCCCACCGGTTTCAACTATCTTCTTTTTTTTAATTAATAAAATATGCAAAAAAAAAAAAGTTACCTATTTTAATTTTCCAATGCAATGCATGCACGGGTCTAATGCTAGTTTATACATTGTCACTGTATCATTTTTTGCAGCTTGGCTCTATAAAATCTCGTAACTAAACTTCATGTGCCTTTGCACAGGTTTCTTGAGAGATTGTTGTCCCCAAGTTCAGCCCTTCTTGGGATTGAATCTTTCCAATGTTTGAAGGCATCGGAAATGAATACATGATTAGGAGGAGCAACATATAGTTTCAAGATTTAATTTGATTGGATATTGACAAGCCCAAAGTTAATTTTGACCGGTACATCAAAGATTAATCCTGTAATACGTCATATGATGATTTGGACATCGTGATGATTAAACTTCATTACAAGCGTCACATTATGTTTAAAATTTTGTTTTTGAGGTAGCAGATTATAGTTAAATTGTCATGTGATTTTACAAAAATAATAAAATTATTTTCTCAATCTATAATAAATTTATTTTTCACAAACAGATAGTCAACATAACTATTTGAAATAATTATAACAAAGGTGGGCTGATTAATTGTTCGGTCATTTATCATAGGGAAGGCTTCGAAATTAGAATGACTTATTTTCATATCATTCGCCCTCCTCTTTTGTGCTATTTGATGTTTCGGTACGATAATCAAATATGTAGATATATAGTTTGGTTTAGAAAAAAGATTGAAATTATTCCTTTTGAGCCAAACAAGTATGTGTCGGACAAATCATCCAACTGGCTATACTGTTGACCTTTTTTATTTTGAGTAAAGTATAATAAATTAATCTTGCGTGAAAAGATAATTAAACACAATTACAATATGTGAGGAATCGTTACTTTATCAAGTAATCAGCAAGGTATCTCACGGAAGCGTGTGCATAAGTAAGGTTCTTTATAACCTGCACAAGCAGAGTTCTCTAACTTGCATATTTTTATTACGTTAAGCTTGATGGAGCCAGAAAAATGTTCATTCTAAATCTGCAAGGTTTTATATAATCCATCATCGAGGAAGCTGAGCTGCTCGAGGTCAAGACGAATTGCGCGCGCTTCGATCAAGTGAATCAGCATATATATTTCTCGCTGGCTGTAAGTAGCTTTTCACATATCTGTTTTTCTTACAAACATATATGTAGTTCAGTCTTTCATCCAATTCTGTGTTGACTATTTATTTATTGTACTATACGGGGGCTTCCGTGAGCTTAACACCAAAAACGTATCAAACCATATCCAAATTTTAATTTATATGGCTCAATAAATTCTTTCTATCAAAATCATATGGCATGCAAAAATTTATCATTTTTGGAGATTTTTAAGTATTTAATTCAGATTTTTAAAAGCTACATATGAAACATTGATTATTTTATTAATATTGTATAGTTGCTATTAAAAAATCCGAAATAAATACTTAAAAATCTCCAAAAATGAAATTTTTTTGCATGTTATAAGATTTTGATATAAAGAATTTATTGAGCCATATAAATTAAAATTTGGATGTGATTTAATATATTTTTGGTGTTAAGCTCATAGAGACCTTCCATGAGCTTAATAATACGGTAGTTTTACTCTCTCTCTCTATATATATATGCCTCCACTTCGCTCTTTTATATATGTTATGAGCTAGATGCACAATTGAGAGCTTTCATGGCCTAGATTTTTGCATCTCACGAGAATTGAATTAATATAAGGAATCTATAAGAAATAACTAAAACATAAAGAACGTCAAAATGTATTGAGTTCAAGTAATTCCTTGATAAAACTCATACGAGCTTTTTTCATATAGTTTTCCTTCAGGTCCCAATCAATTTGGAACAAAATTCACAAAATTTAATGTCCCACTAAAACTAGTAACTAGTTTCCATATATTAGGATTTGACAAACCATTTCAGATCATACCTAATTACTAATTGCTACCTGGTTATGTAATGAGCTAGCTTACGATGCATCGCGAAGCAAAGTGGTTTTTGCTTTACCATCTTCAAATGTCAAATCTAATTGAACCAACACATTTTACATATTAAAATATGGTGATTTTACATTCTTTAGAATTTTCTACTTATTTTTAAGGGAAATTTGTATATTTGCACTCCTAAACCCTCCATTTGTAACTTTGCCACTCCAAACATGGAAATTGCAAATTTGCACTACAAATTTAATAAAATTGCATTATTGTCATTAAAATTTTTGAATGACCAAATTGCCCTCAATCTCTCACAGCGTGCCCCCCCAGCAGCCCCCGCACGCCCCCCGGCAACCCCCAAGCGTCCCCCCGGCATGTAAGTTTTAGTGTTTGCATTTAGTATGAATTTCAAAAATTTTACCAAGCAACACAAGGATCTATTTCATTTTCTAGTTGTTACTAAGCACTAAATAGGGGTTTAGAAGTTCATACCTCCTTTGATATCGTAATCAAAGGTGTAGATCTCCAACGGATGGTGGTTGTGAGTCCTTCTCCACTTGATTGAGCACCAAAACTATAGCGCATCTCCAAGTATCTACTTAGGATTAACTAACAGCTAATAGTTCTATGCTAGTAGAACAAATTAGCAATGTCCTTAATCAAGGTTTCAAGCCTTCAAAATTAACTCTTTAATTTTGTAGTTTGTTTTCTCAACACATGAGATAATGCAAAAACAAACGAGACAAGAGAGACAAAGGTTAGGGCCGGCCAAAATTATTTGGTGATTTTATAGAGCAAATACATTAGTTGCCATACCAACAAAATCAACCGAATTATTAATTGAAGATTTACCTTCAATTAGGCCGGCGCCATATCAATTGAAAGATGGCCATGAAAATTTTGCCATATCAAACAATTACGTTTGTTTCCAAAATTAATAAGATTGCTCTTTAATTTCAACCATAACAATTATGGTCGGCCAATCAATTAATCAAATTTAGTTTACCATCCAATTCTAACAATTGTATTTCTCATGTTTTCATGTCCGACATATCACAAATATATCTGATGATTAAGGATATTTATCTTGTTAGTTAAGTCACAAATATATCTGATGATTAAGGATATTTATCTTGTTAGTTAAGAACCTATATGGTGTGACCCTAGAGGATTTGTGCTATATTGGCAATAGAATTAAAACCATTTTAATTCTATAAATCATAAGAGGTATCTAGCAACACATTATGACTACCCAATTAACACAAATAATCTGTACAATACAGCATTATAATCTTGTACAATAAATTATTATTTTCTGCTGTGTTAATTTTATGTCTCATGATATCCGAATAATCCAAAGTAGGAATGTGTCATCCTCGCGATTTATTCTTTTCTTGATCAAAAGTATATTGTATATAATTAATATTTAATTATATATAGCATGCTTACAATCATACTTCACTAAGGGGCCCAATGATATCATATCTCATTAAATCATGAGGGACATACAGTATTATTGATGAACAACTTTTTTCCGCACAAGTTGTGAACATAGAAGTATAGCCCTTATAGCTGCCAGTTACGGACAATGTTAGAAAACACTCACTATGATCACTCCTCATGTGAAAAAGATGAACCATCTCATACTTTAGAATTCAAACACTAATGAAACAACTAATGACACAAACACAAACACAAACACAATCCATTTTATTGTTCCATTTGGGTCAAGTCCAATGCTATGTCAAACATACATCTATGTAATTAAGTTGGTAACCACTTACCTATGGCTTGTAGAATATAACCATCATTTAACTTACATACTAATCATTTTCAGTAAATTAGTGTTCATTTGCTAATTACCATGATTAGGGACCTTTTAGAGTTATTATGAATTATCAATGAAATTCTACAATTCAAGTCATCAACTCAAATAATTCATAAGATAAAGACTCAATGAACAAAATGACATATAATCCAATACATGAATAAGCATACACCCATCAATTTTGATTGGCTTCTAGGACATAAATCCAACACGGCAGCCCCCGCACACCCGCCCGGCAGCCCACGGGCGCGCGGGGGCTGCCAGGGGGGCATGCTGTGAGAGATTGAGGGCAACTTGGTCATTCAAAAATTTTAATGGCAATAATGCAATTTTATTAAGTTTGTAGTGGCAAATTTGTAATGGACGGATTTGGAGTGACAAATATAAAAATTTCCCTATTTTTAAAGACTTTTGAAAGATGAACTAAAAATAATAACAACATATAGAGTCTAACTACGGTGAGTCACGACTCACGGGCTACTTCGTGAGTCGGGATCCAAAAACATATCAAATCATCTCCAAATTTCGATTTATATGGCTCAAAAAATTCTTCATATCAAAATTTTATAGCACGCAAAAAATTTTTTCATTTTTGGAGATTTTTAAGTATTTGTTTGAGGTTTTTAAAAGTGACTATATAATATTAATAAATCAATGTTTTATGTATTATATTAAAAAACTAGAACAAATACTTAAAAATCTCCAAAAATGAAAAATATTTGTGTGCTATAAGATTTTAATAAGAAGAATTTATTGAGCCATATAAATCAAAATTTGAAGGTGATTTGATATGTTTTTTGATGCTAACTCATGAAGCAGCCCGTGAGTTGTGACTCATTTTAGCAAAACTCACAACATATATAATACTATTTGGGTGTCATAAAGTAATCATATATAAAAATATATACAAAAATAGTAAAAATTTTCTAAAAATTATAAAATTTGATATTTTGCATGATTTCTGTACGTAGATTGTGTTGGATAAATCGGTTTGGTTATTTGTGCTTTAGAAATATGAGTTTTGATCGATAGCAAAACAAAAACCATTTTGTTTCGCGATGCACTGTAATGTGTCTTGTTATATAACTGTTATTTAGTTCTTGTTATTGTATAAATTAAGGAAAGTGGAGACGAGAAAGATGGTACTGTAAATTATTTTTATAAGTCATTACTATTCACTCTAGCTAAATGTCTTGCTTTTCTTTAACTTAGAAACAATGTCGGCAACTTCATTAGGAGATGGCAATAAACTATTCAAGGGTGCTATTCGGCAATATTTTGTTAAATCACTACTACAAGATCTTGGAGAACTGCATACGCTAACACCAAACAAAGAGATGCAACACTGTATCCAAAACGAAAGCACAAAGATACAGAAGGAGGTGGAGCAGATGACCAATTTTCTCGTAGCAATAGATGAGTGGGAAAAGAAAGTGTTTGATAGCTTTTCGATGATAAAATGGCTCATTTCTAGAAAGATGGGTGATTATTCCTTGAGGGAGATGGTTGGGAATATCCTTACAGAGGTAAAAGAATTGAAAATATTAGCTCCTAATATAGTTACATTTAAACTAGTTGAAGAGACACACGATGAGCCTTTGAAAATGGATACCAGTAGTACGGAAAATGACGGGTCTTCAGAATATGTCAAATGTATAGAGAAATTGAATGCCCAACAAATGGAATGTTTGCGTAGCCTTGCTATCTTTCCTGAAAACACAGAATTGAAGAAAAGATTACTAATCAATTGGTGGATTGGTTTGGGGCTTTTACCTTTCGAAGGAGACGCAAGTGCGATGGAGAATCAGTCTGTAGATATCTTTTATAAATTAGAGGAGACGAATATCCTAAAACCAAAACGAGTCAAAGAACATAATAAAGTAGTTGACAGCTACACCATAGATCCTATAATTCATAAGCAGTTGATTTCAGACTTCAAGAAGGAAGATCGTATTATTGAATCTGAGGAGACAAAAGGATTGTGTCTCTATAAAAATGACAAGGATGAGGTGGTCGCAGTTCTAAACCTCAACAAAATGCATCTTCCCAATTACATCAATATAGAGCCCACGAACAAAGTAGTCCAACTTGGTAAGTGGCGTTACACAGACTTGGAGGTTCATAATATGAACAAGGAAACTATACATGATGTTGCTGGAACGAAATTCCTGGAGAAAATGGAAGCCGTGACATACCTTAGCCTCAGAGGTATTTCAAGAATAGAAGAGCTACCTAAGTCAATTGGGAAGATGAGAGGATTGAAGATACTAGACCTCAACGATTGCCATAGTTTGCAGAAATTACCACAAAAACCAAAATGGGTAGGAGTATGCTCATATCATAGCTGGTTCAAGGAGCTGACCCATTTAGATATTACTGGGTGCTACCTATTATATCATATGCCAAAATGGGTCTGTGAGCTCTCTAATCTACAAGTGCTAAAGGGTGTTGTATTTAATGGCTTCATACCAAAAAGTGAAAAACAGTCTCAACTAAAAGATCTCTCAAAATTACAAAAGCTTGTAAAGTTGAGCATTAAGATAATTCACCCACATCTTCTTTCTCCTGATGATTGTACTGGCTTGAAACATTTAAGTAGCCTTCTGGTACTGAAAATAGCTTGGGGCAGATGTGGAACAAGTGAACAAATAACTAGTGTTAGTGTAGATCAAGATGTTGTGACAGAAAAGCAAAGCAGAGAGAATTTCAGAGGCAAAATTCAAGGTGGAGCTATAAAGAGAGATGAAAAAATGAAAGAGAAGAACCAAAGAAACAAAGTATTGGAGAAAATGAAGATGGTATGAAGACTCCAACCATTCATTTCCCTGAAAATCTGGAGAAGCTGGATATCAGATGCTATCCAAATGCTGAGGCACCGGAGCTGTCGAATGCTGCAAAGTTACAAAAGTTGAAGAGATTGTATATCAGAGGTGGGAAGCTTGCTACACTTGGGGATGATGTTGACTGGCGAGTGGAGATATTGCGCCTCAGGTTCTTGAAATTTTTGAATCTTACTTGGGTAGAGCTCCGCACCAAATTTACCCAGTTGAAATATGTGGAACATAAAGAATGCCCTCGACTAAATTACTTCCCAAAATATAAGAGCCGTTCGAGTAAAGAGATTGACTGGCCTTTAATTTCGCCCCACCCGGACGACACTGGTGAGACATACAAACATATCCGACTAATATTACTTATTTCAAATCCATTGAATTTTGTAATAAATACTCAAATTAATAGAAGGATGCCGACCAAATTTTCTTAATATTGTTTCTTATAAATATGATATATCAACCAATATTATTCAGAATTGAATTTCAAAGCATATAAAGATTGTGAATTTGTTTTCATTATCTTAGTAACGAATAAACAGTGCTGGGAATTAAATTTCAGTACATTGGTTATGTTTGAAAAAGATTAAATAACAAGATTTCAATGTTAATATTGTTCGACATACTAATGACATGGTTGTCCGTTTTTGTTGTTATCTTTTTTTTCTTAGAAAAGCAAGTTCACGTGTTATTATATGTTTAAACACTAAAATTAAATATGTTTTCATGATGTGTTTGTTGGTCCTACCCGAAATTCAGGCCCATATTAAATAGGCATGTATTCAAATTATTAGTTTCACTATGTATAGTATACTGAGATATATTATACAAATAATTTGAATACTTTAATGAGCTAAGTTGAATATCAACACATTTAATATAAATACTAATACAGTCGGTATCGATTTTGATAATTTTTTTGGTATCTATATATCAGTTCCCTTTTGTCATTATAGTAACTAATAAACAATGAGTAATTAATGCTAGGAGTGTATTTAACAACACATGAAATTGCGTCAGTTATGTTTGAAAAGGACCAAAAGAATATATATGCTGCCAATTTTTTTTGTTGTTCGACATATATAATTATGACATGATTGTTCGTTTGTATTATTATTTTTCTGTTCAAAAATGTTCACGTGTATCCAAAAGACAAGAATTCTGTTTCATGATGAGCTGATTTGTCCTACTCCCAATTCAGGTCCATTCAACGACGATGAGCCCATTCCTGCTGAATATTCAGGTCCACCCTATTATTTTGAGCAGAGTCCCGATTATCTTTTTTCTTCATTCATTCCAACAACAAAATATTTCTTTTACACATCATTCATTTTTAGGTGCTACAGACTTTATTCCAGCTTAGTTGTGTTTTGTTATTGTAGAGCCTGTCACGCTGAGACTCGCCAATTCTTACATTGAAGAAGATCGGGCGGTTGCAAGCTTGGAATTGACATTAAGTGCAAAAATGCCAGTATCGGACCTTGTGCTTGTCTTGGATATTAGGAGTAGCATGGAAGGGGAGAAGCTAGCAATAATGAAATCTGCTATGCTATCTCTCGTCAGGGACCTTACATATCATCTGAGAGTTCGTTTGTCCATTGTCACATTTGGTATTGATACAAAAGGGTGGCCATTATGCCTGATAACTGAAAACCGCCGAAAAGAAATTGAAAACCTGATCAATAATTTCACAGCCGACGGCTCCACTAGTGCTTCCGATGGCCTTCAGATGGGATTGAAAGTTCTAGAAGACCGTCGGTTTAGCAAAGGACGCATGCCTACAATATTGTTGGTTTCAGGTTCAAATAATATTGGTGACGCTGCCCAGGTTCCAACTGGCGATGTAATTATACATACAGTTGGTATAGGCCACGACTATGATAAAGAGGTACTTAGCTATAGGTTACATTTAGTTTTTTATCCACACTTAATTAACTTGTTGATATTTTAATATCTAGGTACTCGAGTCTATTTCAGCCAAGAGCAAAGGAACATTCACAAATGATCCTGACAGAGATGGCTCACGTACTGTTTTATATTATTTGTGGATTGACGGGGTATTTGATTATCGCATTGATGACGTGACACTTACCTTCACCCCGATTGGAGGGGCACCAATTATGGAGCAGGTGGAAGAGGGGGTATACCTACCATCCGATCACAACACTATTAGAGTTTACTTTGGCAGTCTACATGGCTACAAGGTCACCAAACTGAGAGTGATCCTACCCCATGACTCCGATGTCGCTCAAATCCGTTATTCATACAAGTAACCAATCAATACCCAGTTTTTTGCAATAAATTAAAATGTGCATAATTAATGTATCAATCAATACCCAATATCTTATTTTAATTCGTTTGCTTCAGATTAAATAATGGTGTTCGGTTTGAAGTCTATCGGCGACTTTATCGCGAAGGACCCAATGTCAAATTAACTGATCTTGCATGAGGATGACCGTGATTATTGTTCTTTTCAATAGTAAGATGAGTCTAGCTCATTAAATTTCATTCGATACTCTTAGACACTTGAAACTATGACTTCTTAAAAGTCATCATAGTTAATTATATACCACTCACCAATAATTAACTACTACTACTTCTATTAGGTCATTTGTGATAGTGCCAAAGATATTGATCAAACCGAGATTGAAGACGGCGTTAATCAATTACAAATTCATAATTATACCAAGTGTGATGACAGTCATTCAGCGGTTCTGTCCCAGGATATATAGTGCACCAATGAGAGTATGGAGCTCATTCATTTCGTACTTTCATATATATTTTTTCTTGTTGAATAAATGTAAATTTATTGCAAAGTTAATATTTGAATCTGTGTTTAGTTAGAGAAAATTGATATGTAATCATAAACATATACTATGTACAATTTCAATGTTTCTCAGAATTTATATTTGAATTTTAGCTTGTCAGACTAGAAGAAAAATGATGCACTTTCGAGTTTGGATAGTATGCTATTAGGTGTCAAAAATGTTTCAGACTATGTAGCATGGACACGCTCAAGACCAAGCCGCGTTGGTGTCAGACGCGTGTCGGACTCCGACACGGCATGGACCCGCTGGGACACGTGGTCGACACGGTCAAAGTGACTCGGGGACACAGTCAAATAAGGGACACTTCTCGGACACTTGTGGGACACGCAAGTTACCGTGAGGACACGGCAGCACACAGACTATTTGAACAGCGGACATGACACGAGGTGCTTAACAGGCACAAAAAGATTGACATGTCAAGGAAAAATTTCATGATGTCCCTATGGGACACGTTCTTGTGATCCAAGCTAATTTGCTTCCGACATTACCACGAGAGCTTAAGCTTATTTGTGATTAAATAGAACAGTATTTTACATTTTTCTTAAAAATATATATATATTTTTTAAATATGTCATTTTACTAGTTTATATATTACAAAATCAATACTCATGTTCAAATCCGTATCGTGTCCTCAATTTTTCAAAAATACCGTATCGTATTAGAGCATTAGAGCAACAGCTCATTTACATTGAAACAAAACTCAGATTTATATAAGAGGAGGGATCCATTGACAATGCTTAAAATGACAATCTTGACAATCAAGATTTTGAAAAAATTGTAAAAATAGTTAAAAATTCTTAAAAATAGAAAAAAGTTTATAGAGATATTGTTTAACTTATAGATTGATTATGTATCAAATTATATTCAATTTAGTGACGTTTGATAGCTCTTTAAAGCTCATTAAATTTTAACCGTTAAAAAATGTATAAAATTTTGATAAACCATCAAACGATGTTCAAATTGATTTAAATTTAAAACACTACTAATCTATAAGTTAAAAAATGCATCCATAAAAGTTTTTTCATTTTTAAGATTTTTTATAAATTATTACAAATTTTTCAAAATCTTGATTGTCAAGATTGTCATTATAAGCATTGTCAATGCATCCCTCCTCTTTATATAATACATGCACCTGCTGATAGTTATGAAATATTATTTGTTACCGTGTCCAACACCGCGTCATGTCCTCTATTTTTTCAAAATACCATGTCGTACGGTGTCGTATCGTGTCGGACACGACGCTCGTGTCCGAGTCCGTGCTACATAGGTTTCAGATGTCAAAAATCCATCTTTTACATTCAATTCTAGGGAAGAAAGCTTATGTGGATGAAATTTATGACATATTAGATTGTTTTCTAGTTACAATTCGATATTATGATGTAAGAAAGAAAGGGATTCTCTCTTGCTCATGAAATCCAAAATCTTCACTTTCTCACAGCCATGTATTGTGTTGCGGGTTATTGAAGTTGATTTCCAGCATGTTATTCCCATTCATGAGCTTTCCACTCCGGCAATTGCTGAATTATGAGCTGCCATTGATAGGAAGAGGTAAACAAAATTAATCAATGAAGTGTTTATTAGGCTCTCACTTCTGCTGGTACTATTTATTTTTATCCTATTATATAACAAGGCAGTCTCAGTAAAATTAAATATTTTTTTCTCAGAAAGAAAGATAAATAGAATAATGGTAGCAGAAGTAATTGTAATGAGAACAATGGAAATAGTAAGTTCAAGAAAGAAAGCCCACTTCTCTTGAATCTTGCTTGCCAATTACTGTTTGACATGCTAATCTCCAAGTCTTTGGCTTCTGAAAATATCCACATATGAAAAGAAAGGAAAGAATTTGTAAGTCCAAGATTCCAAGTAATATGATTTTGTAGGCATGCATACCCTTTATATTAGAAACTAATACCTTCTTGAGTATCTCTTTCTCTTTAGCTGTCTTTTGAGAAAGCAACTCCTCTCCATCCACAACCTGACATTTTTATACCCAGTTGCTGTATTATATAGATATATATCTTTTATTTGATAAATTATTCTTCTAATCACACAGGCATATGCATTTACCTCAACAAGACAAGAACCACAAGTACCACCTCCAGCACAGTTCAGCAACGGCCTAGCCTAAAATTAAATTTTAAGAATTAAACAACTTAATTTGATGGTGAAACAAGAATGTTAAATTATTATGATACATGAATGCTTACATAAGGTCCATATAGATCGATCTGAGAATCAAGCATTATATTTCTTAGTTTCTGACCTCCATAAGCCGACTGATACTGTACATCTGGCGAGCCATCCGGTAGTAACCTCGACTGTTTAATCATTGCAAAGAAGAATGAAATCTCAAATTTTAACCATAATTCTGTGGTGGTAGTACTTTGCATCTATACCCACTTATCAATCAGTACAACACAAGCCAACAATATTTGGAGAGCACAATCTTTTCCCTGTAAATCAAACAAAAAGTGAAAATACATCATTGGGAAATTATTATTATGCCATGCATCAAGTTCCAATTCAACTCTACAAATTTAATAAACTGATTTCACGGTTTCAAATTCAATTTACTGCTTGGAATCATTAAATTGGCAAAACCCATCGCATTGATATTGATAAATGCAAAATCAACAACTGGAGGTCCCTCATCAAATTTTTTTTTTTTTTTTTTTTTTTTTTTTTTTTTTTTTTTTTTTTTTTTTGTCAGGATCAGTAATTAACCTTATTTGCTGTGAATTATGATAGTCCAACCAATTGATTACACACGATCTAACACAGATCTCTCGTAAAATTCAATACTAAACCCACATAAAATTAATTAAGCAAGGAAAACAACACAGTGGAAACTGTACACCAAGCAAGTGTGCAACAAAGGAAGTTTGTATCAGTTAAGTTGTAGGTAAGCACCTGAAAGCAGTGTTAACAAAAGGATGCCGAATGCCATCTCATGCATCTAAGTTTACAAAATTGTTATGGCTCCAGCATTCGGACTTGATCCCATGAAACTACAGGTAATCACATTAACTAGTTACTCCTATTTTCTAGAAATTGTCAATAAAAGACCGAAATGGTCACTAGGCAATACTGGCAACTCCAACATCTTCACCTCCTTTCTTACCTTCTTGTCCTTGAAGTATTTCACCCCTAGTATTGCATCCATACCAATCATCTCAATCCGAGTTGTCTCAAAATCTGTGAATTTAACCAGAACACGATCCAGCCGCTTCCTCAAGCTCCTATTACCAGTCAGCATGGGATTCAGTTTGGTGTCATATGTGTAGCCCTCTTCATCAGTCCTGAGCCGGGCCCATGCATCAGTCCAGCTTGTAGTCAGGGGAAAGGGGCCATCAGTTTTATCATCCCAATTCATATCGCCTGCAAATATGACATCCGGGAAAGCTTCTAAAAACTGGATGGATTGCTGGGCTTGAGCCACGCGTTCCTTTGAGTACATTTGGTTCCATGTTGGTGGGACCGGGCACGGGCTTTCCAGATGAGACGTGGCCAGGACTAGGGTTCGGCCATCTGGAAGGGTAATTTTTGCCATACATAATTCTCTGCCCATTATGGAATTGGAGAACGGGGCGGATTTAAATGATTTTACCGGTAACTTGCTCATCTGCAATGTTAATTGTAAATGCATCAATGCAATGACCATGCTGTACAACTATGAGGATAGACAGCATTTGTTGCTTCAAATAACAAAAACAAGAACTCCAGTCTCCAGAGACTATTAAACACTAGTTCCATTGCAACCAATTCCAAAGGAAGCATCTCAAGTGCCCAAATTAAATAGGATTATCTGACTATGTGATTTGATGCTAAGAAGTAAAGAGAGAAGAAATGAAAATATATAATAATACCAGCATGCAGAAATAAGGGCTTTCTTCAGCAAGCTGACGTGGAACTGAGCACTTGTATTCCTTCCACCACGGAGAGTTCTCAAACAGCCTATATATGTTTGATGTTACCTCCTAAATAACATGGAATGTATCAGGGGCACAAACAAAAAAAAAAAGAAATTTATGATGAAACCAAAACAAAAGAAACAATCTGCATGCCAATATAAGGTAGAAGCCTTCAGAAATTCTACGATTTTTCCGGTAGAAAGCCTGAAATAAATGCATATCAGGAGGTATGGTTGAGAATATATTGGTAATTCTTGCCTGGAAGCACATCAGATCTGGTCTATGCAACTGAATCAGTTCACCAAGTGCTTCCATTCTCTTTGTTAACTCCAAATCTTCCCGAAACCAAACATCATAGCTCAGGACAATGATTTTCTGTTTATCTAAAGGATCAATGGTGCCTTCATCTGAACAAAAGAGAAAAGTAAATTCAGAGACTGGTGATAGTAATGGTAATCAGCGAAACAATTTTACCAATCTCTTTACAATCTATTCCAAGTTTCCAACAATCAAATGTCTAGATTAGAAACATAAATTGACATCAATAATTCAGAAACAATTTCTGGCATTTGTCTTATAATAATATTCATGCTGTACTAACACAAAAGCAAAGAATATAATGTACAAAACCTGAACCCAAATCGATTTTCTTGCTGCTACTGGTGCCACATGACCTGAGAGAGAATCCCCCTTCTCCTCCTGCAAATTAAAACAGGAAAAAGATGAAGAATATCTCAAAATTGAAGTAATAGAAAGTCAATTCATGAAAAGTAATTAGAAGAAAAATACAACACAACACCTGACTCAGAATCCTCGGGTTTCTCGGGTGAGGGAGACGGAGCCTGACGCTTGCGGCCAGTACACTTTTGAAGTGGCAAGAACACATTCCCAACAGAAGGATCACAGATTTCATCTTGCTCAAGCCCAAAATCAGAAAAGGATACAAAGACCGGGGATTCAATTTTGTGGGTTCTTTGTTGGTTTCGCAGATTTCACAAGACATCGAAGAGGGTTTGTTGGAGAAGGTGCAAGCACGGCAAGACCAGCTAGTGGAAGCAGAAGCGGCAGCTGCAGAGGAGGAGGGAGAGGAAGACGAAGGGGCGAAAGGAAAGAGGCAGACTTTGCAGAAGGTGGGGTTTGGGGAAGGGGAGTTGAGAAATGTGCACCGGGAGCAAGCCCATGGCGGCGGCGAGGCCATTGGAGGGAGGAGGCGGAGGAGGAGAGGGTTTTGGGTTTTGAAGGGGATGAGAAGAAGAGACGGTAGTCGGGAGGAGAGGAAGAAAGGTGCCAGAGGTGGTCCTCCGCTGCGCATCAAAATTCGTACTTTTCTTTGCTTCTCAGAGAAGCCTTCTCTTCGCAATTTTAAATCGAGCATTCATCCAACGGAGGCATCTTCGCTTCATCCAACGGCCTCTGTTAGCCGGATCAAGATGATCCGCGAATCTTGAGATGCTTTGTTTCTGAATAGCCTGCTCTCCAGTTGGCTTGAACCGGCTATCCAACTAAGAGTCACTGACAGGTGGGTCCTCGCTCAAAGCCGCCGCATAGACTAGGTTTTCTTGCTCAAACACCTACTGCAATCGAAATCTTGGAGGACAATAATCGGAGTTCTTGCTCAGAAGAGGTTTCATATTCAGGAGTTCCATAAGACTGTTATTTTCTTAGGATGGAATGCATGGAGATGCAAAATGCTGAGCGTACATGACGTGCGCTTTTTTTTTATCGACATCGATTTCACCGAATGTCTTTTTCTTTTGTTTTTTTTGATGTGATCGTAATCACGTTGGAGGTAGCGCGGAAGAAGTATATAAGCCGGTTGATTCGAATTACATCATCGTTGTGGGACTAATCAACGGACCGAATTGTTATTCCGGATACTAGAGATGACGCTAAAATTAGCTACGGTCCAATTTTGATTGAAGGACCCTTCAAAAATCATAGTCATTGGATTTCGATTTGAGGGTCCTCCAATTTAATTTGGATCGTAGCCGATACGGACTTGCTGCCTTGAATTGCTAATACTTGTATCCCTGTTGGAAATTGAACCCCAATTTTATTAGAAAAAGAAAATCACTTGACCACTACATTAATATCGAAGTTTTTATATTTAATCTGCAATAATATTAAAACAAAAATAACAAATTAATTCTTCTTTTTTATTGGGAGAAGAATAAAGAACGCCTTGCTTTTTATTTTTAATTTTTGTGCTTAATCATGCAAATCAAATACCAAATATCTCATGTTCTTCAATTATTTCTTAAGAAAATTATACAGAGGGATCCAATGACACACAAAATTTTGACACAGATATTACACTAAATCATATAAATTTATAAAAAATCTTAAAAATAGAAAATCTTTTACAAACATGTTCAATTACTTATAGATCGATTGTGTTTCAAATTTCATTCAATTTGAGTGCCATTTGATACTCCATCAATGACCATCAGGTTTATATAGTAATTAGAACGGTCTAGATTTAATTATTCTTGATGGAGTATCAAATGACAATAAAATTGAATAAAATTTGACACACAATCGATCTATAAGTAAATGAATATGTTTATAAAAGATTTTCCATTTTTAAGATTTTTTATAAATTTATATGATTTAGTGTAACATTTGTGTCAAAATAATAGTGTGTTATTTGATCCCTCCTCATTGGGTTGTCTCTTTAATTTCCTCTCAAATATTTTCTTAAAATTAAAAAACAATAAGTAAGTAAGAGAGCATTAATTCTTCACATATAATAGAGAGTTGCCATTATATAATGATGGTATCAGAGGAAACGATGCTTGGTGCCAGTTCAAAGGCGGTGAAGGATGATCATGTTCAACCGGAGCAGAAGGAGATGCTAACAAAACCATTTCTTGATATGTTCGGGCTTTATTTGTCAATTCACGGTATAATATATATTATATATATACTTGGTCAAAATTTGATTGTTACTTTTTAATTCTTGTAAATTAGTAACTAAGTATGACACTGTACGTACTATATATTTCTCTAATTTTCAATTATTTTTTTCAATTTTCCTTCATGTTAATTAATTTTGCAGCTTAGTCTCTGAGTGGCATTAATTCCATAATATCTATTCCATACCTATATATTAATTATTTTATTTTCTATCTTGTTAAGTTGTTATTAAACAAAGACTGTATTAATTCTTGTGGCCTGCCACATGCATGATACTCAATTCTATGAATTGTGTAAACTAGATCATTATAGTAATTATGATACTAATTAAGAATTTGATATATATATATATGTAGAGAAGCTTGGACCAACCTTGTCTGCTGTGAGGTGTGATATAGGAGGCAACTTATCGGTATGAGGTCAAAAGCTTCTTTGCTATACATAATATAGTATACGTATTTGACTTGTTCATATATATAATTGTCATTAATCATTTGAATTATATATTCTTTTCAGAGGCTGGAAGCTATATACTCTTCTGATCCTTTGAAATATAATAACCTACAAAATATAGTGCTAACAGAGGTTCAAGCCAAAACTGCCAAAGAACCATCCAGTTGCACAAATGGACTGCTCTGGTTAACAAGGTAATTAAGACACTAAAACCATAATTAATTTGGTATCTTTTAATTAATTTGACGAATTTCTATTATAAGTACGTACATACAATTGGAACATACCTAACTTCACACTAAATTAAAGAAGAAATTATAAGAAAAAATTTTCTCAATATATATATGTCAACCTGTCTTATTTGGTAAGTCTGCAAAAACAGTTCCTCAATCCTTTATCTTTGATTTTCATAATTCATAATTTATTTTTTTGAACATTAAAAAAAATTGCCATTGATTTTTATAATTCATAATTCATAATTTACTAGAAACAGCGCTTCGCTTTGCTTAGGCAATAAATATCGAGCTATATTATTTGTTTTTTGTAAGCCATTTGAGTTTCTAATGAAATTCAAAAGAGCAATTTGTGTTTCAATTAAAGACTATCAAAAATTTCAATGAAATTGAAATATATATAGTGTACAAATAAAAAAATATATATGTCTTCAAGTTTGTTAAAATAAAAGTTCTCAAGAAATCCCGATACTTTGTAGTGTAAAATAAAATAATATTTATATAATTTAGTGTGTTGTGATGTGGTAATATTAAATTAAATAGTCTCTATATAAAATTTTAATGAAGTCAATATTTCTATAAATTATTATATTTTTAAATTCATTGCAAATTAAATTTAATTATAAAATCAATCATTATTGATATATCTATATTACTTATGATCAACTTTTTGAACACTCAAAAATAAAGTCAATGCCTTTAGAGTCATAATATGAAGATCTAAAATTAGACTATAGATCGTCAAAAATAAAAATAATTTATGAAGAAAAGAAAGATTCAATATAAGAAAAGGAAGAAAAGAAAACGTAAATAGCAATGTGCAAATATTACAAACTATTTACTTGTCTACCCTCCATGCTTTTGCCCGTTGTGCACCAATCTCATCTCACTTACAAAAAAAAGAAAAGAAAAAAAATCACTATAGATTGTACTGTAGACAGTCATCCAAGATTAGTATTACTATAAAAAGGATTTGTTTATCTTTTATTAATGTTACAAAAATTAGAACTTTAATTAGAAATAATAATTTTTTGAATAGCATAAATGACCTGAGTAATGACATATACTTCTGAACGTACAGAGTTTGATTAATAACTTAACCCATAAATTAATTTCACTTCTAATGGTTTCAATGGAAATATGGAATGACTATCCTACAACTTAATTCTTGAACACTGGGACTTCTATATATATATATAGAGTCCGGCTACAATAATATGCATATCACGGTTTTACCGTGCTATGCGGTCCGTATCTTAGTTTGTGGTGTCCAAATAATCGATCCGAACCGCTCAACTTAATCTTTATATCAAATATACTAACAAACCAAATTTTAGAATTTTTAGAATTTTTTTGCTATTTTTAATGATGGAGAAAAAATGGCTAGATCAAAGGATTCTGGTTCATACAAAATAACGATTTTCTCCCCATCACTAAAAATAGCAAACAAATTCTAAAAATTGTAAAATTTGGTTTCCTAGTATATTTTGATATAGAGATCACATTGAGCGGTTCGGATCGACTATTTGAACACCAAAAATAGAGGTACGGACCACATAGTACGGTAAAACTGTGATATGCATATTACCGTAGCCTAATTATATATATATATATATATATATATATATATATATATCAATTTAATTTCATTAGAGAAAGCATTATATGTTAGTCGTTGCAATTTGGAATAAATGTGCTTTTCAATTGTTCCAGGTCAATGGACTTCTTTGTTGAGCTGTTGAGAAATTTGGTGGAGCATCCTGACTGGAGCATGACACATGCCTGCACCATTTCTTATAATAAGACTCTCAAGAGGTGGCATGGTTGGTTGACAAGAGCTAGCTTTATGGTAAAATTATATATATTGCTGTGTTTTTTAATTCAAACTTTCTGCATGGGGTCTACGTACGTACGTACCCAATATCAAACATATCCCAGTATAATACTATTATTTTATAATATATATATATATATATATATATATATATATATATGAAGTTAAATTACGCTCTTCTAAATTAAGCTCACAAAGATCTTCTGTGTGCTTAAATTCGAAAATATATCAAATCATATTCAAGACTGATTTATATGGCTTAATAAATTCTTTATATCAAATAATCAAAATCTTATGCCATATAAAAAATTTTCATTTTTGGAGATTTTTTAGTATTTATTTCGAACATTTTAAAAATTATATGTAAATCATTTATTATATTTAGTCACTATTAAAAATCTGAAATAAACACTTAATATTTTTAAAAATGAAAATATTTTGTATACCATACATATGATTTTAATACAAAGAATTTATTAAACTATACATATGATTTGATATATTTTTGTGTGATTTTAACAACTCTATAGTTTTACTCTATAAAACAATTAATAACCTACTCTTTTATAAATTGGTTGGACAAGCTATACCATTTAATTATTACCCTGTATGGTAGACTCAACTTCGGTTATCTATATATATATGCTCCCCGTAATTTGATTGCACATGTATATATATGACATGATCTCATATTTGAACTGATAAAAAATTGATTGCAGATTGCAATGAAAATACTTCCTGAAAGACAAAGCCTAATGGAGGCATTGGGAGGTCCAAATGCAAATACTCAGATTCAGAGGTTTTTTAATCAGTATGTTCCCATGTTAGAAACAAGCCACAAGTTATTGGTAAGTTAATCTCGGCTCCTTGTTACATATATACTTACTTGTAATTAATTAATGTTCTCTTTCCCCTTTAATTAAAGATATTTACTGGTATATTTTTGAGCCATCTTTAATTAATTTAAGCTTACAGCATTATTTTTTTTAATTTGCACCCTCTCAATAACAATTAACAAGATTCTGGCGGCCTTCGATAGACTCTGCCAGCACCAAATTAACTTGACCGATTAATTAACAATAAATTTTTTTTTTCTTGTGCAGGCTAGTTTTGGCCTTGATAACCTCAAATCGGTTTGATGCGTATATACATACATGCAAGTATGTATGGTGAGCGAACAGTGGAACTAATGGCGCCGTTCTGTATTTTATTCTTAATTGGTTCTTAGAAATAAAGCATAATTGATAAATATGGTTAGTCAATAATGGAGTTGGACAATATATATATATATATATTGAGTAAAACTAGTGTGCTCCTAGGAGTACGAAGGCCTCCCGCGCTCGTAACTCAAAAAATCATACTAAATCATCATGAAATTTTGATTTATCATTCTCATTAAATTCTTTATATCATAATCTCTTATGATACAAAAATTTTCCATTTTTTGAGTTTCTTAAATACATGTTTTAGAATTTTTTTAGAATGATATCAAAATAATAATAAAATAATGTATAAAACTATGTTATCTTTAAAAAATACAAAACAAATACTTAAAAATCTCAAAAAATGGAAAATTTTTGTATCCTGTGATATTTTGATATAAAGAATTTAATGAGACCCATAAATCGAAATTTTGAGATGGTTTAGTATGATTTTTGAGTTAGGAGCACGGGAGGTCTCCGTGCTCCTAGGAGTACCATAGTTTTACTATATATATATATATATAGAGAGAGAGAGAGAGAGAATTTTGCTACCGTATGACAGAAGGGCTGCTCCTTGAGTCACGGTCCAAAAACATATCAAATCACCTCCAAATTTTGATTTAAATGGCTCAATAAATTCTTTATATCAAAATCTTATAGCACGCAAAAATTTTTCATTTTTGGAGATTTTTAAGTATTTGTTCTAGATTTTTTAAAAGTAACTATGCAATATTAATAAAATAATCAATGTTTTAAGTATCATTTTAAAAAATCTAGAACAAATACTTAAAAATCTCCAAAAATGAAAATTTTTTGCGTGCTATAAGATTTTGATATGAAGAATTTATTGAGCCATATAAATCGAAATTTGGAGGTAATTTGATATGTTTTTGGACCGTGATTCACGGAGCAGCCCGTGAGTCATGACTAACAGTAGCATGACTCTATATATATATATATATATATATAGATACGGTTGATATATTTGTATTCTGTGAAAAGTATTCAATAGCGCTAGTATAAATTTTTCAGATTATATATGGTTATTATAAACTTAATTACCACAAGCATTTTCATAGCTAGGGAAAAAAACAAGGAGTACAAAGATATTAATTAGTTGGTTACGTTGAAAAGAAAAAGAAATAAAGGCCAGTTGAAAGCATGCATGGAGAGTCATTATTAAGTATGGAAAATGATTGGCTAGCTTTGTTTATGTTGAAATTAAATTTCCATCATATACAGCATTAGTCAATTAACCAGACTAATTAATTATCTGAACGAACTGACAAGGACGGAATTAAGCAGTAGTAAATTAATGTGCTAATATAATATTTATTCAATTTTGTGGGCTTGTGGCCACAAATGACAAAATGCATAAACATATATTATATGTAGTCTATATATTCACTGGCAATCCACAATTAACGTCTTAACCAAGCCCAATTTTACTCCCACTAGTAAAAAGGGCACGCCTTGCTTTGGTCTGAAATTGTTATTTCTTATAATAAACTTTTAAGATAATATGTAATGAGCCTTAAATTGAGATAATTTATATGGGCCTTTAATTTTAATGGGATGAGAACGTCAACGGGCATTAACGTACATCAACGGTTCTGATCTATCCAAAAAAATGATCAACGACTCATATTTCTTATTTGGGGAAGATCTTTCATGTCATTTTTTTTCCAATATATGCTTTTATATATAGTAAGGATAAAGGCCTCTTCGAATGGGCCCAACAACTGGAATGTGTTGAAGACCGATAATTATATACCAAAGCAAAAATGTGATATCTAAATTTTAGACAAAAATTAAGATATGTTTAATTTATCCCGACTTGTAATACTTTTTATTTACCAAAGCTCATTTAGAACGATGTGAGTGCCGCCACATGTGAATTGATATATAATATATATATTTATATGTATACACACAAAGTATATATGAGCATTTTACATGCCACGTGGAAATAGGTTAAGTTGAGATAGAATCATAGGTTTGCTTCTAATTAATTAATATGAGAATTATGTACAAAGGAGCCAGTCTTTGTTAATCTTGAAATTAATATAACTAGCATTTGACCCGGCCGATGCACGGGATAGCTTTGTAAAAACAATGGTGAAATATTAATTACAAATCAATAAAATAATAGAGCAATTAATGTAAAAGCCTTCTTTGGTTCTTCCGGCACATTAATATAATAAAAAGAAAATCATAGTAGAATTGCTATTATTCGATCTATCCATCTTTAATTCAATTTAACAAACCAATTAAATGAAGAGATCAAATTTAGTACCAAAGTTATTCATGGAGATTGAAAGCAAGGGAGAGAGGAGGAGAGGGAGAAACCTGTAGTGTGAAGGATGTATTCTAATTAAAGAAGAAATGACATCGAATCAACATGCTTGCATGATTGCATCCTCGATCTCCTGTCATCTTCCAATTGATAAAATATAAATAATTATCTAGAAAAACACAGTATGCATATTTCGTGTATCTACACTTGGTGCAACATCTTTTTTGTAGATTTTTTTATTTTATTAAGATCACAAGGCACCCATATAAAGTAATTAATTATATGCAAGTGTATCAGATGGAAGCATATCTTACACATTTCATGGAACACTTTATATGTGCAACATCTGTTTTTCTATATGCATGTCAATTTAAAGTGTATCATTATAGGGAAAAGTCTTGACCGTAAGAGGAAAGCCTCTCGGGCTTAAAACAAACTCGAATAAGTCTCTGGCATCTATCATGATCCCACAACTACAAAATTGAATTGGAGGAGTTAACTGTATTAAATAAGAAGTAAAAAACAAATATGACATTGTAATCATATTGAACAACGTAAATGGATGTTTGAATGCATGCAAACCTCTGTGGTTGAACTGTGGAAGTAAAGAAGTGGTAAATTAAAAGAAAACTGTCCATCGAGAGATAGAGAGATTGAAAGAGAGGAACGAAGAAATTAAAAAAAATGGAATACAACCCTCTTTGCTGGAACGGTGGAAGCAAAATGAAAAGAAAAGAAAAAAATAATAGACACCTATTGAGTATTGATGGATTGAAGGGATGCGACAGATAGGGATGCGAATTCTTTTTTTTTTTTTTAAACAAAAAATTTAGCGGTGACCAAATAGCGCGATCGAAGGGATGCATTAACAGAGATGAGATCGCGGTTTTTGGATGATGACGTGGCTGCTCTTAGAGGTCAGGAATTTCTTCTACTTTTCTTTAAAGAAAGAGATATCTATTATTTTGGAAAAGCGTAAACAAAAAAACAAAAAAAAGAGATGATCCTTGAAATTTAAAATAAAGGAACTATTAGATAGGGTAAATGGTCTTTCCATAAATTTAATAGCTTGTAGGGTGTTATATGAATATTTCCATTAAAGAAAGGGGAATTGGCTTGGTCTAATTACTCCTGCTCTCTCTCTCTGTGTGCGTGGCAAAAGGAGGCAGAACCAACTCCCATGCAACCTGGTGCATGGTATGCTCTCATTGGCGGGAAAATACTGAGAGGAAGAGGAGTATTTATCTGTCACTTTATCAGACCGACTGAAGCAAGTCTTGTTATATTTGTGTCCTCTCTACCCTGCATACCGAGTTAGCTAGGGTCTTAAAATATTTGAAGAGAACCGATAATTTGGGCGTGAATGTTCTCTACTGCGCAGTATGGTACGGGACGGACGACCTTTAGATTATAGAGGAATTTTTTGAGATTGTAGTTAGCACGAATCTTAAAGCGATCGGACGGCTCGCCTACTGCGCCGTAAGATACTGCACAGTAGGTGATAGCAATTGATAATTTGGGCATGAGATGGGGCTGATTATATCTTAAAGATTGATAAGGCAGGCCAGGAATTTCTGAAGATCGATCCCTTGGTACATCTCGTCCTTGTTTCTTCAATTGAGTTGATAATTAGTAAGTTACTATGACAATTAATCAAGGGTTTCAGCAAGTTGAACCATGAATTCTGATCTAGTCTCGAGTTTGATGTTTGAGTATAAAACCTAGAGTTAAAGAGGGTGTTTAGTTATTCCATAATAATGGTCTAACCTTATAACGAGGAACTATCTTTAGAGTTACTAACCCCACTTTGTCAGATACAGTTTAATTAAGTGATAGTTTAAGATACATAGTATAAAGGTAATATGTATATACACGTATAGTAACTAATAACCGACCCGCGCCATGCGGCGTGCAAACGACTATTCCTCCCTTTTAAAAAAATATTTTTGGGTAGAATCTTACATTTATTTCACTAAAGAAACAATTTTAACATACATTGTATTGAGAACAAATTAAAATCTCACAAGCCGTTGTATCTGATTAATTAATCATCGTACAATCTCGAAACAGATTACATAAATCATTCGATAACATATGTAGCATCATCCGTTGCAACATCCACAATACTTCCACAGCCTTTATACAGACATTCGAACAAATACTTGATAGAGTTCGGGTTGCTTGTCTTTTTTATCTTGTATAAAAAATAAAAAAATAAAAAACGTAAAAAGGAAAACAACAAATATTTTAGATAAACATAATTCTGAGAATTTAGTTAACCTTGTGAAAATCAAACAAAAACATCAAAAGATAAGAAGAGGATGCAAACTCTTCTGGATCCTTCGCTCTTATCAAACTTGGTCTCACATTTTTAAACCTTCAATTCTCTTGACACTACTATTAGATTAACATTCGAGCTGGCACCCTTTCAGCTAATATCCTTTATCTTCTTCAATTATCTCCTGAAAACCCTTCAATGGCTAATTGCCCTGCAGTTGCTAAGAGCATCACACCTCATAAAATCCACCTGAGGCACTTTTTTTCCGAATAAAATAGAAAAAGGTAGAATGACAGCATAGATAATTAAGATATAAATTGTATGGAAAATGCTCAAGAAAAGAGCGAACCATCGAGATAATGACTAACCAGCCATGTTTACACTGGATGCTTCTGGCCATGGTTTGCTTCACATGTAAAAGACCATGGCTCATGTCTTCATCTCACTGGCCCTGTTCGGCAACTCATGGATTAGTGACGGATTAGTGGAATTGTGGAATTGAAAATGGACTCCTTTTCCAAAGTATTCCGTTCTTGTTCGGCGAAGTGACTTATGGGAATAGTACTGAGCTTTGGGAGAGAAAACAATTAAATAATAGAAGTTGTTGCCAACTCAGCATGAAGAGAGCAAAAGAAACAATAAATAACTCCCCAACTACTCCCTATTTCCAGCCAAATATCCTCTTCCGACCTCTGGTTGGAATTGAGAAAAGTGGAAAAGTGCTCTCTTCCAATCGTTCTATTCCAAGCTAATCCAATCATGTTCGTTGGGAATAGGAGAGCTTTTCCAATCAATTCCTCTATTCCACTGCTGCCGAACAGGGCCACTATGTTTCCAGGAGGCAGTTTAAAAAAATTTTCATTGCTCAAAACATTTATCACCTCATACAATTTTTTTATCCAATAAAAAGGTATGGTAAAAGTATAAGGCTAACACAATACTTATAAGTGTCAATAGCACAAACCATCAATATGGGACAATACCAGTTCAGGTTTTTGCTGACATTTAGGACAACCAATTTGATAATAACCAGAGAAAGCCAAAAAACACAGAAGCCAAAGCACAATTCACCTTTGGACAGCTTTTTTTGCATGGAGGACCATCTAAGCAGGAAATCAATGAATGAATGAGCCATTAATCCAAACATTGCTGCAGCCTGAACAGGAAAAAATAAGGCATCAAATCAATACCAGATTAAGCAAGCCTTTTACATAAACTCGACCAAATGAAATCAAATCAAAACCAATCCCAAACCCTAGGAGGAAGGGGAAGACGGATGGTGGCACTGCCACCTCCGCCAGAGAAGACGCAGCGGACGGCGGGGGAGTAGGAGGACGTGCGATGGAGATGGAGGGAGGGAGGGAGCGTGAGGAAAGTGCGGGAGAGGAATACGGCGGTTATTATGAATCAGTTACCGGAATACGGCGGGAGGTTCTTGGAGTCATTCTCATCCACCACGACCGACTCTGGCTCATCTGGAGGAGGAGGAGGAGCGGCGGCATTCATCTGATCATCGCCGGAGTTGGTCTGAGGGTTTGACGGTCGACGGCGCCACGGAGGTGGGAGAGGAAGGAACCGAAGGCGGTCTCCACTGTGAACCAGACCAGCACCAGGCCCCCGTCACCACCAGCGCCGTCTTCAGCGCGTTGCCCTCTCGCTGCTCTCTTCCTCCCCTCGCCATCGCAGTTGGGGTTTTGAATTGATCGAGTGAGAGAGGGAGCCGAGGAGTCGCGAAACTCGGTGAAAACTCGGAAGCGAACTTCGGGAGCGAACTGGAGAAGAGGGATGGTGGCCCTGAAATATTCCATCCGTTGATTAAACAGAAGATGTCATCTAGGACCGTTGATCTAACAGAAGATACAATCTGAACCGTACATTAGAGTTCTATCTAACCATTTTTTATGAGACCGTTTTCATAAGACCGCTGGAGACCTCCAGTCCTTGCATGCTTTTTAATATAGAGAGAAGAGAGAAGAGAGAAGAGAGATTAATCTGGTGGACCGCAAGTTGGCTAGGTTGATGGGTTGTTTAAATATTAGTCAAAGTAAGAAATCAATAAAGGTCCTTAATCACTAGGTAGCACCTGGATAGAAATAAAAGAAATGAAACATGATGTACAGAACTTTAATTTGAGCATGATTAATTAAGGTGCAGGTGTGACTCGTTAATTATCGGACTAAAAATGAAAATACCATTATGTTATATATAAAACCGATCGATGATTATAGTTGATTAAATGTGAAATGTGACGGTGGGCAATAACTGACGGTTAATATGTCTTGACTATGAAACACCTTTTATTATTTCATTATGATAATTGGGTAGATGTTATGATAGTGTTAAGCTACTTGTTTCTGAAATGACAAGATCATAAATACTAATAGGACTAAATAATTGGAATCCTAGAGTTGAATAAGTTGATCGGTGAGCGATTGATGGTCGTATCGGGCTTTGATGCAATGTCAGACAATGGATTCAGACTTGAATTAAGAATCGTCAAACAGGTGTGGTTTCTGGTTATTTATCAAATTTATGAATTGAACTAAATATTTTATTTATCGAACTGTTTTTGTGTGCTTGCTTATATTGTTGATATATGTTATGCGTTGAATTGTGTGAACTGATCTGAATGCTTGTATGTTTGCATGACTTGATAAAGGTAAGTGATTGCACATATATGGCTTTATGCATTTCTGTATATGTTTGTGGATACTGTTGTTGTTGTTGTTGTTGTTGTTGGATATGTACCTGGATGAGATTCTGGCAGACGGGTCGCTCCCGTGTTTCGGTACCGTAGCGCTATGTGTGACCAATCCTTGAGGCCTGGCCGGGCTAGGAGAGGTTGTATTTGGGATATCTGGATACATGAGAATATGTGTTGAGATGCATGTGATATGCTTCTGATGCAGGTTTGTGTGATATGCGTGATATTTGGATTTCTGATACAGGTTTGTGTTGTATATCTATGTTTCGGTATTTGCTTGGTTTGATGTCAGATAGTAAACTGGTACATATGGATTTGCAGGGAAGGCGTTGAACTGGTTTTCAAAGGAAATGGAATATATTTATCGACTTGACGTTTAATTTTTTGTAGTTGCAGGGATAACTATTATCGTCACCGACGTGCAGTTTCATTATTTGATAAACTTAATTTATGTTATTATTAAAACTGTGTATTTTAGCTGGTATTCAGTTTAGCTAGTGGATTTGATAAATACCACAGGCTGGAACTAAATACCGCACTGAGAGTATTTCAGACTCTCACTCGTTCCACTTTTGTGGGTTCCAGGTTACAGGGTTGCGATGCAAGGACGACTTGGGTGAAAGAAAGGATTGCGGAAATTGCCACAAGGGATTTTACGTGATTTCATTTTATAATTAATTCCACTGTATAAAGGGTTTGGGACCTGGGGGTTGGTTATTTGAGAATTGTGACTATATTTACTTGTTATTGGTAAAGTATATCGTTGCATATTTCATAGCTTTGTGCTTATCAGCACGGCTACTGCTTCACTGCTTGCCGGGATGTTACAAAGCCACTCAAATTTAAATGTCTATAAAAGACCGTTTCGAACCCGTAACCTCCCAAACGAAGAGCGTGGCTCTTAGCCACTAAACCAGGCTGGTTCGCAAAATATAAAAATAGTTATATAAATATCATACTTCTATTCTCGAGTCGTCCAGTATTAAACTTGACAATTACATACTTTTGAAGTCATTAAATTTCAACTTCTTTTGTCAATATCAGACTGAAAATTGTTGTTGCCTTCGGACTAATATTTTCTTTGAAATTGGTTAAATCAGATCTTGAAAAATTCATGTAACGCGTTTGTCCGTTGGATCAGATATATTTTGTCATTCTCACCTCAATAATCCTTACTCCTAATAAAAGGAGATTAGATTTTTTAACATGAAAGTTCTATCTTCCTCAAAGAATAAATCCCAACCGTTGATTGTTTGCTTAGATTGATCACTACCGTTGATGTACTTTAATGTCTCAAACCATTAAAACTTAAGACTCGTTTCAATTTTCTCAATTTAAGGACCATAACATATTATCTTAAAAAATTATTATAAGAAATTACAATTTCAACCAATCAATTATGTGGGCTTTTTACTAGTAACAAATTAAAAAGGCCAGACTTAGGGGAGATATTTATCTTTACAATAAAGTAATTACAACGGGTAGGGTAATCTATCAATTCGAAATTTAAAAATGCCGCGTTAATACAATAATTATTTTGGTCAATGTGTCACCTTCGACGACCAAGTTTATTATGGCTTTGGCTATATACACATAATAATCTATACTATATGATAAAGTATGTAAGTATTGATGTCTCCATTTTTTTTCTCCTTCTTCAAATTTCTTTAATTCCCATTATACCCCTTAATCAACGGTACAGATCAAACTACATTGATTTTAAAGATGTTGATGCTATTCAATTAAATAACTTCCTCTCCATTTTGATTTTTACAAAATAGAAAGATATCAATCTTAGTATAGAAGACACCAATATTGATTAGAATTTAGTTACATTAATGAGGAATTTAATGATTTATATTCTAACATTCAATGAGTTAATTTAGTGTAAAAATGAATTTGAAATAGTAAATAATTAGTCAAAAACTAAAAACACATTATATCTATTACACGGTATGAGATCAAAATTTAAAACGCCAGCACAACAAGCGAGTTTCTTTGCTAGCAAAGTAAAAATGAAACAATAGCAACCATAAGAGTGGAGAAGACTCGTTTATTTATTTTATCCTTAATTATGAGACTCGACTAATTAAGAAACCACATGTGCTTAGAGAGGGAGACGAGACCTTTCTGTCCTTCTTCAACCTCTTTCTATATATGTATGCTCTTTTCTTTCTTTCTTGTCAAATATAAATTCTTTTCTTGGTTGTTTGTCCCCTAGATCAGCAAGAGAAAGAGAATTAGCATCCTTTCATTCATTTGGAGGTAACCTTTCTTTTTCTTTATTATAAAAGAAAAGTTATATTTCTCATGACTTCAAAATGCCATGAAGCATAACTTAATTTCTTCATTCTTTTTTCTAACTAGTAACAAACTAAGGATACTTTTGAGTCTGCAAGTGCATTCACTAGAGCTTGTGGTCTCATCTATAATGCTTTTCTTGAAAACTATTTTTCTAGAAACAAAGAAGAGGGTTTAGTAATTAATGGAGTTGCCGGTAATGAGATCAGAGGAAACAGTGCTTGGCACTGCTTCGGAGGCAGTGAATTATGTCAGATCAGAACAGGGAGAGATGCTAACAAAACCATTTCTTGATACGTGCAAGCTTCACTTTTCTATCATCGGTACTATTACATTCTTTGTTTCAATTTGATCGATACCTTTTTTCTGTAAATTTTAATTTCTCAATTGAGGATGTTGGACCCCACCAGGACCCCAACTGGGATGAATAGTAACGACCTAGAGTTAAATTTATTTGCTGTCATCTGTTTGATTTAGAACTTACGGCTCTCATTCTTTTTGCTGAGGTGAGCAAATGATGTAAGATAAAGTCCAATACTTCTACTTCTAGCTTAATTAATTAGTCTTCGCTTAGATGGGTGCTTATCCATATATGGTCCCTACCTTATATACATGTATCGTTGATAGATTAATCAATTTCATATATTTTTGTTAAACAAAGAATAAAGAACTCTATGTAACGATTAATTATAATACTTTGAGCCATGTAACTTGATGGCTACCGGTACCTATTATATTTTGTTGAAATGTTCTGCTATGGATGAACCAAAGGTTTAAACAGCGGATAACGGACTCATCGCGGTGAGGTATATTTGATAGCGGATATCGGATATCGGCGCTATCGCTGATGCTACCGGTTCCTGTCATGTGGAATATTTTAACTATTCTATTGGTTCATGAGCTAAAATATTTAATAAAAATGATGAATAATTAGAATAATTTATAAAGTTTTCTAACCAAATTGTTTAAAAATTATATAATTATTGTTTTTATCTTGAAACAAAAGCATTCTTATTCAGATATATTGACATAGTACAACATGTTAGTCAGTCTTTTATTGCACAAGTATAATTTGTTTCTATCAAAAGGATTTCAAACTGAATAATTGAGTAATTACTTTTCCTAAATATTAAAAAATTGAATGGATTATTGAAGTTATCAAAAATAATTAAATTATCTACCTATCATTTTTCAAGAAAAAAGTTAGAATCTAAAAATTATGCTAGAAAAATTGTAAACAAATCATGATAAAATATTATTTAAATAAAATAATTATTGGTTATATAACATTTTAATGGATTTCAAGTATATGACTTTCATTTTAACTAATCAATCCTACTATTTTTCTTATGTGGATACTAAGTTTATATAACATTGGTTGTTGTTTATAAATCCAATTAATTATGTGTCAAATGATTGTAAAACATAAATTAATAACGACTATTAGGTGTTAGATATCATAAAATAATTAAAAATTCAGATGATTCGAACCATATTTTATATGTTACTATATAAAGTATCACATAGCGGGAAAAAACCGATAGCGTCGTAGCGTTTTGGAATCAAAACGCTATATCGACCGCTATAGCGGCCGACAGCGGCGCTATTTAAACCTTTGGGATGAACCAAGCAACCGTTCATTATGAATAGAACATATATATATATATATATTTTTTTTGCGAACCAAATGTTTTTCTTTAAACTTGTCTAAAAATATATTGTAATCATCTGATTTAAAAAAAAAAAAATGAGCGGTTCATATTTTATCTCATTCATAACATAATTAGCCTATTTTGTTAATTAACGTTTGGTAGGTATTGTACTATTTTGTAGTACACAAATAGGTAATGATTTTCAATAAATGTTAGCTTTGAAGAGCTTTAGTTAGTAACACGATTTTTGCTTTAGTAATCAATTCAATCAACTTACTATGTGTCATATTTCGCGGATGACAATAGTTTTGTATAATTCTGCCAATAATAGTAAATATTAATATGAGTCCGGCTACGGTGATATGCATATCACGGTTTTGTGCTATGCGGTCTGTATCTTAGTTTTCAGTGTCTAAATGGTCGATCCGAATCGCTCAATGTGATCTCTATATCAAAAGAGGAGAGATCTATTGGCAATGCATATTTTGACAATCTTGACAATGGTCATCTTTAAAAATTTATAAAAAATCATAAAAAATCTTAAAAATGAAAAAAAGTTTATGGAAGTTATGCTTAACTTATAGATTGATTATGTTTCCGATTATATTCAATTTAAGCGATATTTGATAGCTCTTTAAAGATCTTTTAATTACAACCGCTAAAAAATGTACAAAATTTTGATAAGACATCAAATGATGTTCAAATTGATTGAAATTTGAAACACTATCAATCTATAAGTTAAATAGTGCATCCATAAAACTTTTTTCATTTTTAAGATTTTTTATGATTTTTTACAAATTTTTAAAGATGACCATTGTCAAGATTGTCAAAATATGCATTGTCAATGGATCCCTCCTCATATCAAAATATGTTAGGAAACCAAATGTTACAATTTTTAGAAACTTTTTGCTATTTTTAATGATGGAGAGAAAATGGTCAGATCCAAAGATTTTGGTTCATACAAAACAGCGATTTTCTCCTCCATCAAGAGTTTCCCTGGGGTTGGTAAGGCGAAATGGGGGCCACCCTAGCCCATTGAGTGCTCTACCTCAGGCCATCGACATCATACGCTCTACTGAAATAGATTTCGCAGAAAACCAGCTATCTCCGATCTTGGTTGGCCTTTCACCCCTAGCCACAAGTCATCCCCGTATTTTGCCACATACATGGGTTCGGTCCTCCAAGGCCTGTTAGAGCTCTCTTCAACATGCTCATGGCTAGATCGATCGGATTAAAAATAGCAAAAAAATTCTAAAAATCGTAAAATTTGGTCTCCTAGCATATTTTTATGCAAAGATTACGTTGAGCGGTTCAAATCGACTATTTAGATACTGGAAATGGTGATACGGACTGCATAGCACGGTAAAACCGTGCTATGCATATCACTGTAACCTAATTCAAATTAATATTTAAATTAATTAACTTTTCATAATGGTAGCATGGATCAAATTGCCACATTTTTGTTTCTTCTTTTAAAATGAAAATTGATACTCGATATTTTATAGATAAAATTAATTTACTTTCCGTAGGCCGTAGTCTCGTTTGTTTGTATCTTTTTTGGCCCAAATTTTAGCTCACTGTGTATATATTAAGAAGTTACTTTTTTAAAAAAAAATTTGTTTTGAACCAATTAATGTTGATAACTATTAGTCCGCCATTATGTAGTTTTTTTTAGGTAGTAGGTATAAATCATACCAAAATTTTTCATTAACAAACAAAAATATTTACATCAGATAGGTTAGAAAAAAAAAAAAAAAAAAAAGAAGAAGAAGCAACAACCCAGCAAGCGAGCGACGGTCTAGATCAAGGCGTGGTGGACGTAGGGCGAGGCCGGTTTAGGTAAGGCAAGGGCAGAGGTGAGCCCGGAGTTTAGGCGAGGCAACGCGGAGTTTAGCCTGGAGATTGAAAGAGGCGAGGCGGAGGTGAGCCCGGTGGTTGAAAGGGGCGAGGCAGACGCGATCCCGGTGGTTGAAAGGGGTGAGGCGGACGCGATGCCTGTGGTTGAAAGAGGCGAGGCAGACACATGCCTGTGGTTGAAAGAGGCGAGGTGGAGGCGCTTCCTGTGGTTGGGGGAGACGAGGCGGAGGCGCTTCCCGTGGTTGGGAAAGGCGAGACATAGGCGACCTCGGTGTTTGGGCGAGATGATGTGCGAGCGGAGCGCTACGAGGAGATATAGAGGCTACGGTTGTGCGGCTTAAGCTGGAATGTACAGGGAGAGGAGGAAGAATGTACAGTGGGGGTGGCGGGGAGGCCGCGCCGCCGACAGCCTCCCCACCTAGGGTTTTAGATTTTTTTTTTTTCGCTGGTTTCTCCTTCTGTCCGCTCGAGAGTTACATAGAGTCACTCGCGAGTGTCAGTATCAAAAATTGATAATGTCCGCCATTATGTAGTTATTGATATTATCTATTCTAATTGATAATATTTTTATTTGCTTCATTAGTATGCTAAGATTTTTATTATGTTAGACAGTACGTATGTGAGGGTTTTCAATCCAATTCTTAATATTATTAAAGTTTAATTAGCTAATTATTATATAATTTTCATTGTCAAAATTTTGACGTATCATGCATGCATTCAACCTTCTTGTGATTTTTTTCATTGATATATTATAGAATTTATACTCCATATAAAGAGTGGTAATTTTCAAGTATTTCAACAGTACCACCTCATTAATATTATTTACCATTGATTTTGTTTGAAACTTTTTATCTACTTTGATCCAACGGATTGTGTGTCTTTTCACTTCTCATTAAATAAGATAAATATGACATTTAGAAAACAAAACTTTACCTATAAAATGGTTCAACATATATTTATATGTTCTTATTTATAAATTATTACAATATTATTATTTTTTTATTGAATTAATTACATCAAATTATATGTAAATGTTTGTTTAATATAAATATTTCAAAATTATAAAATTCTTGATTATTTATTTGATACAATTTTTCATGACGAATTAGCATTGCAACTCTAGTATTTTATATATTTTAAATTGATATCCTGTTACACAACTGCCCCACATTTTGTAAACTCTCATTAGCAATTATGAGATTTAATTAAGATTTTAAATCTAGATAAGCTTGGACCAACCTTGTCTGCTGTGAGATGTGACATAGGAGGCAACGTATCGGTACGAGGTCAGAAACTTAATTATTTGGTGTAATAAATATTAGTAACATTATAGTATAATTAATTAATTTAACAAATGTAATTTAAATTGTATTATTTCAGAGGCTGGAAGCTATATACTCTTCTGATCCTGTAAAATACACTTGCCTACAAAGCATGGTGCAAGAAGAGATTCAGGCCAAAACTGCCAAAAAACCATCCAGTTGCACTAATGGACTACTCTGGTTAACAAGGTAATTAAGGCATCAGCTTAAATATGTTTTATTGTTTAACTAGTAAAGAGCTACACTTGCTTTGGGCTGAAATTATTATATCTTATAATAAATGGCCGAATGTTCATCCTTGTAAAGAAACTAATACGGGCCTTAAAATTTAATAGGCCGGGACATTAATGTACGCCCACGGTGCTGATCAGTCTAAATAAACAATCAACGACTGAAGTTTCTTCTTTGGGAAAGATAGAACTTTCATATCAAAAAATCCAATCTCCTTTTATTAGGAGTAAGGATTAACTACAAACAGTTACATGCAGTTCAATTAAATCACAAGACCTTTAGTAACTTGACCTGTAGAGTAAAGCTTCCACCTCTAGTAATTTTTACAGAACCACTATAGTTTTTTGGTACTCTATCAAGACTTATCTTATTTTAATGTTATCATTTTAGAGAGCAAATGTTACATGTTGCAATTTGAAATATAAAATATGTTGTTTTAGGGCAATGGATGTCTTTGTTGAGCTCTTGAGAAATTTGGTAGAGCATCCTGAATGGAGCATGACACATACAAGTACCATTTCTTATAACAGGACTCTGAAGAGGTGGCATGGCTGGTTGACAAGTTCCAGCTTTATGGTAAAATATGTTATATTTATATGCTTGTACATATATTAACATTCAAATGTGAAAATAACTTCACTTAATTGCTTCAAACCCTCTAGATCTATCCGGAATATATGGGAAGTTGAACAATGAAGAAGAACAATTATTTGCAGGTTGCACTGAAAGTAGTTCCTCAAAGGAAAAAAGTAATAGAGACAATGGGGGGGCCAAATGCAAATACAGAGATTCAGAAATATTGTGATCAGTATGTTCCTTTGTTGGAAGAAACCCACAAGTTATTGGTAAATAAATTAGCTCTTCTTTATTATATATATCTATGTAAGATTTTCATATTTAGTTTTAACGACACCTGCCAAATTAATTAAGAATGGAACTATTTTATTAATGCTAAACTCATGTTGACTGGCATTTTTTCCTCTGCAGGCTAGTTTTGGTGTTGACAACCTCAAATCGATTTGAGCCGTAGTAGTACAGGCTATTATGTACTATTAATAATACCGTAGCCTCACTCATAATTATAATTAATATATTCCGGATAGATGTAGAGACTTTGAAGCAATTAAAAAGTTATTTCAAATTTGAATGTTATTATATGTACAAGCATATATATATAATTTACCATAAAGCTCACTCATAATTATAATTAATATATTCCGGATAGATGTAGAGACTTTGAAGCAATTAAGAAGTTATTTCAAATTTGAATGTTATTATATGTACAAGCATATATAATATAATTTACCATAAAGCTGGAACTTGTCAACAAGCCATGTCACCTCTTCAAAAGTCCTGTTATAAGAAATGGTGCCTGCATGTGTCATGCTCCATTCAGATGCTCTACCAAATTTCTCAAGAGCACAACAAAGAAATCCATTGCCCTAAAACAAGATCTTTTATATTTCAAATTGCAATCTGTAATGTTTAATTGCTCTCTAAATTATTACATTATGATAAAATAAGTCGTCAGAGAGCAGGGCGGAACCAGGTTTTAGAGTTGGGGGTGCTGAGACGCCGAGGGACAAAAAAATAACCACATACAGAAAAAAAAAAGTTGGGTTATGGTGTTATGCATAACAAAATAACGTTGGTGTTTTGCACTTATATCTCAACAAGCATAAATGGCCGATCCGATTCAACCTGTGTATTTTACATATTGAAATCTCATAGGATATAAATATTTTTTATTTATTGAGATTTCTAACTATTTTTGAAAGATGGCCAATAACAATAAAATAATCTATTTGGAATTAAATTCAGGTTGTTTTTTGCAAAAATCTTTAAAACTTGTAAAAAATCTCTAAAAATAGAAAAAAATTTGTATCCAATAAGATTTTGATATGTAGAATGCATCGGTCAAATTGGATCGGCCATCGAAGTTGTGGTTGTTGAATGTTGAGATACAAGTGAATAACACTGACACGCTCATGGTATAGGCTTTTAATACCCTAAATATGCAGTCGATCGCAAGCGTACGATCTTATGCAGTATAGTCGGGGTTGAATCCACAAGGACGGAAATTAAATCTAAACTAGACTCTAAACTCAATTCTAAGTCCTAATAGATTATATTTTTGGTATTTTTGTATGTGGAGGGTGGGGGGGGAGGGGGTTGTTGAAGATTGGTTTCCTAAACAATTAAAAAGTAAATAATAGTAGGTAAAGACTTAAAACAGATGCTAAAAAGGCGTTCCTAGGGTTGTCGGAATCAGTTTGCTGTCTGGATCAACTGCTTGCGGCCCCGCAAGATGTCTCTTGCAGGTCGCAAGGGGTTTGGTCAGAGGATAACCGATGCTTGCATGCCGCAAGATGTCTCTTGCGTCACAAGCAACGCTGCACCTCTGTTATACAACTGTCTACAGAGGCTTGCGGGGTCACAAGGGTTATTTACGGACTGCAAGTAACTGACAGAAAGCTGTTTATGTTCTGGTTCGGTGTTTTTACTCAAGTTATCAATTTCTAACTAAACCTAAGATGTTAGAAGGCCCTCGGTTGTCACGTTTTGGTACTTTTAACATTTTTAGTTCAATAGAAATTTATAGATTTATCTCTAAACCTAAATTCAATTCACTTTCATTCTAGGATTCGATCTAACTTTCGTCAAACCGCAATTTCTCCTCTCAGATACTCTAGGACAAAAAACTATCAACCCAATTAGTGCAAATAACAGTTCTTGGTCAGATGATGTAATTAACCACACCAGATTTGGCCTAATCCGCGGGTTTACCAAACAAACAAGCAAATGTACAAGCACAATTTCAAGTAAACGCTAAGTAAATTGAAAATAACTAAAGTAAAACAAGCATACAGTTTTAATCCATACAAACAAACGTCATTCTAAACCCTAAGAACTAGTAAACTACTCAGACATAACTAAAGAAAACAAAGAAAACAAGTAAAAGAAAGAGTTTATCATGTTTAAACCGAAGAACGACTAGAATCTAGCTTAATCTCCGCCTTGCGAGGAAGAATTCTCTCAAATCTCCTTCAAGAATTGTTGAACAAGCTAGTAACCGCTCTTCTTTATCTCTGGACAGCGCTCTCTCTAATTCTTGACTCTCTGATCTCCTCCTTTCGGACCTTGAACAGGTCTGCTTTTATAGGCTAGAGAGAGCAGAAAAATAGACATATTTTAAAGGGTCTTGCAGGTCGCAAGTGCTTGAAATAGCTCTGGCGGTTGCTTGAAATAGATTTAGTAGCGCTTGAAATGGAATTGGCGGTTCTTGAAATGGATTTGGCAGTGCTTGAAATGGACTTGGTGGTTGGTGGTTGAGGATTTGGATCTCTATTTTTAATATTCGCTGGACTCAACCTGAAAGTCGGCCTAAAATGGCCTGGAACGCCAGAAAATAGTCAAAACTGTAGTTTTAACCGCTCTTGTGGCCCGCAAGGTCGTGTTTGCGGTCCGCAAGAAATGTGTTCCAGCGCCTATTTGTGCTCCATGTTCCAAATCTGGTCCAAATAGCTCCAAAAGCTCAAGATTCTAGACATTCTTCTACCTAAATGCAAATGAACTTAAGAATTTTTGGTCAAAATAAAGGTGCAAGTCTGGTAAAAATGCAGATATAAATGCGGTGCATCAAACACCAACGTCATTTTGTTTTGTATAACACCGTAACCCAACATTACATAAATATAATTAAAAGTAACAATTTTTTAAATAAATATATAACAGTAAACATCTTGAAAAAAAGACTAATTAAATAGGTTCAAAATTATAGAATCTCTTAATTGTGATATTTGAGAGAGGTCACAGAGAGTAGAAAAGAATGGGGCAAAACCAAAAATAGAAAGTGAATTAATCGGCTAATAAAGAAACTAGCAAAATTTTCGAATGGAGGCAATTACGGTTTTTAAAAGAAATAATTTGTTATTAATTGATGGCCAGTGGGCCTTCAACCTTCCAAATTGGATTACTTCTTTCTATGTATTTTACATTTATAATTATTAATTTAATTGTTAAGGCATAGACATAAAATACAATCAACTATTTTCCATAAAATACAATCAAATTAATGCTCTCAGTACACAAATTTCTAAAATCTTGGGGGTGTCAAATCAACTATTTTCCATAAAATACAATCAAATTAATGCTCTCAGTACACAATTTCTAAAATCTTAGGGGGCGCCCGGCCCCCTTTGTCCCCCTCGTTCCGCTCCTCATTACAACACAATAGGGCTTTTTACAACGGTTATTTTGGGCCTTTAGCAACGGTTATACAACTGTTGCGGCGTAGGGCGGTGTTAAATGTAATAAATAACCGTTGTAAACAAGGTGCTACAACCCAGCCCTATTGAAGGTTTTACAACGGTCATTTAGTAAATAACCGTTGCAAACGTAGCACTTTACAACTGTTATTTGTCAATAACCGTTGCAAACTTAACACTTTACAGCTGTTATTTATTAATAACCGTTGCAAACGTGGCACTTTACAGCTGTTATTTGTTAATAACCGTTGCAAACTTAGCACTTACAGCTGTTATTTGTTAATAACCGTTGCAAACTTAGCACTTTACAGCTGTTATTTGTTAATAACCGTTGTAAAGATGTTTTCTCAAAATAAAAAAAATTATGCGATATTTGGCTAGCCCACTGTACAAAACAACAATCAAAGATTTAATTTATTAATATAATTGAAATGTCTTACAATACTAATTACAATACTAATTGGTACAAAAAAATTTCTCAACCACATTATAATATTATTTAAAATACAATCATTTCGGCATAGCAAACAAAATCGAGCACAAAATCGGTGAAGCAATCATTTCGGCATAGCAAATTTTCAGTATGAAAAAAATTAATACACTGTCACATATTCGGTCTCCCATAACGTGTACAATATTATTTTTATGTTAATATGCAGGGATTAAATTTGAACCTCTGAGTTAAGAAAAGCCCAACATTCTAAAATAATTATAAGCTTCAATATATTTCAAATTGTTAAAAATAAACTTAAAAGAAGTTGAATGGATGCGTTTTAAAGAAATTCAAGATTTAAAGATTTGATCTTGGAGTGAGAACAGAACTAATTAAGCAGCGCCTAACAGAATTAATGCTTCTTAGTTCTTACTCACTAGAGCATTATATATACCCATTCATCTATGATCTATCCCCTCATGCTCTTAATTTCCATCTACCAGTATAATATAATCAATCACCCCAATTCGATCTCCTCATCACACTAATTAAATCATCGCCGGCAACGTAACTCTGTCTACAAACTCATTGCTTAACTGGTAGAAGCGTTTCAAAAGTGTGAGATTGCTTCACCGGAGGCCGAAGAAGGCTGCTTGAATTAGCAATCTTAATTAGTACGGCAAGAAATCGATCTGCTCTTGCAATAAGTCCAGCAGAATGAAACTAGTTCTTTGTTTGTTATTAATTTCTTGATCGCTTTCTTTTTCATTCTCGTTAATTCCTTGCTTATTTTCTTGGTTTTGTGTTCATGTTTTGTGTGATAAGAAGCAGTGAGGCACTTAGATGCTTTTGTAAAGGAATTAATGAGTTTAATGGAAATATCTTCATCAGCTAACAACAAATTTTGAGGATTTTCTTGCTTGAATCTTATATTTTTGTTTTCTCCCAAAATTATGGGGCTGACTTAGTGTGATCTGTATCTCTGATCTTACAGCTTGCAATCCGGAAATCAATTGTGGTTGCTTTCTTTCTTTCTTTCATTTTCTTAACATGTTTTAGAACTATTTTGCATTACAGTCTCAAGTAGATTATTTAAGCTGTTCAATTCTACAGATTGCTGCTGGTAAACAGAAAAAAAAAAAAAAAAAAAATTAAAGAGATTATGCTGCCACTGAGACAGCGCTTAGAAGAATGATTCTTGGTATATGATCTGTGAAACATTAAGCAAAAAGATTTGGCATTCTAATTGTGGTTGAAAGATGGTGTATAGACTGAATAATAATGAAAGTATGAAACAGATTAAATTTGTCCTGGTAGTTAGTGCTGTTCTGCAAGTACTTTTAGAATTTTGCCAGTATCTCAGTTAATTAGTGAGGCGTTAGCCCGAGTTTGAGACTTTTAAACTTTTACGACTTAATTAATTAGCAATATGCTGAATTGCATACTTATGTTAAGCATTAGAGAGTAGAGACATGTAGATCGTTTGATAATTTAATTCATCTAGTGATGCTAATCTCAATCAGATGCAAGTCATTTTCAGTTATCTAATGGGGCTTAAATTATGGAAATCAGTACAGATGAACGCCTAGCAACAAATTTTTGACATACTTTCTGTCCAGCACCACCTAATTAATTTCAGTTTTAAGAAAAAATATTCCTAATCACTCTCAATTTCCTCTTGTTTTCTGATCCCAACCAATCTTGTGATCTTTTATTTACAAAAGGCTCCACAACTATACAAGGTCTCGACTGATACCAAAGAGGAATTACTGGTACCAGAGGTTGGGTCAGCGATGTTCTGACTAGATTTACATACATGAACTTCTGTCAGTCGGCAAGTAATTGAACAATATCATCTACCACAAACAAAATAAAGTAATTTTAACAGAATTTCGGATATATAAAATATATATGATATATGATTATAGTGCCAATTCTGAACTTGGCGCTTCGATTCTAAAATTGTCTTTAATTGAAAAGGTGGATGGAGGATATATTGGTTTCCTTCCATAAATAGCAAGCACAATGTATCTAATAGGATTGTCAATGGTACTGTTACTGTACCATTGACATCCCTAGTATCCGGAACAACCGTTCCGTCGGTTGATTAGTCCCATAATGATATTGCACTTCAAATCAGCTTGTTTAAATATGCCTTCAGCTCGATCCAAAGCGTGATTACGATCACATCACAAAAAAAAAAAAAAGACATTCGGTGGAATCGATGTCGATAAAAAACAAAAAAAAAAAAAAGCGCACATCACGTGCGCTCAGCATTTTGCATCTCTTTTTCATTGTCGATAACAAAAAACGTCATGAGAGGCGCGCGTGAGACAACCGTTGGTTTGTCCCTCCCTTCTCGAGGAAAGAACGATCGGGCAGGAGAAAGCAAAAACGGTGGATAGAAGGAGGCAACGGCTTAAACAAAGAGCAAGTCGATCATTCTCGTATCAAGTCTTGGCATTTTTGCTCTCTCACGCTGTAATTGCAGCAGGAAATGCTACTTGCATCCTAAAATAACATAAGTCTTCTGTAAATTAAAAATCATCTTGTGCAAAGTTGTCCTCAGAGAATATATACATTTTTGTTTTAGAACCTTCAAATCTGTAACGGGATAGATGATGCTGCTTCGCATCTATTGATGAAGTATTGAAGTTCCAGTACTACCAAGGGTGTCATACCATCTCAAAATAAAGATATATCACATGTGTACATGAATATATCCTGATTAATATATTAACCAAATTTTTGTTGAAACATAATTTAATGAAAATATTTTGCAACAAACAAAAATATGATGATCTTTTGCAATAAACGGTGCATCTACTATTTGTCAATTCAAGAACTGTCTTTCCGCACTTGCTGTGCGGAACAATGTCACCTCATATATTTTAGAGTTGGATACTTTAGATTGTATTGTACACTTTATAAGAAAAAATAACATTTTTAAGTAATATATATGCAAGATTTATTTTGGCAAAAACAAACTCCCAACAGAAGGATCAGAGATTTCATCTTTGTCAAGCCCAAAATCAGAAAAAGAAGACACAAAGAACGGGGATTCAATTTTGTGGGTTCTTTCTTGGTTTCGTAGATTTCACAAGAGATTGAGGGAAGAGGGTTTGGGTTTTGAATGGAATGAGAAAAGTCGAAAGTCAGGAGAAATGGAAGGAGATGCAAAATGCTGAGCGCACATGACGTGCGCTTTTTTTTTTTTTTTTTTATCGACATCGTTTCCACCGAATGTCTTTTTTTTTTTTTTTATGATGTGATCGTAATCACGCTTTGGGTTGAGCTGAACACATATATAAACCGGTCGATTCGAAGTACATGATCATTGTGGGACTAATCAACCGATGAAACGGTTGTTCCGGATACTAGGGATGTCAATGAGTATGGTACCATTGACAATCCTATTAGATACATTGTGCTCGCTATTTATAGAATAAAACCAATATATTCTAACACAGATCTTGGCCTCTTGAAATTAATTTTATACTAAGATGAACTTAACGTATCTGAAGTTCTGAACCACAAAATTAAGCAAGGAAAACATCACATAGTTCGAACAGTAAGCCAAGCAAGTGAGCAACAAACAAAGTTTGTATCAGTTAGTTGTAGGTAAGTACAATTAATCAAATTTACTAGTTACCCCTATTTTTCAGAAATTGTCAATAACAGACCGAAATGATCACCAGGAAATACTGGCAACTCCAACCTCTTCTCCTGCCTTCTTGTCCTTCAAGTATTTCGCCCCTGGTATTGCATCCATATATAGTTATATACCAATCATCTCGATCCGAGTTGTCTCAAATTCTGTGAATTTAACAAGAACCCGATCCAGCCGCTTCCTCAAGCTCCGATTACCAGTCAGCATGGGATTCAGTTTGCTGTCATATGTAAAGCCCTCTTCTTTAGTCCTGAGCTGGGCCCATGCATCAGTCCAGCCCGTAGTATCAGGGGAAAGTGGCCATCAGTTTTATCATCCCAATTTGTATGATCATATTGCCTGCAAAAATGACATAAGCTTCTAAAAGCTTGACAGATTGCTGGGCTTGAGCCACACACGTTACTTTGAGTACATTTGTTTCCACGTCGGTGGGGCTGGGCATGGACTTTCCAGATGAGACGTGGGTAATTTCTGCAATACATAATTCTCTGTCCATTATGAATTGAAGAATGGGATGGATGAAAATAATTTTACTGGTAACTTGCTCATCTGATATATTTAATATGAGGATCGATAGACAGCATTTGTTGCTTCCACCACGGAGAAGTCTCAGACAACCTATATATGTTTGAGGTGACCTCCTAAATAACATGGAATGCATCAGAAGAAAAAAAAGCTATGATGAAACCAAATAAAAGAAACAATCTGTATCCCAGTAGAAGGTAGGCCTTCAGCACTTCAAACATTCCATCAGTAGCAGGCCTAAAATACATGTATAGCAGGAGGTATGGTTGAGAATATCTTCTCGCCTGGAAGCACATCAGGTCAGGTCTATGCAACTGAATCAGTTCACCAAGCGCTTCCATTCTCTTTGTTAACTCCAAATCTTCCCGAAACCAAACATTATAGCTCAGAACTCAGGACAATGATTTTCTGTTTATCTAAAGGATCAGTGGTGCCTTCGTCTGAACAAAAGAGAAAAGTAAAATCAGAGACCGGTGATATTAACGGTCACTTGAGAAACAATTAATGTTACCAATCTCTTTACAATCTACTCCAAGTTTCCAACAATCGAATGTCTGGATTAGAACCACAAATTGACATGAATAATTCAAAATGAAACAATTTCTGGCATTTCTCTTATTATAAATTTCATGCTGTACTAACTCAAAAGCCAAGAATAATATATAGAAATCCTGAACCCAAATCAGAGAGAAGCGCCTAACCTCTCCTGCAGATCAAAACAGGAATAAGGTGAAGACTTTTCAAAATTAAAGTACTAGAAAGTTATTTCTTGAAAAGTAATTAGAATAAAGTGCAACACAACACCTGACTCAATATCCTCGGGTTACTCAGGCTATGGTGACGGGGCCTGATGTTTGTCGCCAGAGACTGAAAATCAGAGATTTCATCTTGGTCAAGCCCAAAATCAGAAAAAGAAGACAAAGAACGGAGATTCAATTTTGTGGGTTCTTTGTTGGTTTCACAGATTTTACAAGAGATTTGAGGGAAGAGGGTTTGTTGGAGAAGGTACGTACACTGCATGGCCAGTTAGTAGTGGAAGCAGCAGATGCGGAGGAGGGATAGGAAGATGAAGACGCAAAAGGGAAGAGACAAACATTACAGGGCAGAGGAGGAGAGGGTTTTGGGTTTTGAATGGAATGAGAAAAGACAGAAAAGCCGGAAGTCGGGAGAAATGGAGGGAGATGCAAAATGCTAAGCGCGCATGACGTGCGCTTTTTTTTTTTTTTTATCGACATCGATTCACCGAATGTTTTTTTTTTCCTGATGTGATCGTAATCACGTTAGAGGTATGGTGGAATAAGTATATAAACCGGCCGATTCGAGTTAAACCGTCATTGTGGGACTAATCGACGGACCGAATTGTTGTTCCGGATACTAGGGGTGTGAATGAATACGGTACGGATTCTAAAATTGATACGGCATCTTAATTTAGCTAATAATTATGCATCACAAATTCACAATTGTAAGCACCTAAATATGGTACTTGGAATCTAAAATTATCTTTCATTGAAATGGGTAGACGGAGGATATATTGGTTTCCTTCCATAAATGGCGAGCGCAATGTATTTAATAGTATCCGGAACAACCTATCGTTAGTTGATTAGTCCCACAATGATCTTGTAATTCAAATCAACCGGTTTATATATGCATTCGACCCAACCCAAAGCGTGATTACGATCACATCAGAAAAAAAAAAAAAAAGGACATTCGGTGAAACCGATGTCGATAAAAAAAAAGCGCACGTCATGTGCGCTCAGCATTTTGCATCTCCTTTTCATTGTTGATAGAAAAAAACACTATGGGAGGCGCACGAGAGGCAACCATTGGTTTGTCCCTCCCTTCTCGAGGAAAGAACTATTGGGGCAGGAAGAAAGCAAAAACGATGGATCGAAGGATGCAACCGCGTAAACAAGAACAAGTTGATGATCGTGCTCGTATCGAAGTCTGGCAGTTTTGCTTTCTCACACTATAATTGCAGCAGGAAATGCTACTTCCTACTTGACAATAATCCTAAAAACCATCTTATCAAAGTTGTCCTCAGAGAATATATGCAGTTATGTTGTAAAACCTTCAAATTTGAAGTCCTGTAACGGGATACATGATGCTGCTTATTCGCATCTATTGATGAAGGCCAGTACTACCAGGGGTGTCTTACTATCTCAAAATAAAGATATATCATATATGTACATGAATATATCCCGATTAATTAGCCAAATTTTTGTTGAAACACAACTTAATAAAAATATTTTGCAAAAAACAAAAATATGATGATCTTTTCCAGTTGATGGTGCATCTGCTATTTTCAATCCAAGATCCAGAGCTGTCTTTCCGCAGTTACTGTGCGAAACAAAGTCACCTCATGTATTTTAGCAGGGGGATCAGAGAAGGGGGTACTGGGGGTGTTGAGACCCTCACGATTTCACAAATTACGTACTGACATTTAATTTCTCAATGTATTTTTGGAGAAAAAATTTTATTTAACCCCCCCTTTGATTTTCCTACACTAGTATGAGTTTTTATTGACCCCCTAAATTACATGAAAAGGGATCAAATAATCATACTTTTGATGACCGATCAGTGACCATGAAATTATATTTTAAATAACTACATTTCAAACTCTTAAATAACAAAACCAATTGAATGTTACTGATATATATATATATATATATATATATATATATTATGTTTTATCTGTACACAAAAATTTATATTATTTTGATTTTATTTAAATGCTCATCAAGCATTAACAAACGACGGTTGAAATTTCATAATTTTTTTTTCTCTCTTGATTACTATCGAAATGATGTTAAAACCTTATTATTTATTGTGTATATATTATTGAGATTATTTAGAATACATCTCAAAAAATATGATTGTCAAATTATATATAAAGAATGAGATGGCTACCATAGACATCAATAGCCATGATTATTGAATCCATGAAATACGATTGTCAAATTATATATAAAGAATGAGATGGCTACCATAAACATCAAGTTACATATAGAGTTAGACTTTGTATAGAACTAGTATAATACCCGCTCCAAAGCACGGGCCATTATTTGTTGTGGATTTAAATGAACAATTCAGGATAAAACAACAATTAATGGGCATTGGGTACTAGGCGGCACATAAAGGGGCAATCGTCTTGGGCTGAAAATCGAAAGTACATAATACATATGTGAATGGACATGATTGAGCCAAATCAATTGATCCAACGAATGAAAATTGTTATGAACAGATAGTATTTTCAATGTGTAAAATCAACTCCTCCTTTTATAAGGAGTAAGGATTTATAAGGAGTCCATTAAGTAAGACCATAAAATTAATTGAAAAGTTTATTTTTTTTAAATTAAATTATTATTGCTTCCTTAATTACATGAAATAAGACCATTCTTTATTCATTTCTTTATCCCTCTCTTCTGTCCCGTCTTTTATTATGACTATTCGTATTCGAGTCCTCGACGATACTTGACAATTTTTTATTTTTTTTATATTTGTTTGTCTTTTGTCTCTGGCGGTCCGACCCCCCTATGCTAGATTCATGGCTCTGCCCCAGTATTTTAGAGTTGGATACTTTAGACTCTGCACTTTATCCCAAAAAAGAAATCATTTTTCAGTAATATATATGCAAGATTTATTTTGGCAAAAACAAACTCCCAACAGAAGGATCAGAGACTTCATCTTGGTCAAGCCCAAAATAAGAAAAAGAAAACAGAACGGGGATTCAATTTTGTGGGTTCTTTGTTGGTTTCACAGATTTCACATGAGATTGAGGGAAGAGGGTTTGTTGGAGAAGGTGCATGCACTGCATGACCAGTTAGTAGTGGAAGCAGCAGCTGCAGAGTAGGGATAGGAAGACGATGAGGCAAAAGGGAAGAGATAAACATTAGAGGGCGGAGGAGGAGAGGTTTCTGGGTTTTGAATGGAATGAGAAAAGCCAGAAGTCAGGAGAAATGGAGGGAGATGCAAAATATTGAGCGCACATGACGTGCGTTTTTTTTTTTTTTATCGACATCGATTCCACCGAATGTCTTTTTTTTTTTTTTCTGATGTGATCGTAATCACGCTTTGGGTTGAGTCGAACACATATATAAACCGGCTGATTCGAAGTACATGATCATTGTGGGACTAATCAACCGATGAAACAATTGTTCCGGATACTAGGGATGTGGATCCTAAAATTGATACGGTGTCTTAATTTAGCTAATAATTATGCATCACAATTTGCAAGCAACTAAACATGGCACTTGGAATCTAAAATTGTGTTCAATTGAAAAGGGTGGATGGAGGATATATTGGTATCCTTCCATAAATAGCGATTAGCGAGCACAATGTATTTAATAGGATTGTCAATGGTAACGTACCCAAAGCATTTATATATGCCTTCAACTCAAACCAAAGCGTGATTACGAATCACATCATAAACAAAAAAAACGACATTTGGTGAAATCGATGTCAAAAAAAAAACGTACGTCATGTACGCTCAGCATTTTGTATCTCTTTTCATTTTCGAAGAAAGAAAAACGCCATGGGATGAGGCGCGCGAAAAAGCAACCGTTAGTTTGTCCCTCCCTTCTTGAGGAAAGAACTATTGGGGCAGGATAAAGCAAAAACGGTGGATCGAAGGTTGCAACCGACAAGTAGACGGCTTGGATGGCCTCGATGGCTTGGATGGCATGGATGCTGTTTATGTTTTTTCTGGGAGATAGTTGTTCTTAGTTTTTCTTAATCTTTCTTCTGTTTTAGGTTCCACAGTTAACAGCAGCTGTTAACTTCTCAAAAAAAAAAAAGAAGCAACTTGCATCCTAAAATAACATAACTCTTCTGTAAATTAAAAATCATCTTGTGCAAATTAAGTTTTCCTCAAAGCTAAAATATATACATTGGAAAATGCTACGGAGATACCATTAGTGATACCGTTGTTGATACCATATAGTTTGACTTGGTCAAACAAACTAATTGTTCAACTTAGCGTGCTAATTATTCAACGTAAAAAGCTAATTGTTCAACTGAACATACTAATTATTCAACTTAGCATACTAATTGTTAAACTTAATATCAACATGCTATCTATATAATTAAGTTGATGTTGAGTTGAACAATTAGTACGTTAAGTTGAACAATTAGTACGTTAAGTTGAATAATTAAGACGTTAAGTTGAACAATTAAGACGTTATGTTAAATAATTAGTAAGTTAAGTTGAACAATTAAGACGTTAAGTTGAATAATTAGTACATATTGTTGCACAATTAGTGCGTTACGTTGCACAATTAGTGCGTTACGTTGCACAATTAGTGCGTTACGTTGCACAATTAGTGCGTTCCGTTGCACAATTAGTGTGTCACGTTGCACAATTACACAATTAGTGCGTTGCATTGCGCAATTAGTGCGTTACGTTGCACAATTAGTGTGTTACATTGCACAATTAGTACGTTTTACGTTATGTTGCACAATTACCAAGTCCAAGTTTATGGTATCACTAATGGTATCACCAATGATATTACAGCTCCCATATACATTTAGGTTTCAGAACCATCAAATTTGAAGTCCTGTGACGGGACACATGATGCTGCTTCGTATCAAGTCTTGGCATTTTTGCTCTCTCACGCTGTAATTGCAGCAGGAAATGCTACTTGCATCCTAAAATAACATAAGTCTTCTGTAAATTAAAAATCATCTTGTGCAAAGTTGTCCTCAGAGAATATATACATTTTTGTTTTAGAACCTTCAAATCTGTAACGGGATAGATGATGCTGCTTCCCATCTATTGATGAAGTATTGAAGTTCCAGTACTACCAAGGGTGTCATACCATCTCAAAATAAAGATATATCACATGTGTACATGAATATATCCTGATTAATATATTAACCAAATTTTTGTTCAAACACAATTTAATGAAAATATTTTGCAACAAACAAAAATATGATGATCTTTTGCAATAAAGGTGCATCTACTATTTGTCAATTCCAGAATTGTCATTCCGCACTTGTTGTGGGAACAAAGTCACCTCATATATTTTAGAGTTGGATACTTTAGATCGTACACTTTATTAAAAAAAAATAACATTTTTTAGTAATATATATGCAAGATTTATTTTGGCAAAAAGAAACTCCCAACAGAAGGATCAGAGACTTCATCTTGGTCAAGCCCAAAATAAGAAAAAGAAGACAGAACGGGGATTCAATTTTGTGGGTTCTTTGTTGGTTTCACAGATTTCACATGGGATTGAGGGAAGAGGGTTTGTTGGAGAAGGTACGTACACTGCATGACCAGTTAGTAGAGGAAGCAGCAGCTGCAGAGGAGGGATAGGAAGACGATGAGGCAAAAGGGAAGAGACAAACATTAGAGGGCGGAGGAGGAGAGGTTTCTGTGTTTTGAATGGAATGAGAAAAGCTGGATGTCGGGAGAAATGGAGGGAGATGCAAAATGCTGAGCGCACATGACGTGCGCTTTTTTTTTTTTATCGACATCGATTCACGGAATGTCTTTTTTTTTTTCCTGATGTGATCGTAATCACGTTAGAAGTATGGCGGAACAAGTATATAAACCGGCCGATTCGAATTAAACCGTCATTGTGGGACTAATCGACGGACCAAATTGTTGTTCCGGATACTTGGGGTGTGAATGAATACGGTACGGATTCTAAAATTGATACGGCATCTTAATTTAGCTAATAATTATGCATCACAAATTCACAATTGTAAGCACCTAAATATGGTACTTGGAATCTAAAATTATCTTTCATTGAAATGGGTAGACGGAGGATATATTGGTTTCCTTCCATAAATGGCGAGCGCAATGTATTTAATAGTATCCGGAACAACCGTTCGTTAGTTGATTAGTCCCACAATGATCTTGTAATTCAAATCAACCAATTTATACATGCATTCGACCCAACCCAAAGCGTGATTACGATCACATCAGGAAATAAAAAAAAAAAAGACATTCGGTGAAACCGATGTCGATAAAAAAAAAAGTACACGTCATGTGCGCTCAGCATTTTGCATCTCCTTTTCATTGTCGATAGAAAAAAAAACGCTATAGGAGGCGCGTGAGAGGCAACCGTTGGTTTGTCCCTCCCTTTTTTAGGAAAGAACGGTTGGGGCAGGAGAAGGCAAAAATTAATGGTGGAGAAAAACAACCGCGTAAACAAATATCAAATTGATCGTGCTCGTATCAGGTATGGATGTAGCGGGAAGGAAATGCTACTTATTACATCCTAAATATAGCATAAGTCTCTTGTAAATTTAAAATCATCTTCTACAAACTTGTCCTCAGAGAATATATACACTTATGTTGTAAAAACTAAAAACCTTTAAATTTGAAGTGAATATGTAACGGGAGACGTGATGCTGCTTCGCATCTATTGATGAAGTATTGAATAGTTCCAATACTACCTAGGGTGTCATATATACTATCTTAAAATAAAGATATATCATATATGTACATGAATATATCCCGATTACCAAATTTTTGTTGAAACAAAATTTAATGAAAATATTTTGCAACAAACAAAAATATATATGTTGATCTTTTTCAGTTGATGGTGCATCTGCTATTTGTCAATCCAAGATCGACAGCTGTCTTTCCGCAATATATCAGTCATCTGCTATTCTTGATTAGTCCGGAGATTTTATCTTGGTCAAGCCCAAAATCAGAAAAAAAAAAAAAAAAAAAAAACGACAAAGAACGGGATTCAATTTTGTGAGTTCTTTGTTGGTTTCGCAAATTTCACAAGAGAGGGAGGAGGGTTTGTAGGAGAAGGTGCATGCTCGGCAAGACCAGTTAATTAGAAGCAGAAGTAGAAGCTGCAGAGGAGGGAGAGGAAGATGAAGGGGCAAAAGGGAAGAGGCAAACTTTGCACGAGCTGGCGTTTGAGGAAGGGTAGTTGACAAAGGTGCACCTGGAGCAAGCCCATGGTGGCGAGGCATTGGAGGGAGGAGGAGAAGGAGAGTGTTTTGGGTTTTGAATGGAACGAGAACAGTCGGAAGTCGAGAGAATTGGAGGGAGATGCAAAATGCTGAGCGCACATGACGTGCGCTTTTTTTTTTATCGACATCGATTCCACCGAATGTCTTTTTTTTTTTTTTTTTTTTCCTGATGTGATCGTAATCACACTTTGGGTTGAGCCAAACGCATATATAAACCGGCTGATTCGAAGTACATGATCATTGTGGGACTAATCAACCGATGAAACGGTTGTTCCGGATACTAGGGATGTCAATGAGTCCGGTATGGATCCTAAAATTGATACGGTGTCTTAATTTAGCTAATAATAATGCATCACAATTTGTAAGCACCTAAACATAGCGCATAGTATCTAAAATTATCTTTAATCGAAAAGGGTGGATGGAGGATATATTTGTTTCCAATCATAAATAGCGAGCGCAATGTATTTAATAGGATTGTCAATGGTACCGTACCCAATAGCCATTGACATCTCTAGTATCCGGAACAACGGTGTCATTAGTTGATTAGTCCCACAATGATTTTTGTACTTCAAATCAATCGGTTTATATATGTCTTCAGCTCAACCCAAAGCGTGATTACGATCACATCAGAAATTAGAAAAGACATTCGGTGAAATCAATGTCGATAAAAAATAATAATAATAATAAAATAAAATAAAATAAAAAAACGTTTTCCGTAAGAAATAATGTCACCTCGTTTTTTTTTTTTTTAGAATTGGATATTTAGGCTCTACACTTTATCCCCTCAAAAGAAAATCAGTTTCCAGTAATACATATATGCAAAATTTATTTTGATACGAACTGGTGCCATGCTATATCTCATCTGAAAACGTTTTTCTTGAACTTAAAGAATGCAAGTTTTGCTATCTTTTCTAATCGGAAACAATTCTAGCTTTCCGATTAGAGACCTTATACTGCAATCGTTCAGAGAGATCACATCCTCATCTGATTATATCGCACGGGGATCATACAGAGAAGTTCTAACCCATGCAACAGATATTGCGCAGAAAAGATTACAGTGTACTATGAATTTTGTTATTTGGAGAGAAAGGTGTGCAAGAATTTTTAGAGATCAGAATAAGAGTAAGCAGCAAATACAAAGAGAGATTGAGGAAGAGTTTAGATTGTGGTTTTAAGTTTCCTTTTCCAATCTTTTGCTTAGTATTTAAATTGTTTTCAATTTATGTATTGCAAACCCTTTGTAATTTCTTAACACCACTGGTGTTATATATAATGAAATTTGGGGGTTAGACCCTCATCTTTTATTCAAAAAAAAATAATAATTCTAGCTTTCAGAATTCATACGCAAAATTTATGAAACTTGTGCTGTTTTGCGCTGGACGAGTCAGGCATAAAATCTCTAGAGCTTATTCTTGAATCTTGATCACATGTAACATTTTAATAAAGAGGAGGGATCCAATAACTATAGACTTTGGTGACTGTAGTGACCAGTTCACTATTTATATATAAATTGACAAATCTAAATCGTTAGATGTATTCTAAATCATCTAAATAATATATATACAAAAAATGATAAAGTTTTAACATCGTTTTAATAATCATCAAGAGAAGAGAAAAAATTATAAAATTTGAACTGTCGATTTTTATTAATGCTTGATGTATATGTAAATAAAATCAAAACAATATAATTTTTTTGTGTACACATGATATATACAACAAGTCTAAAAGAGATAATTTAAGATTTTTTTTTTTTTCAAAATCTTGCTCTAGCTGATCGTGTACAAGTTAAATTTTTGTTGGTTCATGCGCAACTGAGATTACATGAGAGACTGAGACAAAAGGTCATATTATATTATAACTTGGCCATATTTCATTTATGAAGAAAAAAATTTATTTTCTGCCACCAATTTCCGTGATTAACATGATTATTCGTAGAGGTGGCAAATTTTGACGGCCCAAGACTCATCCGACCTGAACCCGACCTGACCCGTGTTTTAGGGAAAGTGATACCGACCTGAACCCGACCTATGTTTCAAAAAAAGTCAGACTGACCCGAACCCGATCCGACATTTTCTATTTGATCAAACTGACCCGACCCGACAATTTGTCACCTCTAATTATTTGGTAACTTTGCTAAAAACCTGAACGAATCAATTTAAGACTAATCATTACATGACAGAGACACCTGGCAAATCAATAGCAATTCATGTAAGAAAAGGTAAGTGCTCCAGTTAAGAAAACCAAAGTGAAGAACTAGTGAGGATTATGATTTATGGAAGTTGAGACCATTATAATGATATTGGAATAGGTTAATTTCAGACCAGCATTTAATTATTTTTGTGAAATTCATAATTAAGTAAAAATGGTCGAAGGCCAATTTTTTGTCTACATCAACTTTTTAACACTTTATTATTGGTAATTTTTTGAGGTGACAGATTGTCGGGTCCGGTCAATTTGATCAAACAGAAATGTCGGGTCGGGTATCGGGTTGACGTCTGCCGGTATTTTTTCGGGTTGGGTCAGGTATCGGGTTGACGTCTGCCGGCATTTTTTTGGGTCGAGTCGGGTCAGGTTGGGTATCGGGTTGACGTCTACCGACATTTTTTCGAGTCGGGTCGGGCGGGTTTTTGCAGGTCTGGTCAGATTTTGCAACTCTATTCCCGGGTTATCACGGGTTTCGGGTCGTTCGAGTCGGGTTCGGGTCAGTCTGACTTTTCCTAAAACACGGGTCTGATCGAGTTCGGGTCGGATCAGATTCGGGATAGTTTGACTTTCCATAAAACTCGGTTCGGGTTCGGATTAGATCGGGTCAGATTTTGCCACCTCTAATATTAATTTTCATAGGATGCATGTGATAATTTATGGATTTGAACCCGTCAACATCAATATACAACAGGTTTATGCTAACAGCTTGCGCAGCAAAAAGACTTCAATAAATTAAAAAAAAAATACAGTCAGCATGTCATCCACTATGCCATATTTATTTAAGTTGCAAATTCTTATTTATTTATTATCATCATCATTGGGCATATTTGATTTCTCGTGTCTTAGTTGGAGTCCATAATCTAATGAGTTACTAGGTTGACCGGCGTTGCACAAATCTCAGCCGTTGATTATTGCATCAACAAACTAGTCAAATACACGCACAGGTGACAGGTCCAATCTGAAATAAATATGGACAAACAAACCACAGGGATTCCAAGCGAATTATTTTTTTGTCTATTCTTAAAATAAAAAAGAATTGGAAGGATATGTCCGGTCTAATAAGAATTACAGAACTATGCCTACTTTTTAAACGTCACGTTCAGAAGGTCCACCTAAACGCCAACGTTCGGTTTTTTTTAACTTCCTGGACTTAAAAATTTTGCCAAAATTTTCCTCTGACGCCGGCGTCTAGCCGTCGGCGTTCAGATGGAACTTTTGGCAAAATAACAATCAACAAATCGTTATTTTGCGAACTGAACGCTGACGTCTAACCGCCACTGGCTAAATGGTGGCGTTCAGGGAAAAAATTTTGCAAATTTTTACAAGTCCGGGAAGTTTAATAAACTGAACACTGACGTCTGGTTGGACTTTATGAACGTGGCATTTGAAAAGTAGGTATAATCTTATGATTCTTATTAGACCGGGCATATCCTTCGAATTCTTTTTTATTTTAGGCATAGACAAAAAAATTAATTCGATTCCAATCATTCCATTTCCATCCTCATCTCTCAACCTGAGCGCAACTAATTAATTTCAACTAATTTAAAATAAGAATAACTAACTAACTGCTGGCCAGAATTAGTTACAGCAATCATGACTTGAATTGAATGTATCATAATCAAATCATATCATCATGTGGAGCATACATCTTTGGCTCTTTGCCAATTGCCATGACCATGATTTTATCATCATCATTGATTGGTATATGCTGTCATTTGTGAAGAACAGTTAATGCCTGAATCGACTCCAGAGGGTCCCACCTGTCAGGGGAAGAAACAGTAGGAAATAGTAGAATATGACAGTTCACAGTGTCATCCAATTCGTGCTAGCACGGATCTGGAGATGATCCAACGGCTGACGCTGTGAACTGCACAATGCAGTAAGTCAGGGGATGAACACTCGGTGTAAACACCGCGTGCAAATAGAATCTGCTTTCGACTTTTCAAATCCCTCTTCTGCTGACTCTCTTTCTTCTTCTTCTTCTTCCCCTCTCTCTTTACTGCCTGTGGAATTCTCAGCAGAAGAAAATCAAAGAGAAGGGAAGAGAAAGGAGGAGATAAGCGCCAGATAAGCTGGGATAGGTTCACATACAGGTATTATTTCTTTGGTTGGCTCTTGTTTTCTTTTATTATTTAGTGATATGTAGGATTTTTCAATTCATTCAGAGGTTTAAAAGCTTTAATCTTTTTCCTTTTTTTTTTTTTGTGGGTTCTTTGAATAATCAAAGAATTTCTTGTTCTGGTAAGTATACTCTTTCCAAGGTATGGATTCTTGGTAAATAATCCGAATTGGGGATGATTTAACAGAATTCTAATTAGAAGGTTTAAAGCTTTAATCTTTTTCCTATTTTTTGTGGGTTCTTTGAATAATCAAAGAATTTTCTTGTTCTGGTAAGTTTTCCTCTTTTGAAGGTATGAATTCTTGGTAAATAATCCGAATTGGGGATGATTTAACAGAATTCTAGTTACAAGGGGTAGTAAGCTGGAGTACTGTTCTCATGAGATTCTCAGGTTCTGGTTGAAAATTAAAGGATGAAATTGAGTTGGGTCATGCTTAATTTCCCAAATTTGATGTTCTTGATGATTTGACAAATCATTTTTCTTGTAAATTTTATAGTATGAGTTCGGATGGATCGCCCCCGTGGCGTCAGAAGGCCACAGATTTCTTCTCTTCATCTGGTAAATCAACTATTAACCATAACAAAGGGATTTTGACATTTAAGTATCTAAATCAAAGGTGGATGTTTATAGTCTTAATTAATTGTATTTCTTTTTACACAGGTACCAGACTCAAGCAAGCCAGCCAATCAGCAGGAGGTAATGTTGCTGATGCGGCGGGCAAGGTGGGTTCCATGGTTAAGAGCAAGTGGTCTGTCTTCCAAGAAAAGAGGCAGAACAAGCAGGATTGGGCCCCACCTAAAGAGACCGTACAGGAGCGCATCATATCAGCCGCTGCCTCGACATCGGTGCTTCTCAGAAAGGGTTTGAATGAGACTAAAGAGAAGGTTGTGGTTGGGAAAGTAAAAGTTGAAGAGGTAAAAAAGACTAATTGTGAACTTTCTCAAGGATAATTATAATTTGGAAAGAAATCAACTCTGATTACATTGTTTTGGTTTTTACTTTCAGGCAGCCAAGAAAACCCTAAGCAACATTGAAAGATGGCAAAAGGTTTGTATAAAACTCATTTTCCTTAAAAATTGAAAGAAAATAATTCTGTTAAAGATTTTTTACCCTTTTTATTGAACCTTTTTGCAGGGTGTGGCAAGTAATGATGGTGAGTTTATGTTGTTTTAATTTAATTTTATATGTTGGTATCAGTTATATTGATGTAATATTGTTGATCAAAGTAACACGGTTTATTCACTTTCGTTGAAAATTACAGTTTTTGGTGTACCTATTGAAGTAGTAGTACAAAGAGAGCAGTCTGCTAAAGCTGTACCACAAGTGCTAGTTACATGTGCTGATTTCTTAGTTGTCTCAGGTGAAATTGCAGATATATGTTTTCAACCTTTTGTTGTAATATTACTTGGGATGATTTTTGTTATAACACCCATCTTATTATGCACCCTTTAGGACTGAGTTCTGAGTTCTTGTTCAAATCTGAAGATGATAAGAAAACTGTCAAGCACTTAATTTCCCTTTTCAATGAAGGTAATTTGTTGTTCCTCTGATGACACTTTTCTCTTAAAATTATTATCTTTTGGCTTCATTTCGTGAAGGACTTCCATTTATCTTTTATCAAATCATGAAAATGACAATAACTAAAGTTTGAACTTTCTTTTTTTTTTTTTGCTTGTACTTGATTATTTTATATATTTCTTGTTAGACTGGAAAGCATCCATACCGAGTGGTACCAACCCAATAGATGTGGCGTCGCTTATTAAATGTTACCTTGCAAGCTTGCCTGAGCCGCTGACTACATTTGTATTATTCAATGAAATAAGAGAGGCCAGATCCCATATACGTGAATTGAGAAATATCTTGAAAAAGCTTCCAAGTGTTAATTACATGACACTTGAATTCGTTACTGCTCTCTTGCTTCAGGTCAGCCTGAAATCTTCACTGAATAAGGTATCCATTTATCCATATCCCCTTCATTACTTATATATTCCATTTTAGTTGATTTTTAATAAGCTGCTATTGGTATTCAATCCAAATAAGTCCATGTAGCACCAGTTAAAACTGATAACTGCCTTTAACCTGGTGAAGAAGTCTATTCTTTGTAATATTATTTATTTGATACAATATATGGATGCAAAATTGTTGATTACGTGAAAGTACCTCATAAGCCTCCGTTGTTGTATTTAATTTGTAATTCTTGTAAATGAATGATATATAGTCCTGTGTGATAAATGCAGATGGATTCCCGTAGTCTAGCGATAGAAATGGCACCTCTGATAATGTGGCAAAAGGGGGATTCTTGTGAAGAATTGCGCCTTTATTTCAGATATGGCCTTAAAGGAGGTCCTGGAAAATCTACTGATGTGGCCTCAAAAGCCAGTGATTTTGATTACTTGGGTATGTGTTCCATCCTTTCTCCCTCATAATATGCATAATTTTAATCAGATATTTTTGTAAAAGGTCAGTTCATGTGTACCCCTGAAAACCCTAAAATTCCATATGGACTCAAAAAAATGAGTGCCCACAAAATATGCAATAAATGTGCTTTAAAATGTATCAAATAACATACTCGCATGTGTTTTTTTCAATGTTCGTTGAAACACAGCATATAGATTGGAGGGTATTTATGAACAGAATACAGATTGAGGGCATAGGACTATTTACATTAACTTACTAAGATATCAGTGAATTTATCAGTTGATCATCCTGTTTTCCAAACTCTATGAGCTTATATTTGACATAGCCACTCTCCTCTGTAGAAGAAGAAGAAGAAGACGTACAGATCCCACTAGATGATGCAGCCCCACCAGATTATGGTGCCATAGAGGTAATCCAGTGTCTGATTGAGCACCACAATGCAGTGTTCACAGATGCAAACGAGACCATCTGGCGATAAACAATGCCTCATTATATGCAAGTTGTTCCTGCATATGTGTGCGCCTCAGCATGACAATTTTGGTTATTTTTCTTCTTAAATGCCTGTAGGCCAATTTTGTTCTTCACTATGCATGAACGAGATAATCAGTACACTGTAATTACATAGTGGCACACTTTTCTGGCAAACTTGTGTATAATTCTGGGAAATCTGTTTTGTTACGATACGCCATTTGAAATAGTAGTTCTCTTTGCTTCTCAGCTCGTGCTTGTGCTCGTCCTCAGTGTGTTTGGATATCTTATTACTGAGTCAAATTGTCAGAAATCACAATGCCACTGTGGCATTTTAAATTTCAGTCTGCATTTGTTCTTGTTCATGGCTCTATTAGGTTCCATTTCTATCCTACTCCAACTTGCTCGGGACATAATTGTTCATTAAACGTTATGAAGTTCTTTGTTATTCTTTCATTATGTTCACAGTTCAATATATATCTCTGATGTTATTTTCAAATTATGTGGATGAATTCAGAAGTGTTGATTTCAGATGGTGATTTTCTGGTCACTCCTAATGGAATCGATTCCCAATTCAATCAAACATGGCAAAATTAAGAACACTTCAGAAATATTACGAGTCCTGAGAAGTACCTCAATTTTTTAGGTGCTACATTTTGCTTTAAAAATTAAAATGCATTTCTTTCTAGTGGTAATGACCATATTAGCACTATGAAGTGCTGAAGACCCTTGATAATTGTTATGCTAGGGCAGCACATATTCGTTGATTTACCCTCTTTCTTTTCTTCTAAAATGACAGATTTAATTTGTTTTTGTTTGTTAGCATGGTCTTGACTCTTGACTCTTATATCAGCCTATTAATAACCTTAAAAATAAATAAAAGAAGAGTATAATAATGGAATGAAGACAATTTCAATTAGTCTTTTATCTACCAACTAAATAGAAGCACTGAATAAAATCATTACATGAAAGTACTTGAAAAATGCATCATCCACACCTAATCAGAAACCATCCTACGATCCTATCAAGAGGCGTCTCGTCGGACGCTCCAGATAAACTTTCTATCTCCCTCGATGCATCCAGACCGTTGGTTCAATATCACAGTGATCTAAATGCCAAAGCCAATGCAGATGCTGGCTCTCAAATGAAGGAAGTCAACGAGTCAAAACCCTAACCCCTGACTCACTGTCCTCTCCTCACTCTTCCTTCCTTTCCTCCTTTCGCCATGGCTGCTTTCTTCTTCACAATTTGCAGGAGATCTCGCAAAGTTTCATTCTTGGCTCTGCGTCTCTATTCTACCTCCATTGCGCCCAAGCCGCCGACGTTAAAGGCGCTGGGATCGTACTACAGGAAGCCGGCCATGGAGGCAGCCGTCGCTGCCCTGAAAGACTACCTCTACACCACCCGCTGTCTCCCTTTCTCCCTCGCCGAGAAGATCTCCGCCAATTGCCCCGTCGCTCTGTCGTCCTACCTCTGCCGGCTCCGGTTCCCCTCCCGCAAGTTCAAGCCCGGCGATTTCCCCCAGTTCTTCCGCCACTCCTTCTCCTTCAAGCAGCCCATCAACGAGTTCGACTTCTTCTTCGAGTCAATCGGGGTTTTTAACAAGCCCGAGTCCTCCGAGTCGCTGTTCCTCGCCGACGATTCGCGGCTGGTGGAAGGGGTTACTCAGTTGATCCATTTGGGGTTTCCTTACAGAAAACTCGGCCTTCTGTACCCCTCGAAAGCTCTCTGGGCTGCTCCAAGCGAGCTTCTCAGGAGGTTTGCAAAGGTACAGGGTTTTGGGTTTTCAGAGACAAATTGTGTTGTTGCAATTTGTTTTGTATTTCCTAAGGTTTTGGTTCAAGATGACGTGGATAGTCTGTTGCAGGATCTCAGGGATTTTTTTGTGTCTAATCGTGTTGTGAATTCAATGGAGAGCAATGTGGATAATTATATGGATGTCTGTGAGAAAATTAAGATCTTTTATGAATTGGGATCAGCGGAGGGGTCTATCGGTAGTCTTCTGAGAGAGAACGATTGGGTGATCTTCGATATAGATGAGAAAGAACTCCGAAAAAGATTGGGCTTTTTCGCAAAATTGAGCATGAAAGTGGAATTGGGTCAGTTTGTTTTACAAAATTGTAGAGAAGTTTTCAAACTTGATTTTGAACTCACTGTTTCTATGCCAGAATACCTTTGTTATGTTGGACTAGAGAAAAATCAGGCGAACGATTTAATATCAGCGCATCCGTATGTTGTTGGAAAGAATAAATTGGGAAACTTACCTGGTATAATTTGTGCAGTTGGCTTATCAGGCTGGTTTCTCAGTAGAGTACAACACAGCATGCAGTTTCTTTCAACCGAATTTGTTTTGGGGGCTCCGAATTCCGACCCATCAATTGAAGAAGAGTTTGTGAAAGGGCTTAAGCAGGCAAAACTGGATAAAAGAGAGAAAATTCTGGATTGCAAGGTTGAATTTCTGCAGTCCATTGGGTTTGGCATGAACAAATTTACTGCTCGGTATGCAGCTGCACTGAGTGGTACAAAGGAAGATTTACAAGGACGTTTTGAGGTACTTTCGGATTGGGGGATTGAGCACAAGAGAATCTGTAAGATGCTTAGTACGGCCCCGAAATTGCTCAATCAAAACATGGATACAATGAAAGAGAAGATTGATTTCCTCTGCAACCATTTGGGTTATAATTTGGATTATCTGGATTCGTTTCCAGCCTTTTTGTGTTTTGATTTGGAGAACAGAATCAAACCGAGGTATAGGATTCTAAAATGGTTGAAAGAGGTTGAATTGCTAAAGAAATCCTTTGCACCAGCCACAGTTTTGGCAGGTTCTGAGAAAAAGTTCATTGATATTTTATATTCTATTCATCCTGCTGCTCCGAAGCAATGGCTCGAGAAGATTTCAAGCCGGAATCACAAGGAGTATTACAGAAAGAACTTGTTTAGTCCCAAGGCTAATTTTGGGGTTCCTTTGGTTGTAAAGAGTAACTGATTGAAAGAGGTCTTTTTGTCTGTCAGTCTCACAGACTTCGCCGAGGAAGAAAAAGAGTTTTTCGAAACAAAATACCAGCATTTGCAAAGGTAAGTGCTGTTCAGTAAGCAAAGATTGAAACGACCAAACATTACCAGGAAAAAGAGGACGTTTGGGCCGGTAAATTTAACGGAAGACCAACCTTTCAAAAATCAACTCTGCCCAGAAATTTAGGTGTTATTTTTGCGGCGGTGATCTTGATTCATTAAACACCATTTTACCTAATTACCTCTATGCAAGAGTGGGCCTTCCATAGCATCTTTTTTAAGTTGTGTTTTTGTTTTGTTCAAACAAATTTTGAGTGTATTTAAAATTCTGACGGTTATATAGAATTCTTTAATATTTGCAAATAAAATTTGTTTATTCTGTGATGGATATGTTCAAATTTAGCTTAATGGCAATGATGTTTCTAAAATCAGAATATTTTTTTCATAAACTCGAATTTTACATGTAAATTTTTTTTTTTGGTACAATTATGTTTATAGGGTAGTAGCTACACGATAATGTCATGGACTCATGGTCAGATTGAGCCGTTAGATTAAACAGAAGAAAAATGAGAAGGAAATGATGGAACTGTTTGATCTAACGGCTCAAATTGGGATCCTTAACAATATAATAACAGATTACCGTAACAGTAAATCATAACACAGTCCGTCCGTCAAGAGTGCTCATCCTCTGTAGCGCAGGATGTGAACCGTTAGATCATCTCGAGATTCGAGTCAGCACAGATCTCTAGATGATCTAACGGTTCACATCCTGCGCTACACAATGCAGCGCTACAGAGGATATGAAATCGTCCGTCAAAGACTCCAAAGTCGGCGATAGAGTCAAGTTACCGACTCGACCCAGCAACCAAAACACGGAACTCGTTCGGTGTTTCCTTCTTCCCCAATTCAATTCACTCTCTAACAACCCTCGAACCCTCGCCATGCCGAAATCCGATCCCGTCCCACTCTACCTGCAATCGCCCGATCTCGGCCTCGCCACGCGCTGCGTTGCCGTTTCCGGCGACCTCACGCTGTCCCACCTCAAGCGCTCCCGAACCCTAACCCTAACCCTAGACCACTCCCTCCTCGATTCTCTCTATTTCTCCTTCAATGGGCGGCCGCTGCCGGACTCCACGCCGGTCTCCTCTCTCCCGTCCCGGTCCACGCTTCTGCTCCGGCTCCGGCTGCGCGGCGGCGGCGGGGATGGGGGCGCCACCGGTGCTGAATCGCGTGATTGTTACCTCAGCATGTACTTGGCCAAGAAACCTGATAAGGTGGATCCAAACGAGACGCGGCTGTCGAAGTGGACCACCTGTGCTCTCTCCGGCGAGCCCTTGGTTCATCCTGTTGTCATAGACAGACTGGGGAATCTCTTCAATAAGGAGCCTCTTGTCGAGGCGCTGCTGAAGAAAACCCTTCCCAAGGCATTTCGTCATGTAAGGGGGCTCAAGGATATGTTCTCGATTAATCTGGAGCTGCTACCCGGCGCGGTGGAGGCTAAGGCCGAGACGCAGTTCCAGTGCCCTATTTCTGGGTTGGAGTTCAACGGCAAGTATCCGTTCTTCGCACTCAGGGGATGCGGGCATGTGATCAGTGCTAAGGCTTTGAGAGAAGTCAAATCATCCGCTTGTTTGGTTTGCCACAAGGAATACAGTGAGGTGGATAAGATTGTAATTAATGGCAGTGAAGACGAGGTCAAGGTTTTGCGGGAGAGAATGGAGGAGGAGAGAGGGAAAGTGAAGGAGAAGAAAGAGAAGAAGCGGGCAGGCGATGATAAGGGAGAGGTGCCGGAGAACGGTAAGAAGGAAACCAAACGGTTCAAGGCTGTGGATATAGCACCGGCAAATGCCACCAAGGAGATTTATGCGTCTATATTTACTTCTTCTAAGAAGGGAGATTTCAAGGAGACCTATTCTTGCCGGTCGCTCCCTCTTGGCAGGAACTGAATCTCTTGTATTTTGTTTAGATGCTTTATGAGGTGATATCTTGTATTGTAGCATGGTTGTATAAGGCTATAAGATTCTTGTTACTGATCCAAAATGAAACCTTTCATGAAATATTTATTGTTTAGCTGTACTGGTATGCAATAGTCTTCAGGTTTCCTGTGGTACCATTGATTATTTAATACAACTGAATGTTGAGCCTTTCAAGCTTTATTTCCAAGGATCAGTTCTTTGTGCTGTCGGTATGTAGTAGATTGTCTTCTATGCTTCTTTCTTTGTTCTAAAAAGGCAGACTTCACTGGTAATGACCATATTTATAATTTAGGAGTTATCGCTGATTATCATGCTTTACTGATGAACTCATAGGTGATTATCACTTTTAAAATTGTCAGCAGCATTTCTCTGTTACAGGATTACAGCAGAAAGCCATCTGCTAATATGATTTGTAATTCGAGGCCACTGGTAGGTCAGAGCTGCTTGCTGGAGCTGACAGTGGCTCTTGTTACATCAGCTTTATAATTTCTTTTACACTATTTGACATTTGAAGTGTACAGGTAGCCAGCAGAATTGATTGCCGATCTACGTCGAGCAGCTATGTTACCAATGGTCAGTCTCTGATCTACTTTTAGTTCATCTTGTCTGTTCAGAATATTTTTCCCCTCTTAGCAATTCTCCATTCCAGCGAGTATGTCGTAGCTCTTTGACATAAATTTTACTACCTTTCTTTTCATATTTGGTCATGAGGAGCCTAGTTATACAATTAGTGCCACTAATCCATGGAAATTTTTACCAATATATATTCAATCTATTATTTTTATGTCATATTCTTTTTGTCCTTTTGACTTTTAGAACCATCTTTTCAAGACAATAGTTGTCCAACAACAAAAACTTAAAAGTTTACTAATTAAAGAGATCTCATTTTAAGAAAGAATGAGTGGACTCTGGCCATTGAGCAGATGATATTCGTAGTGCTTGATAATATGTATTACCAAATGCATCGCCACAAGTTTGTCAGTCCGAAGTTGTGGGGAAGGAGTAATGAAGTATTATATGGGAAAATATATACAAAATCAAGCCATAGTCATCATGATTATTTGCCTGCAGCAGCAGCAGTGGAAGAATACATCTCGAAATTTGTCATTATTTCATAAGAACAAAATAGAAAAATCCTATGAAAGAAATAAGACAGTAATAATAAGTGAACAATGGGTGCCAAAAAGAAAGGGAAAAAAGAAAAGGAAAAAAAAAAACTTCACTTCTCAACGGCCAAACTTTTTAATGGCGTTCTCCTTAATTACACGTTGATCACCCAGTCCCACAGCCGTCGTATGGCTTGTTGGTTCCTCCAATCCCATTTGGATTGTAACAGATATGGACTCCTTGGGGAGAAACTCCCTGTTCCATTTTCAATTTTGCAGCAAAAAATAGCATCATTGATACAACGTCACGGTATCGTTTTCTGCGGCTTGGCTCTATGAAATCTCGTAAGGGAACTTCATGTACCTCTGCACAAGAGAAACATCTTGCGTCTATTGAAAAACCATCTATACGTCTATAAACATATAAATAATGTAATATATACATCTCGAAATATAACAAATTTATCATAAAATATAACTTATGGACGCTATAGACAACTTTTCTATGCACGCTAGATATTACTCTTTGCACAACAGGTTTCTTGGGATTAGATCTTTCCAATGTCTGAAGGCATCAGAAATGGACACACATGATTAGAAGGAGCAACATATAGTTTCGAGATTTTGATTGGATATTGCCAAGCCCAAAGTTAATTTTGACTGGTACATCAAAAACTAATACGTCACGAGATGAATGGATATGATGATGATTAAACTTCATTATAAGCGTCACATTACGATTAAATTGTCATGTGATTTTACAAAAATAATAAAATTATTTTCTCAATCTATAATAAATTTATTTTTCACAAAAAATAGTCAACATGACTGTTTGAAATAATTATAATTACAAGTATTAAAGGTGGGCTGATTAATTATTTGGTCATTTGAAAGCCAACCTTTGGTCTAGTGGTTAAGGGCAACGCTCTCCGTGTGGGAAATCGCATGTTCGAAACCCGGATAGAGGTCTTTTATAGACATTTAAATTTGAGTGGCTTGACCCTCATCTTTATCCAAAAAAATTTATTCAGTCATTTGTCACAGGGGAGGCTTCGAAATTGGAATGACTTATTTTCATATTTGCCCTCCTCTTTTGTGATATTTGATGTTTCGTACGATATTCAAATATGTAGATATATAGTTTGGTTTAGGAAAAAGATTGAAATTATTCCTTTTGGGCCAAACAAGTATGTGTCGGACCAATCATCGAACTGGCTATAGTATTGGCCTTTTTTTTTTTATTTTGAGTTAAGTATAATAAATTAATCTTGCTTGAAAAGATAAACACAATTACAATATGTGAGGGATCGTTACTTTATCAAGTAATCAGCAAGGTATCTCACGGAAGCGTGTGCATAAGCTAGGTTCTTTATATCCTGCACAAGCAGAGTTCTCTAACTTCCATATTTTTATTACGGTAAGCTTGTTGGAGCCAGAAAAATATTCATTTAAGATCTGCAAGGTTTTATATAATCCATCATCGAGGAAGCTGAGCTGCTCGAGGTCAAGACGAACTGCGCGCGCTTCGATCAAGTGAATCAGCACATATATTTCTTGCCGGCTGTAAGTAGCTTTTCACATATTTGTTTTTCTTACAAACATATATGTAGTTCAATCTTTCATTCAATTCTGTGTTGACTATTTATTTAGTGTACTATACGGAGGCCTTCCGTGAGCTTAACACCAAAAACGTTTCAAACCATATCTAAATTTTAATTTATATGGCTCAATAAATTCTTTATATCAAAATCATATGGCATGCAAAAAATTTTCATTTTTGGAGATTTTGAAGTATTTAATTCGGATTTTTTAAAAGCTACATATGAAACATTGATTATTTAATTAATATTGTATAGTTACTATTAAAAAAATCCGAAATAAATACTTAAAAATCTTCAAAAATGAAAATTTTTTGCATGCTATAAGATTTTGATATAAAGAATTTATTGAGCCATATAAATCAAAATTTGGATGTGATTTAATATATTTTTGGCAATGTTATCAGAACCAGACCGGACATCGACCCGGTAAAACGTCGGGTCACTGGTTCATTGGTCTAACCGTCGGGTCAACTGGTTCAACCGCTGGATTTTTAACTACAGATATATACAATATATATTGTCATATAATAGGATTTGTAAAGATATATTTATGTAGTATTACAAAGCAGACATACTAATTCAAGTTGAAAAATATAATATTTTTATGCATAAAATTGTATATACAATGTTCTATATTTAAGATTCAAATGAAATAAAAATATTTGTATATTTAAAAAAGTTCATCGTTTTTTAAGTGATAAAACAATATATTATATTAGTTGGAAGTTGGAATAGATGAGATTAATTACGGTTATTATATTTAATGTAAAAGCAAAATTTATAAAGTTATAATATCTAGAAGTAGTACAATTAATTGACTTCTTTAAAATATCTATAAAGTATAAGGTCTTTTATGTAAATTATAAGAAATTAAACTTTTGACCGATTGATATAATGTCGATAAGCAGTCAAGTCACCCATCACGCTTCAAAAAAATAAAAAAAAAACACAATGCAGCAGAAGCTATTAATAGCTACAACAGCCTACAATCATGTGGCCCACTCTCTCTTTATTAATGGCTATATAAAAAGAAGCATGTGACCTGCTGTACAAAACTGGGTTTTTTAACCAAACCGAGTCAGCAGTTTTGAGAAAAAAAACCGGATAACAAACCGGTCATTACTGGTTCACTTGCATGTACAGTCTTACAGCTAAACCAAACCGGATAGGGGACCGCTTCCGATTTTTTTCGGTTGAACCGACCAGTCCGGTCCGGTTTTGATAACAGTGATTTTTGGTGTTAAGCTCACAAAGGCCTTCCGTGAGCTTAAGAACACGATAGTTTTATTCTCTCTCTATATATATATGCCTCCACGTTGCTCTTTTATATATGTTATGAGCTAGATGCACAATTGAGAGCTTTCATGGCCTAGATTTTTGTATCTTACGAGATTTGAATTAATATAAGGAATCTATAAGCAATAACTAAAACATAAAGAACGTCAAAAAGTATTTAGTGAGTTCAATTAATTCCTTGATAAAACTCATACAAGCTTTTTTCATATAGTTTTCCTTCAGGTCCCAACCAAATTGGAACAAAATTCACAAAATTTAATGTCCCGCCAAAACTAGTAACTAGTTACCATATATTAGGATTTGACAAACCATTTCAGATCAGACCTAATTACTAATTGCTACCAGGGTTATGTAATGAGCTAGCTTACGATGCATAGCGAAGCAAAGTGGTTTTTGCTTCACCATCTTTAAATGTCAAATCTAATTGAACCAACACATTTTACATATTAAAATATGGTGATTTTACATTCTTTAGAATTTTCTACTTATTTTTAAGGGAAATTTGTATATTTGTTACTCCAAAACCCTCCATTTGTAACTTTGCCACTCCAAACTTGGAAATTGCAAATTTGCCACTTCAAATTTAATAAAATTGCATTATTGCCATTAAAATTTTTGAATGATCAAATTGCCCTCAATCTCTCACAGTGTGCCCCCCCGGCAGCCCACGCTAGGAGTGTAAATGAGCCGAGCTGGCTCGGTATGAGGTATGTGCGAACTCGCTCGCTAAGAGAGCAAGCCGAGCCAGCTCATTTAACAAACGAGTTCTGAGCTGATTACCTAGGCTCAAGACTGCTCATTTATTAAACGAGCCAGCTCATTTAGCTCGTCAGAAATCAAAATACAGAAATCAGCCCATTTAGCTAATTTGTCATATAATAATATTAAATGATTATTATATGACAATTGACAATACTTCAAATTTGAACAATATTTCAACACAATAGACAGCAACTGAATGTTTAAAAAAATACAAAAAGAACAATACCGCAATGACAATACTTCAACATACAGCCAGAGTTCAAACTACTGTAATGTTATCACTTATCACATATCATAATTTCAACAACAAATTTAAGCATAAATCCACACAAATTTAATGTTGCAGACATTATCACATAACATAATCTAAAATATTTAGAAGGGCCTTTCTTGCTTTTATCACCCATCACTCCATCAAAACTAACCTGAAAAAACAAAAGTTATAACAATTTACTTTATGTTATTTGCTTCAAAGTCTGAGCACATAAATACAAGCAACAGTAAGTTGAATTTGAGATTTTGTTACTCTAGTTCTTTAACCAATTTCAAGTATTCTACTTAAATCTCATTAGAAAATAAGTTTTACCCCATCTTTAGTCGATCTTTAGCTGGCTCAAAGGAAACTCAATTGCCAATGTTTCCTCTGCTTTTGAAGCTTGCTGAAAAAAATCCCAAATATGACAAGAATATTAATGCAATTGAATTCAGCTATAGTATGATGAAAAAGAATCATAGATATTAGAAGTAGATAACCTACTTGTAGTGTTTGAAATTCAGCTATTGTATTAGACCTTATCCAACCACCCGAACATATTAACATCTGTACCATTTCCTCTGATAGAGAACTGCGGTAATCATCTAAAACACGCCCACCAGCACTAAAGGCTGATTCAGATGCTATTGTTGTGATCGGAATGCAGAGGATATCTCGAGCTAGTCTACTTAAGATGGGAAATCTAACCGCATTGGTTTTCCACCACTTCAATACATCAAATGCCCCAGGCTCTCTATGCTGAAATGCCTTGTCTTTTAGGTATTCCTCCAACTCTGAACTGCAATCATTTTCATCCCATGTGGACTCAAGATATTTCCAAAAATCATTTTTTTCCACCTGAACTGGAAGAAGACCCTTCAATATCTCCAGTGTTTGAAGGTCCTGCACCTGAAACTATAAAAGTCAATGAATAATCCAGCTGAAAACTAAAATGCAAATGTAATGAATAAAATGAGATAAGGGAAGTTTAATACCTGCTGATCCGTTAGAGGCAATATATTCTCTTGAATAAATTTCGAAGAGAGCTTTTATTTTTTCCACCACATTATTAATACGAGCTTGAACCTCATCACTGGGATATAGCCTCCCATAAATAAACTTAATAGAGACCATTTTAAACCTTGGATCAAGAAAGGAAGCCACTGCCATTAAGATGTTAACTTCTTCCCAATATTTCTCAAACTTCTCATACAGCAATACTCATTTCACAAGTGAAACCATCCTCAGCCAAATAAGCATCATGAAATTGCCTTTTTCACATTATATGTCTCAACTAAAAACAAATTCAAGGTGGGATAAGATGTACCCGAAAACAGACTTGTGGTTTCACCAAATACCGCAAGTAACTTACACACCTTTTCAGCATTGTCCCATTCATTATCACTAGGAAGCCATTCAAAATTACTCTCTCAAGGCATACCCCTTAAATGCCTTCTTATAAAGAAGGGCTGATTCAAGCATATAATATGTTGAATTCCACCTCATTTTGACATCAAGACACAAAGCCCGTTTGGTAGTTATACCTAACTGGACAGCTATTTCCTTAAATTTCAGAAGCCTACCCATCAACTTTTTAAGATACTTCACCCCATCCCTAATCTTACAAAGACAATTTTCAATTTTACTAAGTCCATCTTGCACAACCAAGTTCAAGATGTGAGCACAACACCTAACATGGAAAAAGAACCCTTTAAAGTGTAATTTATCCCGTGCCTCAAAAACCCAATCTCAACAAGCTTCCTGCTTTATCATTATTAGATGCATTGTCTAAAGTAATGGTCCCAATTTTATTTTCAATACCCCAATCTGTAAGAACTTCCATGATAGCATCAGCAATAACCTCACCACTATGTGGTGGTGAAAGGTCACAAAAGCAAATAATTCTTTTTTGCAAATTCCATTCAGCATCTATGTAATGTGTAGTCAAACTCATGTAACCAATGGTTTGATTTGAAGTCCAACAATCACTTGTAAGAGATATCCTATCAACATTTTTAAAAACCTTCTTAAGCTTCTCTTTCTCACTAACAAACACTTTAGTACACTCTTTTTTAATGGTATTTCTACTCACTTTTTGGTACATGGGATTGTTGTACTTCATAAACATATTAAACCATTGATATTCAGTAAATAAGAAAGGCAACTCATGAACTGTAATCATTTTAGCAAGCAACTCTCTACTCTTTAAAGGACAATACTTCCCCCAACCCTTACTAATCACCTCACTTTCATCTTGATGCTCACTTATTGGGATCAAACCTACGGTTTTACCTTCCGACCTCTTGATGTTACCACAAGCATTGATGTGGCGTTGCAAGGTCGTTGTGGTACCACCTTGCACATACTTGTATACACGTTTGCAATATGTGCACTGGACTTCTTTCACTACTTCTTCCCCTTCAACTTCAACCATAATCTTTTTGAAGTAATTCCAAACAGAAGACGTTGTCTTTCTTGTTGTCTTTTTTTTTTTCCTCTTGGCAGCCGTCGAACTCCCCCCCCCCCCCCCCCCAGTGCTAGGATTAGAACTGGCATCATGAGTTGCATTTTCATCACTTCCATCAGATATCTCGATTTCATCTCCACCCACATCTATACTAGCAGCAGTGGCCACGGTACCATCTTCTGATGGCTCTGACATTTCTGCAATCAAAAAGCAATCAACAACAAACAACAACTGAAATGTCAGAGATTATTTTTTTAAAAAAAGGGCTAAGCTGACTTTGTCGATTTTGTGGAGAGGCGACGGATCTGTGGCTGGACGGAGTGGCAGAGAGGCGACGAATTTGTGGCTGGACAAAGCGACTGAATGGATCTGCGGCTGGACGGAGCGGCTGGATGGGTCACGGGCAAGACGGATCTGCGGCCGGGAGGAGAGGCGCAAGGTCGGCCAGGGGCCAGCGGAGACGAGCGGTGACTGCGAGGGGCGCGGCCGGATCTGTGGATCGGCGCAGCCTGGGAAGTGAGAAGAGAGGAGGAAGAGGAACTGAGGTCTGACTGTCTGAGTGAGGATCGGCTGGGAAGTGAGAAGAATGGGTTTAGAGTTAGGACTTAGGCGCAGGCGCTTATATAGTTAGATATCAACGACAGATGTAAATCAGATATTTTGATGGACGATCCTGATTAGCTCATTTATTAACCGACCCCATAGGACCGAGCTGGCCTATGTGCGAGCTCGCTCGTTTAATTAAACGAGCTAGCGAGCCAGCTCGTTAGTGGCTCGAGCTGCAAACAAGCGAGCCAATAACGAGTCGATCCCGAGCCAATAACAAGCGAGCCACGAGCTACGAGTTTTTTTGCCACTCCTAGCCCCCGCGCGTCCCCCGACAGCCCCCGCGCACCCGCCCGGCAGCCCCCGGGGGCGCGGGGGATGTCGGGGGGGCACGCTGTGAGAGATTGAGGGCAATTTGGTCATTCAAAAATTTTAATGGCAATAATGCAATTTTATTAAGTTTGTAGTGACAAATTTGCAATGGAGGGTTTTGGAGCGGCAAATATACAAATTTCCCTATTTTTAAAGACTTTTGAAAGATGAACTAAAAATAATAATAACATATATAATACTATTTGGGTGTCATAAAGTAATCATATTTAAAAATATATACAAAAATAGTAAAAAAAATTCTAAAAATTCTAAAATTTGGTATTTTGCATGATTTCAGTACGTAGATTGTGTTGGACAAAACGGTTTGGTTATTTGTCCTTTAGAAATTTGAGTTTTGATCGATACCAAAACAAAAACCATTTTGTTTCGCGATGCACTATAATGTGTCTTGTTATATAATTGTTATTTAGTTCTTGTTATTGTATAAATTAAGGAAAGTGGAGACACGAGAAAGATGGTACCATAAATTATTTTCATTAACTAGCTAAATTGTATAAATTATTTTCACTCTAGCTAAATGTCTTCCTTTTCTTTAACTTAGAAACAATGTCGGCAGATTCATTAGGATATGGCTATAAACTATTCAAGGATGCTGCTATTTGGCACTATTTTCTTAAATCACTACTACAAGATCTTGGGAAACTGCATATGCTAACAACAAACATAGAGATGCAAGTCGATATCCGAAACAAAAGCACAGAGATACAGATGGTGGTGGAGCAAATGATCAATTTTCCCGTAGCAATAAATGAGTGGGAAAATAGTGTGTTTGATAGCTTTTTGAAGATAAAACGGTGCATTTCTAGAAGGATGGCTGATGATTCCATGAGGAAGATGCTTGGGGATATCCTTGCCGAGATAAAAGAATTGAAAAAATTACCTCCTAATCTTACATTTAAACTAGTTGAAGAGACACATGATAAGCCTTTGCAAAGGGAAACATTTGAAGTCGGGGAATCGTCAAATAGTGAGCCTTTGAAAAGGGGAACATTTGAAGTCGGGGAATCATCAAATAGTGTGAAGGATACTAGTAGTACGAAAAATGACGGGTCTTCAGAATATGTCAAATGTATAGAGAAATTGAATGCCCGACAAAGGAAATTTTTGCGTAGCCTTGCTATCTTTCCGGAAAACACAAAACTGAAGAAAAGATTACTAATTAATTGGTGGATTGGTTTGGGGCTTTTACCTTGCGAAGGAGACAGAAGTGCGACGGAGAATCAGTCTGTAGATATCTTTTATAAATTAGAGGAGACGAATATCCTAAAACCAAAACGAGTCAAAGAACATAATAAAGTAGTTGACAGCTACACCATAAATCCTACAATCCATGAGCAGTTTATTTCATACCTCAAGAAGGAAAAGCGTATTATTGAATCCGAGACAAAAGGATTGCATCTTTATAAATATGAGGATGAGGTGGTCGCAATTCTAAACCTCAACAAAATGCATCTTTCCAATTACATTAATATAGAGCCCACGATCAAAGTGGTCCAACTTGGTAAGTGGCGTTACATGGGAGAAGTCGTGACATACCTTAGCCTTAGAGGTATTTCAAGGATAGAAAAGCTACCTCAGTCAATTGGGAAGATGAGAGGTTTGACGATACTAGACCTCAAAGATTGCCATAGTTTGCAAGAATTACCAGAAAAACCAAAACCAAAGATACGAGTAGGAGTAAGCTCATATCACAGCTGGTTCAAGGAGCTAAAACATTTGGATATTACAGGGTGCTACCTGTTATATCATATGCCAAAATGGGTTTGTGAGCTCTCTAATCTACAAGTGCTAAAGGGTGCTGTGTTTAATGGCTTCATGCCAGAAGGTCAAGAACAGTCTCAACTAAAAGATCTCTCAAAATTACGAAAGCTTATAAAGTTGAGCATTAAGATAATTCACCCACATCTTCTTTCTCCTGATGATTGCAATGCCTTGAAAGATTTAAGTAGCCTTCTGGTACTGACAATAGAATGGGCCAAACGTGGAACAAGTGAAAATGAAGAAAATGAAGATGGTATGAAGACTCCGACCATTTATTTCCCTAAAAATCTGGAGAAGCTGGACATTAGATGCTATCCGAATTCTGAGGCACCGGAGCTGTCGAATGCTGCAAAGTTGAAAAGGTTGAAGAGATTGTATATAAGAGGTGGGAAACTTGCTACTCTTGGGGATGATGTTGGCTGGCAAGTGGAGATATTGCGGCTCAGGTTTATGAAATTTTTGCATCTTTCTCGGTTTGAGCTCTGCGACAAATTTACTAAGTTAGAATATGTGGAAATTTATGAATGCCCTCGACTACTACATTACTTCCCAAAATATAAGAGCAGTTGGAGTAAAGAGATTGACGGGCCTTTTTCGACCCACCCGGACAACACTGGTGAGACATACAAACATATCCGACTAATATTACTTATTTCAAATCCATTGAATTTTGTAATAAATACTTAAATAAATAGAAGGATGCCGACCAAATTGTCTTAATATTGTTTCTTATAAATATGATATATCAACCAATATTATTCAGAATTGAATTTCAATGCATATAAAGATTGTGAATTTGTTTTCATTATCTTAGTAACGAATAAACAGTGCTGGGAATTAAATTTCAATGCATTATGTTTGAAAAAGATTAAATAACAAGATGTCAATGTTAATATTGTTCGACATACTAATGACATGGTTGTCCGTTTTTGTTGTTATTTTTCTTTTTCTTAGAAAAGCAAGTTCATGTGTTATTATATATTTAAACACTAAAATTAAATATGTTTTCATGATGTGTTTGTTGGTCCTACCCAAAATTCAGGTCCATATTAAATAGGTATGTATTCAAATTATTAGTTTCATATGCAACTTGCTTCATACAGTGTACTGAGATATATTATACAAATAATTTGAATACTTTCATTAGTTAACTTGAATATCAACACTTTTAATATAAATACTAACACAGTCGGTATCGATTTTGATATATTTTTTGGTATCTATATATCAGTTCCCTTTTGTCATTATCTTTAGTAACTAATAAACAATGAGTAATTAATGCTGGGAGTGTATTTAACAAACACATGAAATTGCGTCAGTTATGTTTGAAAAGGACCAGAAGTATATATATGCTGCCAATTATTTTTTGTTGCTCGACAGATATAATTATGACATGATTGTTCATTTGTATTATTATTTTTCTGTTAAAAAAAGTTCACGTGTATGCAAAAGACAAGAATTCTGTTTCATGATGAGCTAATTTGTCCTACTCCAAATTCAGGTCCATTCAACGACGATGAGCCCATTCCTACTGAACTTTCAGGTCCACACTATTATTTTGAGCAGTCCCGATTATCTTTTTTCTTCATTCATTCGAACAACAAAATATTTCTTTTACACATCATTAATTTTTAGGTGCTACATACTTTATTCCAGCTTAGTTGTGTTTTGTTATTGTAGAGCCGGTCACGCTGAGACTCGCCAATTCTTACATTGAAGAAGATCGGGCGGTTGCAAGCTTGGAATTGACAATGGAAGAAAAAGTATCGGTATCGGACATTGTGATGGTCTTGGATATTAGGAGAAGCATGAAAGGGGAGAAGTTAGCAATAATGAAAACTGCTATGCTACATTTCATCAAGAACCTTACTGATTATCCTGGTGTTCGTTTGTCCATTGTCACATTTGGTATTGGTACAAAAGGGTCGCCATTGTGCCTGATAATTGAAAACCGCCAAAGAGAAATTGAAAACCTGATCAATAGTTTCGCAGCCGACGGCTCCACCAGTGCTTCCGATGGCCTTCAGATGGGATTGGAAGTTCTGAAAGACCGTAGGTTTAGCAGAGGACGCATCCCTACAATATTATTGGTTTCAGGTTCAAATAATATTGGTGACGCTGCCCAGGTTCCAACTGGCGATGTAATTGTACATATAGTTGGTATAGGCCACGACTATGATAGAAAGGTACTTAGCTATAGGTTACATTTAGCTTTTTATCCTCACTTAATTAACTTGTTGATATTTTAATATCTAGGTACTCGAGTCTATTGCAGCCAAGAGCAAAGGAGGAAGATTTACATATGCTCGGACCATATCCGACCCACTTCCGTTTTACTCGCTTGTCTCTCCTTATTATGTTGTTGCTGATGATAAGACGCTTACCTTCATCCCGATTAAAGGGGAACCAATTATGGAGCAGATGAAAGATGGGGCATACCTACCATCCGATCATAACACTATTAGAGTTTATTTTGGCAGTCTATTTTTCTACAACAAGGTCCTCAAAGTGAGAGTGATCCTACCCCATGACTCCGATGTTGCCGAAATCCGTTATTCATACAAGTAACAAATCAATACCCAGTTACTTGCAATAAATTGAATATTTTCATAATTTATGTATCAATCAATACCCATTATCTTATTTTAATTCGTTTGCTTCAGATTAAAAGATGTTCAGTTTGAAGCCTATCGACGACTTTATCGCGAAGGGCCCAATGTCAAATTAACTGATCTCGCATGGGGATGACCGTGAGTATTGTTCTTTTCAATAGTAAGATGAGTCTAGCTTATAAAATTTCATTTGATACTCTTGGACACTTGAAACTATGACTTCTTAAAAGTCATCATAGTTAATTATATACCACTCACCAATAGTTAACTATTACTACTTACACTACTAGGTCATTTGCAATAGCGCCAAAGATGTTAATCAAACCGAGATTGAAGACGGCGTTAATCAATTACCGATTCATATTATATTACAAAGTGTGATAACATTAGTTCGGCAGTTCTGTCCCCGGATATGTAGTGCATCAATCATAGTATGCAAGCTAGTTCACTTCGTACTTTCATTTATATATTTTCATGTTGTATAAATCTAAAGTTCATATTTTAATAAGATAAAATTGATATTATTATCATCAACAAATGATACCATGTAAAAATTCAATGCTACACATGATTTACATTTGAATTTTAGCTTATATATAGAAAACATGTGATGCACTTTGGATTTTGGATAGTATGATGCTTCAGATGTCAGAAATCCATCTTTTACATTCAATTCTAAGGAAGACAGCTTACGTGGATGGAATTCATGATATATTAGACTGTTTTCTAGTTGCTCACAATTAGATATTATGATGTAAGAAAGAAAGGGATTCTCTCTTGCTCATGAAATCCAAAATCTTCACTTTCTCGCATCTATGTATTGTGTTGCGGGTTATAGAAGTTGATTTCCATCATGTTATTCCCATTCATGAGCTTTCCACTCCGGCAATTGCTGAATTATGAGCTGCCATTGATAGGAAGAGGTAAACAAATTTTATCAATGAAGTTGTTTATTAGGCTCACTTCTGCAAGTACTATTTATTTTTATCGTGTTATATAACAAGGCAGTCTCAGTGAAATTAAATATTTTATTATCAGAAAGAAATTAGATAAATGGAATAGTGGTAGCAGAAGTAATTGTAATAAGAACAATGGAAGTAGTAAGTTCAAGAAAGAAACTCACTTCTCCTCTTGAATCTTGCTTGCCAACTACTGTTTGACATGCTAATCTCCAAGTCTTTGGTTTCTGAAAAATATCCACATATGAAAAGAAAGAAAGAAGAAAGAATTTGTAAGTCCAAGATTTTAAGTAATATGATTTTGTAGGCATGCATACCCTTTAGAAACTAATACCTTCTTGAGTATCTCTTTCTCCTTAGCTGTCTTTTGAGAAAGCAACTCAGCTCCATCCACAACCTGACAATTTCATATCCAGTTGCTGTATAATATAGATATATATCTTTTAGTTGATAAATTATTCTTCTAATCACACAGGTATATATATGCATTTACCTCAACAAGGCAAGAACCACAAGTACCACCTCCAGCACAGTTCGACAACGGCCTAGCCTAAAATTAAATTTTAAGAATTAAACAACTTAATTTGATATATGGTGATCAAACAAGATTGTTAAATTGTTATGATAGATGAATGCTTACATAAGGTCCATATAGATCGATCTGAGAATCAAGCATTATATCTCTTAGTTTCTGACCTCCACAAGCCGACCGATACTGTACATCTGGCGAACCATCCGGTAGTAACCTCGACTGTTTAATCATTGCAAAGAAGAATGAAATCTCAAATTTCTACCATAATTCTGTGGTGGTAGTACTTTGCATCTATACCCACTTATCAATCAGTACAACACAAACCAACAATCTTTGGAGAGCACAATCCTTTCCATGAAAAATCAAACAAAACAATGAAGATACATGATATTGAAATTACACCTTCAATTTCCAATTCTAGTCTACAAATTAATTAACTGATTACACAGTTCCGAATTCTATCTACTGCTTGGAAGCATCGAATAGGCAAAAAAAAAACTCACATTGACAAATGCAAAATCAACAACTGGGGGTCCCTGATCAGAGTCGGAGGGGTCAGTGCCGGTGGTGGTGGTTTCATCAGTGCTGCTTGTCTGAGAGCCCATTTCAACGGCACGCAACATTCTTCTTCCCTGCCTGAGCTTCCAATTCTGAGAGAGGTGAATATGGCACTTCAAGTTGGTCGCTTTGCAGCAGCTCCTAGGTGTTTGAGGCAGCACAAGCCCCAGAGAATTAAACTGAAGAACCACCACCATCCTGGTTTGTATATCAAAAGCAGAATTCTAAAACTGATTAGGGAATTGGGGAGGAGTGAAAATGGGATGTAGTTTTGCTTTGCAGCATCTCCTACCTATCAACTTTCTTTTTTTCTTCTTTTTGGGGGTTTCACTTTTGGTGGGGCATGGTGTTCTTGCATCCTATAATCTCCAATTTTGTCTTATCACATTATCTGGAACTATTTGTGGATGTCATTGGCCTCAACTTTCTTTCTTATAGTGGGTCTGATTTTATTAGAATAAATATCCCCCGCCTGCATATTCCTTTTCTTTTCTTTTTTCTTTTTTTTTTTTTTTTGACTAGAGGTGATAATCAGGAGGATAAAAAAAACATGTCATTTTTCTATTAAATTGGAAGAAGGATTCAGTTCATGCCTATGGTAGGTAATATTTACCAACATAGAATGCAGAGAGCTGCTGAAACCAAAATTTAGTAAACTGGTAACTTCAGAAAATTTGCAGTAATCCCAATGCGCATGTATTATGTATATTTGGGATAATTTTGCAGCTTTGTTAGCTTCAGTTCCATATTATCAGCAACTTCTGATAAAAAAGGTGGAAGTTTTCCAGAATAAACCAGCTTAAATTCTTATTTTCTTGTGTACAAACGTACGTCTAATATCATGTTTTTGAAAGGCCGATAAAGTCGCAATAAAGAAAAAAATATACATACTTTTGGAGAAATCTAAACGCATAGAAGAGTAAGTAGATTGGACAAACTCATCAATGCAAGAAAAACAAAAGCTGAATAGCTAGGCTTATATACAAAGCATTCAATTTCCCTTTCAACTAGCATACAACAACTGCAAAGAACACCCTACTTCTCTGTACACTGCGATAGAGAGCTAATAATATAAAACCTGCTTTCTATTGAACAGAAAAATAACAGGACAGTTTAAAAAACTTGAAGAAGATAATACTAAAGATCATCACTAGCACCGTGCATATTCAAATTTCCCAATCATCCCGATTTTGATCATTAAATTCCATCTGCAGAACAAAAAAATTAAGAAAATCTTCAGAATAGAGAAGTACTAATTGTGTACAGAAGTGAAAGAAGAAACAGAATTTATCAATGATAGAAAACCCTTGTATAATAAATGTATAGTCCATTGGAATTCCTGATATTCCACTGACCACTTACAAAACATAACTAATTAATATGACAATTGGTCAGATTTATTTAATGAGGATCACAGCCATTTATCTTAAAAATTTTGGATCCAAACCATTCATCCTGAAAATGATGGAAGAGGGGTAAGGAGAAAAACCTGGGTATTCTTCATCCTCCTGTATTCTTGCTGAGCCTTGTACGACCTAAAAAGAGCCTGTACCCTTACCACCGACCTGGTTAATCTATCTTCAGCCTGCTGTCTACTTATCCTGAAGAAATCCTCCTCTCCAGTTACCTCATCTGCAGTCGAAGAGCTGGGGTCAGAGTCGATCCTCATGAACACTGCCACCTCAGCTGACTGCACACCACGTAGACCTCGTCTCTTATGACGCCACCTTAGAATAGCCTTTTCTACCACACCAACTGACCATATTATCTTTTTGTACTGCCTTCTCACTTGATGACCTCTAAATACAGCCTGAGAATACAAGTAAAGCATCGAGTCATACCAAAAACTATAGCAGAGGCTAAGAACTATATATCTTTACTGAGTTTGGAGAGTGTCCCATTTATGTCATACATAGACTACCAAAATCCAATTTCTTTTTCTAGTTTTCTGCTCAAGTTTAATTATTTTGCAGAGACAGCTGCGATGTAACAGTTACAAAAATAATACAACAACTCATGCTTTACCAGCTAGCATGCTGCCTCAGGCAATTACAACTAATATTTTTTCTATTCTGTGTTTTGGGTGGGAAGGAAACGGAAAATAAAGAAGAGACCTGAATCCGAATGGCTTCACGCCGCATGGCCAAGAAATCTCTGCGTATTTTCCAGGTACGAAAATGACTCTGGATGCGAGCAGCGGCTCTCATGGCCTTCTTCCTGTTATAATTCCTATATGCATTTTGAATCCTTAGAGCTGCAACTATGAACTCTGCCTCATTTTCTGGCTTCTCCAATTTTACCTACAATTTGATTGGATTTTTATTTTATGTTTCAGTGTTTCGTCTGGACTTGATAAATAAAAATCAAGAAATGAAACTGAACAAATGAACCGACATATCGAATAGATAAATATATCGCTCTATATGCAATGATACACAGTAAATACATTTATATATTCAAGAAGCTAAAACAAAAATAATTTAAATGATCTGTATGATTCTTATTTATTCTAGCACTTGTAAGTGATTAGATTGTTAAAATAATTTAGTTCAAGATCACAGATTAGCAAAGCAATAGAAAATTTTGGTCTAAATATATTTGTACCACTTCTGTTTGCAGCTTCAAGGCTCTCTCTCTAAAAGCCGCTTGTATCTTCGTTGCCGCATCTGCTGCATTTCTATAAGCTGCTAGAGAATCTTTGAGACAAAGCTCCTGTTCACTGAGGTCAGTGAAATAATGACTTTCAGGATTGCTCATGGAGGTTGATTTAGAGCTTTTGTCTGAATCAAGGTTGCCATGGAGAGACATGGCCTCAAAATGGGCAGTTAGACCCTTCTCAGCCAGATAAGCAGCTAGACCTTCAAACCCTTGCTTGGCTGCTAGATCCGCAGCTGTGGATCCACCAGGTGAATCAGGTGTGGGGTCTGTAACCAAACTAGGATTTGCTCCTGCTGATAATAAACTGGCAACCATCCTTTCCCTAAATCAACATATTTGTTTTATTGCACAACATGCATCTATTTGCAACACGGAACAGAAAAATAGCATTCAAGGGAAATGATATTCACCTGCCATAAAATGCTGCCCAGTGCAGTGCAGTCCAGCCAGCTGAATCCCTAAAATCAAGAGAAAGGCCTGAAAGAGCAAACAACCATACCGCCCAAACATAATCCAACATGGCACAAATGTGTATCACACCTTGGCCCTCTTTGTCTAAAGGTGTGATTTTGCAACCCTCTGATACCTTCTCTAGAAGCCATTCTTGAACTTTATTTCTCAACACCATCTCTAACAAACCCTTGGTATCTATCTTTCCTTCATTTATTTGTTTAATCAGACTAGTCCAGCTTTTCTCAAACACCAGTGAAGTTTGATTCACAAACTTGGTTGCCTCCTTCAATTGCTTTTGAGACAATTTGTTGGACATGGTTGAGATTTTGTTTGAGGAGAAGACAAGACGCGCCAGTCGAGTCTGTAAACGAATATCTTTCGCTTCAGGTTCAGGTTTAGGGTTTGGAATACCACTGGCAGGTTTATCATTGGTAGGGAGGTAGGTAAAAGTCATGACTTGACTTATCGGGGTTTGGCGATCTACAGTTATATAGAGCTCAGCAGGTCCAGGAGTATTTGGTGGGATCATGACACGGAATACACCAGCTTTGATGGGCTCAGCTTCTACACATGTTCCCCTGATGCTACAATAGATATTGGATTGATAAAGGTGCCCAAATTGATCAAGAAAGTCACCCACAATTAAGGCCTGCTTATGTCACACAACAAAAAGATTGTCGTAAGTTGTAACTAGGAGCAAAGATGTGATAAACAAATGTATTATTTCAAAAACAGATTGGATTTATCATGTTCTTCATTTCCAGTCAAATAAGTACAATCTGTCTCATTCATGGCCATTGCAAAGAAGTTGAACCAAGAGATGCAATGTAGTTAAACCACTGGATGAGCTGTATCAGTACTTGGCTTCAATAAGACCAGTTTTTGGCTAGCAATCAGCATTAAATAGCGATGACAATGTATAGCCATCATATTAAAATGAAAGGTTTCAAAAAGAAAATAAGTAAACACGAAAAACGAACCTTTGCTCTGTCGGTGCAATATGCCCAATCTGGAGAAACGTCAGTAATATTATATACAAGGTTTTGGCCAGGAATGAGCTCAGTCAAAGGGTCATCGATTAGACCAAGGGCCTCTTGATCGTATGAGCCTGTTATGGGTACTCCATACATCAGAGGCTGGGAGTAACCAGTGTAATCAGTTAACGTACCGGATGGTTGATTATATGGGCTTTGTACTGAAGTCAAGGTACCCTGTTCAGAAAATTTCATTAATACAATAATAATATTAACAAGAAGTTTAACACAGCACCTATAAGGGCAATATTGTATAAATAAGAAAACTACTGGCTGAACATTGATAATACTTTGCAAACAGGTATATAGAGGTACCCTGCAATATTAAATGTATGTATAGTGCTCACATTATTAGACTCCTTGGTAACAGCATGGTCTTGAAACACCACAGAACTCAAACCACCTGCCATTCACGTCAAAATAAAACCATTATAATCTCCTATACATCACAGACAAATTAATGTTCAGAGGTTGCACATTCCAGATCAGAAGTACCATCTCAATCCCACCAAAAAGACTGCACCAACTCATGACTAGCAGAATGCATAAGAAGTTAATAGGACAAGTGACTAGTTGACAAGTTACCTTGCTGATTTGGCATAGAATTTTCCTCAGTTGGAGACTCTATCAGATCCTCCCAGTCTAGGGTGTTTATTTCTTCGAACGTAAACTCTTTGTTGTCTGTTCCTTCAATACAGTAGACCAAAAAATGCAAAGCCAGAAACAATATAAAATACTTTCAACAAACTAAATGTCATACTCCTCAAAAAAAATAAATAAATAAATCTCAAACTTTATAAGTGCTGTATAAGTAAACTCACTATGATTCCTTTCTGAGTTAAATTCATCAGACACTACCCCACTTCCTGATACCTCAGAATGTTGAGAAATTGAATTTGAATCAGAAGTTGGCGGGATCAAATTCAAATTCTTTCTGGGTAAAGGTGTTGAATCGCCAGATCCCATCACCAATGCATCAGGTGAAAATGTACTTTCCTGATTTGCCAATACAACAACACGAATTAGCAAAAGTTATTGTTGTCTAGACTGCACTATTCACAGTCGAGAATGTTGACAACACAAAGCAAAAAATTAAAACCTCAGTAAAACGCCGGTAATGCACAAGAACTACACGCTCCAAATCCCTAAAAAATAACAAAAAAAATGGCTGTTAAGTGTCGATAATAAATGACAAAAGACACATTTAGGACTTGAAGACAATAAGAGAGATGATTTTGGTGCAAATAACTATTATAGAAAGTGATGCCCTGGATGACAAGCTATAACAAGATGAATACCAAACACTGCTACCAACCGTATCATTGTTCAGTCTTGCGAAAATAAAGTATATAAGTACCAAACATTACCTATCATATTAAGCTAACATGTCACAAGACTCGAGAAATAACATCCTAAATCTCAATCTGATCTTTTTGTTTTATATTTCCCTTCCAAAACCTAAACCTATCAAATGCACTTCAATTGATAGCCACATGACATCACATGGCAGTAACATTTGGTAAGTAGCAAATCATGCAGCTAGAGACTTATGAAGGTAAGAACAGAACAGAATATATAGATCTTTCTGTCGTTCATATTTTTTTTTTCCATAAAAGTTCCAAAGAATTAACCAAAATTTCCCTTCCAAAAAGACTAAGAATAAGAGATAGTCTACGGTCCAGTCCAAAACGTGACTCAGGTTAATTACAGTTGAGAGCACACTAGATCAACACAGTTAATGTTACTATTCAGCAGGTAGAGGGAGCTGTACTTGTCAAGAAGCCAGTAGCACCGACGGAAAAAATTGGGGTCATCTTCTCCTCTTGCATAATACACATGCACTCTTTCTTCATTACCAACCTGGTATTGGTAATTATAAATTATAAAGATAAGCATTCCTAATATACCATGGCACCAAATCAAAGAGAATGCAGAGTTGCAGACATATATAAACCAGGATTTATTAAACAAACTCTGTAACCATAAATCTTATTTAAATTAGAAGCTGTGGAAATAAGTTACTCACTTTATTAAGATATTTTGGTCTACAGAAATAGAAGCTCCAACTAAGATACTATGATTTTATTTGATATAAAGTAGCATATTGTCACTTCTTGATTCTATCAAATACGTATTTTTCCTTACTAAGGCTACTTTTCATACTTTAATTTCTTTGTATCAATATATGCAAATAAATCAGCAACACTTGACCTTTAGCTTCTCATGAGCTTCTTGCACAGCCTTCCCATCCTTTTTCTTCTTCCAATTGTGCCCATCCTTTCTGAAGTTTCTTACCACCTTTCTATCATATAATAAAACCGCACCACCTACTCAAGAGAAGTTAAAAATTAAGAAAGAAAACAGACCATCTTTCTGTACCGAAAGTCCAAAACATACATGCCAAGCCCGTGCCAGTTGGTACTGAACTTGATCAGCATAAAAGAAGAAAGTTGTATTTTCAACTACTTCATTTGCTCCAATTCAACAAATTAAAACTAAAGCATACAGATAAGAATCAGTCAAGCTTAATACTGTTGCGATCATCATATCCCTAAATTCCACCGCACCATATTAATTATGCACATAAACACCTATCTGGATCTGTTAACACATGTGAGTGAATCCGTAAATAGAGAGAGAGAAAGTACTTGGTGGATTTACAACAGGCTGCGGTTGAACTTTCAGAAGGTTGTAATTAGATAAGATGGCATGCACTTCATTTGGCCTAAACCATCTTGTTGCAGCTTCTTCCAGAAGTTTCTCTATGTGCAAATCTGCTCATTACAAATCAGTCAATCACTACTATGCATGAAATTTTGACCGAGTAGACTGTCTAATAAACAAATTCTAAAATTCACAACAATTGATCACTGTGCTTAACGAATAATATTAAAGGTTGCAATAAAATTTAATAATCACAACTCACAGGTACAAAACTTGCAATTCTAGGGTTCAGCAGTTGTACCAAAAAAGTTGTTTATTACTAAATTATACAGTTTACTTACTTTAATATTAGAATTTAATCTCAGAGGAGTGTAGTTTTGAATGAAAGATTTTGCTAGTACAAAGATTCAAGATCATAAATTTCTGACAATAAGCTCATATACTTCTTCCGATTTCCAGAGTAGCAAGTAGCAACCTATACTATCAGTCTATAAAAACTAAAAAGTTCATTAAAAGTTCTTACCACACCATCTACAACACCATCAGGCACAATCAAAACTCAAATATATTTAAATCTAATACTTGAAAAAAAAGAAAAAAAAAAAAGAAGAAGAAGAGGAAAACATATGATGATAGTAATAGTAAAGATTTACAGTTAACAGTTGAGCAGTTGTGCAGACAAATTAAAGTAATTTATTACTGAATTATTATAGACTCCATTACATTCTTTAGACTAAGAATAGCATAATATTGAATCAAAGTTTGCTAGTGGAACGATTCAAGACTGATAAAAATTGCTGACAATTAGCTCATATCATCACGATTTCACCACAGCGAGTAGCAACGAACGTGTATAAGAAGCTAAAGTTCTTGCCACTCCATCCGCGACACGAATTCAATCAAATCTTTTGAGTAAAAGAGACAGACAGACAGACAGAAAACATTAGTAAATTGCGAAACGAAGCGACAGGGCACAGAACAGACCTGCGACGTTCTGGAAGCCGTGGATCTCAGCTCCAGCGAGTGGCTCCGGCAGGCCGCCTGCCTCCATCGCTGCTCGAGAAAGGGAGAATCAGAGAATCAGTCAATCGATCGAGAAGGAAAACGATTTGGAGAGAAGATGCGGAGAAGGGAGGAAGGGGGTGAAAAGAGCGAAAAGTAAAACAAACGCGAGACGCGGTATTTTCCGCGATTTAACGCCCCGATAAATACGAGTGCTTATCCCCTGACTTACTGCATTGTGCAGTTCACGATAACAGCCGTTGGATCGTCTTAAGATCCGCGCACGCACGATATTAAACCAATCCAATGGCTATCATTGTGAACTGCACAATGCAGTACAGCAGGGAATATGAATTCCGGTAAATACGCCCACCAACGGTATTTTCCGCTGCCGCCGTTTCAGCGACCGTATCCGTTGGATTGATTTGAGATGCGTGCGGTATGGTTTTGATGAGCGGCTGTGATTGAGTGGTACAGTTAACGGCAGGGGAAGTGGGCACAGCGAATTTGAGCTAGTAGTGGGGCCCAATGCACAGTGACAATAGAAGCAGCTTTTTCTTATTAATAATATGAAAAGACAGAGCAGTAGATGGTTTTACCCCGAATAAATTATTGAATATTGACTCTTGACTTGCTGCCAGTTCCAGGTCACTTCCTCCAGTGTCATCTTTTTTGTCATCTCCGGTCAATTGAAGGGAGCGATTAATTGCTACGTGAAGGTCAGGGCAGTAGAAAAAAAAAAAACTAAAAGGAATTTGCGGTCAGATATTTTGCTGAATAAAATGATGCAAGTTATTGTTGTGATTAATTGCGTCTTATTACTTTTCACATTTCTAAAAGGAAATATATTACACGATTATATTGGTTTTCTTCAATTGAAAGCATGAGAAAAACAATTTTTTTTTTTTTTGTCACAATAGTTTGACCCTGTGAAATGTGAATGCAATACTTACCCCACGCCTTGATATATTTGGAATCTATAATCTACAATTATATTAGTCCTACGCAGATTACTGTTGACCTACAGTTACAAACAACAGTAAACAACTTAGATATTTCGTTTAACAGTGTATAGACATTCCTCTATCTAGATTTGATCCATAGTGTATATTTGATGCTGCATCCTCTATGTAGTGGGCCTAATCAAAGAAATTTGCTCTGGACGCAAGGTGTCCGGATAATTTGGCTAAGGCAAATAAGATAAAACTGTAAATGATGATAGGTGATGATGTTAGTAAACAAATCTCAAAAAATCAAAAAGGTTTGAAGCAAGTGAGTATCCTATGTGATAACTCAATTTTTGAGTTACCTGCCCAATTTATCTGCACCGTTGGATTTGTAAATACGGTCAAAGGCAATCTGAGCGGTGTCCATTGAGATTCACGGGGCTGTTTTTAATAGCTTTGTACGGATAACTCAATTTACTGTAGAGATTTGGGATGTGCTTTGTGCTTGTGCCCAGGGATTCATTTAACGCAAAAAAAAAAAAAAAAAAAGCAAGATGAGTAAAATAATATTGAGTAATACTAGCGTCGACAAAATATATGTTCATAGCGTCCACATTTTATAAATTTAATATATATATTACAAAATCGAATATATTTGTTACATTCTTCGAACGTCTACAAGCATATCAACAATTTTTCGATGGACGCAAGAGATTTCTCAATAATATTTACATTTTGCCAAGTTGGCCACTAGGCATCATTGCCATTAATTTAAATACCTTTATGTATAGTGCATACATCATGTAAAATGCAAATTAATGTGTGAGAATAATCGATAATATCGTTTTTCTATTTTTTTATCATCATTGTCTTTGAACTAATCTCTTTTCATACTTCATATTCTATAGTTCCATTTTAAGTGACTATAAATTCAATATAATAGTTATTTAAAATTGAGACGTAGCGGAGCGCGTTTAATTTCTTATTTACATAAAACATTTGGGGAATTATAATTATAATTACATATATAAAGGACGAAAAATAACAGAGAGAATGCATAATAGAGCTAGCATTTTATTTTATTTTTCAGAAAAATTGAGCTTACATTTGTTGATTGACACTATTCCCACAATTTTTCCAAATTCAACTGTAGTGAAAGAAACCTTTTATCTCTCTTTCTTGAGATAAAAATGAGGATCAAGACACTCAAATTTAAATATCTATAAATGATCTCCCATTCAGGTTTCAAACCCGCGACCTCCCACATGGAGAACGTTATTTTTAGTTCGTTATTTTTAGTTACTAGACGTAAGGCTAGTTATTTTTTTATCCTTTGAATGTTTGAAGTAACGAGTCTCATACTTTAATGACTGCTCCGTATAACTATAAACTCGTCTTCATAAACTTTTGGTATATATCAAACTATGGGTCGGTATATGCTGAGATCCAAAACCAATCTCAGGTCCTGAGATTCCGTTCTGATGGTTTTCAGAGTCCGTATCTGCTAAGTCCAGATCTCTGGGTCTCCGAGAACCGTCAGATCGAGATCTCAGGACTCTGAGATCGGTTTTGGATCTCAGCAGATACCGATACATCAAACTATACGTTGGTCTATAGTATAGTGTAGCTTAATTAATTAATGAGTAGGTTATCACGGCATAGTGAAATTGACTGCTCATTTATTTATTTAAAAATTAGGCACTATTATTAGTAGCTTTTTTTTCAAACCAGATTAATTGCATAATTGACTCGTACAAATTTTATGTCGGTCCGTTTACAATAAACGGACTTTCTTATTTGCGTAATACATATTACTTGTTCAACTTTGTCAAAAATTGTCCAAAGCATTAAGAAATTTGTGCAAAGACAAAGACTTCAGAAAAGTATGTTGTCCCTTGAAAAGGAGTCCGTATCTGCTGCAATCCGATTCCGATCTTAGTGTCTTGAGATCGTAATCGGACGGATATGAATTTTAGGGAGGTTTTTTTGAATTAATCTCAGCCATTGTAAGTGAGGTCGCATGCTCCTGAGATCGGAATCTCAGTTGATTTCAACGCCTTGAAAAGTATAACGGAACAGTGCCACTACTCTGTCATTTAACTTGGTCCCGGTAGGTGACTTTTTATAGAAAAAATAATAATAATAATAATAATAATGTTCATAGCACCATGCAAACTTTATCCTCTTTGCTTGTGTGGTCCATAATTTTTATGATTATATTAACAACAATCAGTTGTAGGGAAGAAGAGTCAACTTTAAACAATGTAACTAATTAATTTTCTTAATTAATTGTGATGTCAGTTGAAGTTACTCTGTAAATTCATGTGTATCCTGATGGGAAAAGGATGTGTCAATTTATTTAGCCAACAAAAAGAATTCTTCTATCAGAGAATTGAACATGATACATTAATATTATGTAGTTCTTTCTTTAAAATATTACAAGAATTGAACATGATACATTATTATGGTATTAGGTTCATACCATATCATGCCAAAAACATTCTTTTGTAATTTTTTTCTAAATAATTTAAATTATAATGAATAACGCAACAAATTAACATGTTATAGCCTATTATATTATTCATGAATTTTATAAAAACTTTTGTTTGTTTTAAGAAGAAAAATCAATATATTTATTTTTACATAATAAAATAACAAACAAATTATTTATTTTATAACTGGAATATATATTGGATTATAGATTTAGAGTTATCTGAATCTGAATTTTTATCTTTTGTCCCGGCCACATTAGTACATCTATCTAGCGGAGATGGACTCCTGCCTCTTGGGGTTATTCACTTATTCTCTCGCTATCTTGCGTACTAGAAAGTAACGGCCCAGAATGGACAGTGTATCCACAGTTCCACACTAACTAAAGATGTTTTCAATATTTTATAGTTAGAGGTAACAAAATCTGAACCGACCTGAAAAATTCACTCGACCCCTCCGTCTCAAAACCCGACATGACCCGATCCGAAACCCGAGCTGACTCGGGAAAAGAGATGTAAAATATGACCAAACCTAAAAAACCCGTCTGACCCAACCCGACCCGACCCAAAAGTTGTTGGCCGTCAACCCGATATTCAACCCGACCCGACCTGAACCCGACCCAACCTAACCCGACAATATCTGCCATCTCTACTTTTATTGCCTCTATTTTTTTTTTTTTTTTTTTTGCAAAAAGAGAGGAGAAAAAGGGAAGTCTGAAAGAGCAATAGTGCGAGCATAATGTCCCACATGAACATGATGCCCTATTGTGTTTTGTTAAAGGCTCAATTATTTCATTTGCATAATTGCATGCAACTATTGTCATGTCATATTATTAGCGCTTTGTGTAGTTGAAGACTGGGAGTTAATTATTATTTAACGAAGCTTTATTTAATTCAATACTTTCCGTGTGGGGGTCGCGGGTTCGAAACCCAGATAAGAGGTCTTTATAGACATTTAAATTTGAGTGACTTGACCCTCATCTTTATCTCAAAAAAAAAAAGCTTTATTTAATTATTGAATATCCAAGAATAAATGTCTAAAATAGTATTTCATAGCATCATTACTTAAATAAATTAATATTAGATACTAGTAGTTTTCAGTTTTTATGGAGCCGTTCGGCAACCCCTTCTTAGGTCTCCTTAGTCTTCCTTTAGCTTCCTTAGTCTCTTAATCCTTCCGAACGCAAGCTCCTTAACACGGATTAAAAGTTTCTCCTTAAACCTTCTTTTGACCGGGGCTTAAGCCTTGCTCAGATCCCTAAGGAAGCTATATCCATAGCTTAAGGCTTAAGTTTTTTTAAGCCATTTTTCTTTTTCCGAACAAGTGTGGCTTAATGAGACTTAAATATTTAAACCTCTTTATATATGCCGAACAGCCCCTATATGTTTTAACAGTTTTGGAATCATTTTATATAGCACAGGTGATAGGTGGGATTCAGAACGTGTCCATTCAAGATATTTCTGTGGTTGAAAATGCAGATCAGTGCCCTTGGGTTCAGGTAATTTCAGTTGTGATTTCATATGCTGTCTTTTCTAGAGTATGTTCGTAAGGTCTGCTTTGAAGTTTAGCTTGATATGCGTTTTCGGTTTGTATGCTCAGTTATTTGGATTTTGGGCTAATGGGTAGTATTATTCTGAAATGATGGTATTGTTTGTTGAGTCATAGATAGGTACCACTTTTTTATTTATTCACCGGTCTACCGTATTTTAGATGAACAAATATCATTTTTCAGTAAACATTTATATCTTTCCAATCAACATATATCATTTTCTAGTAAACATTTATGCAATTGTGACAAGCACATGGGTGTGTCAGATTGTGAGAGGGGTGAATGGGTGGCTTACTTTATAGATGGACTCTACATGTTTTCCATTGTTTGTTAGGTCATAATTTTTTTTTTTTTTTTTTGAAGAAAAACTTTGAGCTGTTTGGTAAATCACTACACAACACAATCCTTGTTTTCTTCCGCATTGGCACAACAAACCTTGTTCTCATATGGGGAACGGGCCCTGTAAAGTGTAAACCAAACAAAGGTTGTAAATACCGAACGGGCCCTGCAGAGTGTAAACCAACAAAGGTTATAAATAGCGAACGGGCCCTATGATTGATATGTGGATTGTGCTCACGAAATTGACTAGTTGTGGCTATGATTGATGCTGGCACCATTTTCATATGGGAAGGGTTCAATTATGAATGTTCAGTTTATATTTAGAAACTTGGATCTTTTATATTTTAGCATTGTATTTTGTAAATTTTTGCCTCATACAAAGAGAAGGGTGATGAAATGAAATATACACTCTTTCAATAAGAGAAACACACACACACAACGCTTGAAGTTTAGTCAATACGTGTAACAAAATACAAACTAACAATAGGCATGCATAAATGCAGGCAAGGATCAGAAATCCCTCATTATTCTTATACCAATCCAAACCGGGGAATAAAATAATAACAATATTGCTTTCTGATATTTATTATTTGTCAACAGTTTCATGTTGATTTTTGTCAAGCAACTAGAAAAATATAACCCAAAAAAAAGACAAATTACAATTTTGCTTACAAATCACCTACGAGCTAGGAGGGGAAAATCAGAAACTACAAAAAAAAACTACCTGTTTTATAACAAAACACAATAATTGTCCACAAAAAAAAACTGAAGTACCTCGTCGACTAATTCGGTACCCTGAAAATTCTGATGTTTATCTACTCATTAAAAAGATGAAAAGAATGCATTCAATTTAACCAAAAAGATGGAACATCTTCATTTTACTGTTTTTTCCTGTGTGGAAGGAGAAACCAATGGAGTAAACAAGAAGTTTCCAGAGTATATGGCTTCTTTATCTGTTAACCAAAGAAAATTTTTGATATCTGGATGATAAATCACAACATGAAAAAACAAATGATCTAAAAGATTTAATAAACTAACCTGTCAAAGAAAGACAAGTTGATTCCCTACGTGTGTATCTGGCCATTGCCTACGAAGAAGTACAAAAATGTCATACTTTCACAACTAGAATTCATTCATCAATGTATCAAGAACAATAATAAAAACCTGGACAGAAGTGGAAGCAGCATCTTTCATGGAATCAGAACCATCCTCAGAGAAAATATTCCTATTAAATAAAACAAAAATTGTAACAAAAATGTCAGAAAGCAAATTCCTTGACCCCACATAAAATTTAATTGGCAGCCACTGTCACTTTTTTTTAAAAAAAAATATTATAAAATTATGAAATGTCAGGCTACAAGACTCCAAGTAAAAGATATGGATTCATTTACTATTAAACCTAAATTACATTATGCACAATAGACAAAACCAGTGAAAGTATGAACTACGAAATATTGAAATGATGATTAATAAATTCAGATTTTTAATTATAGTGTGACAAAAGAAATTAAAAAAAAATACCTCCATAAAACATTGGCAAGATCTTGATGCTTTGCTTCTTGAGACAGAGCCGTGTCATATGCCACTATATTCCCATAAAATATTTTCTCTAGATCTTTCATCCACTTTGTCAGCAGTAAGTTTACCTATCATAGTATCGTGACCAAACCTAACTCAGGCAATTTCCAAAAAAAATGTGTTGCTAGTAACAATTATTTGGGTATGGTAGAGGATGGAAGGGTTATCCCCAAATTTGGAGTGTAGAGGATGGTAGGATTCTCAATACAAACTTGTGTCTTGTTTTCCCTCCTCTCCCATCCCCTTTCATAGGTTGCCCTCCAAAATTTTGAGTTGTGGAACAAGTAACAATTATTTGGGCAATCCGGTCACCCCTCCTCTCCCCTACCCTTCCCTCTCTCTCTCCTCTCTTCTGGAGCAAAACCTAAGGGTTCTTTCCTTATTGGCTTGATTTCTTTCTTTTTGTGTTTGCGGAATTTCAAAGTTAATGGGACTTGGAAACTTGTGGGGGAAAAAAAAAGAAATCAGTATGGCAAGAAGCACACAATTCATAATGATTTTAAGCTGCCCATAACCACAGAGGTAACAGTACTGTACAAAGCCATTAGTGTTAACTAGCTCGGTGGTTAAATTCATAATGCAAGATTCTGGTAAGATTATCAGCATGTATTGATGTATTGCAGAAGCTAGATTGGTAACTAAAAAGCAGAAAACAATACCCCAGCCTTAGCAACCCTCAGTTCAAGGTCATGATTGTAGATTTCATATAGATATTGACCAAATTCAGTGCCCTCTTTCCCATCTTCTTTCAACCGGCGCAACACAAGCCACATGTGAAGCACAAGCAGGGAGAATGTTGTTTTAAATGTCTTCTCCAAGTTAAACACTGGACCAGAACATATTTATCATGAATATATTCAAACGCGATAAACTATTTTAGTAGAAACCATGAAAGCATGTCAGTTGAAATATAAGTACACCATATATTGAGAATTTTTGGCAAATGACTGATCGTCTAGATATGGTATGAGAAAAATATATCCTTACTCCCAATAAAAGGAGATTGGATTTTTTAACATGAAAATTCTATCTTCTCCAAAGAAGAAATCTCAGCCGTTGATTGTTTATTTAGATTGATCACCACCGTTGAAGTACATTAATGTTCCAGCCCGTTAAAATTTAAGACCCATATCAGTTTCCTCACAAGGGATGAGTTTTTGGCCCTTTATTATAAGAAACAATAATTTCAGCCCAAAGCAAGGCGTGGACTCTTTACTAGTTGTGAAACAAAAGAGTTGGCCAAGCTCTAGCTGTAATGGGATTGGCAATTTCTGAGTCTGGTTACATGTATCCAACCGCAGCAATATCAGCAACTGCATATCAGTTTCCAGTTTCTAAGGATAGGTTTTAGTTGAATGACATCCAATAAATTGTGGAATAAGCAACAGCTACCAAAGACACTTACCATCATATATAGGAGGTTTGTCAACCTGAGAAAGTATCCTCTTATAAACTACATTTGCCCCACGAATAGACTTGCTTTGTTTACTGTAGAACAAAAGCAACTTAAACATAACTCTCTTAATCCCCGCAAATTCCGGTTCTTCGATTCTCAAAGGAGAATCTTTCGCCAGAGCCAGTGAACACGGTTTCGACCAAAACATGGCCTGAAGATTAGCCTTGACCTGAAAAAGAATCAAAATCAGAACTGTTCTGGATTGAAGTATCAAGGATGCAAGCTACTGATTGAATCCGATCCGATCCGAGTACGGACGGAAGAGGCTCACCTCGGGGGGCTTCTCCGAGACGTCGCAAGGAGACGGATGAACGGCGGCCTTGGAAGAGAAGGCATTGGCACCGAGGAAGCAGTGACGAGTGATCTCTTTACCGGCACTCGTGGAAAAGATGTTCGACTGAGATGATGACAGCGCGGAGGTGAGGCGCGGCGCCGCATTCCTCAGCCGCGACAGCATTGTTTCGAATTGGGGAGTGGAGAGCGGCGGAAGTCGGGAGGGCTTTGCTTTGCTTTGCAGAGTGGAAGGGAAGAGGAGAGAAGGAAGGAAAGAGAGGCGCGATCGACGCGGACACACGACGGTCCACAAGCTCGACGGATGGACCGGTAGAGCACCCGGTTCATTCTGGACTTGGACAGTGATGCAGTATTGTTTGCGAAATTTCGATTATTAAAAAAAGTTAATTTCATTATTAAAAAAAATAAAGTTAATTTCGTTTTTAACTGAATCGGTGATACTACTATCTGCTAATTTATCTTGACTCTAACGTGCTCATAAATTTATTAACATTTGTTATTTCTCTTACGGACCTGATAACTGCACCCCTTAAAAATCTTCTTTAACTGTACCCCAATATAATTTTACATTTTCCGTATTATAACAGAAAAAGTGGTTATACTAACACGCAAAAGTGTTTATCCTAACCGCTAATATAGTTTATACAAATAACTAAATGCGTATTAAAGAACCGGAGCAATGGATGTGAGGTCGGAGATGGTGGCGGAGGTGCGGGCGGAGGGGGGCGGAGGTGCGGTCGAGGGGTGGTGGAGGTCTGGCAGAGAGGGTGGCGATGGGCGGAGGTGATATGGTTGTGGGAAGGAAATCAATGGAGGAAAAAGAATGAAAGAATAAGAATGGAGTGCAAATAAGGAGTGTAGTTAAGGAGAATAAGAATAATTTCTCTTTTTCTTAATATGCATTCATATTTCATTATGCATGTTCTTCGATTTTTTTTTAAAAAATAATAATAATAATTTGCCCATCTCTTAATTTGCAGTCTTTATGATGACTTACGGAGTCTTTTTCTTGATTGCAGTGTTTGAGGGTGTGTTTGGATGTGCAAGATTAGCACTACTCTTAGAGTAGCATTGCTAACCTAAAGTTTTGTAGCATCCAAACATAAAATAGAAGTTTGAGTTAGCTCCCGATTAGTTCTACTCTACTAAACCATGGATTGTTGGTTTAGTGAAGTAGTGCTTTGTGAGGTTAGTAAAAATAATAAAATATCTCACTTCCCTTTCTTTACTGGAAAATCAAAGAGTTGGAATGTGTATAATTTCAATTGGGAACCATTTTTGTTATTTGTTTTGTAATTTTAAAATCGGGTTTAATTCATGATGAATCAAAAGTGTCAATTTTGAAGAAAAAAAAAATTGTATGGGTTAAATACATTTCAGATATAACAATATTAATATTAAAATAAAACAATAAAAAAAATTTCTAACGGTTAGAAACATATTAATATATCAAACTGTAGATTTTAGATGTAATAAGTTAGGATCAAAACAAGAGTTGGTTAGAAAAAAATATAATCCAATATTTTATTCATTCCCACCATTGCTACTCAAAAGTTACCATCCAAACAATATTTTAATAACCGGAATAGTAAAAAGTTAGTTCTACTCACACGTTTCCCGAGTTAGCACTAACCTCACACTACTCTCAATCACTAACCCAAATATCACTACTCATGCACTAATTCTTGCACCATCCAAACGCACCATTATTGAGTGGGCGAAAAAAAAAAGAGTGAGGCTATGGTAATATTAATAATACAAAATAGGTTCTACTACGGCTCCATATTATGATATTTGAAGCTCAATTGATTGATCTATACCGCTCAATGTGATCTCCATATGTTAACCAAATTTTATATTTTTTAGAATTTTTTAGCTATATATTTTGATATATAAAAAAAACCACATTTTTGAATGGTCTATAATGTTTATATTAAGTCATTTTCTAATTATCTAAAAAAATAGTAAAAAAGCATCAAAAATTATAAATTTTGGTCTACAATGATATTTATATATGGAGATTATATTGAGCGGTTTGGATCGGTTAATTAAACTTTAAAAATGATAATATTAAGTCATATTACGGGACACTTTGTACTATTAATAGCACCATAGCCTCACTCAAGAAAAACTTGTTTACGGTGAAGGAAAATTGCATACACACAACAGATGACAAAAGGTTGGACCTTGGAAGGACGTACTAAAATGTAACATTGCATATTTTACACACGCGAGTAAAAAAAAAATTAACTCCACATAAGACAGATAAACCTATTAAAATTGTCGGCTATTACTTCTACGGCTGACAGAAAAGTTCGAAACTCAGTAACTCCGATTGAGTTCGATTCGGTCTAAAATCGATTCGATTTGTTGTCAGCTCAATTCGGTTTGAGCTCGGCTTGATTTTTTTTTTTTATTCGATTCGTAATAGCTCGATATACAGTAATTTGCACATTTTTTAAACTATTTTGTCAAAATTGTTTGTAATAATATTCTCATTTTATTATTTAGTTAACAAAATATAATTATTTTATTATTAAATTAATAAAATATAATTTTTTAACCATTATTTATTACAAAACTTGTAAAAATAGAGATAATTTGTTTATATTAACAAAGAAGGACAAAATAATATACTTATTTTAGCTCTAATTATCTATGATAATACGGAAAAAAATATAAAATTATAATAATTGAGCTTGTATGGAGCTCGGAACTCGATTCGAGTTCGAGCTAGTTCGATTCGGTTTAGCTCGGTTCGATTTTAGCTCGAGTTCGGTTTAGCTCCAGCTTGATTCGGTTCAAGTTCAATTTGGATCAAATTCGATTTGATTCGATTCGTTTACAGCCTTACTTCTCTCCATTTTTTTTTTTTTTCTGTTGGATGACGTCCCTCATTAAAAGACTCCACAAGTCATCATACTCTCATTAAGGTCTCCTTGCTATCCCTCCAGCAAGAATTTTTCTTTCTTTTGGGGTCTAACCCCATAAGTCCATAAACAAATTTTAAGCATCTATATCCTCTAATTTGAAATATTAAACACCAATATAGTACAATCTAAACGCACATTCAAATTATGAAATAATCATGATACTTATAAAAAAAAAGTTCGAATCGAACATAGATGTTTAATTCATTTTTTTAAAGGCTTAGACAGAAGAAAAAAAATCTTAACCTCCAACAGCCGGCCCCACTCTTTCCACCACACCCCTCTTTAAAAAAAATTTCGAATCCAAATTGTTTGTTCCACTTATATTTTATTTATGTATGTCTATCCTTGTACCTTTTAAATTATCATGATCTACTTTAGGTGCCACTTTCTGAATACCGTTCCTATAAAAACTTTAGCTAAGGATTTAGATTACTTGATGATTTCTACATAAAAGTCTTGGGGAATGGGGATTGCATATAATATTGTTTTTAATATTGTTATAAATTTATCATAGAGATAAAAAAAAGTTATAAAAAATGTGCTGGGTAGTTTGGCTGCCTAATGTCATTGTAGATTATTTTCATTCAATGTACATGCTAATTTAAAAAAAGTATATATATATGTATGTTAATAATTCTACCATGCAATCGATCTTTTAGTGCTGTCATTATTAATTCTAAAATAATTATTATATCTCCTGGCGATATTTGAATTAAACTAGTAAAGAGCGCACGCCTTGCTTTGGGCTAAAATTGTTATTTCTTGTAATAATTTTTTAAGATAATATGTAATGGGTCTTATATTGAGAAAATTGATATGGCCTTAAATTTTAATGGGCTGAGACATTAACGTCAACGGGCATTAACGTAAATTAACGCGTCTGATCTATCCAAGAAAATGATCAGCGGTTCAGGTTTTTCTCGGACTGAGGTGCGTTGTTTCCTCAATCGGAACTCTCTCCCTAAAGGCTTGCCCAATTTTACTCCCACTAGTAAAAAAACCACACCTTGCTTTGGGCTGAAATTGTTATTTCTTATAATAAACTTTTTAGATAATATTTAATGGGCCTTAAATTGAGATAATTTATATGGGCCTTTAATTTTAATGGACTGAGAACGTCAACGGGTATTAAAGTAAATCAATGGTTCTGATCTATTCAAGAAAATGATCAACGGCTCATGTGGGTGGATAGCCCTTTTATGTCATTTTTTCCAATATGCTTTTTATAGTAAGGATATCATAATTATTATTATGATGCTCTAATCAACAATATATGGTAAAATGATATATCAAACAATCATATTTTTCAAAACATTTTCTTAAACGTAATTTACAATAATTAAGAATGAGGATCTATTTAAAGTAACTACATCCATCCATACCTACTGTCAACTAAACGGAGACGTGCCAACGGACAGTTAATCGTCATTTCGCAACTAACCATGGTCACACGTTACAGGCTACAGCCACACGGTCGCTATTTGATTCCGCAACAGACAAGACATAGAAAATCTTAATCCCTTCATTTAAACTATTCTTAAACCGAAAGCGACACGTCACCACCTCTTCCACTCCCCACTCTCTCACCCCCGTACCCAAATCCCCTACAATCCCTAACCTCACATCCCATCATACAACCCCTCCGATCCCCTACCTTCCATCTCAAGACCATAGTGACAAGTTAAAGGTTCGGGATTCGTTCGGCAAGGTCAAAAGTTCGGGATTCGGGAATAATTTGTTTGTCATAATATAATATATCTAAATTGTATTATTATATTGTAGAATATAAATTTATAAATTCATGATAGAGTTTAAGTTATAATATATCTGAGACTACAAATTCATAAGCTACAAAGAATCCTAAAACAAAAAAAGATTAAGAGATAACCAAAAGCCAATAGGTGTTGTACGTGAGAGAGAGAGTTGGAATTTTCCTCAAAAAAAAAAAAAGTTAGAATTGACAGAGTTTTTGGAGACAGTATACAAGAGACTATTGCCTAAGGACTATTGCCTATTCAATATGCTATTCAGCTATGTAATTATTGCGCTTCATCTCTCTTCACGGGAGCACGCACAATATTCAACAGTGTGAGACGCACGACATTTCAGGTAAATTTTCAAAATTCCAAATGGTTAAACCCACGAATTATACCGAACTATTCGCATTTAATTCGTAAAATTCGTTTTATTCGCGAATTATTCGCATATAATACGAATAATTCGGGAAATATTGAATTATTCGCTGTTCTGTACTTCATGAGTCAAAATACAAATAATTCGCGAACCTTATTACAAGACTCGCACAGAACCTACAACAAACCATCCACACCGTCTGTAGACCGCTACGTAACTTCCCCTTAAGCAGCGGATAAAAATCCCCCAAACTTCCACTAGTATCTGTACCCCGTTAGCTTCCCTTTCACTCTCCCCAGCTATTCCGAATTCATATCCCCTGCTGCACTGCATTGCGCAGTTCACACCTTCATCCGTTGGATCGTCTCAAGATCCACGCTGTCAAGAATCTTAATCCAATCCAACGGCTGGAGTGCTGAGCTGCACAGTGCAGCAAGTCAGGGGATGAGCACTCGTCGCTACTTTAATTAACACTTTGTGCTGCTGCTTTCTGGCTTCTCTCGCTTTAACAAACTTTACCGTTCGCTCTTCAGTCTTCCCCTTTACTTAACACTTCGCCCTCTCTTTCGACTGCACTGAGTTCTTACTTCTTGCGACAATGCGGCCCGGTTCGAGTTCCGATCAAGATCCGGCCGCGTCGAAAAACCCTAGGTCCGACCGGCCCGGACCGTGGCCGCCCCGGATCGAACCGTTTGTGCCCCGGACCGATCACAACCCCACGGAGCTGCGGACCTGGGCCAAGCGCACCGGCTTCAACCCTAACTCCGGCGAACAGTCCCGCCAGGTCCCCTCCCCGACTGCGGGGACGGGTGGCGGCAATGCGTTCCACGATCAGCCGACCTCGTCTGCGGCGGCGGCGCAGAGGCAGGAGGAACAGGTTGGTAAGGGACCGGAGAGGGAGAGGTTGAACAGGGTGAGTTTTAATCCGGTGAGATTGGGAAGGAGGTTGAGGGAGAGGTGGGAGGAGAGCACTGGCGGTAACAGGTCGGTGGGGTTTAGTGACACGTCGGAGGATCTGGAGAAGGGGGCGGAGCGTGCGCCGTTGCCGGATCGGGCGGTTCATCCGCATCCGAGCAGGGTGGAGATTGAGCCGGCGCAAGGAGGGGAGAGGAGGAGGAATGGGGGTCACGAGAGGGAGAATGGGAGCCATGTGAGGGGAGAAGGAGATGTCGGTTCGAAGAAGGATTTGGATGGAGTGGATTTGCATGATAAAAGAGGAGAAAGGGAATTTGATTCCGGGCTTCTGTCGGATTCGCAGTGGGAAGTTGAGGGAGATGAGCTGAGAGAGAAAGATGGGTTTAGACCCGCCGGATTGAAATGCGGCGTCACAGAGAATCCTGGTTGGGGTATGCTTCTGCTTCTTTCTTCAATTATTTTGCTCTTACTTTTGTATGGTAATGATGGGGTTTAGGAATAGAATAACATGTAGAGTTCACCCTATCAAGTAGGCCACCCATCCATCCATCTCACAGTTCTAACACACCACGTGCACCCATGTGCTTACCACAGTTGCATAAATGTTTACTGGAAATCGTAGTATATCTGTTTACTGGAAAATGATATCTATTAATCGGAAAGATATAAATGTTTACTGAAAAATGATATATGTTTATTGAAAATACGGTTGATCGGTGGATAAGTAAGAGGGGTGGACGCTACCTACTACTCTTAAGAATATGCACATGATGAAAAATCAAATGCAGTAAGTAATTTGCTGGCCAATTGTTTAGAATTTAATTTAAAAAATAAAAATCTTATCTCTCATAAATTGGCCAATGAATATGACAAAGAGTAATAATCCCTTATGATATATACTATATGTAACGGATGATACAACTGGATTTATTGTGTAAAATACTTTATATGACATCAGTTATTGTGAAAGGGGTATTCAACACTAAAAGGAAAGTTACAATTAACTTACAATATTTTCTCTTTATTACAGTGTCCCTTATTCTATATGGAGTGCAACACTATTTATCCATGGTCGGTTCACTTGTCTTCATCCCCTTATTTATGGTACCTATCATGGGCGGTTCTGATGTAAGATCTATTTTCTTCTCTCTCTTTTTATATTTGGGTTACCTCTTGAATTTAAATTCGCCTCATCAAAACTGTGGTATCGTCTGAGCATAAATTAAAGGCTCAAAAATTCTTATGGTATGCTTTCTATGGAAGGATTCAACCTGAATCTCAGTACACATTAGCCAGTGTGATGCATCTCCTACCATTTGGTACCAACCACTATACAGCTGCAATTGAACTTGCTTCCAGTTTTGCAAAACTCTGCACTGCATTCGTAAGAACAAAAAATTGCTAATTTGCCCTGCAAGTATGACAATGTTGGTAAAGCATCATTGTGTAACTGGAATACAAGAGATTAACACTATTTTTACATATTGCAGAAGGATACTGCTACAGTTATTTCAACTATGCTGCTAGTAACTGGTATTTCTACCATTCTTCACACATGTTTTGGTACAAGGCTTCCATTGGTGCAGGGGAGCTCTTTTGCATATCTTGCACCTGCATTGGTTATAATAAACTCTGACGAATTCAGAAATCTCAGTCAAAATGTAAGTTTTTCACTGCTCTAGTTATGGTTGGACTTGGTTTTCATTCATTTGTTTAAATAACATTGTACGTTTTGTTGTATTGAATGAAATGCAGAAATTTAAGCATATAATGAGGGAGTTGCAAGGAGCTGTAATTGCTGCTTCCATCTTTCAGACAGTTTTGGGTTACAGTGGCATCATGTCTCTTCTTGTGAGGTACATTTTTCATTTTTTTTCTTACTTTATCATATAAAACAGTGTCTTTGTTATGCTCTTAAGTTTCACAAATCGCTAATTGACCATAAATCTGGGGAAACCTGTTGTAATTATTTTCATCATATATACCTGAATTGGTCCGCAAACACTTTCTTTTAACAGGTCCAAATGGGGTTTTTTCCAGGTATTACAAATTGAGGAGGAATAGGCATGACATCATGGGAGATATCAATTTTTTTAAGAGCATATAAATTATTTCACACATCTCCTGGCCCAATCCATAAAATTTGCTTAATTTTTTTATTCAGATATACCCATAATTGGCCCTCCCAAACTTTCTTTTGATTGAGTCTGAACAAGGCCTTTTTCAGGTATTTCCAAATTGAGGAGGGCATAGGCATGAAATTATGGGACAGATCAAATTTTTAAGAACTTATAAAATATTTTACGCATCCCGGCCCGATCTATTAGTGTGTTTTTTCTCTTTTATCTTTCAATTGCTTGAAGGCTAGTTTCTTGGTTTTTTAATTGTGTATATACTGTTCAAATTAATAGGTTAATAAATCCAGTTGTGGTGGCACCGACTGTGGCAGCCATTGGTCTGGCATTCTTCAGTTATGGTTTTCCTCAAGCTGGTAGCTGTATTGAGATTAGTGTTCCTCTGATTGTGCTTGTTCTTCTCTTCACCTTGGTATTTTGTCGCCCTTCCTCATAACCAATATATCAGAATAAATGATCCAACAGATATTCATGTCGATCTATTGCATTGTTTATAATTTATTTGATATTATACTGATAAAGAATTCTTGTGTTTGCAGTATATGCGGCGGATCTCCTTATTTGGGAACCGTATATTCCTTGTTTATGCTGTAATTTCCTTCACTTTGTTTTTATATGCTCTGTAACAACAGGTGTAGTATACGTCCACTGTCCATACTTATACCAGGGATAACGAACCCTTAAAAACTTCAAATTATCATATTGAAAGTTGCTTTAGATTTTCACTATATTAACACTATTATTCACCCAACTAAGCTTAGTTTTGTTTTATTATTATCGGTTAATTTTCATCTGACTTTCTTGATTCAGGCAATTCTGTTCTGTCTTCTCTAACTTTTTCTCTATCTATTTATATTTTCAGATTCCACTAAGTGTTGGTATAATATGGGCATATGCATTCTTTCTAACTGCTGGTGGTGCTTACAACTACAAGGGGTGTAATTCTAATGTACCTAGCTCAAATATTTTATTAGACTCGTGCCGAAGAAAGGTTGATACCATGAGGCACTGCCGTACTGATGTGTCTAATGCGTGGCATACTGCTGATTGGGTCCGGATTCCTTATCCGTTTCAGTGGGGCCCACCCACTTTTCACTTCAAGACAGTGATTATTATGGTCTTTGCTTCCCTTGTTGCATCTGTTGACTCGGTACGTTTTGGTCTCTTACTTCTTCCAATTAGTAGAAACTCACTTGGTCACTTACCTCTCTACCAAGACCTCAGGTTTTTACATTGTCCCCCATATGGAAGAAAATCAGAAATTTCCCCTTCTGAACATTGAAGTTACCTGCTGTGACATTTGTGTGCATTCTAGAAAACAAGTTTAAATACTTCTCAGAATAAAATATTGAGGGACAACAAAGAAGGTTGAGATCGCAATTGTACGCTTTGTGCACCTATTGCTGGTCTTGAAAAATCTTAAATCAAATGACACTAGCAAGTGTCTGTGTTGATGTTCTTCAGAATTTTTTTCAAATCATGCTTTAGTGGAAAAAGATAGGGAGAAAATTATGTGCACAGTATATTATTGATGCTGTTATTATCTTTGTATATTATTTATAATTTTCTTTTTCAGGTGGGATCTTATCATGCTACAGCATTATTAGTGAATCTGAGACCACCAACACATGGAATTGTAAGCAGAGGAATAGGCCTGGAAGGAGTTACTAGTATCATTGCTGGGCTATGGGGCACCGGTCTAGGATCCACTACCCTGACAGAGAATGTACATACTGTGGGTACAACTAAGATGGCTAGCAGAAGAGCGTTGCAGCTTGGTGCAATACTATTGATTATTTTCTCCTTCTTCGGTGTGTTCTCCTGCTTTCCAATTTTCAATTGACTTGGATGGTTGGTTTAGTTCCCATTTCCTAATCATGTATTACTGATGGGCTTTTAGGTAAAATCGGTGCACTGCTTGCATCCATCCCTCTAGCATTAGCCGCCTCTGTTTTGTGCTTCACATGGGCTCTTGTTGTGGCATTAGGCCTTTCTACTCTGAGATATACTCAAACTGCCAGCTCCAGGAATGTCATAATTGTTGGTTTTACTTTGTTTATATCACTCTCTGTCCCAGCATACTTCCAAGGTTATGCTCCCAGTACCAACCTTATTCTGCCGAGCTATCTCATTCCGTATTCTGCTGCCTCAAGTGGGCCTGTTCACACCAATAGTACAGGGGTAAGATTTGCAAATACAAAAAATATTTATGTATATTACCTTTTCCAATTTTAGGTGATTACAATGTGTTTGTGCTTTTCTTAACAGCTTAACTACACCTTAAATGCACTTCTGTCAATCAACATGGTGGTTGCCCTTTTGGTGGCATTTATACTTGACAACACAGTACCAGGTACAAAACAAGAGCGAGGTGTGTATATTTGGTCTGATCTTAGACGACCTGATATTGACCCGGCTTCTCTTGAGCCTTACAAATTGCCCCAGAAGATCTGTTGCTGGTTTAGATGTCTGAGATGTCTAGGTCCCTGAGTTTCAAAATATGTTTCTTATTCCGTATAAATGGTAAAATGGGTAGGCTCCCATTTCTATAATATCTCAAAATCTGTTTGAGGTTTATACATTTATCATAAGGGTTGTTGAAATATCATGGAATTGGAGGTGAGGAATAAAACTGGCATCACATAGAATAACACGCTTACTGGGTGGCCATTGTTTTTGTCATTCACTACTGTTATTGGTTGGTTACATATAATTAATAGCTTGCTTGATTGTATTTTTGCCCATTGGCTTTGTTTAGCATAGAAAGGTTATTTATAGATATGTTCTATTTAAGATCTTTGTAAATTAGTTTGTCAAAAACCATAGTAGAAAAAACTCAAAGGGACTGGTTGAGTAATTGCTGATTCTGTATCACCTCTGGTTTAGAGGTTTTATATTGATGATTGATTATTCTTTTATTGTTCTATTATTGTAATAATATTGTGGTGAAAGTTTCATAATATTTTGCCTCTAGTGTCTAAATAGATTACTATCTTCAATTGTGTCTCATTTTGACCATGTATTTTTGGAAGGTTTTATATTGTTATGATGCAAGATTGGACCAGTATGTTCCAGTACACAATTTAACCAAGTTGGTGGTTTAGACCCAAAATAGCTCTTGCTACTTGTTATGTTTTTGGTTGGAATACTTACATGACTTTTTAAGGATAGGTTTCAGTTGAGACGTTGATGATTTTCTGTAACTGCTATTAAGACCTGGTCGTCAATATCAAAGCAACTAAGTGAACAAGAATGGCTATATGCCAGGTTGCCAGAAGAGCACTTGAGAGGGATCTCACTAGTTTCAGTCTTTCAGAGGATCTATTAGTCAGCTACAGCTTGCATTCCGATTAGAATTTATTGGTACTTCTTCCAGGCAGATATCTACCTGATGGTACCTGATCATGTTCTGCTGCTGTGGTTGGAAAGGCATAATCCTTGGTTGTATGCAGTACGCACTCGTGCATATGCATGTGCAAGCCTGGGTTTGTGGGGATTGGCCATGTTGCAAAACAATAGCTACCTCACTTTCTAAAATAAACTATGCATTTTAGAAAGCAGAGTATTTTCTCATCAGCAGCTATACCCTGCCGTATCAGCTCGTATTTGTTATAGGATGTTTTCAGTCTACATAGGAATAGACTAGTAAAATGCCCGTGCTTTGCTACGGGTTATTTTGTCAAAGTAATTAATAAATAATTTTTCCCTTACACAAATTAAGGACTTAACATATTATGCTGATTTAGTTGTCTACACACGTTACCACTTGGATCGAAGGGTATCCCTCCAAGCTGTGTACAGATTTTCAGAGCTTGATGTGTAGAAAGTAGAAACAGTAAAATAAATATAAGATGCAACATATAAGCATAGGAATTTAAGCTAACCATAATTTATAGTATAGGTTACTTGATTTTCTTTGATTTACATTAAATGCTCCTATAAATTAGATCAAATAAAGGATTGAACAATTAAGAAGACAAGATATGAATTACAGTAAATCACAGAATAAGTAATGTACACTCAGTAAGGCTATTTTTAATGCCAAATATTGGAGGTCCGTTTAATCACTCTCCCTCCTATTAACCTGTGATAAAAAGAAAAGAAAAGCAAAACAATTATGGAAGATTTTTTAATTGATATTCCAAATCATCCAGTATTTCTCAAAAAATTCATTACTCGTTAAGAGAAATATATATATCGAGCATACTTATGAAATCTTTTTGAAAACTTCTATTATGCACAACTTGGGTCAAGGTCTTCCCTCCAAGGCTCTTAAGCTACATATATTATATAACACCGGGTGGTCCGGGTCTAAGGTCTGATTTATGACATGAACTTAAAATAACATTAATATAATTTAATTTCCAGAAATAAATAATGAACAGAATTATAGGAAATCAGAATCTATAAGCAATAACTAAGAGGCAGGTGCCATTTAATGATATTTATTGGGGTGAAAGGAAAGAAGCAACAAAGCTGATACTAAAAATTTTAATGAAAAAAAATGCTGCCATCTATGTTGGCAAAAAGAGGCATTATTATAATGTGCATAAATCAAGCAAGCTATTTTGATTTCTACCAAAAATGTAGAGAATTAAAGGGTAAATTTTGCATACCTTAAATTATGTACGTGCCTTATTAGCAACAAGTCAACAATTTGCAGAAACTAAAAAATTCCATGAAGCACACCAAGTTCAACTTGTTACCATGCTGATTTCAAAATTGGAGAAACTTATCTTGGACTGTTTTTTGTGTAGCATCACATTAGTTGATGATAGCTACCGTATTAGTGCCATTGATGTTGCACGAGTTATAATTTAATTTTCTGACCTGTTAGAATACTTTACGGAAAAAAAAAAATTCAACTAAAGGTATCTAAATTATGAAAAACTGAATCTAGTTTGAAATCACAGCTCTTCCTAGCTATCATCCTAGCAGGGGACTCCATTGGTTTTGTTTCCAATGTACTCTCAAACCATTGAGTTCTTAATTTCCTTGACTCTGTATAATTTACACAACAAAAAAAAGCTAGTATGAGTGACAAAACAAGCATAAACAATTTAAGATAACAATTTTTGCAAATCTGTATCTTAACATGGTCGAGTTAAAAAACTGCTCAAAGAACACACAAGGTAAATCAGTACAGAAAAAAAAATAAAGCTTTAAAGACAAAATTAGATTTTAACAATCGTTTTGATAATGCTAACTAATGATGCTACTTGCTATAATAAAACTATATAAATAACAATCAATTTTGGATTAAAACAACCAAGCATAAAAAAATCAATATAAAAGAGTAAAAGAAACAAGATCCCAGAGGGTGACGCTACAAATAACGCCAACAATTTGCACATAGTTGTTGATCCCAAAAGCTAATTGTACATAGAAATTAGTAAGTTATATAATTTATTGGAACAAATTTAATAGACCAAGTCACCAAACCATGAAATTGATTAAAGGAGTGAAAAGTACCCAAAATCATACCGGTGCCACTCTCCTACCTGTAGCAATGAATGAGAAAAATAAATAGCATAGTGATAAAGGAAGGAAGATCATACCTTTAAGCCGTAATTCATGAATTCAACAATATATGACGGCCCTAGGCCCCTAGGGAACTTTCTCTCCTAGATTGAAGCATCCGCACAACAGTTAAATGAAATAGTACCAAATCTCAAAATACAACTTGAAGAACAATAGATTTAACAAAATCGATATTTTAAGAAGAAATCTTACAAATTTGAGGCAACGACGGCCAGGGTGCGATGAAGAGTGAAGGACACTAAGGCGAAAGCGAGGACACAACTGGTGCACGAAGGAGAGATCTCCATCGAAGACAACCCGACCTTGTAGACAATGTGAATTCCATTAGGGTCGGGGCTGGCATCGGGCGGGGTCGGGGCTGGCGTCGAGTAGCGTCGGGCGCGAAGGCCGCAGGGAGGGGGGGGGATAGAGCAAAGGCAGGCTGATCACAGGGAGGGAGAGAGAGCGGGGGGGAGGGAGAGTGGACTTGTTTGAAACCCTAGGGAGAGTTGCTTTGTCGGGACTCGAGAGGGAAGAGGCGAGCGCAGTAAGTTTGGGAGAGTACAATGTGTCTATCGCTGCAGGATTGAATCATGTCCGTTCCCGGATCGGGACAAAGCAAATCAACGGATCATATTAGCTCCGAACGAAAATGGACGAATCTGAGCCATCAACAGATTAAGTCGCTCAATCCTGACCGTTGCAGGATCAGGACACAACACGCTTAGTAAAGGAGTAGGGATATCCAATATACTGTCTAACACCAATAATTCATGTACCAAATTCACTTCAAATTGATTGTCCTTGTAGTTCGTTCACCTTTATTCAAGTTTCTAATATCAATTGAATGGTAAAACGCAACCAAGGGGTCACCAATTCATAAGAGTACCATATATAGTTATATCCTTATATATATCATTCATTCGCACTGAGGCTGAGGCAATAAAATTATTGGACAATTTAGTTAGAAACTTCCAGTTGCCAATGCAATTCGATGCCAAAAGCAGACAATGACTATCCTGACGCAATATAGCAAACTCAGGGAATCGAGGTCCTAAATCCAAAGAAGCATACAAGAGAACCAACAAATTATCAGTTTCTAATAGAACTACAATCAAAATAAAATACATCTCAAGAAAATCAGCTCCATTAATACTAATAATACCAAACTACTATATGTTGAAGTAACATGTCACATGAGAAATGAACACACACACTTGCTTTATTAGCATCAAAGTTTGGTAGAACAAAAATTCACTGAAGAAGCACCAATAGATCCCCCCTACAATCAGTGGCATTTTATTTCTACCAAAGAGAAATGGAGTGGATGGCACTAAGTGCCTAATTGGCGGCTGAATCGGATGCAGGTCTCTCATTGCCACAACCCTTGCGGTTGCATACAGTACGAAATGGATAGTTGAGATTACTACACTTGCTGCAAGTCCAACTACCCTCAGGTGCTTCTCCTTGTTCCTTTTTCCCAGACGAACCATTAGCGTTTATTGATCCCTACATCCACATTTTACTTCACATTAGTAACACAGCTGAGGAAGAATAGTCAAACAAAATCGAGAGAGAGAGAGAGAGAGAGAGCAATTACAGGGTAAGAAGGCCTGGGAGCACCACATTTTTTCATATTGCAAGTGGTCCTAAATGCAAAGTTTACGTTCTCACATTTTGGACACTTCCAATCTCCCTCGGATGGTGATCCATCAGGTCCTGCAAATTGGGAAAGAAGATAATTAGTTTAAAAGGAAGCATGCAAGTAAAACCTTGTGAGAGTATGTGATTAATAAATGAAGCTTGTGAGCTTATATAGAACAATACCACCACGGCGCTTCCTTGACGCATTGTTGTCAGTATTATCTGGCATGGGTCCTGTGGGCCATGGACTTGAACTCTGTTTCCATCAATGATAATTATATTCAGCATTAATCATCATATAAATAATTGTGACAATTAATCAAACCTTATTGGCAAATTATAGCAACTGTTGCAGCTAAACAAACAACCTATAGTAAGTGACAGTTTGTTCTTTTATTAAGGGAGTAAGAAACTTTTATCTAGTTTTTCTACTGGCAAACACAAATAGACTTTTGAAGTCAACTTTGACAAGACATCAAACCATGCAAACTTCTTACCCTACCACTGGACTTCCGTGTCAAACAAAACTTGACTGGGGCACTAAATGAACTCGAAAACAAAGTGCAAGACAACCAAACCAGGACCATTACCAGTACTAAAAGACTAAGGTACAATATTAAACTTAGCAGGTATAATACAACCAATAATTTCACAAAAACTACGTAGATGAGAAAAGCACAAACCGGTAATGGAGACCCGCGATAACCATAACCATACCGACCCATATCTGCCCCAGGACCATATCCTATACCTGTTATTATTCAAACAATACTCGAATGAATTCAACACTTAATCAACAGCAACCTAATCAAGCCAGCATGCCAACAATATGCTTATCACATCAGCACCAACTCTTACAAACTGTCTCCAACACTTGATCACACAACAATACAACATTAATTCAGGAGAAACTAACTGATTGACAACAAGCAACATTTAAAATAGAAAAATTCATGCAAGCCCTTATAATAAACTTGAAAACATTGTGAACAAACTAGGGAAAATTCAAATATCACGTACAACCCTAATCAAGGACACAAAATTCAATTGCACCTCCCTTACAGTTTGTTCATAAATATGCAGTACTAACTTCACTCCCCCTTGTTTATAAAATACTCCTTTCCAGCACAACAGTCAAATAGAGAGAAGCTTACCTCCCATGGGTCCAGGAGAGTGGTATGAGGAGTAAGGCGGGTAAGAACCAGAGCCCCCATAGGGGGGTCCATATCCGTAACGCACGCCGAGATGCTGATATGGTGCCGGACCATAACTACCTGACATGCCAACAGGTGGTGGAGGGCCATACGGAGGTGGAGGGGCCGTACCATAGTACGGAGATGGTCTGTGCTCATAACCACCACCCCCTACTGCTGGCGGCATCATTCTCTGCTAACAGAATTAATAAAATTTAGAAAGTGATACGATAATAAATCATAAGATGCACCTGCATGATTCTCAGGGTGATACCAAGAGTTTATTTACATGCCATATCAGCAAGATGACCCTGCATCACTAGTTTCAACAAGGAGAGAAACTGTACCCAAATCCTACAGCTGTTGTAGCTAATTCATTCTTTTTTTTGTTGATGTATTGTAATTTACATTGAAGAGCTCATCAAACAATTCATGGAAAGACAGACAAGTAATGCTAGTTATAAAGTCAAACAGCATAGAGACTATTCTATAGCTAAAAATTGTACCGGGCTAGGACTAGCTGATGGCCGAGGAGCCCCACAAGTGCCCCGGTTACAGACAGCTCTAAAGCTGAAATTGACATTACCGCATTTGGAACATTTCCAATCTCCTTCTCTAGCTGCAATAATTCAAAAAAAAAAAATCATTAAAATGAGCAAGCAAGCCTAACACACGACTGAGAACAGAATCTTAACATGATGCAACAATTATTCGTATACCGATCTAAATCAATTTCCACAAAAATAAAGACATTGACTGTGTTCCAAGCCCATCGCTGACAGCGAGCCAAGAAAATAAAGCCAACATCGATATAACTTTTTAGGGTAAAGTACTGAAATACCGTAAAAAACAAAATCTCACAAATCAACTAAATTAATTTCCAGAAAACACCACTACAAGCTGTAATCGCAAAATAAATCACTAAAACAACTCATAATTCTCCTACATATATCATCATGCAGTAGTATACAACTACAAATGAGGAAATATCAACACGAGTACGAATTCCCCGATGAAGAAAACAATTGATGAGAGCATCCAACAGCTAACAGCCTCAGCACCCAAAGCCCTAACAGCAGTACACTCTACTTTCACAATACAACGCTCAAAACCCTAATTGCTTAATAATCACCGAAATTACCCACACGGACAGCACAATCGAGTGAATATATCCAAAAGCACTCACCGTCGTTGCGGGATCTCTTGGAGCCGAAGGAGCCGGCGCCCCGATTGTTGTCCACCTAAATCATAGTCAACAAACCAATCAGTAACGGCCGAGAAACACAGAGCGAGAGTCAGAGAGAGGAGGAGAAGAGTACTACTACCTTGGCTGAAGCCATTAGAAGCACTGCCGGAGCGGAGACGGGGGATTTCGAGGGGTTTCGAGGGTTTCTAGGGTTTCGACTCGGAGGAGACGAAGGTGAAGAAGAAATAACTTCGCGTGCGAGAAAGGAAAGCAGTCGCACGGCGCTGTGTGGGGAAACTTTGCGACTCGGTCCCTCTGTCGCTTTTTATATATGAAGGGAAAGGAAAGGAGGTTTCTGGAAGCTCTCTCTCGCGCGGTTGATTTCATATCCTCTGTAGCGCTGCATTGTGTGGCGCAGGATGTGAACCGTTAGATCATCTTGAGATCTGTTCTGACTCGAATCTCGAGATGATCTAACGGTTGACATGCTGCGCTACACAATGCAGCGCTACAGAGGATGAGCACTCCGCTCGCGCGGTTCGGTTCTATTCGGAGCAACCCTAATGTAATGGGTAATGACTAATGCCTAATGGGAAAATATATAATAGTACTTTACTGCTCAATAAACTGACTATGCAATTTATAGTACTTGGTCGGGTCTAAGGACAACAACCGTATTATTAGGACAGGAAAATCTCTAAATTTTATAGAAGAAAATCTAAAAAAAAAATCATATTATAAATAGAAAAATTTTGTTGTCCCAAGCAATATCCTTACTGTTCTTAGGCCTAACCATAGTACTTTACTGCTCAATATGTCAGGTTTTGATACATGTTAAGTAGGGTTGATTGAGAAGTTCGCAGCTCGTAGCTCACCCGTGTTCGATTCAGTCTGACATCGAGTTCAATTTAGCTTGATTTGAATTTTTATTAGTTCGAGTTTGATTTAGGTATGTTCGATTTTTTTTTTTCTTGGTACGATTTGGACTCAATTTGTAATAGCTCGATATATAGTAATTTGCACATATTTAGAACTATTTTGTAAAAATTGTTTGTAAAATTATATCTATCTTATTGTTTAATTAACAAAATATACTTATTTTATTGTTGATTAATAAAATACCAAAAATTTTTAACCATAATTTATTATAAAATTAGTAAAAATATATATAACTAATTTATATTATCAAAGAAGGAAAAATATTATACTTATTTTAGTTCTAATTATTTATGGTAGGATGAAAAATAAACATAAATTATAATAATTGAACTCGTCTAGAGCTCGGAGCTCGATTCTAGTTTGAGCTAGTTCGGTTCGACTTAGCTCGAGTTCGATTTTGTTCCGGTCCGGTTTAGCTCTAGTTTGATTCAGTTCAAGTTTGGTTTAGATCAAACGATTCGTTTATAGCCCTAATGTTAACACAGGACCATAATAATTAAGCATATTGTCATATTGATATTCTTGTGGTTACGTTTTTGGGGAGAGAAAGAAGCTAACAATTCTTTTGAAAGGGAGCTGATATGCAGACACTTATTATCGATATGATTTTTATTATACGAGTTGAATGAACTATTATGTATGTCAGTATTTTTATTATTTATCTGTCCATATGCAACTCAGATGAGTTACTATGAATAGTAATGTAGTATTAAAGTTGAATAATAAAAATGCCATATAATTTTTTTTAAAAAAATTAATCTGAAGATTAAAGACTTTTTTGTTGTATAAAATTAAAAAAAAATAATAATAAAGACAAATTATAATAACTAATTTAGCGTGCATAATAAACATATCAAAAATAGCATCTTCGTAGCATATCAAAAATTATCTTATGGAATTAACCGGGAGATGATAAATGCACTTCTCAATAAATCCTCTAGTGCGCAACATTTTACTCTGCAACGATCCAATGATGAGGATTAATAGAGAAGTTTTTAGATTCCATGGCACGAATTTTGAAACAAATTGAACGGCTGGAGCGTTGCGCAATACACGATAAACAATTGCAATGTGACCCACGAAGCGTGTGAGATTTTTCATTGGACTTGTATCGTAAGGCATATTATTTGTAAACTTTTTTAAGCAAAACTATGTAATGCAAAATTGTATATTTATAAAATTTTATTCCAAAATATTCATTGAAAAATAAATACAGAATGTACAAGAGGGATTGCTATAAGCAATATACCATTACAAATATTATTTACAACATAGTTTCTGGAGATAAAAATGAAGGTCAAGTCACTCAAATTTAAATGTCCATAAAAGACTCATCCGGATTTTGAACCCGCAACCTCCCACACGAAGAGTATGTCCTTAGCCACTAGACTAAAGACCGGTTCTAATTTACAACATAGTTGTACTTGACTCATCAACTAACACTGATAGAAGAATTCCATAATTTATATGTTCCCTTTTCTACACATCTTTCAATTTTAATAAATTGTAACACAAAATTATACAAAATATTAAAAAAAAGTAGCCTGCCACTAAATTGTCAAATTTGTTACTTTTATATGAAAATTCATAAACAAAATGGACTCCGAATATATATAGGCTTATAGCAAATCGAGGTATAAGGATATACTTGAAACCGAAGAAATAATGATCATATCCAAAAAATTAAAATAATACAACTTATAAAAAAAACGTTTAAATATACCAAAAAGAATGGTGCGGTCTATATCATGTATACAGTATGCTAATAGAAGTTTGGTTACAATTAATAATTATATGTTTTTATGTGCTTTTAGTTAAGATGGAATAGAATATAGATATGGGTTATGCTTAAAGGAAACATATTCTTAATGGGACGTTGCAATTTTTTTTATAAAAGAAAACGTTTCAATTTAAGACTTGCAGAAAATAACTCAAGATGCTTGTACATTTATTTGCTCGGCCGGTACATTTCGAGCAGCCTTAGAAAAAAGGATAATTTCAGCAGAATGCCGTTAAAATTAAAGCATTGAGATATTCTGCATGACAATTCATTGCTTCGAAGCCGCCATCCAAAATACCGATATCTCAACCAGTATGGAAACAAATTGCTCAGCAAAAAGAATAATTACCAGGAAATAGACATAACATTAATTCAACTTTCACAGACAACCAGAAGATCAATATCATACTAATTCCCATCCAACAAATGGTAACGGATCAAACCTTGTATCTATAACCCGAGCACTAGCAACTACTTGATCTTTCAAAAGGAATCACTCGATCACTAGTGACCAAACCAATTTCCCAGAAAGGAATACAGCAATTTTGTTCGAAGGGAGAAAACAGGTACCAAGAGAAGAAATCACATGTAGTCTGGCATATAAAGCCCTTGCCTACTTCCTATGCAATTGGATGCCGCCTCCTGCAATCCAAAATCCAATAAGATCATAAGAAAACTGATAATTATCTTATCCATAAATTGATGGATGCACAAAGCATCAAATACAAGTGCCGAGCAAGAATGTACCCCACAAAATTCCCCACTACATTTCTTCCTATTCAATCAATGCGGAGGAATGCATACCAAATAAAAACCCAAAACACAGATAACAAAATATCGAAAAAAATATAATATAGAAGGACATTTGGCAAACATGTAGTCTTCCTCGAAAAGTTTCAGACACCATATTTTAATAGAATGTAACTTAGATACTTCCAAACTTCCATTCTAGCCAACAGAAAAGAATTATCAAAGAACACAGTAACAAGTAACAAACAAGCTAGCTATCACGTGATTAAGACTATAGTGGTCACTGCAGAAGTTACAACTCAAAGCAAAGCAGAGACTGTATGCATTGATTTATAAATGTATTCGAATCATAATCAATATAATTTTAAGTACAGCTGCGCAGGCTGCACATGCATCTGCAGCCCAGTGACCGTTCAAGAATGTCATGTGGGCCCATAACGCATAACCTTTGTACATACTCGATGTGGTGCACACATTGTCATATGCTGAAGCTATACAACAAATATACTATAGATGCAACGGAAGTTAATGTGAATTAAACCCATTCCCTTCAATTTGGCAGCCTAGCGACAATTCCACTGCACCAAAGCTTTTAGAGACTACATCAGACTTTTAATACATAGAATACACACAACCAATTAAAAACCTGCACATGAAGCCACATGAAATCTACATATTTGATCAGTCCATGTTGCATGGATTTGTGGGCATGGCCTCTGTGCTAGTATAAGTTACAGATTAGCTTCCATTACATGTGCAATGCATCTCCAAAAAAATTAATCTGACCACAAAATTCAGTCATCATGCGGATGTGATTCACGCGGATACACACGTCACTACTCATAAACCGAGGGACTAAACAGCCTCTCAAGTACAGATCCAGAATTCCATTATTTCACTAACTATCTTTTATTTATTTAGCAGCCAAGCTTAAGGGTTAAGGATTAAAAAGTTAAACCGCCTTTAAGGAACTGCTTTTCGGTAAAAAAAATGGCTCAAGAATACATGATTAAATAAAATAAATTCTTTTTGGGCTCTAAGGTGAGCCTTAAGGAGGCGGAGTGGTGGCTTAAGGATGGAGTCTTCAGGAGAGTGCTTAATCCACCTTAAATGGGGTTCAGCACATTTTTGGAAGATTAAGAACTTAAGGGATGCCAAACATGCACATAAAATTTCGTATTGCATAATGCCCAGCACCACTGCAGCACAGACCGCATACTACATAAAACACATCGGTGGTTTCCAACATACATGAACAAAACCACATTTTACGACACTAATCATAACTAATAATTAGATTGAAAAAGTGTTTCAGTCATTTCTTGCAAATAGCATATCGACCAAAATTTTATTGAGGTGATCATCCAAAGCTCGAAATCTGAGAACATGGAGGCCAGGATTACTAGTAAATTAATACTAGGATGAAAGATAAAGCTAAAATGAATTGCGACTTGATCTACAGACAACTTTTAACAATCCCCCCACCAACCCCACCCCACCCTAAAACACACACACACAAAAAAAACCACCACCACCAACAACAACCAAAAATAAAAAAGAAAGAAAAAAAAAAAAAAAACCATAAAATAAGCACACCCTTTTGGACCCTCGAAAGTTTACAACTCCCATATTTGGTTATAAGGGTTGTCAATAATTAACCACCTCAATAAAATGTGAAATGTATAGGATGATGTCGCTGTTTTATGATGATGTGCATGGTGACATCTATTTCCAAATCATACCACATGGTGCACATAATGTATTATTTTCCCTGTGATTTTCATGAATGAGGTGGATGCTGACTCGCACAATATCATTTACTATCCAAAACTTCTATCTATTTTAGCATCAACATCATAAAAAACAATTGGTCAATGCCACAATAATGCAACTTTTGCTCATTGTTCAAGTAAACACTAAAGGTACGAGTTGCAGGACAGATATGGTAATATTTTGTAACTTGTGGAGTAAAACAGGAATTTGAGAATTTCAAAACCAAGAACTACTACATGATGACTGTCATTACAATTTACTTACAATTAGTACACAATCACGGTAATTAGGGAATAATGAATTAGAGATGGTCATTGGAAATGATTTTTGAAGGACCATTCATGCAGTTTACTTGCAATTAATACACAACACATAAATTCATAAATAATAAATAAGAGAGATGGTGGTTACCTATACCTCTTGGGGCGAACACGATCCTCTTCAAGCTCCATAAGAGACCCCAACCCAACACCTCCCACAGACTCCGACATGTAATCATCAGCTCCACCACCTCTCATCTCCATATCAGCCTACATTAATTTAATATCTGTATCTTTAAACTTACCCACTACCTATAGGCTATGAAGTCTGAATATGTATTCAAAAACCTTTCATGGGGCTCCAACCACTCTAATTTCAACAATCAACAACTAAACTAATGTCAAGGATACTATAGCATTCTGAAAGTAAAAGAAATCTGCAATTCCTTACCTTCATAGTCTTCTTGACCTCTTCCACTCTGTCCTCAACTTCCTTTTTGTGCTTCCTGTTTGCCTCAGACATCATATCAGCCCACTTTATCTTCTCTTGAATCGACTGTAACATGTGATCTGATGTAGTCAACCTATTAAAATATAAAGAAATAGTAAGAATTAGAAGTTGGAAAAGTGTTTTTACTACAATTTAGACCATTCACATACAAGCTAGTCTACTTCTTTTCCTCCTTATGAACCCCCTTCTTTATTGAACTCATTTTTATTTGCTCTCTATGTGTGCGTCATACAGTCTTTTTTGCGCATTTGACACATTTTAGTGGAAGTGAGCTGTTATTTCTTTATACTGTTCTCTTGATCTTCTATATCAAATCCAAAAATAGCTTACCCAACATCTTAAAATGTTCAAAGTAATACCTGGCATGCAATTATGACACGTTCATTGTGGCACCCAAAACAAAACTTTGATCTCAGTTTAAAAAGAAAATTCCTGCCACTACTCTCTAATAGCAATTTTCTGAATAATCGAAGGAAGCTATCTAAGTATTAACTTATTCAAATTGCAATCAGCTCAGTTTAGAGTGGAACTTTCTTTTAAAATCCATTAGCATCCTTGTTATGCAAGAACTCATTTTTGGTTCAATCGATATAAAAATTTGTTGTCATGCACATGTCTAATGTTTTAGGTAACATAAATTTCATCTTATCCTCTTGATTGCATCAGACACATCTCTAATGTTTTACATGAAGAGTAAAAATGGCCAGAAAGACAAATGATAATATAGGGCAATTTAAAAAAGTAAGATGGAAAACTTGCCAACTTGAGAGTGCTTGTATCATACTATTGAGCTGCTCAGGCCTGATGTCCCTTCCAGCTGCAAATTGTACCTAAAATACCAAATTTGGATTATAAATATGCAATTTGGCAATCATATTCACATTCATTTTATACATTGAGGTGAACAGAATTAATGTAACGAAAGTACAGACCTCAAAGCATCTCCTCAATTGATCTAGCTTTCCTCTCACAATTCCCTACATCAAAATTTGATTCACTTAAGTGCTGCCAAAAGGAGTACATATCTAACAAAAAAGGTGGTAGTAAATCATTGTTGCTTCAAGAGTTACTTCAAGATTGTTCATGGGTGTAGAAAGCTTATCTCAGAGGAATATTAACTTTACTGATGAGTGAATTTCATTATACAAGAACAAAAATGTACAAAGAACTTACAGAATACATGCACTCATTTATTAGGAAATCTTCAAGTTCCCTTACATTAGACACATCCAATTCTTGCATCAACTTGTCATAAGGCAATACCTAGAAAAAATTATAAACAATCCAAAACTCATACAACTTTTGCCGAATCATGATCATGTTTATTCTCACAAAGCAAGTTTGAATAAACAAGATAAATAATTAATGGAATATTCTTTTTAACAAATTTTGTTTACGGATGAATCCAGTTTATTAAATATCATATCCTACAACCATTGTACGTTCAACTAATCTCTTGGAAGAAGTGGTTCAAACCATGCTTTTCAAAAAGGTAACATAACTACCTGAAGGGAGATTTAATGATAATCAGAGAACAAGATCATATTGGTAATCTTACAAGGGACAGAATAAGCACCCTGCACTTAAAGCAAGTATGATCATTCTTATGTTGGTCATGATTGCTTTTGCATATACCATAAATTTTAGGTACAGTTTGCAGATACTAACAGCAACGAGAACATGTAAAAAGATTCCCAAATATATTTACCTTCTTAGTCTCAGCAAGAGTAAGTACGCTTAGTTGCTTCAACTTCTTCACTTGATCAGGTAGAAGTGAAGGAAGACGGCTAGCATTACCTAAGAAAATATAGTATATCTCAAATCAATTGCATTGCATCACTCTTTAAAATCAAACCTGCAGTTTAATAACTTTGAAATATCTAGCACAAGTATCATGCCACCATTGATACTGAGACATCCAAATGACGGTATTATAAAGACAATGCCAACGCATCAATTAAGATGCAAAGCATTCACAAGCAATAAACATACATCAATGACAAGCAGATTACAGCAAAATATTATAACTCGTACTTTTGTAATCGGTCCACGTCCCATATGCAAACAACCGAAGCAAATCCAAGGAAGAAGAGAGCTGGGTCCCATCAAGCTGCCACACAAGACAAAAGGTAAATCATAATCAACACTCCAATCTCACAAAATTGCCAATGGAAGTCCCAGAATAGCATGGTAATTGGTAAGCATATGTAACCGCACAGCATCACCTAAATTTCTACAATATAATGATTTCAATGTGCAATATATCCTAAACCCTAGCAGAGGTTATCTTATCTGATACATGAACTGCCTACCTAATTCAACACTAGAGACAAACAACAGGCAGAAATTAACAGAAGAAGAGATTAAGAGTGATTTGGTGAGGATAACGACCTTAGAGATGGTAGGAACGGAGAGGATCTCGGAGAAGGCGAAGAGGGAGGGGTGGCAGGTGGCGTCGGCGATGATGGACGCCAGGACAAGCGGGTCGCTCGTGGCGGCCGCCTGCTGCGTGAACTGCTCTATGAGATCCGCCTGCCGCTTCTCCATCTCCATGGCCGCTCGCGGTCGCTCCTTCCTCCCTTTTCTCTCTACTCGACGGAGGTCGGAGGAGGGTTTTTAGAAGCGAGAAAAAGAAAAGAAAAGAGAAAAAGAGGGTTTTTTCCTTGCTTTGTTTTTTACTCTGAAAAGAGAAATCTGAAAGCCGTATATTAGCAGCAGAAATAATACTGAAATCCCGACGGGGCCTCCATGAGCTTAACACAAAAGATCGTATCAAATCATATCCAAATTTTAATTTATATGGCTCAATAAATTCGTTATATCAAAATCTTATAGCATGTAAAATTTTTTATTTTTAGAGATTTTTAAGTATTTATTTCAAATTTTTTAATAGCAACTATACAATATTAATAAAATAATCAAAGTTTTATATGTAATTTTTACAAAATCCGAAATAAATACTTAAAAATCTCTAAAAATAGAAATTTTTTACATACTATATGATTTTGATATAAAGAATTTATAGAGCCATATAAATCAAAATTTAGATATAGTTTGTTACGTTTTTTGAATTAAGCTTACGGGAGGTCCCCGTGAGCTTAAGAGCACGCTAGATTTACTCCTGAAATCCACCCTTTACAGCTACTTCTCTTTTTTGTCAGAATTTGTACAACTATTAACTCTCAATTTTTTTATTTTTGTTTCGATCCTTTGTATTGTATGTCTTGATGTAGAGTTATGGACTGGATATAGATCGTCTATAATTTGTATTTCTTCAAAAAAAAAATAATAAGATCTCTAATTTTAATCTAAAAATAATAATTTAATCTGAAAAGAGAAAAAGTAGTTTTTTTTTTTTTTTTCTAAAACAGAAGATATAAGGTTGGTTGAAAACTTGGAAATAGAGTTGTATTTTGAATTTGGGCCGAGATGTGTTGAGTTATGGGCCTGGTTTAGATGGGAGAGTTCAGAGTCTGGTAATGATCTATGATTCTTTTCCTCGGCCCAAAACTCCAACTTAAAATCACACTAATAATGAAGTTTTTGTTGTTTTATCAGTAGGGAAATTTGTATCACAGATTCACAGTTGATATATAGATTCATGTATAATTATTGTACCTTTTTTTTGTTTCTATGTTGTTTTGCTATTCGGTTTAGACACCAGCATATATGAATACAAAGGTATTCAAGTTGAGTAACAAAATAAAGTATGAAATAGGTAACACAAATATACAATAAGCTGTTACCATATAAAATCAACAACTTGCTTAACATAAATATAACAAAAACAATGATACGGTATTATTTATATTTATAGTATCTTCACAACATTTTTTTTTCATTTTATCTGACTCGTACTGATGAGAAAGCCATAACCCATTAAGCCAAAACATTTTTTTTTTTTTTCATGTAATATGGTTACGTTTCTAGCACAATTTTCTGCAAGCATATTTCTGGATTCACTCAAGTTGTAAAACAGCACATGTCAATTTTTGCACACTGTTTGAATTTGTGTGCAACTGCAAGTCAATGATCAATAAACAAGCAATGACAGACCTCACAAAAATTGAAACTTGAAAGGAAAAATAATTTAGTTTGAGAAGTCGTGCAATATTCAACAAGCTACTATTGAATTTGATATAGTGACACAAACCTCAATACTGATACGGATAGACTAGTATTGAGTTCAAAATACGTCTGTTTTTTTTATTTTATTTTATTTATTATTTTTTAGGAAATACCCATAGGTTACATACGTCTGTTTATTAAAAACGAAAAAGAATTATAAGTTATAACAATATAAGATTTTTTTTTTTTTGAAAAATTTGAATAGTCGAGACTAAATTAAAGTTTTACAACCTACTTATTTTAATATCCACATCACAGGATATTACGTACCCGATTTGGCTGCTCGTATCGATATTAAAATTTTGATCTCAAGTACTTGGCATGTTATTGTGTTTGTCTCACACAAGGCATAACATCCTTAGGACAAATATATATTATTCAATATTTCATTTAAGTATATATTTTTATTTTCATTGATTTTATAAAAAAAATCTGAAATCTGAATGAGAAAATGTTATTATCCCCGGACCTCTATCCCCCAAGAAATTTCTCAAATCTGATTACTTGCCCCATTTAGCTCTTTTTCTATTTTTCTCTTCTCCTCTTTGAAATGGCATTATTCCTTGCTCTCCCTTCTCCTCCCTCCGGCGATCGCGATCCATACCTCATCCCCAGCGACTGCGATCCCTTCCTCATCCCCAGCGACCGCGATCCCTCTCGCACCCTCGATGACCGCGATCCCCGCTTCGCCTGCCGGTCACCGCGATCCCGGCCTCGCCTTCCGACGACCGCGATCGCCAGTGCCGATGGAGATGGCACTGTGTTAGTACTTAGTACGTACTGCACAGTTAATTTTTGTTGTAATTTCTAGCATTTTAATTTTTTTTGTTGTTTTTGAAGTTTGTTTTGTATTTTGTTGTTAAAAATTGTACATTTAAGCGACAGTTTGAATGAATCTGCTTATTAAATCTCTATTCATTTTATATAAACACTTATAATGGTTGTATGAACACTTTTCAATACTACATAAGCATTTTTCAAAACTACATAAACAATTTCAATTCCACATAAACACTTTTCATTTCCAGATAAAACACTTTTCATTTCCACATAAACACTTTTTATTTCCAGATAAACACTTTTCATTTCCAGATAAACGTTTTTCATTTCCACATAAACACTTTTAATTTCCAGATAAACACTTTTAATTTCCACATAAACACTTTTCAATACTACATAAACACTTTTCAAAACTACATAAACACTTTTCAATTCTACATAAAAACTTTTCAATTCTTCATAAACACTTTTCAATATTCCATAAACACTTTTCAATCTTACATAAATAATTTTCAATAGTACATAAACATTTTTTTTTCAATCTTATCTAAGCACTTTTTAAAAGCCATATAAACACTTTTCAAAACTATATAAACACTTTTCAATCTTATGTAAGCACTTTTAGGGGGAAACTGGTGAATCTCATGTAAGCACTTTTTAAAGATATGTAAACACTTTTAGGGGAAACTAGTGAATGTTTCTGTGGGCCTGTCAATGTGTCGTTGAGAGAGCTGGTGGACAGGCTGGCAATGCGTTTTCTGTTTTTGGTAAGTTTGGGATGCGTGCTGGGATTTTCTTTTAACTGAAAATGAAAAGTCAGTTTAGGGGATTTTCATGGAGGATTTAGTTTGGGGGATTATTAGTCTCTTCCAATCTGAATTATTAAATCTATTGTCGTAAAAACATATTCAAAATGCTCAATCAAACTTTATCCATTTTACAATAAAAGACACCCCCAAAATTAAATCTGTTAAAATAAAATACTCAAAACCGGTGCCTAATTTAATTTAATAAATGAAACACATAACATGACATGTTATGATGTCATATCCTTCTCAATTATTCATTCGCCATCTGTTGACAATTCAACAGCATTATCTATCACATGCTCACGTTCTCACGGATCACACACAAATTATAGTTTAAGACATCCCTCTAATAAAGTTTTCCAATTTCAATTAAACTGTTTATTATACAGCTCAATCTAATATTTATTATTGAACAGTATTCGTATTCATTTATAGTCGTCAGATCTCAAAAAAAAAAAAAAAAATCTTATGAGATTATTGGTGTTTACCAATTTCAATTAAACTGTTTATTATAAAATAGTAAAGGATGTTGCTCGCATAATCACACCCAAACAATTTTACTAGTTACACAACTTTAATATTTATTATTCAACAATATTCATTTATATTCGTCAGATAAAAAAAAAAAAAATCTTATGAAATCATTGAAGTAAAATTAAATCATTAAAATATCCTGTATTGGACGGCATCTGGGTCCACTTGACATGACAAACAATACCATGCTAAGCAAATGGAGAAGTCAAGCTTGATTTCAATGGAGATGACTTAGACCGTGACCTAGAAATTACTGGTACTGGACTGGTTGTTTGGACTTGGACTTTAGACCGACCAAACCGATTTTCTTTTCTCAATTTCTCCTTTTTCCTTTTTCCTTTGAGCGTTGAAGTTGATGGGTCCTTTTCACGAAATTACATCTGGTGGCGGTTAATCAGAAATCAAACAATAAGCAATGAAGTATAAACAAAAGGCATATTTGCAAACATGCCCCTCTTAGTCTTTACTCTTTAGTCTTTATGCATTGTCATTTGATTTTTTTATATTTTTTTGATGAAAGCATTGTCATTTGATTTGTAAGTTGTTTATTGCCTGTGCTTTTGTCGCTTGTGCGTGCAGCAGTGCAGGAAATCTGGAGAAGGATTACTTGTTTACTTTGATGGGCCAGTGATTATATATGTTATGTTATGAAGTCTTCTGTTTTTGTTTTGTTTTGTTTTGTTTAATGCCAATGGGGGGCCAAATTAATTTATATTTATGTACATTAAGATGGGGATGAACTCTGCTGCTCTTGAAGAGCAAGAGTAGGAACCTGCTCTTACACTTCTCACCTTTGGATCAAACCCATCTCATCCCCCTCATCTCATCCAACGGTGAAAAGTATAAGAGCAGGACCCTGCTCTTGCTCTTTAAGAGCAGCAGATTCTTACCCGTTAAGATGGGATGGGGACTCAATCATGATTCATTTAGATGCTCCTCTTCAATGATATCATATTACTAATTATAAGCCGTGCAACATTGCGTGCACTTTTTTCTTGTTATATTCTCAATGGAATCGGATATTGTCCAAAGTCATTTGGACGGTCCAAAAGATTTTAAAAGCCGTACAATCTAATTGTTAGTAATTGATCAACCGTGATTTAATTATGTAAGTGCTAAAAATAGTATGCTGATGCTGGTTATATTTAAAATGATAAGGTCAAATGTCATCACCGTTGATAAACATATAAATTGAATCGAACAATTTAGTCATGACTTTGGACGAAGACCGTCCAAATGGCTTTGTACAAAATTCTAATCCATTCTTGATACTATATATATCCTATTTTTCAGCAAAAATATAATTTTTTTTCTCGATGTGTATTTTGTTTTTTTAGACAATCCTTATTGAAAAAAATAAAAATGATGGTGGAGCACCAAAACCGGTTGTCGGGTTGCATTTTAATTTATTTATTTATTTAACCAATTATCCAGTTGGTTGCGATATGTCATGATCTTATCTTAGAATAAATAAATAAATAAATAAAAGGCATAGTGGATCACAATTATCTTATTTTTCAGAACTATAGGGATAACGTAGTATTAATAGGTCATAGTATTCATGAATTCCGTAATCGCTATCGGCCAATGATTAATTAAGTTTTTTTAATTAATCATCGTTGTTGTCATTTTTCATTAAAAATACAATTAACGAGCTGCGGCAAATTCACCTCCAAATTAAAGTTGTACAAGAAATATATTCTGTCTACAATTTCCTCATGACGACCCATAAAAATTGATTGAGTGCTGTACACAACCCAAAGATACGAAACTGTTTTTTTTTTTCTTTATAAAAAAAGCAACACGGGTCGATCAATTATTGCAAAAGCTATAAAAGTCGAAGTTTTAAGATAACGATAAAGCTTCGACTTGTATAGCTTTTTTAATAATTTATGTTAAAATTTTATAAAATATAAACCCATAATTTTTATTATTTTTTCATGTTTTTTAAAATAGCATGTTTTTGTACAAATATATATTATTCTATTAATACTTGGAAGGCATATCAAAGAAAAACTAATAAAATAACAAAAAAGTGAAATATATATAATATTTATCTTGTGATATTTTTATATAAGAAATTATTGGATGACACAAATTGAAAATTGAAAATAGTAGAGTATGTACTTTTTTTCTTAATCAAATGCATCAAAGGTGTTGGAATGCTCAATCAGACGGGTCGGATCGAGTCGAGTTAGTTTGACTACAAAAATCATAAGATCATAGATCGATCGGGTCAAGTATGGTTGGATCAGCTTTGAGTCAGTTTTTATTTTGATATTGAGTTGATACTTGGTACGGATCGATTCAGATAATTTTGTTTCAGGTTAAATAATTTTGATTTTTTTAAAAAAAATACGATCAGGATATGATTTTAGCCATCTTTGGCAGCTCCAAACACTACTCTCTTAATCACAACTAGTAAAAAGTCCGCGCGCTTACTTTGGACTAAAATTGTTATTTCTTATAATAAACTTTTAAGATAATATATAATGAGCCTTAAATTGAGATAATTTATATGGGCTGAAGACGTCAACGAGCATTAACATACGTCAAACGGTGGTGATCAATCTAAGTAAACAGTCAACGGCTGAGGTTTATTTCTTGGGGAAGATAGACTTTTTTTTTTTAGATTTAAGTGGATATATCCCACCATCTCCCATTTCTTTCTAGGAGATATTTGTATCCATAAAGGATTGAACTCATGACCTCTTGGAAGTCATCATAGTTAGCTACCACTTGAGCTACTAGGCCATTTGCGGGGAGATAGACTTTTAATGTCAAAAAATCCAATATGCTTTTATTAAGACTAAGGATAAGGATATATTGCTTGTTGACATAATTAAGTCACAATAAGCAAGCATGACAAGCATTATGATTACTTCTTCTCTTGATTTTTATTTTTGAGTGTACATATCACCAATGTCGTACGTGAGATTATAACCAATCACACTCATTTGAAAAAGAATTCGATTGTCAATAAATATACTATACGAGCTTAAAGTATCTTCATTTCTACATTTATTGAAAAATAAAATAAGGTTTCCATCACTCTGTACGTCGTACTTTTTAAAAAATTGTCATTTTGTTCTCACTTTTAACTGTCTACATATCTACACATAATAAAATTTGTAAACGAATAACAGATTTTATAACTTATATCTCAAATTTATAATAATGTAAGTTGATGGACATATTATTGAGTGATAGGTAGAGTTCAACTTTTGGTGATGTATATTCATCAACCGCATTTCAATTAACAGCTATTATTTTTTCTATTAACAAATATATCTTTCTGATTAATATATATTATTTTCCAGTTAAAATATATATTACTGTTTCCAGTGAACAAATATACAACTATATCAAGCACGTGGATGCACATGAGTTCGTCAGATAGAGACGAGGTGTAAGAGTGGACAAAACTAAAGATGAACCATACATATTTATTTATTTTTATGTCCTTTCTCCTTTTTGGGACCAAATCTTTACTCTTTACTACTTTAGAGATACAGAATCTGTTATATTTGTACTAGCATGCAGTAATTTTATTCACAGTTCAACATATTTAAACTCCTATTATCGCTTTATAACATATGACATTCATTAAGCATTTAAGTAAAGAGCTCTTGATGTTTTAGATTTTGTAAAAGTAAAACTCTAAAACATGACTAATTAGGTAGATCATATTTCATATATATGAATTGGTTGTTATTGAACCCCTTGCATGAATCAAATCTAATTATTAATTATCAATTCTCTTACAATGCGTTTGTGAAATTCTTTGATTATGGCATAAAAAAATGTCTATATTTTTCATTATCTATATTTGCAACCGGCTCATATAGTTAATTAGTTATTAATATTGTATTAATATATAGCTAGATGATCATCGTATCAAATTCAATTCAAATTAAGGATTGCTTTTTTTTTTTTTTTTTTTTTTGCTATTTAATCCTTACTCCTATAAAAGGAGATTGAATTTTTTGACATGAAAATTCTATCTTCCCCAAAAAATAAATCTTAGCCATTGATTGTTTACTTAGATTGATTACCACCGTTGACGCACTTTAATGTCTCAACCTATTAAAACTTAAGACTCATATCAATTTTCACAATTTAAGACCCACTACATGTTATCTTAAAAGTTTATTTAAGAAATAATAATTTCAGTTCAAAGTAAGGCATGAGCTATTTACTAGTTTAGATATAATAAAATGATAGCCGACAATTTATATTACGGAAAAGATGCTTTCTCTGTCAGTCATGGTATCTTTCATGCCAGGTTTACTTACTAATAATTATCTGTTTGCAAAAATCGAAGTTGCTAACATTTTATTGAATTTATTTACGACTTAAAAAGAATCAACTAATTTAATACCATAACATGGATCAAATATTTCCCTGAACTTTATTTTCGAGTTCGCGTTTCTATTTTCAGAATTTGTACGAATATTAACTCTCGATTTTACGAGTTTTATCCGATTCTCTGTATCGCGTGTCTTGCTGTAAAATAATGAGCCGGGTATAATTGTCTATCTTTGTGACTCGTTACGATGTTTCATGCACAAGATAAGCTTCAGAAACTATATTTCCGGATTTTCTGTGAGCGTTTTGCGCGAGGAAGTCTAAAATTAGTTGTTTAAGCTAATATAGTGTCTGTTCAAAAGATTTTGATTTTTATGTTTTGGTTAGATATTTCATTTTATTTATATAATTATTGTTATAATTAGATATTGATTAAATTCTACATAGTGTCCTTAGTAAAGTACATTGTAAAAATGTTCTGATTTATATTCTCTACAATAAATAATAAATTTTCGGTTTCAGTGATATATTAATTGGTTCAAGTTATTATTTAAAGAGAAGTGATCCATTGACAATTGTTATCTTGACAATGATATTTTTCAAAATTTTATAAAAAATTCATAAAAAATCAGAAAAATATGAATTGTCAACCAATCCTCCCCTAAAATAACTATAACTTATTTCTATTTTATTTCTTTATAGGTAATTTATATGTCTAATACATAAATATTTTTTTTAATTTAGAACGTAATAACTATTGAAAGTACAATGTAACAAATAAAATGTTGCCGAAGGAACGCGAGGCCTCAACCTTAGTATAAATGAAATCATAGAAGTGAGTGAGTCAGTGACCTCTGACAGTAGTTATTGTTTAAGGTCTATAATACAAAAAATGCTGACAATTGTTAAAAAAAATATATAATAATAAAAATTGTTTATTATTAGCATAATAAAAAGTAGCTACTGTTTAGCCAACAACTTAATTACCTTTTGCACGCGTTACCTGTGCAGTTGTGCCTTAATTTTGCTATTTTAAATCATCACTGTGGCGCCGTCTTTGAGCTGCGGCCAACATGAACTTTTCCTTTGGGAAAGTGGAGCTACGTGGCTAAGACGGAGGAAAAGACAAAAGAGACAAGGTAGGGTGAGCAGTGCAGGTCTTTACTGTTACTGAAAACAGAGCTACAATTAAAAAGAAGCTTTTACTGTTTAACCCTACAAATTTGATAAATAGTATCTCTAACGCTTGTCCCACAATCACCGTTTAATTGTTTCTTGATTAATAATTATGAAACTTAATTAGTAAAATATAATATATATTTAATATATCATCATATATAAAAAGTACGACGAATGCATGAAGTGTTGTTTTTATGTAACAACAATCAATAAATTTTAACTCTTACAAAAGTTGGCAAACAATTAATCCATCAAGAAAATAATACGGCCATAATTATTTTCAATTAAGTAGAATATACATGAGATCCCATCATTTAAGAACGTACATGAGATTTTAGCATTCATCATAAATCATCAAAGACATACAAGACAAGAACATAATGTAATCTTGAATGCCAAAAAAAAAAAACACTAATGTAATTTGAGCATTTAAGAAGGGCACAGATGAATGAAATTGAAAAAAATTTTATGAATGCCCAAACTATTGATCTTATTTCTACCACTGTTTAAACAGTCAAATTATTTTCACCAGTACCCAAACTTAAGAGCGTGAATCAAACTTGCGCCCTCTAACCTCTTCCTGTACTATCTAAACAGCCAAGATATACGGGCAACAGACGAGTTGATATGAGTCTAAAAGCCACAAATTCAATTTGCGCCATTTGATTTGGGCATCTGTGAAATTAATTTAACTGCTTAGATAGTGGTGCAGTTAAGATCAATAGTTTGGGCATATATGAAAATTTTCTAATAAATTCCTACTTTCCTTACAACAACTTGGGTGGGCCCGGCGTTTACACATACAGAAGGCCAGGCCGGGGTCGCTCTCTTCAACCAAATCCACCACCATAACTACTGAACTCAACCAAACTATACTAAACACCTCCATTTCGCTCCATTTCTCTGCTCCACCACACCAACTCTCTCTTCGCTTCGGTTCTTCTTCGGTGCGCAGAACAAACAACACAAACAAACAGACACAGAGACAGACAGACATAAGCCCGCACAGATCGACTGACTCGGTGCAGCAGCACTTTGCGTCATGGCGGTGGTGGCGTCGCCGAGCAGGGACAAGGCGGAGGAGTCGGCAATGGAGGCGACGCCGCGGCAGTCCTCCGCGAGCAGACCCGACTCCGACGCCTCCTCCTCCTCTGGCGATCCCGCCTCCGATCGGCGAGACCTCGATTTCTTTGTATATGCTTACTTGCTCTCTCTCTCTTTCTTTGTTTGTGGAGGTAGTTCTGTGATTGATGCAAGAGAGGATCGATCGATCAGCTTTGGTGGTTTTCTACAATGGCTGATCGGTTTGGTTTGGGGGTTTTACTGGTAGTTATTGGCAGTAATTAGTGGTGATCATGCGGAATTGTGAAAGAATAGTTTGCAACAGACGTCAACTGAATCTGATTAATCTGCTGCTACTGTGGAAGAAAAATGATATGAACACTAATTATGAGATATTTTGCCTTAAAAAGAGTACTGATTTTTATATACTTCTTTCTAGAATCAGGGACTTGCTACGAGGAGTGAGGAGTACAGACTTCTCTTTAAACTACCAAATGATGAGGTTCTTTTGATTCAATTTAGGTTTTTCATCTTTGTATTGTTGTTTGGTTAAATGGATGTTCATTCTGGCAATGGTGGTGTGATTTACAGGTTCTTCTGCAAGATTTTCACTGTGCGCTACAGGAAAACATCCTTCTCCAGGTTGTTATACTGTTCGACCCATTTTGAAATCTGATCAATTTTGAATGGGCCCTTTTTGTTGATGTTGTGTAAAATTAACAGCAGTTTGTGACGCAGGGGCACATGTATCTGTTTCTTCGTCATGTCTGCTTTTATTCCAACATTCTCGGGTTCGAGACAAAGGTACTTTCTTTTAGCCTCATGGAACAAAATATACAGTCGAGACCAGTTGACGTAGTAACATGTGTTTTTATATTTTTGAACTATTTAAATTTTGATAAATTGTCTGGTTAAGAAAATACATAGGTTTCTATTTTGTTGTTGGTTGGATTAAAAAGGATAGCAAGGTTCTCTGTGTAAGATGATAATTTGCGGAAGTAATTGAGACGGCAAAGAGTATAATTTGAGTGTCATTAATGAAATTGTCTGGTGAATGTCGTATCTGTATTATATTTTTCAAAGCTATTCCTTCTTTAACCTATATTTGGTTTATGTGATGCAGAAAACAATTCCTTTGAATGAAATCACTTCTGTTCGTAAAGCAAAGACAGCTGCGATATTTCCCAATGCAATAGAGATAGTTGCTGGAGGGAAAAAGGTAATCTACTCTCACTTGTCTTATTTGAAACATCTCACTATTCTCTAATTCTGCTACTAATAACAAAGCATAATGTACAATTTATATAAAAATGGCAGCATTTCTTTGGATCATTCTTGTCACGAGATGAGGCATACCGGCTGATCGTTGATGGGTGGGTCCAACACAATCCTGATGCAAAGGCTTTTCTAGACCGGCAAGATTCAAAGTCAAGTAGCAGCACTGAAGATATTGCACAAATGAATAAAGACTGTAAAGAAGAAGAAGAACCCTCCTCTGACCAGTTAGTTTTATGCATGTTCTAAATTTGTAATAAGAATGTTTGCATTGATAGCACCTATGAAGGCCCATCGTATTGATACCAGAATTATAATCTTTGCACACTTTTTTGTTGTTGTTATAATTAATCTGACCCTGAAGCATCTGTGCAGGAATGCTGAAAATGATGGATCAGTTTGTAAGTCTTTTCCTAATGGTTTGATAAGTACTAGTTCTTCTAATGATGAGATAAAGATTGTGAAAACACCGGATTCTCCTGAATTACCAGAAAATGGTAATGGTGCAAGTGTAGTAGCTACAAATGCTTTTTGGGAAGCTGAAGATACTGATGCTCCTGCAGGTTGGTCTTCAATATCTTCATGTTCTTATAATAATTATTAGAAAATTTGTTTATTAGGAACTATCCTTAATAGTCAGCTTATTGTTTTTGCTTTGTGTAGTGCCTGAATTCTATACAATGATTGCTGAGGCAAAATTTTTGGTAAGAGGGACTGTAATATATGTTTTCCTTTTATAATATATATACTCTATCTATACACATATATTTCATCTATCCCCCAATTTCTAATTTCTTAAATCTTACAATTGAAATATCTGTAGGCTGGAGTAGAAGAGATCTTTAAGCTATTTTTTTCTGATGATTCAGCTGGTTTTCTAGATGATTTTCACAAAAAATGTGGTGACAAGGGTAGGTTCTTGTTTTTCATTGGTGCAAAAAAGTAGAAATTCATTTTATTTTATGAAAAATAGGCATGCTTTGTATAGACGAAGGACTATAAGTTGGAGTTTAATTTAATGTTATTTTTTCTAGAATTTCGAGTTTCTTCTTGGACCAAGCATGAGCAAAGTGGGCATGTGCGCAACGTCTCATTCCTTCACCCAATCAAAATATATCTTGGTATTGAAATTACTTACCTTATGATTTCACATTATTTATATGTCAGATATTTGCATAATTAACATAAGTTGTGTATTACAAGGTGCAAAATTTGGCAACACCAAAGAGGTGCAGAGACTTCGAGTGTATCAAAACAAGTATGCTAAGAATATTTTCAGCAGTAAAAGAATTCATAAGAGTGCATCATTGTCTTTACCTTCGGGCTCTTTGTTAAATTTATGTTTATGTTGTTTTATTTTTTTTTAAAATAGCCATGTGGTAGTAGAGACATCTCAAACCATTGCTGATGCGCCATTTGGGGATCATTTCTGTGTTGAAGTTAGTCTCTATAATTTTACTTATTTGTTTTTTTATACGATATACCTTAGCAACTAGAATGGAATGAGAATTTTGATCTTTGCATGAAGGGGAGGTGGGATCTGGAGGAAGACTTGAGTGGTAGGAATAGCTGCAAATTGAGGGTTTTTCTATATGTATCTTTTCTTAAGAGAACAATTTTTAGAGGTACTTGTAATACCGTACAATCTCTTCCATTTCTGTAGATAATAAAATTGAAGTCTAATATATCAAGATCATCTAAATTTTGTAGGGAAAATAGAGCAGGGAACAAAGGACGAATGCCGAGATGTCTTCTGTCTTTGGATCAAGCTTGTAAGTATGCCTATCTACTTTTAAATGTATATCAGGCAACAGTGCCATATTGGTTGATAATTGTACTGATTCCATACCTGATTCCACTCGAGTATGTTTTTCCTTCATATATTCCATTAGATAACACAATGATGCTTGTTTATATGTACTTTTATACTGTAGGCAAAGGAAACATTGAATAAAAAAGCAATCGTGGAACAAAAAAGTTAGTCGTGTTCTAGTTCCTCTCTGTTGTTTTTTTTTTCTCTCTATAAATGATGTCAGTTTTTATACTTAACATTTAATTATGGGGAAAATATATTGCAGGACTTGCTGGTTCTCCTGATAGGAGTACACTTGAAACCCGTATTGACACTGACCAACCAGAGATCTCCACGAGAGAGGCGCCTTTGGAATCAACAGAAAGAAATGTTGATCCCCTAACTACCCCTGATTTGAAACCTAATGAATGTACTGACACTAACCTTCGAGATAAAACACAGGGTTCTTCTTCAGCTTTCCCTGTGGCTACCATTTTAAGTGAAATATGGTCATCTTTTATTTCTTTTACAAAAACAAGTCGTTTTCGTGCAATGCTACTTGCAGGTTTTGTGGCGGTCATTTTACTAATGCAGGTAATTGCAATTTTTTGTAGCATGATATAACTAACATAATTTCCTTTTTTCTGTGTCACTAATAGATTGTTTAAATTTAGGTATCAATTATTCTACTACTAACAAGATCACCAAAGGTATATGTGATAAATGATGGAAGTCATGTTGGAAACACTGGAAGCTACTCCATAGAAAGCGCAAATCATCTGGAAAGGAGACTAACTTTGCTCAAAGAAGAGATGCGAATGGTTGGGTCTCAGATGGAGAGGATGCAGTACGAATATGCATGGTTAAAGTCTCATATGGAAACCTTAGAAAAATTAAAAGATAAATCATAGCCTATAATAGGCTTTAATTGAGCTTAACATTAACTTTGCACCAGGCTGATGTTGTATAGTACTTTGAGCTTAATAACAGTTGTAAATTAAATAAGCCATGTCTTTTTGTTTTGGCGCCGAAATAAAATTATATTCAATTTATCTTTTTTTTCTTAAAGAAAATGGTATATTATATATTAGAGAAATGATCTTTGTTCCCTTTATCTATTCCATAAGCTAAATTTGTAGTAATTTCTCTTTCAGAGCATAAAATTTGAGTGAATTTTTTCTTATTATTTATCATATCATTGCACATGTATGAATTTTTTTATATGGTTGAGGATGTGAATTGCAACTAGTAAGAGTGATTTATTGTATTAGAAAAAAGAATTTCAATTAGAATATATTGGGTGATGGATAAAAATAATTTTTGAGGGGGTAATTATCAACTTATATTTTATTTGAGAGTTATACTAAGACGTTCTAAGGGAGGAGAAAATGATCGTAAAGTAAATCGAAATCGTTGTAAGAGGAAGGGAAAAAAAAAAAAAGCAGACTGGTAATCTACAGTTAATTCTAGATCTAAAATGTGGCCCTAAAATGTTGCCCACGTCGTAGCAACTGACTCTATATAGGATAGATATTTATTGCAAAATTTGCACATAATTTGATTTGTTTTCTGGATTTTTAACATTTATTCATGGTCGTTCTAATGCCTTTAGCAAATGAGCGATTTGACAACCAATCGAATCGACTAGAGCAACTTCTAAGTTGTTCCATTCATTTTCTTCGATGCAAAAGTTATCCAATTCGTAGTTTTCGAGTAACACGTATGAAGCCCGATCATACGGCTATAATCGTGTCTTCAGATCATCAGATACAATATGAAATCCATGATCTGGCTCGACGAAACACTGCTAGGTCAAACAAATTCTAACTAGTCACAAGCAAGAAAAAGACTGATATTACCAATCATATCAGAAGCAGTATAAGGAACAACAAACACTTACAAACAACGATCTAAATACTTTCAAACCCTGTTTCCACCAATCTTAACAGTTAACACCAAAACATTACAAAGAAGAAACATAAAACATAGATTGAATCACCTAAACAACCATATAAACTTATATAAAAAGGTATCCTTCCAAAATGTCAAAGAAGAGACCAGCATCAATAGTTACATGCCATTTTTGTCCAAAAGGAAAAGCATTCCTTTCTGATCTTTCGGTATTAAAACAATTTAAGTCGAGCAGCACGAACTTTTCTGATTGACAGGTTGGCCCCGGATTTGAATTGGAGGTGGCTTCGCACTTCCCATTGACGGTTGGCTTGCCATCCTGAAATTTAATCTTTTATATTAACTTCAAGATTTGCATTACTTACAAATTGCTGCTTTATTTTTTCTGAATTCTGTTTTGGGTCAAGCCTCTTATAAGCTCAACTTCAACTCCTACTACGACCATTCACACACACATACACCAGCAAAAAGAAACGGAGTTATGGAATACAAACCGATTCTTAATTGAAGCAGCCATAGCCATGAAGGCTTGCTCGACGTTGGTTGCATTCTTAGCACTGGTCTCCATGAAGGGTATCCCCAACTCATCCGCAAATGCCTAAGAAGATATCAACATTTCCTTAGTATTACTGCTATAATTAAAAAAAAAAAAGTTCGTCCCGGTTTTATCCAAAAAGGTCCCCCAGTTCTCATCCTTTTCTCCCCATCAATTATGGCTTAAATCAAACCAACAGTTACACAGCTGTTCCAAAGGGTGGAGGGTAATGATAGGCGTAGTGAGCCAACATAAATTTACAGCCTCTCTAATAGAAGTGAAACTCAATTTTAGCCCACCACCACTTGTTCGGGAATATAGCTTTGAAGAAGAAGTACGTAATAAATGAGAAAACAAAAATAAGGATTAGCAAGACAACAAGTTTTCTTATAATCCAATTATTCCTTCTCGTACAAATATTAAAGAAGAGATGTACCTTGCCAGTCTCATAGGAAACGACTTTTTTGTCTGTAAGATCACACTTGTTGCCAACAAGAAGCTTGTTAACATTCTCACTGGCATATCGGTCTATCTCATTAAGCCACTGCTTCACATTGTTAAAGCTCTCCTGGTCTGTCACATCATATACAACCTGTGTAAACCAAATAAGCACCACTAAAATCAGCACCTTTCATTATACAAAAAGAAAACGAGTGAAAAATGCAATAAAAACAACAGTAAAAAGAATCTTACAATGATACCATGAGCACCCCTGTAGTAGCTGCTGGTGATCGTTCTGAAACGCTCTTGCCCAGCTGTATCCCACTATACATAAACAGGCAATAACTATACATCAGTTTATGTAAGTTAACTTTATTTTTTTGTACAGCTGCAAAAGCAACTCTCTTTTGTTAATGAACAGGAAAAGATGTTGAAAGATGAATATACTCACTATTTGAAGCTTAATGGACTTCCCATCCTGCTCTACAGTTCGTATTTTCTGCATACAATTAAAACAAGATATGCTCAATAATATAAGAGGTACTTCTGACAATTTTAGCAATTTTAAATCAAATTCCTCCAAGCCACTGCTTATTGATGAAAAAAAGGTGAATTTATATATAAAACAAGGATACTGATAACAAGAAATACTTACAAAATCAACTCCAATGGTGCTTATGTAGCTCTCTAAGTACGAGTCGTCCTACACCAAAAAGCAGCGACCAGATTAAAATCCAATTGTTAAATAATCAAACAAATAATGAGATATATCTTCACTTGCTGGAAATCAACCTATGAACAGAATAAAAGCGATTTGGTAAATAAAATTACCGCAAATCTGAGAAGCAGGCATGATTTACCAACACCAGAGTCACCAATGAGCAAAAGCTTGAACAGATAATCACTAAGGCATTACAATATAGACAAATTAGACTCAGAAAAATAATTATAACAAAAGTATGTATAACAAAGATTTGCAATTAAACCAGAAGCTAGAGCTAAGAATTGCTCAATTCATAATAACCAACACCTTATACAAAACTATAGGAATTCAACCCCAATGAAAATAAAAAAATAACATCAAGTAAAAAGTCCAATTTGGCATAACTACAATAATTTTCTCTCTTTTTTTCTTTTTCTTTTGTCTCTCTAAATAGTGCAGGAAACTGCCCGCTTCCCTGTGAGTGTTTCTAACATCAGCACCAAATGGCCGGTGATATCACGACTAGCCCTATTACAACCAGATTACCACAGAAGAGCAATACCATGTCTAATTTGGTACAAAAGCAATACTAAAGTAGGTTACTTTCAAATTAATAAATTAAGTACTTCCAGTTGACATCACAGATTGACCAAGAAGAAAATACTCTGAGCAAACATATATATAGATCTAAAACTAAGTAAAAAACTAAAAAAACCCCTCTTTTACTGGATTCCACCCCAAACTTCTACAGATGACTTCCCACAACAAACAAATACAAAGAAGACCTATGCTATCTTCAATCAAAACAATAAAACCAAGCAGAAACCCAGGTCCCAATTCCTACTCACACAAATTCCCAGTTCCAACAAATTGCAGACCTAATTCCAGTTGAAAGGTTTCCAATTCACCAGATCTCGGAGATCTACGCACCAACCGATCAACTAATCGAAATTTCACAAGCAATAACCCAACTTTCGTTAACTTGTAGAGAAAGTAGGGGACTTACTACTCGGGATTCATCGCGGCCGGCAGGCAGGCAGGCAGGGCAGGGGCGGAATCGACCGGGGATCGCGATCTGGGAGTCGATTGAGGGTTGTGGGTGGGAGTTGGAGAGGTTGGGGAAGGAAGGAAGAGAAGAGAAGATCGCGGGTGGGGTGGAGAAAGAGGGATAAATAGATAGTAGTGGCTTAAGACGTGTCGAGACGATCTTATAAGAGTTTCTTCCTTTCTTTCTCTTTGTTTCTGTCTGTCTGTCTGTCTTTCTTCTGCTGCCGAGTTATAAAGGATCATTTATAATTAGCTCCCGGAGTTCCTATAAATTGCATTTACAATATTATTATTATTAGAGCATCTCCAAGATACTCCCTAAAAATGGATCCCAATATACCTATATTGGGTGTCATCCTAAATTTTTGTAGAGTAAATTTCACCTCAATCTCCAACAGATTCCCAAAATATGGATCCCAACACATTTAAACTGGGCCAAAATATGGATCCCAATACATTTGAACGGTCTGGATTTGGCTCTGGTTTTGGGAAGTTGGATTGGGAGTGCCAAAAAAAGCCACCAAAATAGCTTGATTTGGCTCTGATTTTGGGAGTGCGGAAAATAGGGATAGCTTTTTGGGTATCTCTTAGAGATGGTTTTCTCTCCTTAACTCCCAATTTTTGGTTTTAGGAGTGCTTTAGGGAGTCTATTGGAGATGCTCTTATTATTATTATATAGTTTATTACTTTATTTACTTAATTAATTATTAGTTTATTGCCTAGTTTAATTTATAGAAATGCCCCTGACGTACTCAACTAAATGCTAAATATGACTCTCACGCAGGCTTTATCAGTAGACCCAGGAAGGAAACGTTGTAAACTTGTAAATCAATATAAAGAACTCGCTAACTAATAATATTATAATAATAATAATTTCATTTTGACTATGCATTATTGACTATGCTCACACGTTGTAACCTGGATGTTAAAGTTAAACTGACCTTAGTTTTATTTTTGGGCTTGATCATAATGAGGGATCCAAGAGCAACAAAAACTATGCAGGCTAATTTTGTTACTTTCTGGCAAATAAAAAGTGCGAAACTTTGTAAGGCTATTTATTTATTTTTTGAGATGGGCCTAAAAGATATTTCTGTTTCTTTTTTCCTTCTTTTTTCCCTATAAATGTCCATCAGACCCAAAAAACACAGACCATTCCATTCTCTTCCTACTTGAATAAATGGTAATGAAGATAAAAAAAAAAAGGATAACTGCACCCCTTAAAAAACCTCCTTAACCGCATCCAATACATTTTTAGTTAAAAATTATTTTTCAAATACAACAAATCACTTTTACCGGTTGCAATTCACATCCTCAATCGAACAAAATACTTATATATATACAATAGAAAGATAAAAAATATAAAAAAAATCACTCAAAATTTATGAGAGTATGAGAAAGAAAGAGAAAATATTACTAATTTAGTTTTGAGGATGGATAAGGGGATAGTTAAGGGGAACAAAGATAATTTCTCTAATGTTTTATCTTCCACCTATAATAGATTTCAGAATTAAAGACCACTCACAAATTGCATCTTTGACAAACACTTACCGTCAGTTAAAAAATAAAAGACACTATTAACTTGGCATTCTGGTTGATTAACAAAACATTAAACATCAGTCAAGTATTGTGAATGGTGAAATGAATTATATAACATTTAATTCTACTAGTAAGCTCAGCTGTTCAGACTACACATAAAAAACCTATATTAATTTTTACTTACACAATTTTTACATCCAATACACAGATATCATCTTACATGTTACTCAGCTTGACAGGGCTGGTTCGAGCAAGTCGCACTCGAAATTGGTGTGCTCAAGAAATGGACCCAATCTGACAAGTTTAGGAATCAGAATGCCGTTTCTTACAGCACATACCAAGGGGTTGTCCCACTGCACAAGGGACCCCACAAGGTTGGCACGCACCGTCAGAGGGAACACGCGCGGCCACCTCTCGTTGGCATACTCTCTGAGTGCTCGGTCGATTTCATCTTGCCCCTTCCCTATAGAACCTGCACAGATATAGCTACAATTAAAGTTCCTTTTGGTTGCGTATTGATTAACAAAAACTGATATCATCCACATATCAAGGTAGCATAATTCGATCCATAGTGACGGTGTGAATGTAAACCAATTACATATTGTCTAACAGATATTATAAAAGATTGCATGATTTAAGTTGGCAAAAATTTAGAATAATACCTCAATAGTACATACAGAATCAAAACAAAGCATTTAATCCAGAATAAAAGTTTAAATATGATGCAGGGGCATACAGACGAGCGCACATGAAAGGCGACTTTATTGTTCGCTGTGCTTGATAAAAAACTGTAGGTCACAGAAAATAGGGCCTATGATTTAATTGTGTATGCCAGTATATGTTGCGTTGTACTGGTACTTACCCGAGAGCTTATTTACCAGTACCACTGAATCCTCCAATGCGCAGCATGCTCCTTGACCGAGATTAGGAGTCATAGGGTGCCATGCATCTCCAACTAAAACCACCCCGTTCCGGTACGCAGGCGGTGTCAGGCCAGGCCATAACCACCGATCCACTAACGGAGTCTTTATGATGGTCTCCTCTCCGGTGTTGCGTATGATATCTAACAGATCAGGAGGGAATTCTCTTACCAGGTCCAATGCTTCTTTTTTCAGCAGAGATGGATCTGTATTTTTCTGACCTGTTGGAACAATATAAAAGTAGAACAAAAGTATAGTCATGTAATGTAGAGTTGATATTCACTGCCGTAGTCACTCTACTCCAGTATTTTGATTCTGTATACAATAAAAATTGGTTGGTTTAGATCAGATTGAAAATAAAATGGTCTGAAAATTGCAGTGAATATGAAAAAAAAAAAAAAACGGTCTGAAAATTACGACAGGTTTGAATCCAGATAAAGTATGCCCATCAACTGCCAAGTTCAGAATGCCTACAAATATTTACTGAAATTGACATACCAGGAGAACTGCTATTGAAGCAAATGAACCAGTAGATCTTAGAAGGAGAAACTGGTAAAAAGCCAGCACGTAACCCTCTTCCATAGATATAGTTCACCTTCGACTCGAATGTGTGGCCATCAGGATAGTGTGCCATCCCACGAAACGCACAATGGCCAACAAACTTGGCCTCAGAAAACCCCATCCACTTCGCTATTGGGGAGTTGATACCATCGCAACCTATCACTACCTGCTTTCGAAAGAATGAAATTTTAACAAAAAACAGGTTAATGAGCACACAATAAATATTTTATAAGAATCGTGATAGTGGCTTCCTATTTCCAAACGATGAAGTTACCTTCGCGACAATTTGACGGCCATCTTCTAGTTCTAGGACAGTGCCTTCCTTCCCTTGTGATTTTACAGTTTTGACCCTTGAAGAGTATGATATTGTACCATCTGGTAATTTGTTTGCGAGAGTCTGAAGCAAAGCCCTTCTCTGGACTGCTCGTACCTCTTGCCTGACACACAAGTGATATTAAAACGGTTTTACATTACGGTATACGTTAATTTTGAATTGAACTGTCTAATTGTCGAAAGATTAAAGAGATGAAAATATACCCGGGAGCTTCTTTCTCAAAAGAGAAAGATCTGAGCTCTCTTGCATTATCTGATTTCATCACCATCCTGCACACAACTGAACCCCCAATAAATTTAGCTTTATTCAGCATTTAAAAAATAAGCTATTTCTTTGTTTCTTAATTTCCCGACACCATTAAAATTTCTTTCCGTATATATTTTCTAACTGTGAGCTTCATTAATCCCAGCATTCGTTTCTCTTAGACGCCTATTGAGAAAACTAAACATCTCCCTCTCTGTAAAAATGCAAGGTTCATCACCATTTATGCCTGATTTATTATAGTTCTGCATTATGCATCTTTATAAACACATTCTTTTGATGCTTTAAGATTAGGCAACCTGACTTCTAATAAATCATCATCCCATTTCCCATCCTAATACAGCCAGACTGTTTCACCTTACATGTAACTTCTCCTCAATTTTGTGGTATCTTCGTATGTTTGATCCGTAAACATAGATTAACACAAGGTATAAGGTTGCTCGAGAAACTCAGTACATTCGCCATTATTTGCATCTATCATCCATAATTATAGTTAATTTCAATTTTCAAGCACACAATAGGTTATAACTTAAATTGAGCGCTACCTCGCGTCCATAGAATGGACATCAATGAAGTTCATAAGTTACAAAATTAATATAACTGTTACAAAATTTTTACATCTATGGATATATATGGACAGTTATTCTATGAACGCGAGATGTTTCTCGATTAAATACAGGTAAGAAAAGCAATATCTATGTGAGAAACATCTTGCGTCTATTGAAAAACTGTCCATCCATCCACAGAGGTGCATAGAATGTAACATATACACTCCGAAATACAACAGATACATCAAAAAATGTAACCTATAGACGCTATGGACGGTTTTTCTATGGACGTTAGGTATTACTGTAAGAAAAATTCAGTTTGCCACTGCAGCATAATAAAAGGTATGTGATGTTACTAAACAAGTAGAAGTTGATAATTTACCCTTGAATGGGGAGGAAGTCCCGCCGGAGCTCATCGCCTACCCCAAGAGCATCCAGCACCCTCCACCCGTTCTTAAACAGCGTGAGCGACGTGCCGCCAGTCCTGAGAGCGCGCCCCTGCTCCAACACCATGCTGCCGACGCCGACCCTGTGCAGCGCAAGTGACACTGCCAGTCCGGCTATCCCTCCTCCCACCACCACCACCTTCTCAGCCATCGAAGATGCCACACGGGGAACTCTCCGGAGGGTCGGAGTGCAGCGCGGCGGAGTGTGGAAGACGAGCGAAGAAGAAGAAGGAGAGGCCATGGCGATTGGCGAGCGCGGGAAGGAAGGATTTTTTTTTTTTTTTATCCGTATATATATGTGCGTAGAAAGTAGAAACTTGGGAGTTGTTTATCCGACCGGAGTGCTCATCCTCTGTAGCGCTGCATTGTGTAGCGCGAAATGTGAACCGTTAGATCATCTCGAGATTTGAGTCAGCACAGAGCTCGAGATGATCTAACGGTTCGTATTCCGCGCTACACAATGCAGCGCTGCAGAGGATATGGAAGTGAAAGTGTATGATGATTCTTGATGGTGAGATTTGAACCACAAATCTACGACGCTTCACTTTCGTATGACGTGGGATCGTTCTAGTTCACTAGTGGAATTAATTTAATTCACTGAAGCCGCGAGGGAAATTGATTGATTAATTGAAGGCCCAGGCCTGCTAGTGAGAACGAATTGTGCAGTTCACAACGTCAACCGTTGGATCGTCTAGAGATTCTTCCCAGCGTGGATCTCGAGACGATCCAACGGCTGGAACTGTGATCTGCACAATGCAGTAAGTCGGGGGATGAGTGCTCATGAGAAAACGGGCTAATCACCCTTTGAAAATTGGGCTCAACTCCGCCGCCGCAGCTTCGCCTGGAGGCCCCTAGGCAACAACGGCGGTCTGGTCTGTTCACCTCTCTCGCCACAGCTTGCCGGGCGATCGGCCCCGATCTATTCTTCCTTCGTAACGAGGTTGGTAGGGTATCTCTCAATCTATGCCTTGAAGCCTGATCTCGACCAAGTAGATTGCTTTGTGACTTTGTCATTGAATTCAACAAAGTCACAAGTGTTGCCATGTTTATCGTTGGTTCTGTTTGCTGATACCAGTTTCTTGGTTTTCAAATGTCTATTTCGGATTCATTCTCATCTCATCTCATCTCATGCCCAAAGTAAATAATTTTTACTTTTCAGTTACAAAATTGTGCTATTATGGCCTCTACTTGGTACAAAGTTACATCCTTGTATTATTTATTAATGGCACTATTTTGTTGGCATAGTCCCCAGTGGGGTTTAAGGAAAGTAAGGAACAGATAGATGGCCAACGCCACCGGCGGCAAGAGCAAGGAGGTTTTTGTGACGGTTGGCACTACCAGCTTTGACAAACTCGTGGCCGCCGTCGATTCCGCCCCCGTTAAGCATGCTCTCCTCAGACGAGGCTTCTCCCGTCTCCGAATCCAGATCGGTCGCGGCACCTACACCCCCTCCCCCTCCCCCTCTGCCTCCAAGGTATCTATTCCATTCCATTCCTTTGCTTTCTCTCTTTTCTCCAACCTATTCTCCTCAACACTTCCAAGTCAACAATGTAATTCACACACAAATATATTCCGACCTTAGGCATCTGTACAAGGACAAGAGGAAGAGGGGTGCCTGCAGGTCGATTATTTCACTTTTTCTCCCTCCATTGCTGATCATCTCAATGCCGCTTCTCTCGTTATCAGTCATGCTGGTACTCCCTACCACTTGCTCCTTCTTCTTACTCCACTCCACCATTCTATCCTTTTTATTATTCATTACTCTTCTGCTGCTTAAAAGAATGTCTTCCTTTGTTCTTGCTTCCAGGATCTGGCAGCATATTCGAGACTTTACGATTAAACAAACCCCTAGTCGTCGTCGTCAACGAAGATCTCATGGACAACCATCAGGCCGAGCTTGCAGAGGAGTTGGCCAACAGAAACCACCTTTTCTTTGCTCCTGGCCCCCACCTACTAGCCCAAACCATAGAGTCCATGAACCTCGACTCCCTCGTTCCCTATGCACCTGGAGACCCCAATGGCATTGCTGCCCGAATGAACCTTTTCTTGTTTAATTGATTTAATTAGCTGGTTAATTAAGCTTGGTTTTCTCTGTTTCTTTTGGTGTTTAAGAAAGTTTTTTTTTTTTTGAGATAAATATGAGGGTCAAGCCACTCAAATTTAGATGTCTATAAAAGACCTCCCATCTGGGTTTCGAACTTGCAACCTCCCACACAGAGAACAGAGAACATTGCCCTTAGCCACTAAACCAAAGACCGGTTCTTGTGTTTAAGAAAGTTGTAGTGGAGATTGGGATTTAAGTTGAGGTTGCTTGAGATGTATGCATGTATATGTGGTTCACTTTGAATGCAATAGATGAAAGTCCTGGTTAATTTGACAAATATCATATGAATTTGTTCTCTTTTAATGAAGTTGGGTTTTGAGTGCACAAAGTGTGGCTTATATGTGCTTTTGTGCAATCTGGATGTTTTTGATTGCCTTGTTGAAATAAAAATGTGCAAGTGTTGAGTGCACAAAGTGTAGCTTATATGTAATATAATAGGTCCATTCAGGATAGGTCTAATTTCATTATTTCAACTAGTTAATCAGGCTACAAGATTTTGTCTTTGTTTTTGTTTGCTTTGTTCATGAATTCTCTCAACAAAAAATGGGCCGAATTCATGAACTATATCAGCTATATAAATGTTAAAATCAGCCAGCAGGAAGAATTGGCTGCTGCCCGGTGCCGGATTGAAACCGATTGAGTGCTCATCCTCTGTAGCACTGCATTGTGTAGCGCAGAATGTGAACCGTTAGATCATCTCAAGATTCGGGCCAGCACAGAGTCCGAGATGATCTAATGGTTCACATTTTGCGTTGCATTGTGCAGCACTACAGAGGATATGAAATCAAACCAATCTGCTTCATAATCCTTTCAAATTGGAGACACTGCCCGCCAAAAAAAAATTGAAAAATTTGGAGGCATGCCATGCCAAGTGCCTACTTTATAATTATAACTATCTAACTTATATTGTATGTACATTGTCCCTTGTTTTCTCACAAGTCACAATGACTTGTATTGTTCGATGAGATGCGATGCATGGAGGCGCGAGGTAGGCACCACGGTGCAGCCGAGGTTTTTAAGATATGCAATCTGTGAAAAACAAGAGAATCAATCAATTGATTCAATTCTCTTTAGATTTAGTACAAGCAAATGGTTTACATATGATCAGTAGAAAAGATAACACAAATTGGGACGGGTCAAATCTGCACTGCACTAAAACAAAAGCTTAGTTTCAGGAATATCAGGTCAAGTATACAGTATACTGGTATCATTTGGTTTTTTTTTATAAGGAAGGTGAGGGTCAAAGGTATCATTTGTTTTAGTTAGGGGTTAATGATTTGATTTTCACTATCAATGAAAAGTAATGTACCTGCTTAGGAGTGGCTTCAGAAGAGCTCATTGAATTCTCTATTCTCTGCTTCTGAAAATGCTCCTGAAATCAAATATAAGAGTTAACTGTTAAGAATAGTAGAAGACGCAAATAGTAGTAAATGTAGTGTAGAGTATCGTCTGCAAATAAGATTGAATGATAAGTAAACCTGTCGTTCTCTGGTCAGGTAAGCACGCTTGTCAGTAGGAATTTGCTCCCATCTTATAACCTACAATGAACGGAGTTGTTCGAAATGTCAACAAGAAACCGCCTTTTCCTATGCCTCGATTATTAGATAATCACTGACAGGTCTATATTAAGAGCAAAGCACAAAAATATGATAATAAGTACTAACATATAAAAACAAGACGGCCTTTTGATATCTTTATTAAGTGGCATCGATACCCATACGAGTAATTATGATAACTATAAAATTTTGAACTAAATGTGTAAAGTAAGCATATGAAAAAGAACTCACATATTCAGCATATTGAAGAGCTTCGTTGCTGTTTAGGCATGACTTGAGTTCAGATAACATATCCTAGAAAACAAAAGGATTCTGTATTTTAACATGAAAAGGGTAACATATAAAACTGTGCGGTAAATATCAAATGAGCAGAACCTTGCGCTTGTATGATTTGCCCCTCAGTCGTTCATCAATGACGAAACCAACCTGTCAAAAAAAACAGTACAGTAAAAAAACAAAACATAAGAAACTACATCGCACTCGATCCATCTTTTAATACATATTGAAGAATGCAGAGTGGCAATTTGAGAGCACCTTATCGAGCAACCTTTTCGGGGTTTGAAAAGCTTGTTTTCTGGCCCATTGGTGAAACAAGTGGGACACAATTGACCTATCTTCTGTCTCAAACCTACAGATAGATATTCAGACGTATCCTCTGAAGTCTTGATAAGTAATCTAAATTCTCCCGTTCAAATCTGTGTACCTCTTTAAGAAATCATTGCCGAGGCACATCTGAGCTAACTCTGCTGGCAAATTTGAGCTTTCACCTCTGCATTCGGTAACTTTATCTCCATTGCTTTCTGACAGAGGTACCCCTTTTGGGTTTTGTCCCCATTGTTTCAATTCTTCTTCTCCCTAGTACATCGTTAAAACAATGTATAAATGAAAGGGTGTGTGTGCAATGTGTAAGGTACAGTTTTATCTTAGCAAAGAACTTGTGTGGGCCTTTTCTATCTAAAAAGGGAAAGATACAAGAAAGAGGATCCCAGGTAAATACCGAAAAGGAAGCAGCTCAAACTCCAGACAAGGGGAAAAAAAGAAGAAGAAAAAGTAATAACACTAGACTAGTGAGATGATATTCCTATCATAACAGTAGTAAATGACAAAAAAAATGTGATACTAAAAACGTACCTGACATTCAAGTAGTTGCTGAGGCAGCTCTTTGATAAATCTAGATGGTTGCAGCAGCTGGAAACACCAAAAAAAATAAAAATAAAAAATAAAATAAAAGAAGAAAAGAATGTTGTTTATTTATCAATAGATAAACGTATGTTATTGATTATGATGCCGTTAGTATCACTAGTATCACTACTATATATGGAAGGAATAATTAAGAACTCAGATAAGATTGACCTGACGATTAGAATCCAGTGTAACGTACAAAATGTGAAGCTTTCTCCTAGCGCGTGTCATTGCAACATAAAAGAGCCTCCTCTCCTCCTGAGTGTCACAAAATTTTTTTTTTTGTTTACATTTAATATTGATGGAAAAGTAAAGAAAACCAAAATTGTATACATCAATAAACAAACTTGTCAGACAGATACCTCAATAGAAAAGCCACCTTCCTTAGATGTACCGTTAAATTCATGCAACAAAGGAATTTCAGAATCATTTGCCTACTATTTACAAAAAATACTATGTTAAAATTATAACCAAATAGGTTATCATTTTCATTCTCTAAAGAAAAACTAAAGGGGAATAAGTTACCTTGACTATGAAAACAACATCCCATTCCAAACCTTTAGACTACAAAAGGAAGCAATAAGAATGTCAACAGAAACATCTGTTTGTTCTTATTACAAATATGAAAATTTATGTGAAAATAAGCAGATCCTATTTACAGAAAATTAATAAACCTGGTGAATCGTGGTCAAAGTAACAGAGTTCTCATTTTCATTCCTTCTTGACCTAAAATTCTCAGTTTCTCTTACAGAAATGTGGTCTATAAAAGATTTGAGTATAGATGCACATCCTTTCTCCTTCGATTCAATTGCCTCCTCTTGGTTTGAGAAATGATTTGACAAGAAATCCGACAAATCATCCATTAAAACTTGAATAACCTAAGCATTAGAAGCTCTGATTAAATAGTAAGAAATCCAAAAAACTAAATTGAAGTTATATTTAACAAAAAGTGGGAATGTTTACCGATCTGAGGTCATGATCTTCATTTAAGAATTTGCCACCATCCACATCTAAAGTCGCTCGCTGCTCTAGAAGGTACTTCTATATCAAAGGAATAAATAAAATGAAGAAAAAATAACAAAGATGTTTCAAAAGGATTCATAACTAGAAATGAGGATATACCTGAGGCAATACATCTGCCACTGAAGAGACAACCACGGAAATTGATTGCTCCTTTATGCAAAAAATATATATTTTTAGCCCAAATGTATGACAGACACACCAAATAATGTTAAAAAACATTAAAAAGGGGCACTGAGATAACTGCTCTTCATAACTTAGAAAGTTTTTTATGAGCTTTGGCACAACTTGTAAGTAGTCTGGTTTTTGAGAGCTACTTATAACTTGAGTATTGAATATACAACTCATTTGATGAATGATCAAATGTACAAATTTCACCAACATTGAAGCACAACAAATATAATTAAGGGAGCACTCATGTAAATTCAAAATGATTGATTGACATTTTTATGCAAGATCTCGTGTTTGGCAAATGAGTTGGTACATTTTATCCCACCAAACCATTCTTAAAGCCACAAGCAATACTGTCAAATTGTTTGCATGTACATAAATTATGCGATGTCATATATCCAATGTTTTGAAGGGCTAAGTTGAAAGTTCTCAATATATAGGGATACAAGTATGTATATTAGAAAAAAAAAAACTGACTAATTGTATTGTTTGGATTTGTATACAAAATATAGGTCGCATATTTTACCCTCTGCACAAGTTTTGACAGCATGTCTACTGTTGTGAGGACTTTACGGCCTTGAGTCAACTGAGCCCTGCAAAAGTTAAAAGTTGCAACAGAGGAAATTTAGAAACTCAAAAGAGGCCACCAAGAGTAATAGGAGATACAAAATGTATATTGCTTATAAGGACCTTTTGAAGGTGCCAGAAATCTTTGCTCCAAAGATATCACGAGCAGCTAACAGGAATCCACATTTTCTTGCAGAACATATTTTTTCAACATACTCCACTACCTGAAATCGTATTAAAATATTAGTTCCATTGCTTTTGCTCCTCAATATAATAATACAAAAGAGCATAGAAGTACCTTCTTTTTTTCTTCTTTATCACCGGGAAAAAGGGCTTTAAAAGCCTGACGGGATGAACCATCATCACACTCAGCCAATGTGGTCTTGAGTATTGCCAATATTGCTTTTATTACCTAGTAGTAAATTATAAATATAAATTTTCAGACCATATGCTCGTATCATAATATGCTAAACAAATGAGGACAAAAAATTAAAGTATCATGCAGAAATGAGATGAACATGTCTTCTTCCGTTCCCCTATCATCATTTGATGGAAGTATTAATATTATGTTTTCTTTTTGTTTAGTATCTTTGTACTTTTGGAGGAATTAATTTGGAAAGGACGAAGTTGCTATATACGCAGTTCTAGAAGTCATGCAGGGATGCGTAGCAACTTTTAGAATTATATATGATATTTAGTTTTACAAGCTAAACATGAAATTCTTGTGGCACATGAAAAAGAAAAAGAAAAAAGGACAGTAACCTTTTTTATGTAGAAAGCCACACCATGTACATTAAATGGAATTTTGCGCTCACGAAATGCCATTTGAAATGCTTTTCCAGATATCTGCATTAATCATTTTCCCTTGAACTAATTAAAGGAATCTTATGACATAAGAACGAGAATAATTGTTGTGGTGGCCATCATATAAAAGCATAATTGTGAATTACGAGAGATTCATAACAAAACATATATTATATATGTGCTTGTTAAAATCAATGGGATAAGGTTTAATGTAATTATTATACTCTCAGAGAGTAAGGAATTCCAACCATAAGTTAACTGGTATATTAGCTGAAGAACCTGTCTATTAAAACTAAAATCAGCATTATGATGGTAAATACCTGTCTCCGGTAGAGTACAGCGATGCTACCATAGTTGGAAATTGAGCTTGATGTGATTTCTATGATCTTATCAATCACATATGCACATTGTGCTTCCTCAGTATGGCACTCCTTCACATTTATCTATGTATCAATATATGACAGCATCAAAAGTTCAGTTAGATACAAAATTTTTCTTGGTACATACATAAAAACTTGAATAGTTAAAGTAAAACTGGGATTGAAGGATACCTTAGAGCCATCAGGGTTGTCAGTCTCGACTAATTTGTGACAGTCTAGATCTCTTTTGGTATTGTTGTGAATCAAAGCCGTGGCTGCCTCCACTATCGACCTTGTTGACCGGTAGTTCTTGTTCAATCTTATCTGTGTCACAGTTGTTTTGCCATATGAGAGTCTTGGATACGAGACCATTTTTCTACACTGAACGAAGCCAGTAGCAGTTGAGATGCAACTCCTATGGCATTTGTTGCACAACAGTTTTGGTCTCAAGTCTTAACTATTTTGTCTTAATCAGTTAATCTATATCAACACAAATAAGGCAGCAATTTTCCTTCGATGGAAGATCCGTAAACCAAATTTCATGACAGTTTCTCATAATTAAAAGTTTGTTAAGGACTATATTATTCAAAGTAAAAATTTAACCTCCTTGTGATTGGGATAGTCCCTTCGAAATGAATCAAATCCTGAAACATCAGCACCATTAAAGCTGAAAATTGACTGAAGCCAAAATAAACATATAAGCATCAGCGGAAATGAATGAAGCATCATTAGCAAATACAACGTCCACTTCGGACTTTATCTACAGAGAGAAAATTGGTTGAAGCTTGATTTTAAAAAAAAATAAAAAAATTGGACGATTTTATGTTTTACAAAGGCGTGCCAAGATATTTTTATTATAGGTACGCTTAGTGTTTTGATCTTTGTAACAAAATCACAAATAATTGTTCCAATCGACAAAAAGGAGTACCTGATCATCATCTCCAACTATAGTTACACGGTTATGAGAACCAAGTATTCTCAGAAGTCGGTATTGCATAGAACTCGTATCTTGAAACTCATCAACTACTATAGCTTTCCATTTGCCAGTACATTCTCTTTGAACTACAAATGTCACAATCACACAATTACTTCTCAGGTTTTGCACCAAAATAATATCAGGGTATTATTGACAAACCTTCAGGAAAATCTGAGAGAAGCATGATGGAACAGCTAATAAAATCATTGTAATCCAGTGCATTGCATGATTTGAGTATTTCATTGTAGGATTGAAGAATTGATGCCTGACAAAGAGAAGGGGAAAAAGTAGAAGATGAACAATATATTGATGCTATTGTTATAAAAATTAGCACAGATTGTTGAATTCAACATACTCCGATGAGATCCCCACTTCTTTTGAATTCTTCAGGAGTTCTCCCTGAAGCTTTAGCCTACAAAAGATAAAAAGGTAAATTTAAAAAGAAAATAAAAAAAGAACAGCTAAATGCTTGTATCTAAGTACAAAAGAAGAATGTGTGGAAACCAAATAACAGCAAAATTATTTTAAGCAAACCTTGGCCACAAATTTCTCCCATTTTTTGGATTTCTCTTTAAATGACTTCATGCCATCATTAGAGAATTCTCTGCAAGCATTTGTTTCATTCTCAACTAGCCGCACAGCCTCAATAACTGCACGCCTTTGTTGTCCATGACCATACACCAGGAATTCAGTTGTCCGACCCAACCTTAATTACAGGTAAAAGAAGACAGAATTATCTTTCCAATTCTTATGGTTCTGCATAGAATTCTACAAATATTGTTTTTGTGATGAAAGTTAATCTCACGGTCTTGACAAGCAAAAGTGATGAATTACATTGCTGAAACAATAATGTTATTTAATAAAATCATGCGCTCTTTGAAAAATGAAAAATTGCCCTTGCAGTTTCAGTTCAATTATCTCAAGAATGAGAGTTATCCCTCCTTGCATTGCTCACAAAGTGTAGTTATGGTAACTCAGGGCAATTCCAGCAGAAATGACTGACGGATATAGATAGCATTTTTTTCAAATTAAACCAGATACCCTTTTTTTCTGTGACATATGACATTTGTTCTTCTGAAAAGAAACTTTTTCTAAGATATGCAGGTATATAGAGCTGAAGAGAGATATACTTCTAAAAAACATGACATACTTTTCAGCATGAGACCTACAGAGCTGAAGAGAGAAAGAATGAAATGTGCTTATGACAAGTTCCTTTGCAATTTGTTTTCCAACCACTTTTGCAATCCGTTCTCGCATCTCCGAAGCTGCAGCAGTTGTAAAGGTCATAGCCAGAATGTTATCAGGAGCAATTCCCTACAAGTTGAACTACATGTTAGTTCATTTATACCAAATCTACCATATGTAAATATGTCAAATTTAAATTATCAAAGTGGACACTTCAAAGGCATTACCTCATTGAGTAGCGTCAGCATGCGACCCACCATGGTAGAAGTCTTCATTTCATGGAATAAGAAAAAACTCAGTTTTTACACGAAAACTAACAAAGAATAGAAGAAAGAACAGATTAATCATTCAAACATTCAGAAAGTTACAAGTACCTTTCCGCTCCCCGGTCCCGCTACAATCATAAGAGGAACTGAAACGTCACTGCAAGCTGCCTCTCTTTGCTTCTCGTTCAATGATTTAATATATCCTCTATATTTCTCTGGCATCAAATGTTCACTATCTGATACCTTTCTATCTGACAAATCTAATTCATTTTCGTTATTCTTAGGTTCATCAATTTGCCCAAGAGAACCCGCATCACTACAGCTCGCCTCTTCTAGTGCATGAATCAGAGGCATTGAACTGCTGTTGTCGCTTATCCCCTGAAAACCTCGATCACTATCTACCTCCTTTTGTTCAATGCTCATACAGACGCCAACATCTCCGATTGATTTAGATTTTTCCTCTTTCAGCACAGACCTTTCGCACAACAAATCAACTTCTCTAAGAAATGCCTCATCACTAAAAATCGACTCTCCTTGCGTGCTATTGAAAGGCACGGAAATCTCCCCGCACCTACTATCGTGCATCCAATCGGTTCGTCCCTCTCTAACCGAACCCCAAGTACATTTTTCATCCGGTTGGACAGAACCGGAACACTCTGTTCTTCGTCTAGACCGCTCTCTACATATCGTATCAACTGTTTGTAGAAATGCCTTGTCGAGCTCTTCATCAAGAACAGAACTTTGAGGCCAGGTTACCTCTCTGGGCTTCACCGGAGTCGAGTAAAAGCCTCCATTTTGCTGCTCCGATTTCTGATTCCTGTTCTTGATGTCCGAAAGCGGAACCCGGGTCACCGATTCACTCACCCCTCTTTTATTGCTAAAATTTGTAAACAACCCAAAACCTACCAGTCAAAAAGGGGCTCAAAATCAAAAGGATTCTTGAAGGTACCTGACAAAAACAAGACAACCCAAAAAGAGTTGTTGTTTAAGGAACGCGGACCTGAGAGGAGAGGAGGCTCTCTTGCAAGGGAGGAGAGGTCTTGAAGCCCCGGCATCGCTGGTGCCGGGAGCCGCCCCTGAGGTAATAGAAGGGGATAGCGCATTCTCTTTGTTCATCCTTGTGTGGAGACTGGAGAGGAAGATGTCGAAATGGGGAGGACTGAGGAGAGAAGTGAAGTGACCGAGTGAGAGATGCGGCAGCGAGCGGCGCGGCGGGCGGGAGTGAGGATTTCATATCCTCTGTAGCGCTGCATTGTGTAGCGCAGAATATAAACCGTTAGATAACCTCGAAATCTGTGCTGACTCAAATCTCGAGACGATCTAACGGTTCGCATTCTGTGCTACACAATGCAGCGCTACAGAGGATGAGCACTCGGGAGTGAGTGACGAGTGACGGTCCAAGAATTTGAATTCCGGCCTCGTGAACTTTTTGATTTCATATCCTCTGTAGCGCTGCAATGTGTAGCGCAGGATGTTAACCGTTAGATCATCTCGAGTCTGTGCTAGATCGAATCTCGAGATGATCCAACGGTTTACATCCTGCGCTACACAATGCAGCGCTACAGAGGATTAAGGAGGTTTTTTTGAGATTGAATTGCACGAACTTAAAAACAGATCCAACGGTCGAAGTACTGCACAGTAGAGGATGTCTACAGGTCCGTTTGGCAAATCAAGGAATAGTATTAGAATAGTGCTATCGGATTAGTAAAAATAGATTAGTGATTGTTGGAAGAGTGAAAATAATAATGATGTTTAGAGCTATTCGGATAGTGAAAATATTGTTTGGCAAATACCAATTGAAATAGTAAATAATTTGCTATCCGGAGACGGGTGAATAGATATTCGGTGGGTTTGACAAATACCATTTCATGTCATTTTTTTCCGATATGCTTTTATTTTTAGTAAGGATTCCTGCGATCGAGTAGATACGTGTAACCAAACCCATTTTCAGCAACAGAAACAACAAAGATCTGCTGAACAGAAGCTGCGAAAAAAAAAAATTTTGAATGGACTCAAATTTCCTGGAATTAAGCATGTATGCAGGGTCAAAAAAGCAAACAACCAAAATAAAATAGAATGGGAAATTAAAACACATCTGAACAACAGATGGAGGTCAACGAGCTATAAAAGTATCAGAAATATATCATCTCATTATCTAACAAAAAAAAAAAAAAAACTGAATTTTCAAGTTCATGATGGAATTATACCCACCTAAATCACCATAACAGTTATCAAAGTTAGACTAATTATTCTTTTGATGAAAAAAGTTAGACTAATTATTATTTGATGTATCAAACGAGTCCTTAAAAGAGAAGGAAAGGGCTTCAATATTTGATCCTCCGAATGGTTTGCGTTCAGTTACATTATTATGGGTGATTTTTTATATAATTATTATTCACATAAGACCTATCTTAGTAAATCATCTTTGAATGCTACTTTATTAAAACAATTAAGGCAAAAAAAAAAAAAAAACCTCTATAACAGGTCATCAAAAAGACCCTCATTGCAAGCCTACTTGTTACACAAACTAAAGAATATCAAACTCAAAAAACAAAAAATCATTTATTCAAAGAATTAAAATTCCTAAAGTCCCGGAATTGATTCAAGATTATAAGTCGCTGATTCATTGTGCTCAGTCTCCGCCCTTTGCTGAGTGTCAGAATGGGAGGAATCAGAAGTGGAAGTAGGACTTTCTAGTCCAAGTGAATTCAAGTAAGAATACGAGTTATTGCTGGTCAGGGGCGGGTCTGGATTGCTTATTCTACTTGCCAGAAACCGGCGAATAAGGCCTCTGAGAAATGGGGCCATGGTGTCAGGTTCGTGTTCCAAGTAGTACATTATGCCTCCCATGCATGCACAGAACAGCACCACCTGTCACGGTTTCATATAAGAATCTCATAACTATTAACTAAATTATTACAACTACTCCTCTGTGTCTGTCTTACTGTGTGTGCAATTGTGCCAAACATATTGCTCCAATTTGTTTACTGAATACATGCGCTGAGATAAGCACAAACACACAGACACGTCTGAGTAAGATAGACAGACACAAAAAGAGAGGGAGTTACCTCAGTATTTTTTACGTTAGGTATCAAGTGCCGCTTGTTTAAAATGTACCAAAGAGAATCCGCAGAACGGGGCAGTACATAAAGCGCCAACTCAGCCCTGCGTGCTTTCTTTTCTAGAAGCACAGACAGAGCCGCTAACCCACCTGCAAACCAATATACCAGCTTGTGGTCTCTTGTTGCTACCTTCCTATGCAAACATATCACACCCTACAATATAATAAAGAAAAATTAACCAAAAGTAATAGAGAAGAAAACTTGATAGTGTAATGTATTAAACGAGAAAACAATCTCTTTACCTGGAAGACGGAAACAAATGCAGACAAAAAGGCAGTTGAGCGCACCGCACCAATCAGTGCACGCCAGGATGTCGTCACAGGCGATTCCAAGAACTGCAGTTTGATCACCGGATAAACTACCAGTTATTCTACATAACTAAAGAAACCACTTTTACTAAGAAGAAAACAATGTACAAATGCATGAGATGGAATACCTTGTTAAGGCGCAGTACCACAAAGGGAACAAAAGTCAGAGAAAAATAAAGCGGAAAAGTCTTCCTAAAAGTTGAACTGCCAGCAGATAGATTTTTGGCCATGCACGACGGTGTTTCTGGATGGATAACTGAGCATGGAATGATGGGTGGATATTTGTCTAGCTTTAAGGGTCCATTAAACCCTTTCTGAGAAGACAGAAAGGCAGAGAGAGAGGATATGTCAACTGGACCTCCTCGACAGCACTCCCGCACAGCCTTATATACTGGCTCCGCAACAGGCCCAGTCTTTTGGATGAAGTCCTGGTATGACTTGGGGAGGCTCTCTGGCCGCATGACAAATCCATACATCACCTGATAAATAAGTAATGGAGAATTTATATATCATGTGTACCTAGTGTAGCCACATCCTTATTTATGTTACTGTTATTGTAAGTGTGAAAATTTTGAAACCTGCGCACAAGCCAGACAGAAGAGCATAGAATCACCATGCCTCAAGTAGTTATCATGTAGATTAAATTTATTTTTCGATTTAGCAGAGTTACATGCACACTGCAACAATACAGAAAATATATATTATTACAAATTTTCCAATTACAAAATTTAATACATCAACCACGTTAACAACTGTGCAAAATCCTCAAACATCATAAAAGAAATCTCAAACAAAAATTGTGCTAAAAAGAGTCCCCCAGAACCCAAATTCAGCACAGATATATAACAAACAAATAAAAAATATATATACAAACAGCAGTAAAAGCAGTAACTCTGACCTGACCAAGCCTGACAAGAAGGTACAAAGCAAGGGTGCGTCGACGGCTTGAATCATCCAACGCCAGAATAGATAGACCCGCAATCGACCCCGCTATAATTCTGCTCTATTACCGCCCTTCAATTAATTCCATCAGTCTCATTGAGGCAGGTTTTACAGACCAACTTTCTATCCAATGCGACATTTGGCAACCCTGGTATTACAATTTTTCCCGGAAATATGGTTCTCTACTTACTAACTTTTAACAAGGTTAAGTATTATACACAATACAAAAGAAGGGTACTATAATTTTACAACCATGGGCCAGGCAAGAGAAATTGGAAATTTCCAATTGTCCTCATTTTAAGTGTCCACATGTCCACATATGCACAAATTATGTAACTCATATCTCAAATTTCGTAACTTTTATTTCAAATTTTGTAACAATGTGGACACATGTTGTTGACAGTAGATATGACCCAATATATTATACCAGGAAGCTACTAGTCTACTACCACTACTGGCGGAATCAGAGACAATGTCAGACTTACGCATTAAGTGGCGCCTCTTTCTTCCTAATTCTGCGCAGAAGGCATCGAAGCGCATGGTACGACCCAGTGAACCCTCCGAACAGCAACCCTACCCGACAAGCCTCTTCTCTCACAATCAGATCTTTCTCAGACACAAGTTGCTATTGACAACAAACAAATCAATTGATCAGCAGTCTGGTACCGAAATGCACAGAACTATTTCAAAACAATTACAACGAAATTACGATCAATATCATATCACGCTTTTATCGACCTTAAGATCGAGGAGGGACGAGTAGGACTGCCCCCTGACGAGCTTGAAAGCCCTGAGCAGGATCCCGATCCCGACCCTGACGCCGTAGCTGAGCAGGAAGCTCTGGCACAGGTTCCCGACGGCATGCGCAAGGCAGGACTCGTCGGGGCCGTGGTGATCGCACCGCACGGCGCCGGCGCCGTCGGCTCCGATGCCGCCGCTGCCACGGCGGTACTGGCGTCGCTGCAGCTCCTCCATTGCCGCCCGCAGCCGCTCCTCCGCCTCCCGGAGCCGGCGCTCCACCGCGTCGTCGCCGGACGGGGGTTCCGACGAGGCTAAGGACGGCAGGTCGAAGGCCGACGGCGTGGAGAGGAACGGCATGCCGAGATGGACGGATGAGATGAGATGAGATCTTTCTTTCTTTTTCTTTGTGTTTTCCGTCTGAAAGTTGTTTGTTTCTTTCCTTTGTTTTATAGAATGGATCAAGTTTATTATGCTTGAAGTTTTGGGAACTTGACCTGGAGACGGAAAATGCGCAGCGCAGCGAATCAACGATGAGGATTATAGGGGCTTTTCTGAGATTGAGTTGCACGAATCTCGAGGCAGATCCAACAATTGAAACGCTGCGCAGTAGAGGATATGAATTGCGGGAAAATGTTTTATCTTGTGTCAAAAGGCAGTCCGGGAAGGGTATGACTGGAAGTGTAAGAAAAGTAGAAAACCCGCCCGTTCGATGAGCCAAAAAGTCGGGTCCGTTCGAGGCCTGTCACGGGTCGTGACTCGTGACTCATGAACCAGTCAGTCTCAGTCAGTAACCGCTACTTTGGTACAGTACTTGGTAGTTGGTAGCAAGTCTGTGTTCGCATTTTTGCATAGTTGTTGACTTCTTGATTCATTCGATTATCTGATCTCGGTTTGGGTCCTACGCCCTTTTCTCTTTTCTGAGAGGTTTTGATGGCTCGGCTCAACTATTACTGGAGTTTGCAAGGACTCAAGGAGCAAGGGCAATGTCAGTCCGGATAACAAAACATGCCACGTATGATATTGGGTACACAATATTGTCCCCTGAATAGTTCTAATCATTTTTTAGTTTCACCACACATTAGAGCATCTCCAAGAGACTCCCTAAAAATGGATCCAATATACCTATATTGGGTGTCATCCTAAATTTTTTAGGAGCAAATTTCACCTCAATCTCCAACAGATTCCCAAAATATGGATCCCAATACATTTAAACTAGGCCAAAATACGAATCCCAATACATTTAAACGGTTTGAATTTGGCTCTAGTTTTGGGAAGTTGGATTGGGAGTGCCCAAAAAAGTCACTAAAATAGCTAAAATTAGAGAGGATTTTGGGATAGCCCAAAAATTGGGAAGGGTTTTGGGCTTCTATTGGAGACCAAATTTTGTTCCTAATTCCCAATAATTGGTTTTAGGAATGGTTTTGGGAAGCTCTTGGAGACGCTCTTAGTATTCAATTAAACAAAAGCTGATTAGTTCGAATATATATTCTTAATGATACTTGTTATTTACTGTTAGATGATTGATTTCCATGTCCTGACAACCTAAGTTGACAAATGGAATTTGTAAGCCAATCACGTCTAAGCTAACAATAAATAAATAAAACTTATATGGAAGATTATGAAGTTAGAGGCAGACAGGCAGTAAAGAATTAATTAAGACATAAATTATTGTTCATCATGGATGGCCCGTCATGAAATGTAATATAAAAAATTTTAGGATGCAAATGATACCCCAGACAGATAGGTTAATTATATTCTCTAAAAGATATGATATTTTCTAGAGGTGGCAGATTGTTAGGTAGGGTCGGGTTAGAGTTCGGGTCGGGTATTGGGTTGACGTCTGCCAGCATTTTTCAGGTTGAGTCAGGTCGTGCGGGTTTTTCGGGTCTGGTCAGATTGTGCACCTCTATTCCCGGGTCGGGTCGGGTCGGGTTCGGGTTAGGTCAGGTCGGGTGGGGTCGGGGTCGGGGTCGGGTCGGGTCAGGCTCACTTTCCCTGAAACACGGGTCGGGTTAGAGTCAGTTTGTCTTTCCCTAAAACTCGGGTCGAGCGGGTTTTTCGGGTCGGATCAAATTTTGCCACCTCTAATATTTTCGAAATTAAAGAAAGAGGAGGGATCCCTTGACAATGCTAACTTTGACAATCTTAACAATAGAACATTTTAAAAAATTATAAAAAATCATAAAAAATTTTAAAATTGAAAAAAGATTTATGAATGCATTAGTTAACTTGTAGATCGATAGTATTTCAAATTTCAATCGATTTGAACATTGTTTGATAGCTTATCAAAATTTTGTATATTTTTTAACAATTGTAATTTAACGGATCTTTGAAGGGCTATCAAATATAACTTAAATTGAATATAATCGGAAACATAATCAATCTACAAGTCAAGAAATAATTCCGTGAACTTTTTTCTATTTTTGAGAATTTATATGATTTTTTACAAATTTTTGAAATATCAAATTGTCAAGATTGTCAAGTTAAGGATTATCAATGGATCCCTCCACTTAAAGAAACTGATTCTCGTAAGTCTAAACGTCAAATTGGCATCAAACTTTCAATTGGTTCTTCTTGTAAGTAAATCTAAACATCAGCATCAATATCAAAATTTATTCAACCCTGTACAATAAATAAATCATAGGGCAATTAATTAACTCGTTTATTGATTAAATAAATTGACAAGCTTTTTGTTAGGATTTTTTTTATTGAAACGTTTGATTTAAAACGTTTTGGGGTGATCCTTTCAAATACATCCTTTTATAAGGATTTTTATTTGATATAGGGTTCATATTCTTCCGACGGGCGCAAGCCCCTGCCGTTAACTACCTTGAAATATTTTCAGGAACCTCCTATTAAGAGACTCTTTGAAATTGCAGCATATGTATTTGAGACCATTGATCAAGCTTCTATATCACCTGATCAATATTTCATAATATGGATTTGAGAGAATTGGTCGAGCTTCATATTTAACTCGACCGATTTATGAGTATATGGAATGAGAGATTACTTGACATGACTAATCAATATAGATATGAGATTATAATCATTATATATGGATTTATGGGAGCCGGTCGAGCTTCATATATTTTTAAACTCGACCGATTTAGAGTATATCAAATGAGAGATTAGTTAACATGACTAATCAATACTTATCATATTGGATATGTGATTAGTTTAACATGACTAATCATATTTGACATGGGACATGTGATCAGTTTCAAATGACTAATCATATTTGATATGTGATTAGCTTAACATGGCTAATCATATTGGATATGAGATTAGTTTCACATGACTAATCAAAATTTGGATTTGGATATGAGATTAGTTTAACATGACTAATCATATTTGATATGAGATTAGTTTCACATGACTAATCAATTTTGATATGTGATTAGTTTCACATGACTAATCAATTTAAACATGAGATTAGTAGCAAATAACTAATCATATATGATATGGGATATGTGATTAGTTTCAAATGACTAATCATATTTGATATGAGATTAATTTCACATGACTAATCAAAATTGAATGTGAGATTAGTTTCAAATGACTAATCATATATGATATGTGATTCGTTTCACATGACTAATCGTAATGTAGAATTGATCTTTTATTTGAGATCGATTTTGTTACTTTATGAATTATCAATGTTTCGGTTTAAACTTTGCAGTAACATGGATTTTCATCAAAGTCAAACAAGGTTGATCATTTGATCCTTTATCACTATCAGATGACTGAGACTGCACCGATTTCACATCCTCTGCCTTAAGGCAGGGTGCCATGAAGCATATAGGCCGTTGGATCACTTTGAGATTCGAGTTTGCACGACTCTTGAGGAGATCCGGCTCGAATGTCGAGGGCATGTGCTTCTTGGCACCGTGCCTTAATGCAGAGGATAAGCACGCGACCGCACCTCACTATATACGTAAGATACATATCACGTTTCATTGTTTTACCCTTCTTCATAATTCAAGTATAAACCATAACCATCTATAAAACGGGTTAATATGTCATTGTTATCATCTCATCATTTTTGCTATGCCGCATTGAATAGACGGCCCTGGGCTCCTATAATTTCTGTATCTTCCTCTTTTGAGGAATTGATCACATGACAAGTTATAATTTATATTTGAGTCTCTTTGACCATTAGATACATATCATCATTTTTTAACTTTATCATGATCGAACATCTCACCCAGTATACAATTATTTTGTAACATGAACAAGAACATGAAGGCACGAACCCATCAAGGATCAATAGTTTCAACACAACATAGCGTAAGGATATGATTTTCTCATGCTAAAGCAAGAGAATAAAGGATTTGCATCCAATATACTCCAAAGTGGGATTATAGCAAGAAATCAAGGCATAATCCTAGAATTTCCAAAAGGGTAAATCTTTAACCCCCCATGCCAAAATCCCCAACAAAAATCCCCGGACTTCTCCTTCCTTTTTTGATCCGTATACAGTACTACTATACTAACTTACTAACAAATTAATTCCTCAAGCCTCTGACGACGTTCTCCCCTTTGAACGTTTCCTCTCCAGTTGTCTCATTTGATTGCTTCCTCTCCAGTATTCTCATCTTGCTCCATTATCTACGCTCTCTACTATTGAATCCGGACACCACAACACTGTCAACACATGGCAAATGAGAAGAATATCCGATCGTAAAATATGACAAGTCAGTGTGCAAAGATTCTGCCCTCTTAATTGATCACAAGGAGAGACGTGGAATAAGTTGAATTTTTTTTGCATTCTCAAGTTAATTGAAGCAGCAAAGAAGGTTCTTACAATGAGAATGTGTCATGTATTTATGCTTTCAATCTTTTGTATTATGTATTTATGCTTTTAATCTTTTGTATTTTTCCTGTTGTTTGCACAATATTTTGACTTGGAATATTAATTAATTTATTGATTAATATCACATTAATGATAATATATAACATTTCCAAAAAAATCACATATAAATATTAATATTGATAGCTGAAAATACAATATGCAAACAATTAAGTATAAATAATTCAACTTTATTAAAAATAATATCACGCAGAAAATATTGAGGTTTTCAAATATATTTGTATCTATTTTGAATGTGTATTATTTATATATACTTTGGCCAATTCATAAATCATTAAGGAATTATTTATACTTTGTTTCAGTAATATTTTACCTTCTTACCGTAGATATTAGTACATGCATCGTTTTTTTTATATTTCTTTTTCTAAAAAAATATATAGTAAATAGTGGAGTAAAAAATACTTCAATTTTTTTTAAATAGTATCATGCAGAAAATATTTACACTTTGTGATATAATAATTTATACTTACAATGTTAACTATTTATACTTTGTTTGTTGTAAATGTTAGTTATATTGGCAATTATTTGGTCAAATTGGGGATTTGACCTGAGAATTTTTGGGAGCAAACGTTTTTTCGGATTCTTGATGTTATGACGATTTTTAAAAGTTTAATGTATAGATATTTATACTTTGATTCTTTAATATTTGTACTTCTCTTTGTAGGTATTATTACTAATGTCAGTTTTCCATACTTTTTATGAAAGTAATGTACGAACCATTTATACTTGACAACTTGGCATTGATAGTAGGTTGGTCAAATTTGGAGATTTGACTTGAGAATTTGTAATTGGGGACAAATATCTTCTCCCTATAAAAAAATTCTCACTAAAATTGAGTTTATTTTGTATAATAAGAATGATAGCACCATGACTGTTATAATTTCATAATGTAAGTTTATTATTAGCAGTTCAGTACTTGGATATTAAGACTTTGGTTGTGTTTGTGATTGCTTTTAGTTTGATGGATGTATGTGCTGTGGTTTAAGTACTTGAATATGAATTATGTTGCATGAATGTTACTTTGCTAAGTTGGTTTTTTCAATTCTAACAAATATTGTTTATCATGATTATTAACATGGTTGTCACTTTGTGAAATTTTTTGTTACTATTGTTCAGTTGTATTTTTTAGTGAGATGATGCTAATTATTATCTTTATTGTACTGCATTTTTAAGTTCAAAGTAAAATTATTTTTACTTATATATTATAAGTATTTATACTTCTTACAGTATTTTGTTATTTTATTTTGGGTGTGAATTAATTATTTATTTTTGTCATAGAGTAACATTTATTGTTATTAATATTTTGATATTTTTTTATATTATTTGTTCTTTCAGTAAATATTAATATTTTCAGAATAATGTAGCATAAACTATTTTAATTAAATAATTATTTTAGTAAAAACTTAAGTAATTATATATGTCATAATGAATATATATACCTACAGCATTAAGTTTTAAAATAATATTTTGTGTAATATGATATATGTATTATTACTTCGAATATTTAGCTTGTTGGAGTTATTTGATCGGGGATTTGACCTAGCTTTGTTCGGAAAATTATTTTAAAAGTTTGTATTATATGTATTTTGTCTTTCTTTATTTACTATTTGTATTCTTATTGGAAAGTATTAGTACATTTTTACTGTGAAATCGAGCGTCTGCTTTCTTTTGTGTTGTAGGTATTAATACTTACCTGCCATCCTCATTGGATCTGGTCAAAGCGGGGATTTGACCTGGGGATTTAGATTTGGGGACGGATATCATTTAATGGGGATGTGGGGATTTTAACCGGAGATTTACCCTTGGGGATGCATATCTTCTCCCTTTCCAAAAAGTTTGTTAATTATCAATTTTATCATGAAGCAAGGATATAGTTTCCTATTATCAAAGCAAGAGTATAAAGGATGCAACTCCAATATACTCCAATGGAATTTGAGCAAGAAATTAAGGCATAAGCTTAGAATTTCCAAGGAACGATCCATGATGGATCCATATATTATGAATGCGCGGCACCGCCGACGCAAAGATATGAACGCGCGGTGAGGCCGACGTAAGGATATGAACGCGAGGTGAGGCCAACGCAAGGATATGAATGCGCGGCGAGGCCGACGCAAGCCAACGCAAGGATATGAACTCGCGGCGAGGCCGACGAAGGATATGTGTCATAAGAGCATGATTATTATCATCTCTCGACGCAACGGCACTGCTGATCGCAAAATATGTGTCATAAGAGCATGATTATTATCATCTCTTGACGCGACGGCATCGCCGATCACAAAAAGAATAGAGAAAGAAGGAGATGGTGCTATCGTCGACGAGTCAGCCAGACCTTCGGGCGGTTTTGACGTCGATTTGATAGGTTTTCGCATGAGTTTTCATACAATCTTGATATGGATGGAAAGAGGACTCCAAGACCTATCCCCCGGAAAATTTGGTGACCATTGGACGAGGTTTGGTTAGAGAAACTGGCAACGGAGTTCGCCGGTTATTTTCTGGACAGACAGATCTGGACATCGGTTTGTTTCATGCTTTTGGATGTGCAAACCTTCGAGTTTTTGGACAAATGATGGCTTGTTGGAAATCTTATGACGTGTAGCATCAGATCATGGAAGAGCTTGAGGGATTCACATAGGTTTTGGCATCGGAATTCGACAAAGAAGAGGCGGATATATGGCTGCCTCTGTTCTTCGGTTTTCTGCCGGGCAGTTTTTCTTCTAGTCTCTATATCTTTTGTGAGGGATTCTCTCAATCTATTGTTGTATTTTGTTGCCCTTTCTTTATGGACAGGACTATGGGGTCTTTATATAGCCAATATATGTAGATATCTCTGAAGAAAACGCACTAGAGATCATGGGAAACGTGCAGGTAGTGGGTAACCGCCCACTAATCATGATGGCTGCTCTGTTATACTATTTTTTTTGCTGTTATGCGTTCCGAACTGAAACCAACTCAAAACATAAAAGTTCTAGAACTTTCTTTTATCTTTCCAACGGATTTTGTTTCATTCAATTCCGAATTAGCAATTAGGAGTTATACCCAAAGAAAATGAGAAAATTTAAGCAGAACATTTAAGCATTGTGTACAAATTTTATGATCCGTTTATATATTTATAATGTACAAATTTTATAACATTTATATCGAATTTATAATTTCTATATCAATTTTGTAACACATAATATACAGAGTCTATGAAATGAACCTTATAGGCTAGCACTCAAACAAAATATACAAAAGAAAAAAAAAAAAACATTGTTACATTTTTTATTTTTTTATTTATTTTTTTGAGAAAATTTTATTATTTTATTTCAATAGGACACAGTCACGAGTCATCTCGCACTAGTGACTAGAGACTAACAAAGTAACCTCAATTTTTTTAAATGAACCTTGAAAAATACAAAATCACCAGTTTCGGCCTCATTGGACACAATTTTCATATTTAGAACGGACGCTAGCGTCCAACCGGGATGCTACAGTACCGTAGCGTCCTTCCGCACTGGGACGCTGCAGTACCATAGCGTCCTGCTCCACAGCGGGATGCTCCTGTACCTCAGCGTCCTCCCTTGGTGCGACGCTGCTCTATAACTATGCTTTGTAGCCTGTTCTAGTCGATAGTGCAGTTGAAATGCACTGAAAAGTAGTATAGTCCATGAATTCTATCGAGTAGAATAACTGGCGGTAATCAGGTGATAACATTGTATCGGGGGCTGGGTCACTAAATTAGAATAACTGGCGGCAACAGGTGATCTGACTTGTTCGAGTGGATGAAGCAGTATGATATTTCATCGAGTTGGACGCTGAGGTACAGGAGCATCCCGCTCTGGAGCAGAACGCTATGGTACTGTAGCGTCCCAATGCTGAAGGACGCTGCGGTACCGTAGCGTCCCGGTTGGACGCTAGCGTCCGTTCTAAATATGAAAATTGTATCTAATGAGGTCGAAACTCGTGATTTTATGTTTTTCGAGGCTCATTTAAAAAATTGAGGTTGCAATCTTATCTTTTTTTTTTTTTTTTGAATGCTGTTGACATTTGACAACACGTTGCAAACTTGCAAACTTGGGCGTACTGCCTGCTGTTGACATTTGACAACACGTTGCAAACTTGCAATCTTATCCCACGAAGCATGAAAGTTGGCAAGCATTTCTCGCAATAAAGCTCTCTGTTTTCGTTTAAAACGCGTCATTGCATGATGCATGCATGACACAGCATCGACTGCTCCTGGTCCTCGACATGACAAGTTAACAATTTGTAATGGGTTTAGTAGACGAAGTTCCATGCATTGTTTTGAATTTTGATAAAAAGTTTCATAAGTCACGACAGTATTATTAAACAAACAAAATCAGATTATTAGCTGATAGCAAATGTCGACAACCAATATATCAGATTAATGTAGAGTATAATATCAAATTATCAATCAACTAAGTCTTTGTATAGCATATAGACTAGCACCATGCGGCCTAACAATTAGATCGTACGGCTCTCAGAATTCTTTGGACCGTCCAAATGGCTTTGGATATTCGATTCCTATATAAATAATATTAATTAGGCTATGGTGATATGCATATCACGCTTTGACTGTGCTATGCGGTCCATATCTCCATTTATGGTGTCCAAATAATCGATCTGAACAGCTCAACGTAATCTTTATATCAAAATATGCTAGCAAACCAAATTTTAGAATTTTTTTGCTATTTCTAATGATGGGAAGAAAATCGTTATTTTATATTAAATCAAAATTCTTGGATCTAGCCATTTTCTCCCCGTCATTAAAAATAAAAAATTCTAAAAATCGTAAAATTTGGTTTCCTAGCATATTTTGATGTAAAGATCACATTGAGCGGTTCGGATCGACTATTTGGACACCGAAAACTGAGATACAGATCGTATAGCATGATAAAATCGTGATATACATAGCACCGTAGCTAGGGGTGTTCAAATGGTTCGGATTATTTGGTTTTCAACCGAATTAATGCAATTTGGATTAAACAGTTCGGTTTAATTGATTAATTGGATCAATTCGGTTGAATTTTTAACATACTTCGGTTGTTATATAATGGATCGGTTCCCATCTTTTAAAATCGGTTTGACCGAACTATCCAAACATAATGCAATGCTTAGTAAACCACGTATTATATACGCCTCATATATTAATTAATGGCCCCTTTTTCTTTCTTTGAAAAATTATTGTCATTACTCAGTACATTTCATGTATCCATATATAAAAATATATTGACCATTGAGTCCAACATTGAGTGATATGTGGCAGCTTTTTTTTTAATCTTTCCTCCTGCAACAAATGAAGTCTTGTTTGCGATATATACAATGATCATGGCCACAATGCTTTGTCGTTTTGTAGCTGATATGTATTTCTTATAATATTTTATAAGACTAGATAAAGTAAAAAAAAATTTATGTGATTATGTGTGACGTTTTGATTGGCTTCTAGGTAATGAATATATGTTGCTTACAACTTTGGACTAACCAAACAAACCGAAATATATTTCGGTTCGGTTGTAATTCGGTTGCAAATTTCATTTGATTGGATCGGTTGTATTATTCTTAACCAAATAAAATTTCGGTTTCACCCTATTTGGTTCGGTTTGAACTGAACTGTCCATTTGAACACCCCTAACCGTAGCTGGAGTCTGATAATATATAGGAAAAGCCGAATTGATATCCTACCGTAAATTTACTGTTTATAAATTAAGTACAACATTACTGGTAACTAGAGGAAGAAAATTTTGCCTATAAATTAAACTGTTGAAGTAAATGGTAAAGAGGAGATGTCACTTGACATTTGACAATGCAGAGGAAGGACTGAGGAAAAGCAACAAGTTTTTTTTTTTTAAAAAAAAAAAAAAACTAATGATATCTTTTATTGACTAGAGGAAGAAAATTTTGCCTATAAATTAAACTGTTGAAGTAAATGGTAAAGAGGAGATGTCACTTGACATTTGACAATGCAGAGGAAGGACTGAGGAAAAGCAACAAGTTTTTTTTTTTTAAAAAAAAAAAACTAATGATATCTTTTATTGACTAGAGGAAGAAAATTTTGCCTATAAATTAAACTGTTGAAGTAAATGGTAAAGATGAGATGTCACTTGACAGTTGACAATGCAGAGGAAAGACAAGAGGAAAAGCAACAAGCTTTTTTTTTAAAAAAAAAAAAAAAAACTAATGATATCTTTTATTGACTAGAGGAAGAAAATTTTGCCTATAAATTAAACTGTTGAAGTAAATGGTAAAGAGGAGATGTCACTTGACAGTTGACAATAAAGAGGAAGGACAAGAGGAAAAGCAACAAGCTTTTTTTTAAAAAAAAAAAACTAATGATATCTTTTATTGACTAGAGGAAGAAAATTTTGCCTATTAATTAAAGAGAAACATCTTGCGTCTATTGAAAAATCAATCATATATCTATAGACATATACAAAATGTAACGGATACATCACGAAATGTAACATATAGAAGCTATGAACGGTTTTTATATGGACATTAGGTACTACTCCAATGATGTCTAAAATTTGGAATGTAATTTGATGCGTCTAAATATTGTTGTGATTGTCGATACTTGTATAACAATTAGAGAAATACCTTGTGTCCATCCGATGGAGTCCATCACACTCACAAAGAGTCACGTGGTGGGCCCACTGTGTCACACTCTTGTGAGTGTGATGGACCGTCCATGAATGGACGGTAGGTCTCACTCTAACAATTAGATTATAGATGTACCGTAACTATGATATCTACAAAATGACTTTTTTATTTTTTTGAGGATCAAAATATATTTAAGAAAATCTCTACGCAAAACATTAAAAGTATTACATATGTGCATAATTAAAAATAAATAGTTACCAGTAATGTTGTACTTAATTTATAAACAGTAAATTTACGCTAGGATATCAATTCGGCTTTTCCTATATATTATCAGACTCCAGCTACGGTGCTATGTATATCACGATTTTATCATGCTATACGATCTATATCTCAGTTTTCGGTGTCTAAATAGTCGATTCGAACCGCTCAATGTGATCTTTACATCAAAATATGCTAGGAAACCAAATTTTACGATTTTTAGAATTTTTTATTTTTAATGACGGGGAGAAAATGGCTAGATCCAAGAATTTTGATTTAATATAAAATAATGATTTTCTTCTCATCATTAGAAATAGCAAAAAAATTCTAAAATTTTGGTTTGCTAGCATATTTTGATATAAAGATTACGTTGAGCTGTTCAGATCGATTATTTGGACACCATAAATGGAGATATGGACCGCATAGCACAGTCAAAGCGTGATATGCATATCACCATAGCCTAATTAATATTATTTATATAAGAATCGAATATCCAAAGCCATTTGGACGGTCCAAAAAATTCTGAGAGCCGTACGATCTAATTGTTAGGCCGCATGGTGCTAGTCTATATGCTATACAAAGACTTAGTTGATTGATAATTTGATATTATACTCTACATTAATCTGATATATTGGTTGTCGACATTTGCTATCAGCTAATAATCTGATTTTGTTTGTTTAATAATACTGTCGTGACTTATGAAACTTTTTATCAAAATTCAAAACAATGCATGGAACTTCGTCTACTAAACCCATTACAAATTGTTAATTTGTCATGTCGAGGACCAGGAGCAGTCGATGCTGTGTCATGCATGCATCATGCAATGACGCGTTTTAAACGAAAACAGAGAGCTTTATTGTGAGAAATGCTTGCCAACTTTCATGCTTTGTGGGATAAGATTGCAAGTTTGCAACGTGTTGTCAAATGTCAACAGCAGGCAGTACGGCCAAGTTTGCAAGTTTGCAACGTGTTGTCAAATGTCAACAGCATTAAAAAAAGAAGAAGATAAGATTGCAACCTCAATTTTTTAAAATGAGCCTCGAAAAACATAAAATCACGAGTTTCGACCTCATTAGATACAATTTTCATATTTAGAACGGACGCTAGCGTCTAACCGGAATGCTACGGTACCGCAGCGTCCTTCAGCATCACTGGGATGCTGCAGTACCATAGCGTCCTGCTCCAGAGCGGGACACTCCTGTACCTCAGCGTCCAACTCGATGAAATATCATACTGCTTCATCCACTCGAACAAGTCACATCACCTGTTACCACCAATTATTCTAATTTAGCGACCCAGCCCCCGGTACAATGTTATCACCTGATTACCGCCATTTATTCTACTCGATAGAATTCATGGACTATACTACTTTTCAGTGCATTTCAACTGCACTATTGGCTGGAACAGGCTACAAAGTATAGTTATAGAGCAGCGTCGCACCAAGGGAGGACGCTAAGGTACAGGAGCGTCCCGCTGTGGAGCAGGACGCTATTTTGTGTTTTAAATATGAAAATTGTGTCCAATGAGGATGAAACTCGTGATTTTGTGTTTTTCAATGCTCATTTAAAAAAGGCTTAATTTTTGGTGTACCCATCAAAACTTGCTTAATTGCCGATATCCCCATCATATCACTCTAATATCCAATATACCCATTAAAATTTAACTTTCTTTCTATTATCCCCTTTTATTTCTATAATCAATTATTTAACTCATATAAGATTTAATTGACCATTATACCCTTCTTCTAAATTGCATATATCCCTACGGTTTCTTATTCCCGTTGAGTTTTCTTTTATATATAAATGCTTTATTTTATCAAAATATTTTAATCTTTATTAATTTACTCTTATATGCTACCAAACGAAAAATAAAATCCTCGCTCTTCGTATGTCATCCAAATCTTTGCTATGAGCTTGAACTAAAAATCTAACAAGTATATACTGCTTTGATTAAATAGAGATCAGAGAGTACACTTTACTGTAAACAATTAATCAGTCAATCCTTAAGAAGCCAAAAATGAAGGAAAAAAGGGAACCACTTGGCAACGGTTCAAAAGTATTGGCTGTTTCTTTTGCTATCATATTTTATATTAATGTTCAAAACAATGACAAAATTGGAATGATACATTCCAGTATACTGCTAACCTGAAATGATCTACTCAAACGGCTGATATCCTTATTAGAAAAAAGGCATTGATAAGATGATGAAATCACAGATTGTTGCTTAGTATATATAGCACCGATAGGGTATTTTCTTAAGAACAATTGGTAGCTTCTGCCAATTGGAATTAATAGCTAAAACAAAACTACACAAAAACAATGAAATCATAGATGCATTTCTAAATCCATTCTTTTGATGAAGGGTTAAAAAGTAATTTCATAATTTCATAATATATTAATGGTGAGTTATGGAAATAAAAAGGGATAATAGAAAGAAAGTTAAAATTTAATGGGTATATTTGATATTAGAGTGATATGATGGGGATATTGGTAATTAAGCAAGTTTTGTGAGGACAAAGTAATAACAATAACAAATGAACGACAAAATGAGAGGAATATTCATTCCCTGCTGTGAGCCTGTCACTGTGAGTGTTGTGGATGATTTTATTTATTTATCTATTTCGTACCAATAAGAAAACAACATAAAAAAAACAATCAGATAATATTTAGTAAAGTTAATATAAGAGCTCAGTGCGGCAGTGCCAGACAGACTGAGCCGATCGAGCGTCCGAGGAAGGAAGGAAGGAAGGAACTCCGGTGCCTGTACTCTTCTCTTCTCTTCTCTTCGCAGCTCGCGCGGTAGGTAGCAGAACACAATACTTACTCACCCACCGCTGCAACGAGAGAACACAAGAACGAGAAACAAGATATGCAGTTGCCTTCGCTTCTCCTGCCTCTCCTCTTCCTCTTCCTCTCCCTCTCCGGTCAGCTAGCTCCGTTCCCTCCCCACTGCTTTCTCCTACTACTACTCCTCCTCCGTCCACAATTAAATAAATTTATACCCTTTACAATTTGTCTACAATTAAATGAATTTGTACTCTTTGTTTGAATCCACTTTCTTCCAAAAAAAAATATATATATATTACGAAATTTCCAAAATATCCCTCATCTCCTTCCAAAAATGTTTACTTTTCTACTAATTGAGGGCATAAAAGTAATTTCACTCTTCCACTATTTCCTTTGACTTTTCCTATAAATTCATTCTTTTGTGGACAGAGAAAGTACTAGTCTACTACAGTAAATGAAATCATGAAATCAGGAACAAATTAAGCTTTATTATTAACATTTGATCGGCCAATGTGTGGTTTTCTTGGTCTTAGGCAGCTCATGCCAGGCACTGCAGGCAAATGGTGATTGCCTACTGGTTTTACCAGTCAGTCTATGTAGTAACTTTAGTTGATCAATACTGGTTGAATATTCTGCATCACTGACATTGCTACCAGTGAGTCAGTCCAGTTGTCAAAATTTGCGTATTTACGTCACTGAGATTGGTGCTTTTTGTATGCAAGAAATTGTACAAAGTCGAACTTTGTTGTTCATTAGGACATATTGGTGTTTTAATCAAGTACCATTTGCAAAGTGCAGTGATGGATTTTTGATCTGGTAACAACTAACAGTAAAGAGTGATTCTGACAATTGCCAATATGATGCATTATTTATTTAATTGTTAATTTGTTTTGGTAATTGCATTACTTGTAATATTTGTGATAGATAAAATTGTTCAAGGCAGGGAACACATACCTAACAATAGAGCTCTTTTTGTAAAATGAAAGATCCGATGACCTAGTTCGTATCTGTCCGGATTGTGACCTGCTTATACAGATGTTATGAGGAACCATTTATTGTTGTTCGATTTTTATTCTTTTTTCAAATAATTATTTTTTGTTTGTATATCAGTCAGTTCAATTCGGTAACACGCAAACTACAAACGATTAATTGATTAGATGCGATAACTATTATTCCTGAGTTTGACCATTGATATCTGTAACAATTTATCAGTCATAAGAGGGAGCAAAGCCGAAGAAGGAATGTGCTCAGTCTTTGCACCAAGCTGTGTTACTGACTCTAAACCCCTTTATGCCAAGGTCACCAATCCAACACTCAATCCTTCTTGTCTCCAAGGTACTGTTAAATTAACAGTTCGTGAACCCTTTTGAACTAAATGATAAAGGCTGCAAGAGAATTATCATAGTTTTATGTCTAACAAGACAAATTACGGGTGTGCTAATTATAATTTCTATTTTCATTTTTGGATTTCAGATTTACCAGGTTTCACTCGTAGTGTTGTTGAGCGAGACCATGCTCTCATTACTCCTGAAAGCCAAGTATTCAGTCCTCTTCCCGATTGGTAACCTTCTTCTTCTTCTTCTCCCTTCTTTCCTTTTCTCTCTTTTGTTTTTCTTCAAGAACCTTGGTAGCATCTGCCAAGTCTTCTCCGTCCCCCAACTTTCCTTTTACTATTTCAGTATTTTTGAACAATATATATCTTGCCCAAATGCAATAATATTTGAACCAATTTTAGGATCAACACATTAGGAGCATATCTGATCACACCGGCCATAGGTGCACACTTTGTCATGTACTTGGCAAAAATGCAAGGTACTTCTGCACAACTTTTAAGATTGTTTGGTAGCCAGTACATACAGATTTGTTATCTAAAGGCACCAATGGGCCCATCCATTTGACTCTCATTTGGGTGATGGACTCAATCGATTTACAACTCTGCTGTAGTTTGGTTCTTTAGAGCCTCACTATATTCCAACAGACCATTCACATTAGTTCATTTACTCTAGAAAGTCGGTATTGCAAAGAATAACCCAGCACAAAAAAATATGGCTTTACAGTGTTCACATCTGATGTCTTACCAGTATCTGGAACTACTAACTAATAAAAGACTGTTGAAGATATAGGATAATAATAATTGCAAATTTTGTATTATTCTTTGTTTGCTTTGCATATAATTTAGTCTAAAAAATATTTATGGTATCACTTGCTAAGTTACACTAATCCTCCTTTTTCATGTGTACTTTAGACGGCTCAAAATCTGCTCTGCCTCCTAAAGACGTGGAAAGGTAAGTTGCATCTTAAAGTTTACAGATAAATGTCAGAACAATTTTCCTTCAAACAATAGTCAAGAAAAAATTAACATTCTAAAAGATTTTTCTCAACATCTGATATTTGGATCACTGTTAGATTTTCGCCCACCTAAGCACATTAGGATACAGTACAGTTTGTCTAAACACACCATTGACTATGAAACAAATATGGAACCCCCATTTACTAAAAATACTTGACGATACATGATAATCCTTCTGATATTGGGTATTTTACTAATTTCTTCAAGTTCTTTTCAGGTTTGTTTTTGTAGTTCACGGCAGTGTTGTGTTGGAAGCTGGGGCCCTTCATAAGCTAAAAGTATAAGTTTTCTCATCATTTTACTTTTTCTATATCAACTAAACAAAGCTTCAAAAACCTACATATTAGAAGAAACCAACGACATGTATGAAGAAAGCTATTTAGCTATACTGATACAAATGGCACAGTTCCTTGGTTTCAAGGAATTGAGTACTTGACAGTGATTCTTATCTATTTTTGCTTTCCATTTTTAGGTGGATTCATATGCATATTTGCCACCTAATAAAGAGCATTTAATGAAGTGTGATGAATCAGCCACTATTGTTGTTTTTGAGCGAAGGTAGTGTTCATCTATTCTCCTTAGTATTGCATACTTTCAGTTGTGCTTTCACTAAACTGATGGCTATTTAAGAGGAATTGAGGCTTTCAAAACAAAAAGAGAAAAACAAACCCAATTTTGCCCGGCTAATTGCGCATAGTATCATATGCAATGTTACTTTTTGAAACTGGCATAACCTTTCACTTGTACATGAAGGTATTCTCCAATTGGAACAAACTTGCCAGAGCTGAGAATAGGTTCAACTGATGAGCATCCTCTTCTAGAAACTCCCGGAGAGGTTGATTTCATATTATCTTGTTTTCTATTCTTGAAGGCAAAATATTTTTTCTATTAAATAATCAGTATCATCATTTCCCTTGCTATGTCAGATATTTGAACTGCGCAAGCTGTTACCGACCTCAGGCCCTTATGATTTCAACATTCATGTGAGATTTTCATCATTACATATGTGAATATTATATCAGAATATTAGTGTATTACTGTATCTAGAAAGTTGGCCCATGGAATAATGGTCATCCCTCTTTTGACCTCCTTATTTTCAGATTATGGATTTCAAACCAGGAGAATATCTCAATGTGAAGGTTTGTCTTACATACATCTGTTATTTATCATTAGATATGGTATACATTAAATGTACTCCCTTCCGTTTCTGATTTTCAATATCTTTGTTTTCTTCTTTGAAAAAAGGAGGTGCATTACAATCAGCATGGTTTAATTCTACTTGAAGGCCAGGGGATTTATCGGTTGGGTGATAAATGGTACTTTTTCTGTAAATTTTTCCTATTATTTCTGATCTCATAGTACAATATTAGCCTATACAAAGTTCGTTGAAAAACTTCCTTTCTTTTTTGTTCCCAACTTTCTACAGGTACCCCGTCCAAGCTGGTGATGTCATTTGGATGGCTCCATTTGTTCCTCAATGGTATAATCTGTTATAAGATTTGGGTATTTGGATAGCATTTGAAACTAGTTTTATCAGAGGCATAACAGAAAAAAAAAAAAAAAAAAAAAAAAAAAGTAATGAAAAAAAAGAAAGTCCATGCATGTTAATATTGGTTTCCACAATATAGCAAATTGGTTTCTTTTATCATATGTTTTCATGTATCTGGTCCATAATTTTTACAAAATGTGATATATAACACTTTTGTGTACTAAAATTAATTAGCAAGTGACTTATATATGACTTTCTAATTTCTCAGGTACGGTGCTCTGGGGAAAGATAGGACCAGATATTTGCTCTACAAGGACGTAAATCAAAACCCCCTCTGAGCGCAGATGGGATCGCAAACTTGCAATTATGAATTCAACAGAACTTAAAAATCTTGGATTTATAATTTATTGTTGAACAAAATTCTCTGTATTGTACAGCCTGATTTGTTATGATGCAATGGATTCTGTAATTTATTTTTCCTAGTAATTAATGGAAACAATTTCTAGGCCACTTGCAAGTTTATCAACAACTGGACCTATCAACACTGTTTCTTTAGTAGCTTTTATTTAGCTCCATAAGAGGTTGGAGCAGTGTTTGAGAAAGGACAAGACCTAAAACCTCAACAATCATAAAAAGCATCTCACCAAAATCTTTAGGATTTCCCCATACAAGTACTGAGTAAAATAAAAAATTAAAAAATGCCATCTTCTGTTCAGAAAAACAGAGATGCAAACTTAAGTATTTTATTACAAAACCTGTTGTGAATTGTTAATTCATATCTTATGTTATCTTTTTAAAAAAAAAAATCAGTGCCTATTCTAGATCCGTAATATAAGCTGTTTCAACCCTCTTCATTGAGTCCCGAAAATCTCCGCTAAATTTAACAGGGACTAAAAATTGTACAAAAATATGATAAATAAAGAAAAAAAATCTCTCAACTCCCTCACAAGTAATAAACAATAAAGATGCAAAACTTAATTTGCCTCAGCTGCATCTGACCTGCAAGATATAACAATACAATTGGCAGGTTATGCAAAATGATCGAACTTTTTGTGTTTAATGGTATATACGCAGAGGTGGCAAAATCCTAATCCAGCAATGTAATGGAACTTTGTGCGTTAAGTGGTATATAGTAACAGGTGGCAAAAACCCCTAATCTGACATGATTTCTTTTTCAAGTCAAACTGCTCCAGTCTAATCCGATCTGTGACCGAATAACCTACAATTTAACCCAAATCAACCTGAGATCTAAGAAAGCTGACACTCAAAACTTTCTCGATCCAACCTTGAACAAACCTGATTTTTTCCTTTAGGTAGCTAACCGTATTAATATGATCAATATTTATGACTGACTGGGATAATAATTTATTTGGCCTTTAAGTTATATTAATATATAAATTAATTCATTAAAACACCCAGTTGAGACTAAAAAAATGATTCTGCAGAGACAAGTTTATCACTTAATGATCTTCTGACACAAGTGGCAACAGATTGCTATATTCTTAGATCATCAACCCAAGATAGGCTATACACATCGAAAGAGAATACTATCTAATAAAATTGAGCAGATACCTGGCAATTCCTTCTCCAATTTCCACTCTCATGAAATTCCCAATATTGACTTTTGAACCGACTTCTTTTGATAACTCATTCAAAACTGTCTGAAAAGGGAGAAAAAGCATACAATGTATACCACATTAATATAGAAGCCAATTTCCGGAGGAAAAAAAAAAGAAGGAAAAAGACAACAATGTCCATCTGGTCAATCCAATATCAGTTGGTAGGATATCCAAGCAAGTTTGTGACGCTCTAGACTTACCAAATTGCATAATCAGATCAAATTAAGGTAAATTAAAGGGCTTAATAAAGATTGATAGGAACAATTGAATGTAAGTATCTTATTGGGAGAAATTGCATAATAACCAGACCAGGTTTCTTCTTATGAGATCAAAATTATTACTCAACCATTTATACTGTAGAGGAACCAATTAATATTTTTGGATAAGAGAAACCTTAATATTTTTGGAATCATTGAGAACAAATTTTTGTTCCAAAAGCACCACTTCTTCAAAGTATTTCCTTAATCGTCCCTCCACCATTTTCTCTATGGCCATTTGAGGCTTTCCAGAAGCTTCTGCCTAATAGTAGAAAAACAAAGATAAATAAAATTAACACTTGTGTTTTGTTATCCGTCCAATTTTCTTTCCTTCGCAACTCAATACAGAGGATGGTATATACCTCATCAATTAATTGTTGTCATTTCAAACAACCTACGAAATCATAATATCTTTTAAACACTATTAAAAAAATATGTCATTTTAATTCATTTACTTGACAAGTAGGGTACATGGGATACAAAGAACTCTCTAGCATACTGCCTACAAGGGAAGTTTCAGGAGTTCGGAAAATGTTAAATGTTTGGAGCCAAGTAGGGTACATGAGATACAAATATACAATAATGTATGTATAAGAGTACAAAAAGGGCCAAAAAAAGAAGTGTGCCTGAGTTTTGAGAATGTCACGCTCACTCTGTAGAGCCTGTGCCGGCACAAGTTCCTTTGACAAGAACAATGGCTTTGATGCAACAATGTGCATGGCAAGAGATGAACCAACAGCTTTTAATGGCTCAAGCGAGGCACTTCCATCTTCGACTTCTAATGTTACCAAACCTGCTATCCGACCCAGGCCTATAAAATAGAGAAAATTGCACATACCGCAGCTTAAAAAGAGTTATGTAAAAAAAATGGGACTCAGTTTCATCTAAACTCTTGAACTCCACAAAACGAATATTCAATGACATGCAGGATTAGAAACTATGAACTAAGTTAGAAAAAAGAAATACTGAATGTGAAATTTTGTAGTGGTGGTTGGGATAAATTTAAACTTAAAAAGATATATATTTGCTGAGAACTATCAGCTATGCTTTCCCAAGAGTGAATTTTGTTTGCCATCAACAAATCATTTTTGGATACTCTTATTTTTTTTTTTTGTAGGAACAAAAAGGTATGCTAGTTTGGACGGATTTTCCCTAACACCATCAAAAACATAATATCGACAACATATTTGACAACTGTAAAAAAAAAAAAATCAATTTACACAAGTAAAATAAGTTAAAAAAATAGATGGTTCTTCCGTATTTAGATATGCCTTGTACAAAACTTGGTGCAATTCAATTGTCATTTGGTCACCAATCAATGCTGACAAAAAACTGTACCACTGATTCTTCAAACACTTCACTGATGACAAATAGGTTTTCAAATAGCAATAAGTTTGACACATGGCCTCTAAAGATAATTTAGCTATAACTCCATTTTTTTTATTTTAATCATTTAATGACTATCTGTTGTCATGCTTATCAAATAAAATTTGTCAATTAACATACCCTAATATTAAACAGGCCAAATTTAGTAATCTGTTGATATGCCATCATTGGTTTTGTGTTGGTCACTTGGTTACTTTTCGATTATTACTGACAATTGCTCTATTTGCAAACTTCATCGATTTTTACAAGAGTCTGTATGGACATTACAGTACAGAACAGTAAAAAATTTTAAGTTGAACTCCCCAAATATATTTTTCTCTTTACCTGGCTGAGGACAGGTGTGGAGATAGGTAGAAACAGCACCATGAGAGGAAGTAGACAGAATAAAGCCTCTTCTGAACTTGACATTTTCTCCCACCATGGCAGCCACCTCCGTTACTGCACCTTGTACAGTTGTCTCTCCACTAAGTTTAGGATGCTCCAAATTTATTGTCGCGTTCTTTTTTCAAAATTGTAAAGAAATAACGGATAAGCAATTTAACAATTTGATAAAGCTAATAAAAGCAGGATCTGTGAATTTAATGTGATACTGATCGACTAAATGGCAATAATTACACACAGGCAGGATGCAGAAGTACACAAAACGAAACAATGGCGAAAACAAAGAAAAAGTATATGAAATTTTAATTTATTCTTCTTTATGCCTTAGAAAAAAAAAGGTGAACACCTCCAAGTATTCGGGGCCAAAAGAAAAGGCTGATTGACTGGTGGATCCCTCTGTTACTAATGCTTTTCTTGCCAAACTAGAAGCCTGCAACAACAAGTAGCCAAAAAACCAAAAAACAGTTGAGTGTCATCACGCACACCAGAAATTCCAACGTGCAAAACTAGACAAGACATTACATCCTAAAATGTTATGTTGGGGTTGTTCTGTTTCATTTACACTTGACAGAAAAATAAGTTACCTCAATTTTATCCCAATGGTTATCCAAAAGCTTCTGTTTCTTAGTATATGACGTATTACTTGCAATAGATTATTAAAAACCCAAAAAAAGTTCAGAAATGACCACAAGAACGTCAAATCCTTCTCTAGTTCTTATACTTTTCCATTGACACTGTCAACAAAATGATGATCTTTTTCATGAAAAATGGAAGTCCAGATAACAGGAAAGTTAATGAATTCTTTGACTGAGAATAAGGGCTGACTGATTGACAGGATTGGTTTTTCTTTTCTTTTCCTTTTAAGAAAACGTGGCAGGGTTGACCAAGCTGAAACGACGTAAACGAATTGTGCACAAACTTTTTTTTTATAAACTCTGCACAACTATTGTCAAAACAATTGCATATATATTACATATTTTGGTGTCATATGTATGTATTGGAAATAAAATCATCAGAAGTAAAATATACCAAGTACTGGAAAACATCATTCCTGGCGACAAAATCAGTTTCGCAATTCAACTCAACAACTACTGCCCGCTTTTCATCTTGGGCAACTGCAAGTAAACCCTCGGCTGCCGTTCGGGCCGACTTTTTGGCAGCCAGTACAACACCTCGCTTCCTCAGATCCTTCTGAGCCTCGTCTGAAATCAATTATAGCAAACAAGACTAAACCTCAGTTAAGCCTCAATTCTAACATTGCACTCTTGCTTCATTCCCTATGTGCCAATAAAGCCTCAAATTTCCTGCTAACCCCAATTTATCCTCGACTGAACAACCCAAAAGTCAGGAAAAATAATAATAAGATAACCCAAGAGCCACCCTATCAGGTCAAACAAATATTGGTGCAGCATAGTACAGTTATATAACACTACCAGACCGGCCAGTACAGTGATCTCAGATGTATGAAATAGAGAAACATCTTTGCGTCCATTGAAAACCGTCCATAAATGTACAAAGAATGTAACAGATACATCCCAAAATGTAACAGATACATTCCAAGATGTAACCTGTGAACGCTATGGGTAACTTTTCTATGGACGCTAGGTATTGCTCTATTATTTCATAGCATGTCATAGGAATGCCAGTTTGGTTAATGTAATGTATTTGTCCACTTGGACTCAATTATTTCTCATTGTCAGTACAACTAATCCAATGCAAGTAAGAATCAAACAAAGAATAAAAAAGAAATAAAACGCAAGAGCAGAGCAGACCGAGATCCCAGTTGCATCCAACGAGGGCGGACTTGACGTCCTTGATCGGGGCGCTGGTGCGCTCTCTGAGTTTCCTTATCAGATTCATCTGCTCGGAGGCCGGGACCTCCGCCGCACCGAACCTCCTCAGCTGGAGCAGGTCCGCCGAACACGCAGTTGCAGCTCCCTGTCTCCGGAGCCACTGCGCCACGGGCCTTCTGATCAGCGACGCCATTCCGTTCTCCGATGATCGCGCGGAACTCGAACAATCGCCGCAAGAGAGGCGAAGGAATTCGAGGGTTTAGGGCTCTGAGACTGAAATGAGAGAGAGGGGAGCTGCGAGACTGCGAGTGCGCATCCCCCAACTTACTGCATTGTGCAGTTCACAGCACCAGCCGTTGGATTGTCTCGAGATCCAAGCTGGCACGAATCTCAAGACAATCCAACGGCTGACGCTTGAACTGCATAATGCATGCAGTACAGCAGGGGATATGAGTTGTCCCTCTGTTATATACTTCCTTTTAGTGAGCTGGCCTAATAGGAAAACATTTGTGCGGTTCAAATTATATTATGTCATGTGAGACGTTTCGAATTATGAATTATGGTTACATTAAGTTCATCGTATCAAAATACGGGGGTACAAAAGATTTTAATTTTTGGAATTTAATAAGTATTTGTTTTAAATTTTTTTTACTCTAAAATAATACTTATTTGTATATAGATTTTAAAAACTTCTAAATATGTACTTAAAATACTTCAAAAATATATAATTTTTGTATCTCCTAATATTTTAATACAATGAAGTAAATGGAAACTATAAATCAAAATTTTGGGCGTAAAAAAATATAATTTAGGCCATTAGCATTTCGCTAACGTTTTTACAATAGTTCTTAATAATATCATATTTACTCCTCTCCGAATTTTTTTTAATTAACCAAAAAATAATTCATAATTGTATATTTAAATATTTAATTTAATCACAAAATAATTTTGAGATGTACGTGCCTACGTGCGTGCAAGTCAAGAGTGTCAAAACACTGTTCGGGATTACGAAGTCTAGGGCGTGAACAACGGATGGAAACCAGAATGTTAGGGGGTCACTAGACGTTTTTCACTTCTTTTGAGCGGGAGACAACTGGCAAAGAAGGAAAACCAACACCAATTCTGTAATTCACTCCCCTCCACTGAGGGTCACTAGACGTAATGATGTCACAGATAGTCATGAGACGTGATCATGCCCCACTACGGCTCTCACTAAGCGTGGCTGACGCCCAGAACTACATAATAATCCTAACTACATTTTGATGCTCTTGACTTGCTCTCACGTAGGAGTGCGTATCTCGAATTTGATTTTTGATTTAAATTAAATATTTAATTATACATTATTTTTTGGTTAATTAAAAGAATCTGGCCTCTAAAACTTTAAAAATTACATATTTCCTCTAAAAAAATTATAATATCATGTTTACCCTTCTAAAATATTGAAAATATCATATTTATCCAATACATCATCCTTTTCATTTCCATTGACTCAACAAGACCCAATTTTTCAGCAAATCAAACTGAGATGAATCTCTACTTGACAAAGACCTAACCTAAATGACCCGAACTGCCATTTTCCTAATGCTTTCTAATTGTAATCATGAACTGTCATTTTTCTATTTGCAATGCTTAATTGACCTGTATTCCTGATCTGTTGTTTCTTCTAACACCAAGTTGTTCGACTATTTGGAATCAGCTTGTCAGTGCTGAGAATAACTTGATACTTTTAGATATTCTAGCACTTTTTCCTCAAAAGAGAGTTTACCAGTATTTTTTTTTGGCTTAGAGAATAAAAACAACTTGATACTTTTAGGTGTTTGTTTTCAGCTGTAGGTGGACAACAAAATCTATAAGCTAGAAAGAGGAGTAACTCTTCAAGCACCTCAATTATGTCACATCATCAATATTATTAACCATTGATTTTGTTTAAATCTCTTCATCTACTTTGATCTAATGGTTTATATTTATTCCATCTCCCCGTTTAATAAGATGATATGATATGTCCAAGACAAAATTTAATCATGAAAGTGGTCCAACATTTTATGTGCTATTATTTATAAATTATACATCATTATCATCATCATCATCATTATTCACATCAAAAGTTTTAAAATTATGTTTTATTTTTTTAAAATAAATATTTTTATTTTATAAGCTTTATTATTTTTTTGTTATCATATTTCGTGGCGAAGCCCGAGTTACAGCTCTAGTCAGAATAAAGAGCAAAACAACTTGAAACTTTTAGATGTTTGTTTTCAGCTGTAGGTGGACAACAAAATTAGAATAAAGAGCAGCTAGTATTGGTAGTCAATTCTAGGATGTTACCACCAGAGCTTGGCTGGGTATAACTGTATAAGAATGAGAACACTAACTTTTCTTTTGAAGTCAGAAGACAAATAATACGAGGTGACTGAATATTCAAAAAAAAAAAAAATTTGTCTCTCATCTTTTCTCGTTTGATATTCTCAACTGCTAGATCTTGGCAAATATGTTTAATAAAAATTTAAAAATACATGATGCACTGGAATTTCATGCCTCAAAAAACCCTTAATATTATTATTTATGTATTTTTTTATCTTTGTTTTTTTTGGGGTTTAGGCTTGCAGTAGTTGGTTCTGAATTCCTTTTTCTCATGCACCAACATGGTAGTCTAGATATGCACTGCCCTTCGAGTATATATATTTTTTTCAGTAATCTTTGAAAATGGTACAAACTCTGGCAAACTAAATGCCAATTGAGAATGCACTCACCCACAGGTACCAAACATTTTCAATAAGCTTGATAACATAGAGCAAAAGCAAACCATTGCTTGCCAAATGTACCTATCGAGAGCCAGAAACATTTACTTCAAAATTTGATGTAAAGTTGAGATCGTTACAAGAACTATATTTCACGCCATCCAGATATATAACATACAAATATCCATACATTGTGGTACACACACACAAAAAATAAATAAATAAAAAAAAATAAACAAGGGTCTCTCTCTACATTTATATTCTGTATGGAAATGAAACCAATCAGAATACCAGCCGGCTTTTTATCCACAAAGATGCATTCCAACTGTTGCATTCCACTTTTCGTAACATGTATTTAGTAAAATACCAGGAATGGTACATGCAACAGGAATCTTGCTAATAGAACCTTGAGTGTTAAGCAAAAATCCACTCGGTAACCCAAGAAACACAAATCAACAAAATTGAAACAACAAAAACAAATAATTATCAGGTGCCAGTTGAAGCACCATCACAGGTCACATGAATTTAACAGACCAAAACTTCTAGCATAAAATTTGTTCAATTTCAGGTAATACGGTTACATGGTGCAGTTAGAATTCTAATTTAAATAGAACAGTGTATCTCATATCCATGTCAGTTTTTTTTTTAAAATAAACAGAACAATATATTCTTAAATCCAAGTTGAGTTTGGCATTCTAATTAACCATGAAATAGACACAAGCACAACCAAGATTGTCTTATTCCAATGAGTTCTTTGCCTAAGGGTGCATATTATCTAGCATGAGGCATGAGTACCATTTTACGCCATAAATACCATTTGAAACTCTATGATAACATTCATAATATGAAAAGACAAGTATATATGAAAGCTAAAGCTTATTTGGAATTGGTGCAATCATGGCTGCTTCATTTATTAAGATTCCTGCTTAATTCTCAATTAAATCAAAGCATGGAAAACTTGCGTATTATTTTAAGCACACTTGAATCGTTGATGAGAGGTTGCCACTTCTCCAAGTTAGAAGATACTATAGTGAAGAATTGTGGGTGGTCAAATTTGTCAACCAATTTCTAAAATTGATCAGCTATCCTAAAGTCCTGATCATGTCAAGCGGTGCGGTAAAGATCTGAATATGCAATTTTGTCTGTACACCTAAACTGTGGCACATGCGACCCTCACGGCGGGTTGAGTGCTTGGTGTGTGTGTGTGTTTGGGGAATGGGGTTTGTGTGTGGTGGTGGTGATTTTGGTTGGTTGGTTGGTGGAGGGTGTATAGTTTTAGGAGCACCAATGGTAGGAACTGAGTACCAAAATGGTACAAACATAATCTAACGAATCAACTTGTTTCACAAACAAGGTTTGTTGCAAGGCTATCAGGTGGTTAAGATAGGGTTGGAACACAGAAACGAGCAATAAACAATTTAATTGCACCAGTATTGTACAGAATCCAAATCCACATTTAGCTGAAAGCTATGTGGATTGAGCAACAATAAGGTGAACCCTACTTGATGGACTTGTATTTTTTGTCACTAGTTCCAGAACATAATCATGACTGTCTGAATTTACTAAATTACGGGGGTCAGATACCAGTAAGAAAATAGAAGTAAGAGAGCAATGAATGAGTCTGCATTAATTCTTTGAATTGGGGTACTACTCATGGCCAGTTGGGACTTTGGAACTCAACAAGAAGCAAATGCATTCTACCTTTGAATCTATTAACTACGTCATGCCTATAATCGTGTCGTGTGTGTGTGTGGTCAAGATTGTGTGGATGCGTGCGTGTCGTAATGGGCAAAAGATTGTGTATGGGCCCCTGCATGAGCGCTTACCAGATCAACTTCCTTGATTTGTTGATTGCCCCACAACTCACCAACTCATCTTTACCCCATAAAGCTTAACACCACCCATCCAATCCCTGATTCTTTCAATATCGAACACACCTGATATAATTATCGAGTAATATAAGTTTAGTAAATTACCAGTGCACACTAGTCAAATTTCCCTGTAGATACATGGTGTACAAACCTCTTTTGTTTCACGTTACCATGTTCAAATAACCAAGAAACTGAAAGCGAACATTAATTTATTTCAACTAAACATTGTCCAAAAGCATCCATTAAGCCCTGTTGCACGGGCAAGTAATTACTAACTTATCTAAATAAGCTCCCACTACATGACAAACCACAGATATATGAAACACCATTCTTTGCTTCTTATCCAGTAAATAAAGTGTTATTGACATCCAAGCAATGAGAATCACCCCTCCAACAGTTAACTTCAATTTGGTTGTAGGCATTCATAACCATGAGCTAGCTTCTCAGTGTATCCGTGTGAAGGTAGATTCCATACAACCCATATCAGCTTCCTTGAATCTGTACAATAGAAGGTACATCCCATATGGTCATGGAGGGGCAATATTGCAGAAACCATGATATTACATTTCAATCCGCACCTGGAGATTTCAAATCTTCCAATAACCAAATTTAATTCAAACAACACTGGTAAATACCACCAAAAACTGGGTAATGAGGCTTTAATTCCATTCCATAGTTCAAGAATATTACCAAAACACCAAGTAATAGATATTGAAATTTGGAAATGCAAGGATTGCAGTACAGTTGAGTGCTGGAATTTTGGGTCTGAAACTAACTGCAAAACGACAACCAAGAAACCCCCAATCCCTCATTTAATGGTTAATGGACCATGTATAGGCACCATCTCTATTAGATAGCCTTTCTTCTCCGTTTGAAACTCCTCTAACAACCAGTAGAATGACCACTTTCGCCTCCTTACAGAAATTGCTGATTTGCATCTGAATTTTGGATGGTTTTGCTTCAGATTGCTTAACTGGCTTTCTCACCGAAAGCATCTTAGGAAATGAACTTCCACTTTCCAATATCGGAAGGAGGTACAAACATGCTTGTACAGCAATCCTTGACTAGGATACTAAATGTAGGTCGTCAAAATGCAGAAAAATGCAATTTGTCGCCAGTAAAATACATGGTGCTTTCATAATATTAGGTAGTACCAGGTTGCAAAGAAAATATACCTTACATGAAAGTTGTATGATTGCATACCTCAATAATATGAACCAGAACCAGCACCACCTAAACCTCGGCTGGGATAAAAGGGATGGTAAGAGCTGCCAGAAGCCTACCAAACAAACGAGTAAAAGATAAGTGAAAGACGCAATAACATAAATATAAAATCATATATCTCCAAGGAGTTCAGGACTGCACAAAAAGAAAAGAGAAGGAAAAAAAAAAAAAAAAACTTACATCAGAGCCCCGGGATAGATATTCTCCAGCTAAGCCTGAAGGGTACATACCACCTAGATCATTGCCACGAGTTGACCCTACATAAAGATTGGTGCAGCCCTCATTTATTAGATTAGGTGATTGAGAAACAGTAAGGTGTGCAACAGAGCATTGGCACAACAGTCCATCTTAAAACTGGAACAAAAGGACAAGATGTACATACCCCCAGGATAGCTCAACCCTTGATTTCTTCCATATAAACTACTAGAAGCTGCACGGCTGCTCCCTGCACCACTCCCGTATCCTGTGGGTCCCCTACCAATTCTAGACCAATCAGGAAAAGTTAGAAAACTGAACCAGAAGAAGATAATTAAAACGGAAAAACTCAGTTTGATTCAGAAAAATACCTATCACCATAAGAATCTTCATAGTGATTGGCCGTGGGCCCTGGTGCATAATCCAAACGAGCCCTCGAATTACGTCCTGCATCTGCATTGCGTGGTGCATCGTCCTTCATAAAAGAAAAAAATAAATTAGTTAGGAACTGTATGTACAAACCCAACAATATGATCCCAAAGTTATTTTCCTTTTTGTTAACTATTTTTTATTTAGGATTGAGTTGTGCATAAGTTGAAATTAGCCAAAGTTTAGCACAAGCTTTAACATAAAAAAAAAAATTACAATGTCAGAATAAGAGCGCTTGGTCCCATAAACAGCATCATAATCCCGACTGCCTCGTGCAGGTGGTCCTCGCTCAACAGGTCTTACTTCATGCTTCCTGTAATCTTCATCCAAATAAGGTCTCCTATCAGAGCCACCACGGGAAGAGCCACGGGATGCCATATCTCCATACGAACTGGGAGGGGGTGCACGGTAGTCATCCTCGTAGGAAGGACGCCTGGAAGGTAAGGCCCGTGTGCTGGCATAGTCTGGGGCCCTTTCCCTTCTAGAAGGAGGAGGTGGAGGAGGTAATTCATGCCTTGAGTAGTCCCTTTCTCGATCTCTTTCCCTTTCCCTCTCCCTCTCCCTCTTTATTGAGCTCTTGGGATGTGGTGGTGCTGTAAAAAGAAAATAATTAATAATGAAGCAACATATAGTTTGATGAACCAATATTATAATATTACCCACAACAGTACTAAGATAAATGGTAATGAACTACAAGAAAAATATGACTTCATAATTGAGGAAAATAATCCCGGTGATCCAACTCCAGTGAAGATACATACAACAAACAACAATATCCATAGAAATAGTAATACACATTTATAGTGTTCTTTCCCAACAAAGATAGCAACAGAAAAGTGGATACCAGGTCTCCTGATTGGAGGAAGAGGTGGTGGTGGAGGTAACCGCTCCGGCCTTAGCCTAGGAGGAGGAGCTGGCGCTAGAGGCCGAGCTCTAGGTCTCTCTGACACGGTTACCAAAGCACGTCTATCCCGACCGCTACTCACTACTCTCCTAACTACTCTAGAAGAGCTGCTAGGCAGTGGTGGCATGCGCAAAGGTGCACGGATACCCATTGGTCTTATCGGACGTGGGGGCACTCTCCTAGGAGGTGGAGGAAGTACACGTGCGAATGCCGGTCGCACTCGGTCCATGCGAGATACCATAGGCCGGACCCTTGGGTTGACTTGCAACATAGAACTGCTGCTCCGTCTTGGTCTGGATTCTTTTTTAGTTGGCCTTGACAGTCTTGCCCTCAATTTTACCTGGAAATAATATTGTTATTTATCAATAGCATATATAAGACCAATTTGAAACTATACTTCCAAACTAAGTAATCAATATCGAGAAATTTACCTTTTTATCACCATCCAGGAGTTCAACATCATTAATTCCATTAACACATGCTATAGCATTGTCATGGGTATCAAATGTCACAAAACCAAAATCCCTTCTCTTAGCACCTGGCATGTTGCGGGCAAGTTCAATTTTCTCAATTGATCCATACTGTTTGAGGTATTTGCGGATCTTGTCTTCATCCCATGCAGGGGGGACATGATCAACGAAAAGCGTGGTCACCTGATAATAACAGAAATAATAATTATTATAAGTTCAACATTAAATTTGTGAAAGATGTCCTTTCTGTTTTTCATTTTTTTATGAAATTTCACAAAATTGAAAGTAATAAAAAGGGTATTTAATATACCAATGAATTCTATAGAATCTCAGAACTACAATAATATTTTGTAAAGAGGCTGAGCATTGACCATCAAATTTAGTTGACAACTGAGACAACCATATCGGATCATATTAAAATCACACACAAAATTATAGATATGTTTAGTATATTATAGACTATAAATCCAATAAAGTGCATTGATAAGCGATTAAACACTGATTAAGTGCTGATAAAACTGATATTTAACTTCAAATTGCTCAATGGATGACCAGTTGGCTTTCAGATCATTAGTGTTTTTTTTAAGAAAAAAAAAAGCCCATTAGTGTTTTTTTAAGGGATAGCACCAACTTTCACACATAACCTAGATAAATAAGCATTTCAATTTATAAGTTTAACTCAAAATCAAATAAAAACCAAGGCCAATTTGTTTACAGACTATATACACAAAAAGTAAAACAAACAATCTGACCTGAGACATGATCTCTTCATCTAGCTCCCTGAAAGAGTCTGAAAAGGCAACTTTTGGGGCACGATCAGAACCAAGTTTGACATCTCTTTTCTGAAGGAGCTTAAGTGCATCCATGGCATCTTTTCTGGAGGAGAACTCTAAAAATGCAAAGCCTCGGTTCATGCCTTCATTGCGAGGGTCTTCTACAAGTTTCAGATCTTCAAAGTTTTCCACGCCAAATCCCTTTAAAGTTTCCTTCAGCTGCATTTTCATAGATGTGTTATTTAATATGAATAATCTCTTAGCTAAATATCAAAAATATAATAGTTATGTTATTCAAGTGGAATAAGCAGACTTACATGTTCCTTGGTCCAGGTCTTGCAGATGTTACCCACAAAAAGGGTGTCATTATCATGACTTGCTTCCAGCCCACATTTTCTACCACGGATCTACATATTAAGGGGGGGAAAAGAAAACATGAATGAAGAAAGCATAAGCTTCAGATATCTTTTTCCAATTTAAATCAATATTCTGATGTGCCCCATGATAATTCTAGGTTCTAGTTTAGGTGCTTCCAATAAAGCATTCCGAACACATCAGACGCAATTTTTGTACACAGGAAACACGGTCACTATTTTCAGTATCATGACCAACTCAATGAAGTCGAATCATAAAAATTTTGTCAATGACTCTAGCAATAATATAAACAAAATGATGAGCATACCACAGGATTCTTGAATTCAGAGACAACCCGTCTCGCCTGTTCCACAGTGGCAAACCTCAGAAAAGCGAACCCCTTGTTCTTTTTTGTGATTGGGTTAGTCAACAACCTAATTTCTTTTAATTCACCAGCCTCAGCAAATGCCTTTCTGATATCACTTTCAGTTGCATCTTTGTCCAAACCACCTATAAACACCTCAAACTCCTTCCTCTTTCGGTGCTCCTTCAACACCTCATGTTGCTCTTTTCGATCATCCTCTTCTTCTTCATCTTCAGGCTCTGACATGTCATCAGGGCCTGACACATTGCCATCATCTAGTTCTCCCTCTCTGATGTCATCCTCCTCCAGCTCTTCTTCTTCCTCCAACATTTCTTGCTCTTCGCCACCATCCCTGCCATCTACCTGAAAATTGCCCAAAAATAAAGGGAAAAAAAAAATTACTTCTGTTATCAAAAGGACGATGAGATTTCAGGCTCAGTAGAGCACCAGTAAGGTAGAGATCAGTTAAGGCAGGCTCAGTAGAGTACCAGTAATGTAAAAGACCAGTTAAGGCAGAGAAGGATGGATTGGTATTAGGTTTAAGATCAATACTGGGACTAGTACAGTGCATCTATGTAATAGTATACCTCAATCTCCTCTTCATATATGACTTCAGTTTCATGAAGCTCGTCAGGCTCATAGTCAACAGCAGTCGAGTCCTCTTCTTGTTCATATTCTTCTTCTAAATCCAGACGCACTCTTCTATGATCTTCCCTATCTTCCTCAATTTCATTCCTTTTCTCTTCTCCGTCTGTATTAAGCAAAACATTTTTCAGGATTATTTTCCAAGATAAGACAACCCACATGACATCTTAACCACCATCAGAATCCCAAATCTGACAATTGGTACCCTTAACATCTCGGTTCTGTCTGATTATAATAAAATTCTTTTCAATTCAAAAATGGGGACCTGTGTTTCATTTATTAAAATATTGGTGAATTCTTGCATGGATTGGAAGAAATATGGACCGTTCATTTATCTGAATCAGATGGTTACAATATATTCTTCAGGCACAAGTAAAGAAAGATGCTTGATCTGTAAAATCTGAATCGCTTGATTAAAAATGAACGGTTGTCTATAGAAGAACAACTCTTATTTATTTATTTTAACAGTTATCATAATTTTGGTTATAGTAGAGATCGGATCATACTTGCATCCTCCGGATATCCGTTAGCGGCCGAGTTGAACTTCTCCGAATCCCTCCTCTCCTCATTGCTCCCATTCAATCCCTCCTTGCTCGACTCCATTTTCACCTCACCTGTAGAACAAACAAATCAATCACATGAATAACAGCCAAACACATATAAAACTAATTCCAAACAAAACCAATCAAGAAAACGCAATTACAAGAAATCTAACCACCCGAAAACCTAATTCTCGTGTCCAATTACAAATCAATCAATCAATCAATCAATCAACCAATCAATCAATTAACCAAACAAACAAATCAATTCCATGCCAAAAAAGACCTGAGGGTTTCTCGGAACTGCCGGGAGGAGGAGCCACGTCCTCCTCCTCATCGTCGAACCTTCCGAAGTCGTCGTCGGCCGCGTTGACGTTGACGTTGACCTCCTCGGCCGCGCGCGCGGACTTGCGCACGAGTCGCCTCCCGGTACCCGTTGACTTCCTCGCGGACTTGGGCGGCATCGGATCAGGCGGAGGAAGAAACCCTCGTCGGTCGTCGCTGCTACTTGAATAAACCGAATTGGTCTGAAAGAAAAGTAAAAGTGATACTAATAAAGGGCAACTAAGTTCGTGTTTTTGTTTGTTTTGTGTAGAGAGGAGAAGAGGAGAGAGTTTTATTTATTTATTAGGTGATGCCGAGAGGTCGGAAACTAGGGTTTGTTTGATTGATTGTTTGGTTAAGGGAGGGGAGGGAGGAAAAAGAGTGCTTATCCTCTGCGCAGCGAATCAACGATGCAGATTATAGGAGGGATTTTTTGCGATTGAGTTTCACGAATCTTAAAGCAGATCCAACAGTTGAATCGCTGCGCAGTAACGTACTGCGCAGTAGAGGATGTGAGTTGGAGGGAAAAGGATGGGGATTTTTAATTGATGCTTTGCTTGCTATTTTTGTAGGTTATGATGGGTTCTTTCTTTCTGGGTATTTGCAGCTCTTGGAGCACCGTCGGTGCATCTGGATTTAATTTTGAATTTTACTTCAATACTTCCACCAAAAAAAATTTCTTTTCGATCTGAGGATTATAAATAAATATTATTCATTATGAGATTCATTTGTAACCGATCAAATTATCTAAGTGTCAGCATGGAAGCAACGTCCTTTTGATTTTAAACATGTATACATATTGGGAGGAGGACGTAAACTAGTAAAAAGCTCACGCTTTCCTTTTGAGGACCTTAAACTAGTAAAAAGCTCACGCTTTGCTTTGGGCTGAAATTGTTATTTTTTTATAATAAATTTTTAAGATATTATGTAATGTGTCTTAAATTGAGAATATTGATATGGCCTTTAAATTGAGAAAATTGATATGAGCCTTAAGTTTTAACGGGTTGAGACATTAAAGTACGTCAACAGTGGTGATCAATATAAGTAAACAATCAACAGCTGAAAATTATTCTTTGAGGAAGATAGACCTTTCATGTCAAAAAATCTAATATGCTTTTATTAGGAGTGAGGATATTTTTGACACAAAAGTTATATTAAATTATATGAATTTATAAAAAAAAATTAAAAATAAGTGTATATTCATTTACTTATAGATTATAGATTGATCACTCCTTTAATATTAGAACTAAGCCTATAAATTGATCACTCCTTTAATATTAGAAGGGTTTAAAGGGAGCTACGTAAACCCCCAAAATGAAGTGAAAAGCGTACAATAGATTGAAAGGAGTTATCCGATTTTGTTGAGCTAAAATGAGAATGGGGAGTTAGCATGGCCAAATTAAATTTGATTTTTATAAATATAGGATGTTTATTTGAAGTAAAAACAAATTTAGAATTATGATTGATGAGTTATTTATGTTATGGTCTTCAAATCTTAGATTGTGCAAAATAACTCATACAAAATGTATCTGTATGACTATATTTCATATTTCAAAAGCTTTTATTATGAAATATAAGAAACAACAAAATGCACACAGACTGCATTATTGAGGGAATGTGCAATAATTCATTAATGAAAGTTATTTATCATATTCTTCAACCAAAATTTAGATTACCTTTTAGTGGCAAACTAAAATCGTAGTCACATAAAAATATAATAATTTTTAATGATAATAATTAAATAAAAACAGTGGCACAATAATAGTTTTATTGTTATATTTAAATTTATACAACGATAATATTGGAATGGATGACAATTAATTTTATTGCGTACATATATCAAGTCTATTGTACTTCATTAATCACTCAAAAGTTTTCGTTGGACCACTACACGACTTAATTTTCCTACAAATTGTTGATAGTTATTCTCAACAATACAATTGTATGAATCTCACTGCAAGTTCGATCCATATAGTGATGCACTTAATAACACTGAATTTCATTAAAAAAAATGCAAAATTATTATAACAAGTGATTGCAACAAACACTAATCTTTATAAATAAGCTCAATATATTGATTAATATAGTCTTTTTTTTAACATTGAAAGCAGGGAAAAAAAAAAACATAGTTAGAGGTTAAATCAAATTTAATTTATATTTGAAAAAGAGGAGGGATCCAATGACAATTCATATTTTGACAATTTTGACAATATAAAGTTTCAAAAATTTGTAAAAATTCATAAAAAATCTTAAAAATAAAAAATGGATGCATTACTTAACTTGTAGATTGATAGTGTTTCAAATTTCAATCAATTTGAATATCGTTTGACGACTTTATAAAAAATTTTGTGTACATTTTAACGAACCTTTGAAAAACTATCAAATATCACTTAAATTGAATATAACCGGAAACATAATCAATCTCTAAGTTAAGAAATACTTTCGTAAATTTTTTTCAATTTTTGAGAATTTATATGAACTTTTACAAATTTTTTGAAATGTTACATGAGCTAGACTATTGTACTGATGTTAGCATTTCGATCCGAAATGCTAATGCCTCAAAAATTGTGTTATAAGTATTCAAAATCGTGATTTAGGATGTTCAATAAATTCTTCATATAAAAATACTGAGGAATACAATTTTTTTTTCGAGCTAGACTATTATACTAATGTTAGTATTTCGGACTGAAATGCTAACACCTCAAAATTGTTGTTATCGAGTCCGAAATCATGATTTATGGTGCTCAATAAATCTTTATATGAAAATATTAGGGAAAATATTTTCCATTTTTAAGTTTTCTAAGTATTTGTTTTACATTTTTTGAAAATAGCTTGTACAAACATCAATATTTTATTAATATTTATGAGCTATTTTCTAAAATTCAAAACAAATACATAGAAAACTCTAAAAATGAAAATTTTTTGTATTCCCCAATATTTCCGTATAAAGAATTTATTGAGCACCATAAATCATGATTTCGGACACGATAACAACAATTTTGAGCCGTTAACATTTCGGTCATTAGTATAATAGTCAAACTCATTTTTTTTTCCATTTTTTGGAGTTTTTAACTATTTGTTTTGAATTTTTGAAAAGAGCTCATAAATAATAATAAAATATTGATGTTTGTTTATGCTTTTTTTTAAATACAAAATAAATACTAAGAAAACTTTAAAAATAGAAAATTTTTGTTTACCCTTATATTTTTATATGAAGAATTTATCAAGCACTATAAATTACGATTTCAGATACAATAACATTATTGTTTAGGCGTTAGCATTTTCGAATTGAAATGCTAACGTTAGCACTTCGAATTGAAATGCTAACGTTAGCACTTCGAATTGAAATGCTAACGTTAGCACAATAGTCTAACTCATGTTACATTGTCAAGATTGTCAAAATAAAGAGCACAATAGTCTAACTCATGTTACATTGTCAAGATTGTCAAAATAAAGACTGTCAATGATCCCTGCTCTTTGAAAAATCCAATAATTCCAATTATAGAACATAGTTCCCTTTATGCTAGTGCAGTACGTAGTGCTCCAGGAGCAGCCAATCAGTCAATCCCAAGCCCCAATCCACGGTCTATTCATATTCCCTTAAAAACAATAAAGTTCCATTATTAGCCCCTAAAAAGAGTTCATATTCCGTATAATATGACCCTTTCCTTCCTCAAACTTTTTTGTTTGGTTACCCCTTATGTTTTATTATTTTGCTTAAACAATCAAAGTATTTGAGAAGTCGTCGATTATGATTTTTATTATAAGATGATTCGTGAACGTGTAATTATTATCCCTTGTTAACGAATTCATATCCTCTACTGCACAGTAAATCACTGTGCAGTACTCTGGCCGTTGGATTCGCATTAAGATTCGTGCAACCCAATCTCAAAAAATTTCTCTATAATCTACATCGTTGATTCGCTGCGCAACAGAGGATAAGCACTCCTTGTTGACGAAGGGTCTCACGAAAGAGCGCCAATTTTGGCTTGTAGAAATGCCTCAAATAAGCCACGAATAAAGAAAAGCATCACATATCATAGTTGTACATTGTTATTCAACCCTAATTTCCTTTGAATTAGACTATGCAATTAATGATTGTGCATATATTGTTAAAACATTGACTATTGACTTAGCATGTGGGATTCGTAGGACGCATGATTTAGCACATTAGCATTTAGCACCATGAAAATAATTAAGAAGGGCTTATTCGATATTTTAGTTGAGTATTACCTATTGTTCATAGAAAAACCGTCTATAATGTCCATACGTGATATTTCGGGTTGTATTTGTTATATTTTAGAGTGTATCTGTTATATTTTGGATTGTATATGTTTATGTTTATGGATGTATAGACGGTTTTTCGATAGACGCTAGTCGCTGGATGTTTCTCATTTTAGTTTAGAAAATATGTAGAGTCCACATATAAAGTAAGACACACATCCACCTCTTTCTCACATTCTGACACACCCACGTGCACCCACATGCTTGTCCTAATTGCATATATGTTTACTACAAATCATAGTATTTGTCCACTGGAAAATAATATATGTTGATCGGAAAGATATAAATGTTCACTGAAAAATGATATTTGTTCATTGAAAATACGATGAACCGGTGGATAAATAAAATGGGTGGACGACTGGACGCTACCTACCACTCTTTTAGTTTAGAGGAGGGATCCATTGACAATGCTTATAATGACAATGTTGACAATGGGGATTTTGAAAAATTTATAATAATTCATAAAAAATCTTTAAAATGGAAAAATTTTGATGGATGCATTTTTAACTTAAAGATTGTTATTGTTTCAAATTTCAATCAATTTGAACATCGTTTGATGGTTTATCAAAATTTTATACATTTTTTAACGGTTGAAATTTCACGAGCCTTAAAGAGCTATCAAACGTCACTTAAATTGAATATAATTTGAAACATAATCAATCTATAAGTTAAACAATATCTCTATAAACTTTTTTCTATTTTTTAGAATTTTTAACTATTTTTATTAAATTTTCAAAATCCCTATTATCAAGATTGTCAAGATAAACATTGTCAATGGATCTCTCCTCTTTAGTTTAAGTGGGGAAACGCTGACTTATAATGGGCCGAGCTAGAGGTGGCAGAACCCGACCCGACCCGACTCGAACCCAACCCGACCTGACCTTTTTGAGAAGGTCAAACTGACCCGACCCAACCTGACCTGACCCGAACCTGACCCGACCCGAGATCAAATAGCATCCAATCCAACTCAAATCAACATATGATCCAAAAAAAGACAATACTAAAATTGATCCGATCCGACCCGAAATATTCTAAAATGTCAAATTTACCCAACCCATCCGACCAGAATCCGAACCCGACCCGCCCGATTTGCCACCTCTGGGCCGAGCCCATATAACACTATGACATATCAAGTTTTCAACTTCTTGGTACTTCTCTTTTCCTTCGTTCTCTCTGACTCTAAGTCTATGACACTATTTTATTTTCCCCTTTATTTATATTCGATCCTCGTTTAATTACTCCTTCGCGCCTGAAGTACCAAAAAGTTGGTACCGAGTACCGACACAGAGAATATTGTTAGAGAGAAGGTGCAAAATCAGAGAGATTGGAGCTTGGCTACCTCTGCTCCAGGTAGCCGCAACGAATAGGAGGTGGATTTCTTTTCTTTTCTTTTTTTTATTTCATGCCTGCAAGGTGCTTGTCGAAATGCTTCAGTGAGAAAAAAAACAGAAAAGACATACCAAGGCACAAAGCGCTCATTCCAACTTTTTGTGGGTGGGGTTAATACAGGCTGTTCTTTGTGTTATTGTGTGATTTTCCCTCTGTTGCTTTTATATATATGCATTTCGCAGGTGGTGTGGCGTGCAGCTTTCTATGGTTTAATGTGTTGTGGCTCTGGAAGTCAAGAAAGAAAACATGCGAGGCCTGTTCAAATTGCCCCGAAAGATTGGTACATTTGCACGTCCTTTTTACATCTACCATGAATGTTACATGGTAAGTTATCTGCTTTTTGCATATTTGTGTGGGTTTATTGGTGCATGTGTCCCTCTTAGAATGAGTACTTCAGCCGTAATCCGGACTTACGGGAGAACATGGAAATTAAATTGGCAAAAAAAAAAACTTCGTATCCAGCTGGTATGTTAACTACAGGGCTCCATGCTTCAAACCGATACCAGAAGTTAATTTTTCTGTTATTTGGTACTGATTTTCCTACTAGCAGCTGTGTAAATGAAGAAAATCGATCTTGGTTTTTGTATATTATACATGTAGTACATAGAGCTGGGTATGACCGTCATGATTCTGGGCACTGAAACTTATTTTTAATTTTATTTCTAATTCTTCTATTATTTAGGTGACTTGTGCTGGAGCCATACCATCCCGTTTCAACTTTGGCAGGTTGCTTATACCATCCTTACACCATATGATGTCTCTCAATCATAACGTGCATTCCCTTTCAACCAAACCTGAAGCACCCATAAACTGGAAAGGACCTTCGATCAGAGAAACACTGATTAACAAACTGAGTGTCTCTATACAAGATAAAAATCTGGAAGATGCATGGATGGCATTTAACGACTACAAAAGACTGTACGGCTTCCCGAGCCAGTCCATGTTGAATGAATTTATTGTATCGCTCTCCTATTCATCGGATCCGCAATGGCTTAATAAAGCATATGACGCTGTGGTTGCAATTTATGAGGTAAAACCGGGTCTCCTCCAACCCGAATCCTTAACCCGTCTCTCACTTTCTCTGGTGCGAGCTGATGTACCAGTGCATGCCTCCACAGTATTGCGTGTCCTGTTGGAGGCTGGCACAGTGCCTCCTGTTGATATACTTTGCATCCTCTTTCTTCACATGGTGAAAACTCGAGCGGGATCTTCTATTGGGATCAATTTGTTTGTAGAGATTTGCAGCTTTTACTTAAGCCGGGTTCCCTTGAGAAATAAGTCCCAAAAGATTGATTTAACGAAGCCAAATGCCAAGTTGTTCAAAATCATTCTGGATGCTTGTGTGAAATTTGGATATATCATGAAAACTAGAGAGGTCTTAGAGTTGATATCACGAATAGGTACTGTGGCAGACTTAACTACAGTAATATTGATTTCACGGTATTATGAGAAAATAGGCCAACGAGGTGAGTTGAAAAATTGGAAAGACAAAGTTGGTCTTATTTCTGTTTCCCCTGGATTGGCCTATCAATGTCGGGAGTTTTACGACTCTTTGTTAAGCCTCCACTTCAAGTTTGACGATCTGGATGCAGCCAGTGATCTTATGGTGGAACTTTATCAAAGACCGAAGATTGTTAGCTCTTCAAATAACAGGTCCCAGGTGCTATACCAAATGAGAGTTGGATCTGGAAATCTCAAATCTGGCTACACATTTATAGTTGATGTTTCAAAATCGGATAATAGTTTTGTTTTAAGTCCCACTAATGAGCCCGGATTAGTTTTATTCGAAAATGGAGGTCTATTGCCTAGTAAGAAGGCAATTGCAAAGCTCGTATATGGATTTGTTAGACAGAAAAAGCTCGGTAAAATCTCAAAATTTTTAGTGAAAATCCGAAAGGACATTAAAATTGCAGATGCTGATCTAAGCTATGATGTGATTTGTGGTTGTATTGAAATGGGATGGATAGATCATGCACATGATATCATAGAAGAGTTGGAATCGGAAACTTTTCCTGTTGGAATTGGTATATACAACACACTATTGACTGCATACCAGGATCAAGATCGGTTCAAAGAATATAATTCCCTCTTAGAGCATATGAAAAATGTTCATGGTCCTTTAGGTATTCATGAGTGCAACAAAAGAAATTCCAGTTTGGTTGAACTCCTGACCGAAGAAGTGGCTCGTGAAGAAGCCACTGTAGCGAAGGCCTTGGAATTTGAATTTAATGATTCAATTTCTTTCTTCTCTCATGCAAAAATGATGGATGATGCACTAAGAACCTACAAATGCATGAGGGAGAGAAACATATCACCTAATGTACAAACATTCTGCCATATTTTAAGTGGCTTTTCATCGCTTAACATGTACCGTGAAATCACTATACTGTGGGGGGAGATAAAAAGAAGTATAGAACATGGAATTTTGTCAGATTTGAAGAATTCAGATGATCTGCTCGAGGCTTTGGTTGTAAACTTCTTGAAAGGTGGCTATTTTGAGAGGGTCATGGAGGTGATCGATTTCATGTCGAAGAACGGCATGTACTGTGATAAATGGAAGTGTAGAACGGTATTTCTGGAATTACACAGGGAACTTTACAGAAATATGAAGGCTTCCAATGCAACAACTGAAGCTCAAAGCAAGAGGCTTGAACATGTTAAAGCTTTTAGGGTTTGGGCCGGGATCAAACAAAAAAGGAGGAATTCCAAGTTTCAAAGGGGAGCCTGATGATATCGGGTTTCTCCAAAAACAGCATCGCAGCAAGGACAGCGGTTGTCATGTTGACGACTCTTCTGAAGGTTTCTGTTAGGAAGATTAACGTCTGGATGTGTTTTAGTTTTGTGGGCATGGCGGTTCCCTGGCAAGAGGAATTTGGCTTGTGATCAGACTTCGCTTGGTTCAGAGTTCAGACCGAGTGTGAAGTTCTCACTGCGGCAAGCAAACAATAGGATGCACCCCTTGCTGACAAATGCTTGGAACATCTGGAAGCAATAAAATCGATGCATATCCATCGGGCTAAAAGGCTCGGTTTCTACTGTAACCAGGGTAGATTAAAAAAAAGTATAATGATTTAACAACTGTTAACCTCAATGCTGCTATTAAAACCATGTAACAGACTTGTGCTTGTGTAAATTATTTTTTCTGTATTTAATAAAATTTTAGTGTATTTGCTTGCTACAACTAAAAAGAGAAAAAAAAAAAGAAAAAAGAATGAAACTTGAGTGACATACTGTTACCAGATAAAAGTTGATCAACGATATAACACAAACCTCAGAGATTGCATACACAATAAGCAGTTGGATATATTTCAACTATCTAGATTTCAAATGAAGAAAAATTGGCTAGGGCAAAATTATCCTGCAATTGAGCAATTCAGAAATAAAAAGTCAGGGCTTACTGATGTGCTTCACTTCAACCCAACTGTATATATTTTTTTTTCTACCCTTCTGACTCAAACTGATGTACTGATGTATTTATGTAATATTCCTTAATTTCATTTTATTTCATATATGAAATGCTCAGTCCTAGTTTGGTTTAGATCATGACAACTAATGGACTTCTCCTAGAAATAAGAAAAACAAAATAAATTAAGTATCCAAGTTTATATTGTTTATGACATTATTTATAACTCACAAATCACAATTTAAGCATACAAAAGTTAGATTATCAATTGAAAGTTGCAGTAAATTAACAAGTGAAGAATGTTTCCTAATAGGTAGCAATTTGGGTTCCCTCAAACAAATTAATCAACAGATTTTCCCCTTTTGCCCTTGCATTTTATTTTGACCATAATTGCAGCACTAGGCTTAATAATATATTGTAGGAAAATGTTATAGAGCTACCAAAACAAAGTTGATACGGACTATATTAGTATTCAAATTAAATATGTATGTATTTAAGTTATTGGTTTCACTATATAACTTACTTTGTACAGTATACTAATATATATTATACAAATAATTTGAATATCGATACATTTAATATGAATATTAGTTAACACAGCCGGTATCAATTTTGGTATGCATGTAGCAGTTCCCTATATTTAAATAAAACAGAAAATTGCCAAGTTGGATAGTAAAATATATATGGTGTCATTCAATATACTAATCCTGGGTCAACTACTCTTAGCCAATGAAAATAAGTTAGAATTTTTAATCAATATATTAACAGATCTTAACATTTCTTCTCATGGAAGTACTGGCCCAGATAATTAATAAATGTCACTATGTCACTATGATATGAACATTGTTAAAAAATATTCTATCTTGCTTTCAATATAGTACAAGCAAGCATATTTTATTCTGTGCTAATTCTTGATTATTAGAAATACAACAGGATGTAAATTAAGTACAAAAAAAATGAGTATTAAGAGGAAGCTACCATTGATATAAACATCTAACCAGTATTTATATATGTTTATTTAAGTTATTGTGGTACCTTTTCTTTGGCCACTTTGCTTGATCTCTTCAGATGCAATAGATATATGGTCAGATGTGGTTTTTGATAGAGGGAATTTCTTTGTAACAGTTGATCAAGTAATATATATAGTTATATACTTATTTGGTTATTTAAAAAGCAACATTATAGAATCATGATCTGAAAGAGTGATATCAACAAAATCCATCCTAATTTTCCTTCATTATTTGACTTGGTGAGCACTGGGCATTTTTTATGTTAAAACCTTGTCATAAAAGTTATTCTCTTCTATTAACAAAACAAATAAGTTGCTTCTCTAGCAGTATATATAATACTCTCATCTTTCTCTCTCTTTTTTAACAAAAATAGAATATAAATTATCCTAGATTCTGCCTTGATCAACAGAATCTTGCTGAGGATATACATAGTTGTGCTTCCTCACTGGCTCCACATTGTTTGCTTTATTCTTGTTAATCAGTTTCCAGCTTTGAGCTGTTTGACTTTTATTTGTTGGTTTCTGTACTAATTCTATCTAATAAATCCCCAGCTTAATTTGAGCTACTTCCCCTCATGTCCCCTTTCTTCAAATAACAAGAACCTTTTTCTTGTTTGGAACAGCAAAACTGCTTGAATTGTACCATAAAAATGGAGTGTTTCTGCTATTTCAAAGACAAGTATCAGAAGAAGAGCCAAAGAAAATCAGCACTATTCAGCAGCAGTTCTTTTGGGTCAGGTTCAATCGATTCGAGCGACAATTCTGACAGCTCGAATCGCATTACCAGAACCAGGAAGCCAACTGACCCCATCGCTACGCCGTTGAGGTGCTTGTCGGATTTGTATGAAGAGAGGGTCCACAATTTCAGAGTATTTGATTACAAGGACTTGAAAGATGCCACCAAGAATTTCAGCAGAGGGTTGAAGGTTGGCGAGGGAGGATTCGGGATCGTGTATAAGGGGAATCTGAAGGTCAAGGAAGGAAATGGGGTCGATAAAAGCGCGGTTGTTGCTGTCAAGAGGCTTAAACCTAATGCATTACAGGTAAATCTTAATTAATATGCATGTTTAATATTGTTAAGACTCCATTTTTGCTCTTTCAAGAGTTACTGGTAAGATAGCTAGCTAGCTTATGAAAAACCCTGGTCCGGGAATGTAATTCATATACACATATTGTGGTTTTTATGCTCATCAGTTCTGGTAAATGGTAATGGCATCATAGTGTAGTTGCCCTCCTCAAATAATAATAATATACTTGTAGAAGTACAAAAAAGAAAGAAATATTAGCTTAACAATTGTGATGATCACAGCTAATAAATAATAATTATTTGTATAGGTTGCATTGTTGTTGAAATGCACTTTACATTTTTGTATTATCCTGGAAAATCCATTTGTTTACAGAGAAAAGGATATTATATTTAATATAAATGTCATATATAGAAGCCTTTTTTTTGCTTGAGATTGTGTCATGAATTAAGTTTTTTAATTTGTAGCATTTTTTTCTTCAAGCATTTCAAATGATTTTGCTATAATCTTCATAATAAAGGGTCACAAGCACTGGCTGATGGAAGTGCAATTGCTATGCATAGTAAACCATCCGAATCTCGTCAAGTTCATCGGATATTGCGTGGTGGATGCGGAGCGGGGGCCGCAGCGGCTGTTAGTGTATGAATACATATGTAACAAAACCCTCGATCACCATTTGTTCAGCCAGGAATCTCCTTCTCTCCCATGGGACACCAGATTAGAAATCGCATTAGGCGCTGCTAACGGCTTGTTATACTTGCACGAAGGCTTGGAAATCCCGGTTTGCCTTTTCGACTCTCTGCTGATATACATTCGAGACATTTTCTGGTACATGATTAATTCATTAGCCATTCTAGTGACACTTTGTTGTTCTGGTTTGTAGGTGATATACCGTGATTTCAAAGCGTCGAACGTGTTACTAGACGAACAGTACAGACCAAAGCTGTCAGATTTCGGGTTAGCTAGGGAGGGGCCGACATTGGGTGATACTCATGTCTCAACCGATGTATGTCCATAAACTGTAACCTCATCCTTCTCTTCTTCGGTTCTCTTTCTAACTTTGACATTTGGTTTTATTTGTGCCCTTTCTGTACAAGCATTTGTAGATTTGAGAGGGCATGTTATGTTAAGTAATTAAGAGATTTACCGGTACCAAGTACCGACCAGTAGATGGATACATGTAGCAATCTTGAATTCTTGACCAAAATTGCTGAGAACTGTTAAAATGTCATGACATTGCAGTTGAAGAACATTCAGTTTTATTTAATGTTTCTTGATCCTGTATTTCCTCTCCAGATACTGGTACCAATTCATAAATATGATGTCCCCATGCCATACCAGCACAATGTAACTAACTAAATCCCTGATTTCTTCTATACCGGCATCAGATAATATTCTATACCCAAATCCTGATAAAATTTGCCATTTATAAATCACCTTTTACATTTTTTTTTGTCATTTTACCGAAGATTTTGGGGACGAACGGCTACGCGGCCCCAGACTACGTAGAGACCGGTCACCTGACCACCAAAAGTGACGTGTTCAGCTTCGGAGTTGTGCTATATGAGATACTGACAGGAAGGCAGTCCCTGGACCGGAACCGCCCGAAAAATGAACAGAAACTGGTGGAATGGGTCAAACAATACCCAGCTAAAAGCAAGCAATTCAGAAAGATCATAGACCCTCGACTGGAAGGCCGGTACGAGCTCCAAGCGGCACAGCAGATTGCTAGGCTGGCAGACAGCTGCATAGCAAAGCATGCACGGGACCGCCCGACTATGTCTCAAGTAGTAAAAGCATTGAAAAGGGCAACTTCTTTTCGACAAGAAGCGTCGCAGCAGTGTACTGAACTGAGTGGAGATCAAAAGAGCAGTTTTGCACCGCACGGGGAGTCGACGGGAAATACTAACAAACACAATGTGGCGGAGTTAACTGTGTCGGAATCAAGGAAACGGCGCATGATGCATCTGGCAAAGATGGCAGAGAATACGGGCGGTGTACTCCGGGGCAGGCGGCTTTTGCAGATGAAAGTTGCAACAACACCTGTCTCATAAGGAACATAATTTTTTTTTTTTCCTTGAATTTCATGTGAATTATATCAAAATCTAGAGGTACATTTAGGGATTTATAAATGCACACAAATATGTTTTGCACCTCTATTAATTAATATCAAAGTTTTAGCAATATATATGGCCATGTTTTGATCATCATTTCATTCCCCTTTCACTACAGAAAAGTACGTGGATATAAATTAGCACTAACTAATAGTTACAATGCTTTCGATTGTAGAAGTATTCTAGAACTTTGTCGCATATGATGTACATCGATTAGATCCTCTGGCAAATGGCAAGTTGTTTTTGCTTCCATGGAACATATATGGGTTTAGATCTTACACCTGAGATCAATTGTGAGCCGTGTAATTTTGGATGTGATTTGTGTAAAAATAAACCTCACGGAGTAAACTAAAAAAATGTACTAAATCACCCGGGGACGGACCTAGGCTTGCTCTAGTCCATACCCGAGCTTGATTTTTGGATTTTTGAAATATATTGATTAGTACTAATTTTTTTTTATATTAAACAATACTTAATTACATTTATAGTTATTGTGCCCGGTATTAATTAGTACTATTTTTTCTTTTATATCAAACAATACTTAATTACATTTGTAGTTATTGTGCCCGGGCTTAATGATTTGCCAAGCAAAATACAATGTAATAGAACTCCTTGTTTCATATATTAGACAATTTGTGTCCGGACTTAAAAGTTTTAGCCTGTTCGGCAGAGATGGATGAACGCGGCTCAAGCCTCCTCAACGCTTTGATCCTCCTTGATCTGTTTGAATACGTGCTCCTTAGTGTGGATCAAGAACCCTCCTTCCCAGATTCTTAAAGAAGGGGAACCCATGGCTCAAGTCTCTTCAACACTTTTGTATGGATCAAGCCATCTGAATTTTGATCTCGTTGGATTGCCGAACGAGCCCATATGTTTTTTTTTTTTTTTCCCACGTGTTGCTTGGTTTATTCTCAGGATCTTCATAATGTACTACAACTAAAAATAAGAGCACATAAATGGAAACTTGGAAGGTGCCAGAAGGAGACAATCCATTAAATAATAATTCTTGAAGTAGTTACATTTAAGATGGAATTGAATGCACCAATAATTGTGTTTCAAGTCAGTTCAGCTTGTTGGCTCGTTTTTAAGCACATCTTTCAATACAATATGCACCAATTCTTGCTTTGGATCATGCAAAGAATAGTGTAAGATTAGTAGAACAGAGAATAGTTAGTAGTGAGATTAGTAAAAAAAATAGTGATTTTTGAATTAGCTTGAAAATAGTTAAAATATAGTACTAATCGGAATAGTAAAAATATTGTTAATTGGATTGCATATTTAGAATAGTGATGGAAAGAATAGATATAGAAATGATTAGTGCCTTTAGTCATGGGGGCTATTCCATGTATGAGATGGATTAGTGGATTAGCACTTTTTTAGCTCTATTCCGAATAGTAGGATGTATGTTTGGATGCTTCAAATTTAGAATAGCATTGCTATTCAGAAGAGAAAAACTGATCCTTCCAATCCAAACGCAGCTTGTAAGATTAGAAGCAATATGAGGAGAGTTTTAAGGTTTGTGTCATGTAAATACCATAAACTCACTTTTTCATTTAGATTTCAAAATTTTGCATGCATTTCTTATAAATATAAATTTTGAAATATAAATGAAAAGATGGATTTGTGGCATCCTGTGTATACAAAATTTAGGAATCGGATATTGTCCAAAGCCGTTTGGACGGTCCAAAAGATTCTGAGAGCTGTACGATCTAATTGTTAGTAATTGATCAACAATGATTTAATCATGTAGCTATAGGTGCTAAAAATAGCATGCTGGTTATATTTAAAATGACGAGGTCACATGCTATCACCGTTGACAAACATATAATTAAATTGAATCGAACGGTTTAACCATGACTTTGTACAAAGATCGTCCAAATGGCTTTGGACAAAATTCTAGTCCCAAAATTTATGGTATTGGAACACTCCTCATTTAGTTCCGTTGTCATTCTCACGAGTGAGAAATCATCTGTTGCTCTTAATTAAAACCAACACTGCATTCTCTTTTCTGCATGACACACAGAGCAGAAAAAAAAGATGTAAATATAGAAAAACAAGTAATACATCGTGAATATATATTTTGATAAAGAAAGGTTTATTGCCATGTAGCTTACTATTTATTATTTTTACAAGACATTCCTTGTATTCTATTAATTCTTTTGAAACGATGAATTAAGCTCTCCAAAATTGCCAGCCCTTTCTGACAATAATAGCATATATATATAATGTTTTTTTTTTAAGAAAAATAGCATATAATTAATGTACTTCCAACTAAATCTAACAAATAGACCAACCAAGGTAACATGTCTGTCAGTTAATCTCCCAGTATATATATGCATTAATCAGTTGTCATATAGAGTAGTTAATCTACCAGTATATAATATATATATGCATTAATCAGTTGTCATATAGAATTGAACAGAGGAGGAGGAGGAGAAAATAAATTTAAAATTTTCAAACAAAACATGGCTTCTTATTCTGCCTACACCGAGAACCGTAGGTTCGTCGACGAGCTGGTCGCCGAGCAGTTGGAGGTCAAAGAGAATTCAGCAAATCCCTGAGTACCCGAACAAGACCGACCTCGCAATGGTGATCAAGACATCGAAAGATCTCCACCGTTGGTCTTTGTGGGGGAGGCGAGGCAGCTGGAGGCTAAATTGGCTAAGGCAAGCAGCTGGGCAGGCATTTGTATTGCAGGGTGGTGACTGTGCAGAGAGTTTCGAGGAGTTCAGTGCTGATACTGTCAGGGATACATTCAGAACTATCCTCCAGATGGCAGTTGTTCTCTCTTCCGGCGGCCAGACGCCGGTTATCAAGGTAATGTTAATGAAAGATTGCCTTGAATCTGAGTGTGTATGTGTCTTAAGTGTCAGTGCCAATTATCTGGTAAACATGGCATACCGGTATATTAGAAAAGTCAGCAATTAGTACTGACATATATGTTGTGTGGAATCAGGTAGGAAGAATGGCAGGGCAGTTCGCAAAGCCACGATCAACGACTCACGAGACGCGGGACGGAGTTACACTACCAATTTATCAAGGTGATATCATCAACGATCTCGCTTTTGACAAGAAGTCGAGAGTTGCTGATCCAAGCAGGATGCTCAGAGCATACGCGCAGTCAGCTGCTACACTGAACCTACTGAGAGCTTTCGCCGCAGGCGGGTTTGCATCACTGGAGAGGGTAGCAGAATGGAACTTCTTAAACAGTCAACAAGGAGACGAGTATATGGAGCTTGCACAAAGGATAAAGAGGCAATCGGGTTCGCTGCGGCTGATGTCAGGACCGACCGGATGATTTCAACTGAGCTTTGGACCTCTCATGAGTGCCTTCTGCTCCCTTATGAAGAGGCTCTGACGAGAGTCGACTCCACCTCAGGTCGGTACTACGACTGCTCCGCCCACATGCTGTGGATCGGGGAGAGAACTCGCCAATTAGATAGTGCACATGTCGAATTCCTCCGCGGAGTTGCGAATCCTATTGGGGTGAAGGTAATTGTGGCAGTCATAAGCATCCTTAATCTCTCTGTTGTTTTGGCCTAATATTGCACTGTTTTTATACAAAGATATTTTGGTATGGGCATGCATTTCACATGTAGAATTTATGCCAGCATTTTCAGGATATGCATCATTCATCCATCATATCAAAGAATAGTAGAAATTTCAAGTATGCTATACATTCTATTTTCTGTGTCTGATAGTTCAGATACCTAGTTAGAAATAATTTTGTTTAATCTATTTTTAGGTGAGTGACAAGCTCGATCCGACAGAGCTCGTGAGGCTTTGTGAGATACTGAACCCTCAAAACAAACCAGGAAGGCTTACTCTCATCACGAGAATGGGTGCTCACAATTTACGTGCCAAATTACCTGGTCTGATCAGGGCAGTCCGACAAGCTGGGTGCACAGTCACATGGATCACAGACCCTGTTCATGGGAACTCTTTTAAAGCGCCGTGCGGCTTACGAACCCGTTCCTTCGAAGCAATAAGAGTAGGTTCATTCAACTATACCCAAATACACCTTCAGAAGTTACCCCAAGGAACTAAATCTTATGTTTAACTTACAAAATTGTTTCTGTAGGATGAAGTGATGGTGTTCTTCGATGTGCATGAGGAAGAAGGGACACATGTCGGTGGTGTCCACCTCGAGATGACCGGCCTGAACGTAACTGAATGCATTGGCGGCTCCCAGAACATCACACTTAATGACCTGAACAAATGTTACCGTACACAGTGCGACCCCAGGCTGAATGCCTCACAGTCCCTGGAGCTGGCATTTGCCATTGCTGAGAGACTGAGAAAGAAATGAACCCATGACCATGCTTGGATGCATATACTTCAGCCTAAAAGAACTCAACATCAAGCAATTACAAATATTATATGATTGCATCTCTGGTTGTTCTGTGTCTTGTCATAAGTCTCTCTAGTAGTATTATTTGGTTTTTACTATGCATGTAGACTTAATATTTGTTGGTGGAGGGGGATGAAGCTTCCTGCATGTTGGCATTGTAATATATATGTATTTACATTGTGAAGAATTTGTTAATGTGAATGGGATTTTCCAAGCTTTTAGTACTCTCTCCAATTTAACACAAAGAACTCCAATATGTTTGCCTTTAAATTCAAATGTTGTTGGCAAAAGAAAACTACAACCATGATAACATGCACCTTGTAGAAACTGATACATTTGTAATAGAAGTAAATATGGGACCTGAACCTCGATCCAAGTGCAAAGTGTCAACGATACCAGATTATCTTTATCTACCACCACCAAAATTCATTCATCAAAAAAAAAAAAGAAAGAAAGAAAAATAGGATGTCCAGGCGTTCCTCAAGAACCCCTCACAAATTTATTTGAAATTCGCTCATCCCACGAGTTTCAACAGACAAAAGAACAAGCAAGTGAGAAAACCTAACCCTAACCCTAGCCGGTTAAGGCAGCATTAAGTGCGCTGTGCACATCAACTCCAATTTGGGCCTCGGCCTTTTCTAGGTCGGTGGAGGCAGAACCGAGCTTCTGAGTGAAGTCAGCCAAACCCTTTTGAACCAGATTGGGGTCAATGTTGTCAAGTGGGACCGCTTCAACAGCCACTATGTCAGCAACTGAGTTGGCATGGATGAAAGCAAAGCCACTGCTGACAAAGTATTTGGTAACATCAGTTCCTTCATGGACAGAGAGAAGGCCCGGTTTCAACTCAGCGATGGTCGCCACATGGCCAGGTAACACACCCATTTGGCCTGTAGTCGCTGGTACAATCACCATATCAACCTGAAAACAAGAACAATCACTAATATAAAAACATAGAAAGATAGCAATCAATTGTGAGTTGTCTTGCATATCTTGGTGCCAAACCAATTGGAACTTGCAAACTCTGCATCTACTCAAATATGGCATTTTCAAATAGAGAAACATCTTGTGTCCATTGAAAAACCGTCCATACATTCATAGACATGTACGGAATGTAACAGGTAGATCCTGAAATTTAACAGATACATCCCAAAATATAACCTATAGATGCTATGGATGGTTTTTCTATGGACGCTAGGAATTACTCTTTCAAATATACCAGCTCAGCATTTACTTGTCCCAAACAGTTCTGATGACTTCTTGTTTGATCTTAAAGAGAACAAACAAATAAATAAATAAACTGTATCGAGTGAACCTCACATCAGGGATATATGATATATCAGTATAGCTGTATATTTAACAAGAATCTTGTTTGACCTAAAATATATTGATTTTCCAAACAAAACAAGATGCCCGATGATAAGAAAGCACTACAAAATGTTGTCCTAAAAGAAGTGCGGTTCATCTAACTATAGCACAACAATCAAATACAGGTTAGGGTCAACACAGATAAAATCATTAAGAAACCTACCATGTTGTACAGTTGCATGGTACCAAACATACAAATCCAATACTTGTATCTACAAAACCTCTCAGTCTCAGCATTTCATGCTTCAACCAGATCCTATCCCTTCCCCCTCCAAACCCCAAACCCGATCTGTATAACCGACTATACCGATCAGAGCAGTACATAGCGGAAACAACATAACAAAGAAGAAGAAAGACACAAGAGGTTGTTAGGGTTGTAAGAAGACCTCTTTGTTAGCGATCTCAGATTTGTACGGGAGGACGAAGTTGACGGTGAGCTTGGTGGGGATGGCGGCGGGCGTGGGGGGTCTGGGCTTCATGAACGAGAGCGGGGTCTGCGGGGGGTCGATCTGGGGAGCGACCTTGCGCCAGGCCTCGACGAACGCGGAGTCCTCGGTGGCCACCGCCGGGGCGTCCGTGGAGAAGGCGGCGACCGCGCCCCCTCGGAGCCTGCCCCCCGCCGCCGAGACCGCGCGGCTCAGGATGCGCTGCATTCTTGCGATCGGAGATTGGATGCGATGAGAGAACTGGGAATTTGGGGGCGGCGAGAGAGAGAGACGAGAGACCGAGCGAATTGGAGAAAGGAAAAGATTATTGTGTTGGGAGTATTATTATTATGGGGTTCCAATCTGCTGCCATAAAAAACTATTGCACCTTCGCTGCCATTGGATCCAAACCGTCCATCTTACTTTTGACGGTCCTGATTTAGATGGAGCGGCCTTCTGTTTTTGTGGGTCCCATTTGTCATAGGTGATAAAAACTATGGCACACCGCTGCCATAAAAAAAACTATGGCAGCTGATGTGAATCCATTATTATGGACACCCTCAGAATTAGAGTGTTCATCCTCTGTAGCGCTGCATTACGTAGCGCAGGATGTGAACCGTTAGATCATCCCGAGATTCGAGCCTGCACAGATACCGAGATGATCTAACGGTTCACATCCTGCGCTACACAGTGCAGCGCTACAGAGGATATGAAATCTCAGAGTTATGAGTGTTCATCCCCCGACTTACTGCACTGTGCAGTTTACAACGTCAGCCGTTGGATCGTCTCGAGATCCGCGCTGGCACGAATCTGGGGACGATCCAACGGTTGACTTTGTAAACCACAGTGCAGTACAGCAGGGGATATGAATTCCAGAAGTACTTGTACACTCCCCTGAATGACGATTTCATCCTTCCCTTAAATAATTTTCTAAACTGAAAACTATTTAATACTTTTGGTTAATATGTTTTGCAGAAATAATATTCATAATTTTTATTTTGAAAAAAAGTATGTAAAAGAATCATAAAAGGATAAATATATGATTTGAATAGGGGGATAAAAGATTAATAAGAGGAGTCCAAATAATTTGGGGGTGTCCAGAGCACCATTCTATTGTGTTGTGGAATTCTAAAGTAACGGTGTGGATTGGTTTAGCTCATCCAACAGATACTATTTAGTGTACAATACTATTTGGAATCTCTCTGATGGCTCAGAGCCTCAGATTAATAGTCCAACCCCAATGGGCGCTTCACGTTGACAACCGCTGTCAACTACTCAAAAAAAAAAAAAAAAAAACCCAATGGACACTTGAGATTGATTCGGTGCTACTGTAGAAATGATCGTTGAGGCTTTATATACATAATATTACAAAGATGGTCCGCCTTTCTCAAAGCAACTTAATCCCCATAAAAAGTGCATTCTAGGATACAATAATACGACTATACGACCCTCCATCCATCACGCATACATTAAGTTCAGTAAATGTAAATACCATACAAATATAATGGCTCAGTAACAACCGAAAGGCACATACAACATACAGTCCCAAAGCTTTGATCTGATCATTGCTCAAATACCAATAGGAAAATATAAAATGTTTCAAAATAAAATTCCGAGTAAAAGAGGAATAATATTGCAGGAATAACATGCAACACACCTAAAACGACAGCATTCAAGTGTCAAGCAAAATAGATACTACATCAATCCACATTATATACGCACATAACAATATGTGATTGTACGAGTACAAGTAGCAGCTATTCTTTCAACATAAACATGTCAATCGGGTCACACGCAAGGGATCAGAAAAAGGCAGGCCACCTCAAATCAAATTACTTCTATACAACACCATCTTCAATCTCTATATTAAATTCTCTATACCACCTTAAAGAACAGAGAACCAACAAATCCACACCAATACCAAATATCTTAAGCCATACCAATTGGCGGCTCCATGACCCTTTCAAAACCAGACAGTGCTATTTACAAAGTAGATTTCACTGCTTGCAGGTTATTCAACTTTCACAACTATTTCTCATTTCACTCTTTGTGCTTAGATATCTTCTCCTTGAGGAAAAATGGTCCACAAATTATGAAAATTGAACGCTGCCATGAGAACAGTGAAATCTAAGAGAAATGTAGCACCGGCCAACTTAATCCTTCCCTTTCCAATCACACATGCTCTCCCCTCTTGACATACCACAAATTTCACGGGATAATTGGGCTTATACCCTTTACACCTCACAGCCTTTGGTTGTGAAACTCTTTTCCTTCTCTATACCATAACTGCTCATTTCTCGTCCAGGATTTGCATATCAAATTGGTAACTGAGATCTCCTTCAAGGCACAACCAATATCAGCATAGAGGATTTAAGAGCATAACCCCTTTTACTGCAAGTAAACTTATTGCAGCTGAAACCATTTTAGGGTAAGTGAGCCCCAAATCTCACTGCGGCGGAGTTTGGTGAGATGGAGGCTGAGTATTATACTGCGCATAAGGTTGTGAGTACAGAGGGCTCATCAACCCCTGCATACGACAAGATAAATATAGACATAAGTAATGTGTAAAGTTAAATATAGATCTAATTAAACGAGATTCACCTTATACCTGAGACTGGAGAGGAGGGAAATGGAGCTGCGAAGAATCGTCCTGCGATTGGTCAGAGTAACCAGCTTGTGTAAACATGCCATGTGACCCAGGCCCCAAGTGCTCCTAAAAGAAAGTAAAGATAGTTATGTAACTGCCAAAGGCCATGTAAGTGGTAAAAAGGACCTAACAGTATCTAAAACTGATTTCTTACCTGGGAAGCAATATCATTATTGTGGCTCATATGAGGGTAACCTGGGTGCGAATTCTGATTCATGTAATTGCCAGGGAAGCCAGGTTGACCTGCCTGTGTGGCATATTCCATGCCGTAGCCACCTTGAGATTGCTATTGTTTTCAAAAAAAAAAAAAAAAGGTGATATATTATAAACAAAAGAACAATACTTTAAAACATATATGCTTCAAAAATATTAACAAAGAGAGGAAAATTTAAAGTATATGCCAGTTTATATGATAAAATTTCCAAACCTGAGTAGAGAAATCAGCCATATTATATTGAACATGAGATCCTTGGCTCTTGAAGTCTTCTCCAAAGAAATCCTATTCCCAAAACATAAGATTTGTTTGAGTTAAAAGATTATACAGTAAGATGCAAAAAAATTGTGTAGACTAATTAAGTTGAAAGTACCTGAGACATGCCACCCATGGAAAAACCTTCACGGAATGTCTGGCTTAGACCTTGCATTGGTGCCTGAGAAGACCAAATAACATAATTTAATTGCAACAGATGTCCTTTGACATTGAACCTGACAAAATAATTCTTTACATACCTGAGTCATCATTCCAGTCTGGGACAAGGACGCCCCAGATGGTTGACTATTCTGATCACCAAACCCAAACGGAGATCCTATTCCTGTTAAGCCACCCTGCTGTGAGTTCTGCTGATGTGGTGGCAAATGGCCACCAATAGTACCACCATTACTGGCAGCACCACGACCAGCACCACTAAAACCTCTATTGCCGTGTTGGGGCACCTGGGGACCACCAATAGGCCCAGGCCCACTGCCACGTGTGGGAATAGCATACGGTTGAGAGTGCGGTCCACTAGCAAAAGCAGGGAAGGGGACACGAGCTGGTGGTGGAGGGCCCATAGGATATGCTCCAGTGTATGTCTTGCCATTCGGTGCTCCAAATGGCGGCCCAAATGAGTGGCCTGTATTTTGAAGAAATGAACATATAAATGTATGAGCTCATAGCAATGTCAAAAAAAAAAAAATAACATATAACTTTTTCAAAACCAAATTAAAACTATAACAAGAGACTAAAAGAAAATTAAAGAAAAGCAATCTGGTAGTAATACTGGTCATTATGGCATCATCTCTTAAGAAAGTGTATTGAACATAATTTTACCTTTTCCACGGCCACCTCTTCTGTCAGTACTTGCAGTATTAGCAGAGCCAATAGGACCATAATTAGCTGCCGGCATGACACCAGGTCCTCCTCCAATGTAAAGTCTACGCTCATTATACATCTATAAACACCAAAACATGTATGGCATTGCTTGTGTTATAATCACCACACTATATACCAAGAAGAATGATATGGAAGTAAATAAAATTATTTACCTTTTTAGGCTTCTGAAATTGCACCATACTCTGTTTTAAATTGTTCAGAGGACCTTCTACCAGACATTCATGTTCCTACATATCATTTTTATAACAATTCAAAGATCAGCAACTACAGGAAACATCAAAATTATATTAATATGACATAATGATGATATAGTAGAGAATCAAAGGGGCTAAAGAGGATAATTTACCTTGTAATGGGTCAACAAGCTATTCCAAAGGGGCTGTTTGCTGAGCACTTTAGGGTTCCCAAGAATGACAATACCATACCTTGCACGAGTCAGCGCCACATTTAACCTCCTGGGATCATTAAGAAACCCAATACCCTGAAAATAAGGAGTAAATAAACACTTGTCTGAGTGACGAAATGTGTATAAAAAGATGAAGGAATGATACTTAGTTCCTGTTGCTCCACAAACGTTTGAATTTAGTATAAAAACAGTTCAAAAGGTGTTTCATGCAAAAAGGATCAATACCTGGTGCTCATTGCTTCGGACACAAGACAAAATTATATAATCTTTTTCTCTTCCCTGAAAGGAGTCAACGCTGGCAACCTACAAAGGTAAATAGTTTAAGCAACTACGTTGGCTAATTTTGCTAGAAACCTGCAACAAAAGTCTAATCTAACGAACCTCTATCTCCTTGTAAAGTTGCTGCCGGAGAGCACCATTTCTTGACATGTAATTCACAATATAAGCCCTTTGCCCTTCGTATGGTGTTATTACCCCGATCTTCACAAATTGTACAATAGACAGTTTATCATAAAGAAGACATTTGACAAATAAACAAAAATTCAACTACTGATATATTTAACACACCTGACCGGGCACAACACCACTTCGCAAGAAAGTAGTCACAATTTTCTCAACATTTGAAGCCTCAGTTCTGTTCAGATATGATGTTCCACTGGCACTTATCTCTTCTTGCCCCATCTACAATTAAAACCATCAACAAATTCATTAAAAAGAGAAATACAAAAAGATGGGGTCCCCAGTTGGCAATGGCTATCAACCTTTCAAAAAAAGAGAGATGATAATGATACAGAGATAATTGCAGCTGCAGATTCATCTCACTCAGGGTGGAAATAGAAGGGGACACAATTCAAAATTTTTTGCATACCTATAAGCAATTTCTAAAACGTAAGCTCACGATGCAACATGGAATGAAATGGGTTGGACTGCCTACTGTGCAATAACTGCCCAGTGGTATCTTACTGAATCTACTTCTTCCCATGCAATATGATCCTGAAGCAACATGTATTTTGTGCTAGGATACAGGATCAAGATACCAGCTAATTCAGCACTAATCAAGGGAACAGCTGAGATAGCATGAAGGACCAGTCTCAATCCAACATGCACCTGTTTGATTATTTGGAAGCAGTGCACCATGGCAGTTTTTATAGAAAAGTGGATAAAGACTTCTAGTAGACATGCTGAACCGAAGGAAATTACAATACTAGTAACTCATTTTGTTTGAACGTTGAAATATAAATGATAAATAGCATTGCAGTTCGATTCTTACAGTATCCCATTAATGTGCTTGCTTGGCATTTTAAAAGTTATTACTAGCAGCAGCCAATGCCAAGTTTCGGAGGGAGACATGGACAGATTGAGGGAGAGAAGCCTAGACAACCACTGTCTAGATTTCAGAGTGAATGAGAGGGGGGGAAAGAGAGAGAGAGAGAGAGAGAGAGACCTGAACATAAAAGAACATAGGGTGATTAGGCATAGGCCAAGGAAAGTCAATGCCGGTCAACTGTCGCTCATTAATGGTCACGCCATTCTGCAAGGTACCTTCGTAGAAACAATTTGACGGGAACTCTGACAATGAGGGGTGCATCCTATATTGTACCTGAAAATCATTATTCCATTCAGTAATTTACCAAGACATACAAGCTACAATCATTTGAGTATAAATCAATTTAACAAGTACCTGGAGCCTAAAGGGTTTGACACCAAGAAGCACAAGACGTTCAAAGAGTGACTGGGCGAGACCTGCACGAGCTGCCTTTTTACACATTATTACTGGGCCAAGTTGGCAGTGATCCCCTACAAGTACAACCTAAGCAAACAAAAAGAAAAGGGAAAACAATGAAAATTGTCACAACGAACTTTAATGTTGCATTCTGTAAATTAACTCTATGCTTTATTTACTAATTAAGATTTTCTTACAATTTATATTGCATAAAAAGACTTAAAACTACAATTTGAATACCTGCTTGACACCGAGGACAAGGGGAATAAGGCACTCCGGCTCTGTCGATTGTGTGGACTCGTCAATAAGAACCTTTAATTAAAAAAAAGAAGTAATTAAAATAGACAACTTAAATATACGTTCTAGTTGTACTACAACTAGTCTATAACAAGTACAGAATGAATAATTACTTGGCGAAAACGGAAGTTAGAAAGACGAGGATCTCCTGCTCCGACACAAGTGCAACAGATGACATCAGCACTTTGTAAAATCTCTCTTTCCGTGGCCCGTTTTAAGGCCTTGTACTTCTTCTCGTCACTGCTAGACAATTCACCTGCAAATGTTCAAACCAAAGTATTACTTAGGAAAACAACGTGCCGCACAACCACTGTATATTAAGGCTACCCATTCTATATCTACCACTCTATGCCATCGGTCATGCAACATGATATAACAATAATAATAAAAAATATAATAACACAACATCTATGATGATGATAATTATAATAAATTAATAATAATAATAACAACAATAGTAATAGTAATAATACAGGAAAAATACCTTGCTCATCCTTGAGAAGTTGTAATTTGTGCAACTCACTCTTATCTGATGTGTCAAGATGACGCACCTGCAGTAGTATGACAGTAATGAAGTTATTGAATTACAGAACGGATGTTCATATTATGAAAATGGCTTGCAAACTCGGCCGAGTCAGACAGGAATCAGCAGAGCGTGGGCCAATTTTGACCCTTTACTCGATGGTTTGTAATCAAGAACAGTCTGGAATCAGTGTTAAACCAGAGAATTGGATGAGATAAGGTTACAACAGGCCGAGTTCCCCAAAACCAGATGAGTTTCATACGAAATCGGTGTAAAATCATATGATTTTAAGTTTTTATGAAAAATTCATAGTCTGCCATTTTGCCACTGTTGGATGGAGAGGAGCACTGATGTTGAGGCGCCCGTTGAGTTTGATGATTCTGATTCCACGGTCAACATACTAATACCAATTCCGATTTTGCAGACTTGATTAAAAACATATCTAACTTTTCATGCAACAAACAGTCATGCAAGTGATACCTGATAGTGAAGTGTGAGATGCTCAACCGGGGAGGAGATAGCCTCTCTTGATTTTGCACATAGCCTGACAACCTTCATGTTTCATAAAAACCAGAATTAAAACTGCAAAACTGTAGTATGCAAGAATGATTTAGTAAAGCTCAAAACATATTCCAAAAGCCTCATTCTACCTTCAAACCAGTAGCACTTATCTTCTCAGCCAATTGGTCAACAGCTACATTACTTGGAGCACACACCAAAACCTAATTATTCACCAACACTTCAAATTTAAAAAAATGGGGCTGTGATGATAGATATTCTGGGCACACTGAAATCAAATTTAGTCTTATACCTGGCCTTGACCTTGTTTAGCCATGTGATAGACAATAGCGGCTGATGTGACGGTTTTACCTGTACCAGGTGGCCCCTGTATCAGGCTCACCGGCTTTTGAAGCACACTCTTTACGGCCAATACCTACAATGGAAGTATGACATTTATTCTTCCAATGGGAAAAAGACTTCAATTAAAAAAAAGGTACATCCTCAGTATAAGTACATACCTGAGAAGCATTTAATTCAGGAAGGCCAGGAGCACCAAAGCGGCGAGGGAGAGTGTTCCGCACAATTTGATGCTCAACTTCATGCCCTAGCAAGTGATGGTAAATATACCTACACATTCATCGTGTTAATACATAGAAGTAACTTAATGTGCACGTGTAAGAAGTTTCATGTGTGCATACTCACCCACTAACACTAGTTTCATCAACAGCAAAGGTTTTCATGGCACTTTGCATCCGATCAAAGCTGGTACTCTTCCATACAAAGTCCACAGTAAAACCATGACTCAAGTCCACTGGAACTCCCTATTATTTTTTCAACAAAAACAGGGACATCAAACATAGATTGCCTACTAGAATAATAAAAAAAAAAGGGACAAACAGAACAGCTGTAGCATACTCTACCTGGCTGGCACGTAATTCAAGTGCAACCTCCTCTTGAGCAGTAAGCTTAATCTGAGTAGAGACGAATATTATTTAATCAGATCAGGTAAGATAACACTCTAACATAATTTTCAATGTTTAATTTAGTCTCAGCACAAAATTTTCATAATTACATAAGAATGTATGAATCAGAAATGTACCACATGGCCCACAGACTGCCAAGCAGGATGTGTGCTATCTCCAGGATATCTTAGTCTCAGCTCATCTCCGGCAACAAGCCTCAATTCATTGTCCTCCTACAATGATACCACAATTTTAAAGTATGCATCAGTGTCTTGTCCATTGAACTTTATTAAAAAATAGAGTTTATGATGAAAAGGGGGATACCTTGGGAAAGACAAAGTATGCAACGCGCTTCTTGTTGAGACCAACATCCCACCGTACTGTTAAATTATCCTTGCTTTGTGATTCTTTCATCATCTATAAGTTTATAATCAAATTGTAAAGAAATATTAGTTCAGCAAATGTGATAGGAGGAACTTTCACAATAAAAAGAAAAATGAAATTATGGACCTTGTCATAGTCAGCTTCAAGCTTTATTAGCGGCGCAAAAACGTTTTGATACTGCAAAAACAAGTCACAATAGAACAACGTTACAGGCAACCTTTCTACAAAAAAGTCACACAAACTGCTTCAAGTAAATTTGAGGAAATAAGGGAAACCTGATAAGCATCTTCATATTTAATAACAACCGGCATGGGTTCATCATCTACACCCGGTTTCTCTAGATCCTCAAGAGATGCATCGGGGTTAGTTTTCCATAGCTCTTCTACTTTGTTTATTTGTTGTGCACTTATCTGTCTAGCCCTCAGCTGTTCTTGCTCTGATGGCACCTGATTACATAACCAAACCCGAATCATCAATACAAGTGAAATTTGCCATTACAATGCTTCCATTTCTTTCTGTTATGAGCTGAAAGAGAAACCCACTGTTTCACAGCACTTGCAATTTTAAAAAATGTGCCATCCTGTAAATGCTACAGACAAAGCACTGACTAGCTTGTACCAGAAATAATAAAGTACCTAATCCCTTGCAAAAATAATTAATATCTAGAGATACCCCATCAGCAAATAGAAGAAAATTTATTGCTAAAGTTGAAGTTAGCATGCATTGTATTTCCTTACTGTCATTCCTCGTATTTCTCCAGCACAAATTATGACTAACTATGTATTACAACATAATAATAAGAGACCACAGTCTGGATACAAAAGGCTATTGCATAAATTCACCAAATGGTACTTCTGTTTCTGGACAGAATAACCCACTCCGGCAAACATTAAATGCTGGCACAAATACTCAAAAGACCAACTATGGTTTTAATCTAGCATGACAATGAGTGCAAAAGGTGACAGATAATAAACCTTGACAAGCCAAGGGAGAAAGCATCGATCATCAATGAGAGGGCACCACTGGCTGAGGTCCCAATTCATGTCCTTCAATGCATTCACACTCAGGCATGGCTCTCTACAAAGTAGCACCACCACATTCTCGGTTTTAGCTGAAATAAAACCAAGAAGAAACACATTTCTGCATCCACAATTGTAGCACTCAAGAATTGTTTCTCCCAGTGGGCTGTCCTTGTGAAGACATACTTCCTTGTGCTTTGCCCGAACCTATGTATTCATGTATAGATGTACACAGCCATTTAAAAGTCAGGGAGGAGTGTTCAAATGCTAGCATATGACCTTAACAAGATACAGATTCATGGTATCAATAGTTCAGTTAGATTTTACTCTAGACCATAAACAGTACTGAACCAAACTACCAGGTGGCAAACTAATTCATTTGGTTGCTTGTTTCCAATTTTGTCAGCTCAATAGGATCACATCAAACTGCATAATAAATATGATTGATATTCGTTGTGAAAAAATGACAGTGGAATCAATTAAGAGAAAAAGGATGCAAATTTTGGAGAAGAAAATACTTATAAAAATATAATCTATCATATTACCAGGTGATTGACAATATGCGAACCAGAAGTGTTGCCACGTGAGTTGCAAAACCACTTACGGCAAGTTGGGACATTACAGCGCACCACACAAGCCGGATTGTGGATTCCACAGTATTTACATGCATGCTCCACAAAACCTCCTTTTTCGTACTCGTACCTGTTAGAACAAAACCGCAGCACTAATGTTATTTACAATATTTGAATTATTGTAGACAAGTTGGCAGGCATTCTCTTCAATAGCTAAGACTTAATGCATATATTAGATCAATACTCCAAAGGTTACAAAGTAAATTTGGACACTAAATTGACCGGAGCTCAAATTCAGTTACTAATCTCAATTCTACTAATCTCGCACTATTCTTTGCACGATCCAAACACACCATAATTTATTACTAGAGTGTATTTAGATGGAGCAAAAAATAGTGCTAACTTATGTTAGAAACTATTCTCAATTGCTATTCTATTTACAGATGTAGAGATTGCTTTTCAAAACAATTGGATTAGTAGCTACTACCCAACCAATACGTTTACGGGTGGTGCTTTCAGCACCCAAAATTACTTTGGGACACTTTTTTGGTCTCTTTTAGGCAATTTTGCTCCTAATTAAATTATATGTTTGCATTTTTATGAAATGTTTTTCAATTGGATTACTAGCTACTCTACTAAACCAACCAATACATTAGATTTTTCAAAATCAAAGTTACAGGTATTATTTCTGTATAACATATCAAATAAAAATACTAAATAATTTCAAATTTTAGATAATTATTATAGGGTAAATTGTCATTTCGGGGATGATCAAGCAATTTTCAGGGTGTCCGAACTCCGAAGTAACTCCATAGTTTAACTACTATTCCAGAATTTTTGGGTTAGTGGCTATTTCCGGTACCCACACATTCATACAAACCCCGACAAATAACCATGAGATCTGTCCATTGATTCAAATAAACCCAACCACAATTGAAACATTTCTATATTGCTCTCCTTCAATTTATTCCTAAATTTTGGCAGTGTGGGAATTTGAACCTTCCAGAGGGAACTCTAAATGGTCCTCTAAATTAACAAGTCAATGCAATTAAGTCAACACCAGAGAATCCAACATTACCCATCCTCAGTTTCTTCGAAGTTCAGATTCCCAATCCCGGCGGCGATCGAGTCCACCTGAGTGCCAACAGCCGCGCCGCCTCCGTTCCCGGTTCGCGCCTTGGAGGACGACGGGGCGGGGGGAGACAGGGCCGGCTCAGCAGGTTCGGGGTCGGGCTCCGGCTCGGGCGGGGACGGCGGCGGGGGCCATGCCGCGCCACGGGAGTAGCTGAACGGATCGTACGCCGACTCGGACTCGGACTCGTTCTGCGTGTTGAACTCTAAGAAGGTGTACGCGGAGTGGGACCCGGCGGCGGCGCTGGTGTCGGGCTGGGACGCCGTGTCGTAGAGATCGGCCGCGGCCTGCGAATCCGACATCGCTGCTCTGCTTCTGCTACTTCGGATGTTAGGGTTTGGTGGAGTTAGGGTTTAGTCGGGGTGCGAACTGGGAAGGGAAGGAAAAAGAGAGAAAAGAGAGAAGGCGGAGATGCGAAGGAATAACAAGGGATCGCGAGAGACGGAAAGAGAGCGCGTTTCGGGTGGACCGAGTCTTCCGAAGGATTTCATGTCCTCTGTAGCGCTGCATTGTGTAGCGCAGGATATGGACCGTTAGATCATCTCGTGATCTGTGCTGGCGCAAATCTCAAGATGATCTAACGGTTCAAATTCTGAGCTACACGATGCAGCGCTACAGAGGATGAGCACTCCGAAGGAGAGAATGGGAATTCATATCCTCTACTGCGCATTAATTTACTGCGCAGAGTTCCACCGTTGGATCCTCCTTGAGATACGTGCTATTTTCAATCTTATAAAAACAAATATAATCCGCATCGTTAATTTGCTGCGCGGTACAATACAGCGTAGCAGAGGATAAGCAAGCACTCGGAGAATGGGGACGAGAATGGAGAACTGAAGTCGGTTCATTGGGTCACTTACTTGGGCCGCTGTAGTTGTACTTGTGACTTATCCCGACGCAGTAGTTGGGATAGTATGGATGAGTAGTGGGCCCGTTGTAACAACTAACTAAATTGCGATTAGTATAATTTAGGGGATGGGATGATATGATTTGCAAATGTTGAAACTTTCAATGAATTTAGAAAAAAAAAAAGTTTAAAAATTATTAAAAAAATAAGTATTGTTTAACTTATAGATTGATTGCTATTTTTATGTTTAGATGCAGAAATTACTTTTCAAAACGTTTGGATTGATTAGTAGCTTCTACTAAACCGACCAATAGTTGGTTGGTGGCTATTTTGATTAGCCAACTTTTAATTCGAACACAATTAGTATATTTTAAGAAGGGGAACTTTTCTATCTCTGATAATCAATTTGAATAAATCATTGAATTTTTTTTACGTGTTTTGTAGATTTAATTTCCTAAAATGAGGCACTGATCAATTAAAAATGCAAACAGTGGCTTTTGAATGTGTTTCAAATTGGTTTATGCCTTTTTGGAATAAATTAGTGACTTATTATTTTGATTCAATTATAATTGGTATCTAAACTAGTAGAAAATTTTTGAATAATTTTGGATGTATTTTTGTTGACAAAAAACAAAGAAAATGCTGCAGAAATACAACTAAAAGTGCATTTAAAAGAGGCCTTTAGATAAGCTCTATGCCTTTATATTTTCAATCAGTTTGTAGTTTGTACCCCATTTATAGGCACTACAAAGCAGAAAAAACTAAAATGATATTAATTATTATTATTATTATAATTTTAAGCTTCTATTCAAGCAAAAATAAAAACCATTAAGACACATATATAATGACCAGCAGAGGTGAAGAAGCATTTCATTCAGGCGTTGGATGCCTTGCTCAATGGAAGAGATTCCTCTTCAGGTGCTCCCTCCAGCGCTCATCATGATCTCAGGATGAAACACACAGGAAGATCAGGAAAAGGGAGCAGAAAGAAGGAGAAGAGTTACATATTGTTGTCTTGAAAAAAAGATTATCCTCCAAAATTAGTACTATTCTTAGATTAGCTCACTACTCTGAATAATAGCTTAATCCAAACACAAAGTAGAGATTTTGGTTAGCCATTGAGTAGCCCTACTCAGCTAATTCGTGGAAACATTGGTTTAGCAAAAAACTCATCCGCGTGAGTAGTAATAATAATAATAAATACCAAAAAACTTTTCCTTTTTATTCTTTGTGCCCCTCCTCTCCCCACTGTTGGGTTATACCAAAAAGTTAAGTTATTCAAACAATGCAAATAAATCATTATTTAATTCTTTTACTTTTACTATTCCAAATGTGTAATCCAAACATCATTTTTACTAATCCGGATAGTACAAAGTTAGTACTACTCTCATACTACTCAAACCAGTACTAATCTTACACTACTTTCAATCGTTATTTCAAATATCACTACTCTTGTACTAATCCTTACACCATCCAAACGCACCCTTTGTGTTTTAGTTATGGTTGTTTCTCACTTCTATCTTGTTCTGGTACATTGTTGTGTGAATGTAGCCTTGGCTGATGTGTTGTTCAGGGTCTGATTGCAAAAAATTAGTTGGCAGGTTGCCAAAAAAGGGAGATGCATTGTATAGAGGATTAGGTCTTTGAGAGGGTATGTGCTTAGGGGAGTAAACAATCCGAGCCGAGCTTGATTATATAGAGGATTAGGTCTTTGAGAGGGTATGTGCTTAGGGGAGTAAACAATCCGAGCCGAGCTCAAGCTCGGCTCGGCTCAATTAACGAGCCAAAAACACAAGCTTGAGCTCGGCTCATTTAATTAACGAGCTGACTGAGCTGGCTCATTAAGCTCGTTTATTTTTTAATAATAAAATTTTATGTATGTTATATCGAAATTTATATAAAAGTTAATATAAAAGGACTAATAAATATATGTTCATACACATTTTACATAACAATTTCATATATATTTGACCATATGTTGTATAATATATTAATAATTTACGATAAGAGCAGTATAAGTTGCAATTAGTAATAGTTTATCGAGCCAAACGAGTTTAACGAGCCGAGCCATGCCAAGCTCAAGCTCAGCTCATTAGCTTAACGAGCTTAACGAGCGAGCCAATAACGAGTCGAGCCCGAACCACTAACGAGCGAGCCACGAGTCACAAGTTTTTTTGTCACTCCTATATGTGCTAAGCCACTGATGGTTTAGTACAAGTCTGTGACTCTATAGTTGAGGTTTATTTAATAAATGGGCTCAATAGCCTTTTTTTCAAAAAAAAAACATATACATAATGCATGCAACTTAAAAGCAACTTAAAAAGTATGTAAATTGCTATTCAACATTGAATATGTGATGCTATTTAGAGCATTCTAGTAGATTTTTGACACTTTCAATGTGCAAAAATGTTATAAAATTGATAAAAAAAAAAGTACAAGTAAAGGGATTGTAAAAGCGTTTTAAGGGCAGTTGAGTTGGCAGTTAAGTTGAATTTTATGCATTTGTATTCCCAACCATATTTAGTCTCAATGGGGCTGTTTGGCAATGCCTTTTTAAGGCTCCTCAAACCTTCTCAACGCTTTGATCATCCTTGATCCGTCCGAACACGTGTTCCTTAGTGCAGATCAAGAACCCCTCCTTAAGCCTCCTCTGCTGCCCGGTTTGATCCCCTGCCCGGATTTTTTAAGGAAGGGGAACTCATTGCTTAAGCCTCCTCAGCACTTTTGTATGGATCAAGGCATCCAAACGTGAACTCCTTAGTGCGGATCAAATTTTGATCCTCGTTGGATTGCGAGTACTTGAATGTGTAGGGGGAAGACTATTCAAGGCATGTATTAATGTTTTTTGACACTTTTGATGTGCAGAAAATGACATAAAAGTGGATTGAAAACAATCTCAACAATTATTTTTGGTCTTAGTGAGTACTTGAATTGTAGGGGAGACTATTCAAGGCATTTATTAATGTTTTTGACACTTTGATATGTAGAAACGAAAAAAAAAAAGGATGAAAAACTTAAATAGACCGATGTAATACAGGCTTTAAGGCCATTTAACTTGATCCTGATTCCAAATTGATATCTTAAATAGACCGATTTTGTTTACAGAGAATCAGACTACTTACCCCTGCTGTACGTGCAGTTCAAGCCATTGGATTGTCTCAAGATCCGCGCTGACATGAATCTCAAGACAATCCAACGGTTCACCTCGCAAACTGCACAATGCAGTAACATAAATTAGAGGGTGGAGTACCCATCCCCTAACTGCATTGTACAGTTCACGGTGTGAGCCGTTGGGTCGTCTCGAGATCCGCACTGACACGAATCTTTGGGCAATCCAACGGCTGACGTTGTGAACTGCATAATGCACTATAGCAGGGAGGGATCAAATAATCATGTTTTTGATGACCGATCGGTGACCATAACATTAAATCTTAAATAGCTACATTTTAAATTCTTAAATAACAAAACCACTTAATAGATTATGTTGTATATATCATATTTTATGTGGATACAAAAAATTATATCATTTTGATTTTATTTACATGTGCATAAAGTATTAACAAAAATCAATGGTTCAAGTTTTATAATTTTTTTCTCCTCTCTCGATGACTATCGAAACAATGTCAAAATTTTATCATTTTTTTATGTATATATTATTGAGATAATATATGATACATCTAACGGTTTAGAATTTTCAATTCATGCTTAAATGAAAAAAATGATCACCATAAACATCGATATCTATGATTATTGGATCCGTCCTCTATGATTATAGGACTTCCATATGTAAAAAAGTATAATTTTATTCCAATACTCCCACAAAAAAATTTTATTTTCAATCTAACGGATTGCTCTGTAACCAATAAAATTCAATAAAATTACGAGCATGGAAGCAACGCCCAAGAAAAGTACCGAATCGCCTTTTCTTTCTTTTCTTTTCTTTTCTTTTGTCTGCCGAGTGCTGTCTCTCATTGTCACTGGCATCTCTGACTCTGAAGACTCTGTTCGCACCAGCGCTGCGACCGCGACTGCGACTGCGACTGCAATGGCGATGCTCCTGCGGTCCCTGAGGCGGTCATCGTCGCCCCCCGCCGCGGCCCGGGCGCTGCTGCCCCTCCTCCTCATCCGCCCGTACACCAGCTGCGAGGGATCTCGCCCGTCCCTCATCCACAAGCGCAGCCTCGACATCCTCCACGATCCCTGGTTCAACAAGGTCCGTCCGTCTCTTAAGTCTCCCCCTCGCTCTCTCTGTGTGTATATGCCGTACAAGGTGGTTGATGTCGAGTTTGAGCTGCTCAATCTGTGTATGTATCTGCTGAATGAAACGTGTGAGAATGTGAATGGCACAGTCTGTTCAAATGTACACTTTTAGTGCTAAAATTAGCTAACCGTTGAGCAGTAATTAGTACACTGCCGATTGTCTGGTCAGATTGAATTGAACCTCAATGTTCTCATTGATCAGCTATAGAATGCAACAATTGATGCAAACTGAGAGGAGAGATTCCAAATAAGAATTGACCAAAGCTACAGCAGTAACCATACCACAAATGTACACAATTTAGAATCCACTGAAGACAGAACTCTGTTATGATGTAATCAGATAACCTGGACCTGTTGATTTTAATTTGAATTCTGAAAATGATGACAAAGGGGACAGCTTTCTCCATGACGGAGCGGGACCGATTGGACCTGAGGGGCCTTCTGCCTCCCAATGTTGTATCTCCCCAGCAACAGATCGATCGCTTCAGTGAGTGCCTTTTCATTTCATAACTTTAAACATTATGGCTGAAGGATTGTTTTGACATTCTAAAATTAGTTGAAAGAGGCGAGTGAAGCTTTATCTTCTTGCATGTTTTGAAGCGGAATGTTATCACCAAATTTGAAACTTGGTTGCATCAGGATAGATAGGACTCTTAGATTTTTGGGGCACAATGAGTGTTCTATTTTTTATATATATTCACTTAAAGCTTAAAGCCTAAACCTTTTGTTTGTTTTGTTTATAGTGGTTGATTTGAAAAGATTTGAGGTGAATGCAAGAGATGGGATGACGGACACAAATGCACTTGCCAAGTGGCGTGTTCTTAACAGGTTACATGACCGAAATGAAGTCATGTATTATAAGGTATGGGTTTCTTTCTTCTTTGTTTTTTTTTTTTCTTTTTTTTTTCCCTCAAAACAATGTTGATAGGAATATCTGCAGGTTTTGTTGGAATTTACTTATCTGGCAATTCAAATTTGGTTATTTTTTGAAAACATGCTAGTATGGTACTGCTATTTGGCTGTGGGTTTTTTTTTTTTTTTTTTTTTTTTTGTAGAATTAAGCAAGCTGTATTTTGAATATTGAATTGTATTTTTGTGCAAATAATAAAGTATGATTACCAAGGTTAAAATCTATTTTTACCCTTTATCCTAAAAAAGGATGTGTTTTTAGTTGGCTATACTTCAAATTTGAGTAGTCTGATCTTTCTGGACTACATTTACTAATTGTGGAGTGAAGTATTATTATTTAATGTAACACTGTTAATTGATTGTACTCTTATAATATTAATATTAAAGTTATAACCGAACAGATATTGATAGATAATATTGAGGAGTATGCGCCTATTGTATATACACCAACAGTGGGGCTTGTATGTCAGAAGTACAGTGGCTTGTACAGAAGGCCACGCGGTATGTACTTCAGTGCAGCTGATCGGGGCGAGATGATGTCTATGGTTTACAACTGGCCTTCTGACCAGGTGTGTTGTCATTTCTGTTAATCAAGTATCTAATATGAATTTTTCTTGTATCTAATATAAATATTTCTTGCTCTATCATATGCTGCAAGAGAGAACTGTTTGTTTTACCATCGTATTGAATGAGCAGTTTTGGTTGATATTCGCATGCAAGTGAGGCACAAAAAAAAAAAAAAAAGAATATTTGTTTTTAAGGTCATCACATTGAAGTAGTAATTTTGTTTTAGACTAATATGGAAGTGAGGCAAAAATAAATAGACGGTGAAGGAACTTAAAACTCTAATTTATAGGAGCAACCAACTTCTCTCAACCCATTTATGTTATGCAGGTAAATGAGTACCTTTGATTTGTAGGCAGAATCCATTCACACTTAAAAACTCATGTGTGCTTTTTGTAATGGAAGTAATTATGCTCTTCTTGCAAAACTGATAATATGTTGGTTTGTTTATTAAATATTTTTTTTTTGTCTTTCAAAAAATCATATGCATAACTGTTATTATATTTTTATTCAGGTGGATATGATAGTGGTGACAGATGGAAGCAGGATATTGGGTCTTGGCGATCTTGGTGTACAAGGTATTGGAATTGCAATTGGGAAACTCGACCTGTATGTCTCCGCTGCTGGGATAAACCCACAGAGGGTATCTTAGTCTATACTCATTTCTTTTTGTACCGATCTTTTCTTAAAATTTTTATTGAAGCCTGCCTAATGCTAAATTATTGTGGTTTTCTTATTAATAGGTGCTTCCAGTCATGATCGATGTTGGAACAAACAATGAGAATCTCCTCAAGGATCCCTTATGTAAGTGTTTAGTGGAAGAATATCAACAAATTCGTTATTTTGTGGTTATTTGCTTGTGATATTTTCGCATGTTTAATCTGGCTAAAAAAAGAAAGAACTCAATCAAATAAAACAAAAGTACAAAATAAACATAGTCAACATTAAGTGATAGGTCTGACTAGTCTGGTACTTGGACTTCTTTCGCTGTTCTTTTTTCTTCATCATTGCCATTGATTCTGCCATGAATTGTTTTGTAGAATTTGTGTTAGATAATTTTTTATTATTCTTCCATTTTTTGGTAATAGATCTAGGGTTACAGCAGCACAGACTTGAAGGGGAAGAATACTTGTCAGTAATTGATGAATTTATGGAGGCTGTTTTTACTCGCTGGCCAAATGTCATTGTGCAGGTATACCCATCATATTTACATATAGTGTTAACTTGGCTGCTTCATTCCTTTGGGAAAAAAATTGCTTGCATCCCTTCACTTTACATGGACAAATAGCATAATATCTTTTAATTCAGTTTTATAACAATGATTTATTTAATTTTCTTAATTTTGGATCAGTTTGAGGATTTCCAGAGCAAGTGGGCCTTCCCTTTATTGCAACGATACAGGAATACTTATCGCATGTTCAATGATGATGTTCAGGTGAATAATTGCTCTGTTCATTTTCCTGTATAACTTCAAAAGCCAATATGTCCTAAGATTTCACTTCTATTTAATTGCATCTTTGGTTTTTGGTTTGAAAGGGAACTGCAGGAGTTGCAATAGCAGGTCTTTTGGGGGCAGTTCGGGCACAAGGTCGACCCATGCTTGATTTTCCCAAGCAAAAGATCGTTGTAGCTGGTGCTGGAAGGTATTCAATATTACATAACAAGTTCATTTCTTGCCTTTTTTACTCTTATTGGGGGCCATTATACAGAATGATATTTACTGAATCCTTTTCTGATATCAAATTCTTTCGCTTGTTCTAATAATTATTCATTTATTTATGACTGTTAACATTTTTTTTTTTTGGGCAGTGCGGGAATAGGAGTGGTGGATGCAGCAAGCAAAACAATGGCACGGATGCTCGGTAATACGGAGTCTGCTTATCAAAGTGCCAGAAGCCAATTTTGGATAGTTGATGCTGCGGTATTTCCTTTTCAAGTCATATATTTATTTATTATGAATGAATGAATATTTGGTGTGTCATCCCTTCTCTGTCAAATGATCCTTGCAAGACCTGTATGTTTACTGGTTTATTTCTACACATGAAAGGGGCAGAAGAGGGGTAGTTTGCATTAATAAGAAAGAATAAATAATAGGTCGATGGGTATATGTACCGTCTGCCTTATTTTAGATTGTTATCTGAGATATCATTGAAGCAGGGATTATGTTGGTGCTTACGATAACTTAGATGAAAATTCTCACAATTTTATATAAAGCGCAGATTAATTTTTTTAATTCTTCCTGCTTTTGGGTAGGGAATTCTGAGTGCATTTCATCTTGTATCTTTATTTTTATTGTGGTGGAATGTTTGTAGGGTTTAATAACTGAAAGCCGAACAAACATAGACCCAGCTGTGGTGCCATTTTCTAGGAAGCAAAAAGATGTGGGGTACCTAGGCCTGAGTGAGGGTTCTAACTTGGTTGAAGTGGTATGCATGTTTATACCATATTCCCGTTTAACAAACTGTTGTTTTTCCTTTGATGCTAACCTTTTTTTTTTTAAAAAAAAAAAAATCTGTTGTTTCTTCCATATTTTCAAATGAAATTTAGTAAATACTAGAAAATTGCACCACTAGATTGATCTAAAGTAATTATCGTTGCAATTTATATTGCTAGGTAAATATTTTATTAGTACTAGATTAGTCTTAATAGCAATGCAAACATCTCTATCTTTCCTGCATTTAATATGATACATTGGTTGAGACTAATTACTCAATTTGTTCTCATAAATGTGGTGCTCCATGCAGCAAATATAATTCACCATGTAACCCTTTTTAGTATATACCAGTAGGCAAATTCAATGAATAAAATATGATTGTGGTTGTCTTCATAGTCACTCCGCTGTGTTGGCATGACCCCCATCATTAATAATATTGATAATGCTAGATAAAAATTGGATAACAAATGAGCAATATAGCTTGTCTTGATGAAAGACGTGGAAATAATAGATCAGATCTCATGTGAATTAGGTGAAAAAGGTGAAACCTGATGTGCTACTTGGATTATCTGCTGTTGGTGGCTTGTTCTCCAAGGAGGTAACCTCTTGCCTTGGACATTTTTGGTATCGAATTTATATCAGAGCTTGTTAATTTTCTTCCCCCTATTATTTTGATATGTCTTTATCTTCATTCGAGTGGTGGATGGGTTAAAGGGGACACTATAGGGTTACTAATGTTTTTTGTATGAAGGAATTAGGCTTCAATCCGACAGTAAATTCTACATTTTATCTCAGGTATTAGAAGCCCTCAGAGACTCGACAACCTGCTCCAGACCAGCGATCTTTGCTATGTCTAACCCCACAAAGAATGGTTTGTTACTTTTATTATTTGTTTTGTTTTTGTGTTGTACACAAGGTCAAGTTGTAAGTCCTAATTAATTTGCCATGAATGATTTAGCTGAGTGCACACCTGAAGAGGCCTTCTCTATAGTTGGCGAAAACATTGTATTTGCCAGTGGAAGCCCATTTCAAGATGTTAATCTAGGTACTCTCTCTCTCTCTCTCTCTCACACAGACACACACCTATGCACATTTTGGAGCAATGATCCTATGAAATTACTCAATTTGGCACATATATTATATTTGGAAGAAGTCTGGGAGGACCAATTTTAATATCTATATTATATCATAATAACTGCTATAATATGTCATTTTTCAGGCAATGGCAAGATTGGACACTCAAATCAAGGAAATAACATGTATCTCTTTCCTGGGTATGTTCTGTCTCATTCTCTCTTGTTGTCTTTCAAACCAAATAAATTTTTTTTATTTTCTACAAAATAGGATGTAATTAACTATTACTCACGTTGCATTGTCCATTGCAATTAAAATGGGAACTCAGGATTGGCCTTGGGACACTTTTGTCAGGTGCGCGTGTTATCTCAGATGGTATGCTTCAGGCTGCAGCTGAATGGTACTATTTCAAGTCTAAAATCTCCCCCTTTCACCTGTGTACTTTTTCTTTCAATTTTCTGTGAGAGCAGCACTTCCTCTCCTCACTTGTGCCTTCTACTTTGCAATAGCTTGGCAGCTTATATGAAAGATGAGGAGGTTAATGAAGGGGTCATATTTCCTTCTATCTCTAGGTCACCATATTTACTCTCCTTTTTAACTTCTTTCACATAGTTCACTTGGTTGAGAGTTTGAACTATGAAACCTACATGCTTATGAGTTATGCCTTTGTATTGTGTAGAATAAGAGATATAACAAAGGAGGTGGCAGCAGCTGTTGTAATAGAGGCTGTGAAAGAGGATCTGGCTGAAGGGTACCGTGACATGGACCCCCGTGAGCTTCAAAGACTGGACGAGGTAAAAGGAAACCTTTATGTGAAATCACCACCCACTATATCTTTTTAGACATTATTGAAACTACTACTTTAGTCAGAGGAGCGGATCCACACTTTGGCAGGGGCACAGTTGCTGACCCCTGAAAAAATAATTTGTCATTTTTAACCCTTATATAGAAGAAAATTTACAAAAATATGCTTAAATTTACATATAATAGTGAAATGCAGTGTAGTGTACAATGAAAACTAGTGTTCATATGTAGTGAGTTTATAGCTCTTTCTAATCCTTTCATTTGTCAGGCGGGAGTTAAAGAGTATGTGCAAAACAACATGTGGAGTCCAGTGTACCCGACCTTGGTATACAAACAGGATTAAACTGGCATTCATTTTTCAGTTTGAAGAATACTTCTGCTCTGCAGAGATGAAATTAATGTAAAAGCTTTTGATGTAATTATTATTCATTTGAATATCAATAACAATTGCCTAAATAATAACTCTGTTTTACCTTTTGTGAGTTCTAATTCTTGACTCTTGGGTTGGGAGTTTGTCATCCCGAATGATGTAATATTCTAATATCTATAGTTAAGCAAGATGGAAAGTAAGTTTACGGTCTACAATTCCTCTACTTTTCTGAAAGGAAAAAGGACTAAAAGGTATCTTGTTACACTATCAATATAAGAACGGAACAACGAACAGTTTGTTGACATATTGGAATGCACTCCAGTTAGCAGGTCTGTGTTATGTATGTGAAATATGTGTTTGTTTAATTTGAAGTATTAGTACATTGATAATTATTTATTCTGCCAATTTGCGCGTTGGCTAGTAAATTGATAACTGATCGTAGTGTCGGTGGCTGGGATTTGGCCATTGCACTACAGCCATCCAGGTAGAGAAAATGTGGGTACACACTAATCCAGACTTCTGGAAAAAAATGCATTATACTAGTAGAGCCAACTTGAGCAAGATGACCTCGTTCTTATGCCCACTCAAGGTGCCAATTTAGGATTAGTAAACTGAAATGCATCTAAGATATTAGAAAGTTATCTCCCCATTTGGCAAGTGTAGTAAGTTAAAGCTGAATAAATTTTGGTTTGTCCTCTATTTGGACCATTGGGTTTCTAACTTTCTATCATTTCTAGTGGATATGGTTGGATCGAGTTAAGAAGTTTGGGGTTCGGCCGCATTGCCAGGCAGGGTCAAATTTTCAACTGCACCAAAAGCCAAGTGTCAAGTTTTCACTTTTCCTATCATGGCAAAATAGGGCAAAACCTATTGTATCTCTGGACTAAATAATACATGCACAAGATTCAAAGTGTCAAGTATAAAATTCATAAGCAGCATTGCAACAATGATGTACAAATAAAATAGGCTTAATATAATGCCATAAGAAAAGAATGTTTAACACATCTGAAGATATCTTACTATAGCAATCAAGTCCTGATGCTCTAGTCTAATTCTCATTTTTACTTCTACAAAAATTTTCCTATGCCGCGTGCAAAATTTGGATACAGGTTTTGAGGTTTAGGGCCCTTTCTCCAATTAGAGACCCTCCTTACCTCATACATCTCTTAGTTCTCGCTGTAGGATTTCTCTTGCGTGACCCATTTCCTTTTCCCAAGGATGATCTTGCCATCCTGAATTGCTTTTCCACCTTGCATCGAATCTCTCTTCTTTATAATAAACTGCAGATTGAGTAAAAAAACAAATGATTAACAAAGCGAAATCAAAGGGCCAGCAACAAGGCAGGTAGCTAACACCAATTGTTAGCTTATACCAATAGTAATTGATGTTAACATAAGAAACAAAACTTGGTACCTTTCTGGGTAATGTAGCCCCTTCTGGTATTCTTGAGATATGCGGGTGCATCGGAGGGCCTTTGTAGTATACAACTCTGTCAAAATGTATGTAACGCAGATCACTTAAACAGCACTAGGAAAATTCTAAAAATGATAATAAAATAAAAAGAAATCAAGGGGGCTAAATATAGAGAATGCCTACATGGTTTGATTATCTCTTATGGTCTCCATTCCGTCAACAGGCGAGAAGATCTCCGACGATTGAATTGTTTTGTCTGATATGTATATGAAGCCATTCATTCCATCACTGTGAGAACCAAATTAAGGGAGCTCAAAACCAGGTTTATGGAAGCAAACAATGAGATGGCAACATTGCCATGCCATCTGGGCACAGCTACTAGTGCAGCTTACGAATATGATTGAGGAAGGTTCAAATATGTCGAAGATATAGAAGAGACAGCAGGCAATACCTCAACTTAGGCCTAATCTTCTTCTTTAGCTTAGCCTTGATCAATTTCGAACTCTCTCTTTTCTTTTCATAAAAGGAAATGACTTTAGGTGCCATACGGTGAGAGACATGGAGAAATAGCAAACCCATTGAAAACGAATTCCGCTTTCTCTCCTCATCCTTCAAGAAGAAATTAGATAAAATTAAAACTAAAATAGTGTGATTTAAAAAGTTGTGTAGGAACTTCAACACATTACCGTTAAATTGTGCTCCACACGTTCAATTTGTTCAATTAGACGTGATTCCTCAATAAATGGTAGCTTGCATACTGCCTGTACCAAGTAAAAAAACAGATAAGTTGAATACTAAAGTCATGTCTGTGGTTTTTGTATTCCAACTTAACAAAATTATAACCTGCCAATCATAGGTCTTGCCGTTCATGTCCAGTGAAAATTCTGTGTTGAACAAAAATTGAAGTAAACTTTAGAAAATTATCAGCAACTCGCAATGCTAAACAATATAATCATGACAAAGTAAAACCTTCGGGATAGAAATCTTTAATTGAGGAAGAAGGTTCTGTCATTAGCTTCCTATATGACGCAGGTAAGGCATGTGCACTGCATGGAAAGAAAGAGAGATTAAGTTGACATTTAATTATGTGTCAAAAAAAAAAAAAAAAGATATAGATTTGAGTAAAACTACACCATGCCAGTCAAGGGCAATAAGTTGACATTTAATTATGGGCTGTCACCTCACTACTTGTAATGCTCCCAACAGTTGAACAATTTAAGTTTAAAATAAAATGATCACCATGAGTTATTGAGGTTAAAACTGACACATCCATTTTGTACTCCAGCTAATTTATTTATTTATTTATTTTTCATGTGTTGAAGATAACAGAGAAGAAAGTTTGGCCCAAAAAAAAATAAGAAAAAACCTAGCAGCTGGCAGTACACTCATCAGCTGATCAAATGGCTTGAAGGGCTTCCCCAGTGTGAAACTTATATCAAAACTTTTTAGATCTATGAAATCTGATGCAAAAGGAGCATAATGATAAGGATAAAACCTGAAATGGAACAAAAAATAACAAATTATTAAGAATTAGAAAGAGAAGAATTGCATATGATTTACCTTGGTTTTTATATCCCCATATTGCAAAATCAGATAAGGATATTTTATGGATGTGGAAACTGTATATGACACGTGCATTATACATTGTTGGTGCCGAAAATACAAAGCATGGCATAAGGTTTGTATCTGACAAGACATTGACACTGGCACTTTAGGAAGTGAATAAGAAGAACCATGTTGCGCATCTGCGCCATTGCTTGTGTCACATTATTGAAAGTTGGAATTGTTTAAATCTTTTCATTATGATATAACAGCAGGGCTGTCAATGGATAAATACAGTTTGGGCCATGGGGCCATTAGTAGAAGTAATCAACTCAAGAGTTGATCAAAAGCTTGAACGGTTTGCAAAGTGAGACCTATATCTGAACCTTTCTAATTTATAAAAAATCTGATGCACAAGGAACGCACTGACATGGCTTAAAAAGAACCTAGCTGCTGACAACAGCGGTAAACTTTATATATTAACACAAAATCAAATCGAAAGCGTTGGCATGCAGTTTTTGCTCCATTCTAGGTAAAATTTCAGTAAATACAGGTTCATGTCTCGACATGCCAATTCACAGCTAACCCTGTGGAGAGTTGAGAAGAAACTTTCTCAGAAATGAAACAATAATCAACAGGCCAATCCCAGATATTCAAGTCAGATTAACCAGTTCGATTGCGTGAAGAATTCACATCCCTATGTACTAAGTTTAGAAGTCAGATTCTTAGTGTTTCAGGGTTAGAAGGAATAGAGAGGGTGAGAGAGAGAGAGAGATCGCTGCCAAGTGTTCAACAGAGAGAGAGAGAGAGAGATACCATTGCCAAGAACACAAGCCTTGGTAGTAATAGTACATGAACCAACATACTCCTTCCACATACTTTAGCACCTGCATCATTTTGTAATTTGTACATTTCAATATGAACCGCACAAATCAAACTACCACCATAAACAAGAGAGGAGAAAGAGGTTACCATGTGGTCTTTTAGCTTGGAAAGATCAGTTGAATTAGTGGTATCAAACTTTTCATGATAATACCTTTCCTTCCACCCTTCCTCAACTGTCCCAACCTGTTTGCCAATTTGCTTAATTTAAAAGGTTCAATAATATTTTTGTTTTGCATAGTTGCAAAATGTGTTAAATTTCCTCCTTATTTTACCTTACATCTCACGTTGCCATTGGATGGTTCCTTTTGCAACATGTCTCTTGATTCAGGACCATAAATCCAATTCTGTGCATACATCAAACCTCCACACATAAGAATTTGTGACAAACAAGAAAACAACTGAAATGAAAATAAATAAATAAAACTGCATACCAAACCATCATCTGTGTCTTTCCCGGGTTGGACTTCCTGCTTATTTTTGAACTAAATACAAAGAAGAGAGCTTGTTAATGTTTTTCCACAAAAAGATATAAAAACTTGCATTCTGTGGCCAGGATTATTATTGGTTTTATCAGATTAAAATGATGTAAACTGTAAAGCATAGTAGTTGATCTTAAAGCTCTAAGGCGAGGCTTGTTCTTTTTGGTCATGTTTTTATTAGGAAACCATACGAATTTATGTAATGCCTATATATTAATTTAAAGCCATGGTTTGCTCCCCAAAATAAAAAAAAAAAAAAAACAAGATATTCCTTCTAACTTTTGAAATTCTTCTCCAATTGTCTGGCTTATTACCATGGCTTACCAAGTCTGTAAATTGGCTTGCCATGGCTATAACTTTTCCATATCATTCAAAATTTTAAAAGAGAACACACACCTTCAGCCTTCTTTTCAAAGTGTCAGTCTCATGAGAACCCACGGCTTGAAGGAAATGTTCAACACGTCCCAAATCCACCTATGCAAGAATAGAAAATAATGAAAATATATGTAAATCGGTTACTATAATAAAACTAGAGTGTAGTGTTATTCTGCATATAAAATTGACTAATTGCACCAATCGCCAAACATTAAAAAAAAAAATTGAAAGAGAAACTTGTAGTACTGACCTCAAAAGAATTGGTTAGATAACCACCCATCTTAGTAAATTCCTTCTTGTAAATTTTTATTAGCAGATCTATTGCCCCCTTCAAGTGAAAACAGCAGTTCAATTTGAGCACAAACGAATGAACAATGACAACATATGCAGAAAGAATAGAACTGCTAACCTCAGAAATTTCCAGAGAGGGGATATTGGGAAGAAAATCATTTCCCACAAATAAACACATAAATACAAAATCATCAATAAGTCGCTCTAAGTTAGTCTTCATTGGAGACTCTGGTATTGTCAGTTGATGCTCCAAATAGTCCCTCAAAATCCAAATATGGACAAACTAATAACATAAATAAAATGATCAACAACATATTTCCTCACAAAATGCAAAACCAATATTTTCTTATTTGAAGAAATTTCAACAGACTGACCTGAAATTTTATTCTTTTAATATAATCAACAGCTTCATTGGATTCGAATTGCCAGGCCTTCTTTGAATTCTGAATCATTGATCTCTTTCTCTTTTCGAGTTTACGTGTGTTTTTACGCATTTCCTTCTTACTCCGGGAATTCTATAATGTATAATCCAAAGGAACAAAAAGATAGTGGAAAACCACTTATGGTAAGACAATTGAACTGAGGAAAGGTGTGAGTATCTACAGAAAAAAGCAGTAGTCCCACACTACTGAACCATACTTATATTGGGTATATTTTCACCTCCAGGTCTTATAAGGATTTATGAAAGGGGAGAAACAGCTATACCTCTCGTAGAACAGAGAAATGGATTTCATGTGTTGCCAAAGCAAGCATGATCAAGTCAGCATCCTGAAATTAGATGTGTACATATTTTTATATTATTAGAGACCCAGACATTGTACAAAAGGGCGACAAAACATATCCAAAAAATATATTTTAGACAAATCGTACTTACCAATCCATAAAAGCAATGTCTAGTATTCGGATCAAACCCTGGTAAATTTCTTTGAGAACGAATATATGATGCTACCTTGTGCTCTCCTTCTCCTGGTACTGTGGCATCAGATAATATCACCTAGCATAATAACATCAAAGAAATATGACCCAAAAAACTAAGAAGTTATAATATAATAAGATCTGGCAAATTGTCACATAGGGCCTTCAGGGAACCACTTTGTCATTTAAATCTCATTGATTATATCAAACTCAACTAATATCAACTATGGAAATCATACAGTTTCACTTGTGCAAGTAAAACATATTTTATATTTTAAACACACATACCTTGATTCCCCTCCATCCAGGATCAGTATTTAATCTAAGTCGGATGTAGTATTGCAGCGCAACAGACAGAGTGGCCATGAACTCTGTACCTGGCGTAATTATGTTTGAATCCATTATCTCTGAAACTAATTTCTCACATGTCACATCACATTTATCCTTTGAGTTCTCAGCCTCTTTTGCCTGACAAGGTTGCAAGTATATGTTAATTAAATATGAAATAATGGTTCCATTAAATTAAAATTATATAGAGTTAGTAGGGAGACGGGAGCAGAAATATTTCAAATTTTTACATTACGTCTCTCTCTGACATTCACAACCCAACCTGATTATGTTGTTTGATCATTATCTCCTAATTGTTTATTTACAATTCATTTCTCTTTATGATATTTTGTCTAATGGGGCATAACATATTCTAGAAACAAAATTTTTATGGTCCCTAAAGATCCCTCTTAAAAATAAATTATTATATTTTTGGCTTGCTATACATAACAAAATTTTGAATAAAGATAACCTAGCCAAAAGGGGCCTGCTTTTACAACCAATTTGTATCTTTTGTTGTAGCAGGGCAACAATTTAACATTTTTCTAGAATAAAGTGCCCATCTGCCATCCTCAGGGTTCTCTTTAAATTTCAATTCAATCGAGGAATTCAGGGGAAGTTGTACCAAATTACTAATTACTAATATAAAATTTTGGGGTACACTATTACTTGCTGTGATTTGGACTTTGTGGTTACATTGTAAATCGGAAACTTTTTTTTCTGATAACTCCAATCACTAAGCTAACTCAATTTATTTTGCTATATTCCATTTATATCAATGCTGGCAGGAATTGCTATACTCCAATCACTCCACCAAACCCAGAGAATGACTCTTAAGTAAGAACGATTATTGAGGATTTTTTTTTTTGTCTATTACGAGTCAATTATGCGTTGGGATAACTAGACCCAGTTCTGGCTATAACGGCCTGTATTGCATTAGCTGGAATTGTACTTTATTTTTGTTCTTTTACTTGAAATTGAACAATGGTAGTGCCTACATTTCTCATGTACACTGCCCTGTTTTGTAATTTGCTTCCGGAAAGGACTGGAAGTTGGTACCCTTGAGATACCGTTCTTTTTGAAGAAAAGGAAAAATGGAAGTAATTTTCAAGGTCTGCACCAGTGAGCTGCATAACACATAATACAAAAACAGAAGTGTTGAAGGAAGGCATTAAATAAACAAGCACCTCAGCAGCTTCCGCAGCGGCTCTGAACCGCCTGGATCTTTGTTGATTGAGCTTTGCTCGTGGTGCCACCCCATCTACAGATCCATAAATCATTCAATTTCCTATTCTAAAGTGTGGATCAAAGGATAATAGTATCTGTATGATACCAATTCACATGAAGAGTTCAGGAATAATGAGGATTACCAATGGCCAGAAAAAGAAGCTTCCTCGGCCGGATCAACGAGAAGATGCGATCCAAGTACTTGAACACTGACTTGAACACTTCATCGTACGAACTCGGCGCAGGCTAAGAAAGGCGAATCATGTCAAAATAACAACAACAACAATAACATGTCAATTTATTCTGCTGCAACATTTCATTTCACACCAATTACAGCTTGCAAGTTAAACAGGATACTATTACTAACCCACTCCTCGGGGTGGAAGCAGGGGTGGAGGATCCCGTTGAAGTCGATGTACAGATTGTCGAACTCCATCTTATTAGGGTTGGGCTCGGTGGTGTCGACGGGAACCTCCACGCCATTGACGACCGTCGGGGCGCCTTCCTTCACGTTGACGATCGCCCGGCGGCACCTCAGATGCAACCACCGGTTGAAGCCCGGTATCCCCATGGATTGGTTGGTTGATGGATTGCGGCTACTACCGCCGGCGCACCGCTCGCTCTGCTCTCGCGGAGGTGGAAGGTGGATTCTGGAACCGTTGGAGAAGAAAGCTAGGGTTTTGAGGGTTTTGGGGTTTTAGAAGGCAGATGTCTGAGTGCGATTGGGACTGATCTGGACCGTCCGTTTTAGATCGGACCGTTGAGCTGAAATAGAGTGAGCTCTATTTTTCTTTGTGTTCTTTTTTGGTTGGATGACATAATAAATTCCTTGCTAATTCAGACCTTAGAAAGAGGGTTGAGCTTCCAAACTTTTTAACTATGCTACATCATCATTAATCTCAACCATTGATTTTATTTCTCTCTCCTCATTTATCTTAATCAAATAGCTCATTTTTTTTCATTAAAGAGATAATATGATATACCTAAAGAATAATTTAAGACTCAAAATATTTACAACTCTTCGTATTCTTTTATATAAACTGAGATGTTGCTAAAAATATATTATACAGAAAATATATTAAGTCCAATATTTATCTAATAAAATATATTTATAAAAAATATATATTTACTTTCAATATTTGTTAATTATGTAATATCATTTTTCGGAGCGAAGTCCGATTCACAACTCTAGTAAGTAGTAATAACAGTTGAGAAAATGCAATTCAAAAACTTATAGCTCTTTTGGACTGCTGTTGCATTTCAATGGGCGTATTTGATGATCTTTTAGAAAATTGAATGAGAAACATATGCTCCGTTAAAAGACCATCCCCAGGTCCATATCATATATGCTCCATTTAAAAACCATCCACAGGTCCATACATCCTTACTATATATAAAAGCATATTTGAAAAAATGATATGAAAGGGCGATCTTTCCCAAATAAGAAACATGAGCCGTTAATCATTTTCTTGGATGGATTAGAACCGTTGATTTATGTTAATGTCTCAATTCATTAAAATTTAAGACCTATATCAATTTCCTCAATATAAGACTTATTACATATTATATTAAAAATTTATTATAAGATAACAATTTCAGCCCAAAGCAATGCGTGAGCTCTTTACTTGTGTATAAAAAATATAACATATACATCTTAAAATATAACATATATCTCAAATTTGATAACCCTATGGATATATATATTCTGTGGACACTAGGTGTTGTTACTCAAATTGAATTGCATGGAATTTAATGAATATGAACCTCACAACAATATTGTCAATGTAGCAAAACTTTTGTGGTATCATATGAACGACTCTTTGAAGGAAATTGATACAGATCAAATGAATTTAAACAAAAATATGATTTGTTTAAATAGAGATCACACTGCAGCTTAGTTAACAAGGTAATCCATTCTGCTACTAATAAAAGAGAATGATTTTCAAGTCCGACAAAATAAACAATATTTATGAAAGATAATTGGTATAACCACTTGATATGACAAACTGAAACTCTTATTTTGGCACTCAAAAGTATGCTGTCCTCTTCTCTCTACAGTTTAACAAACAATGAAAATACGAAAAAAGATACTCAATGAGGAGCTCAAATGATGAACTGTGATGGATGATCTTGCACTATTTTTCGGTTCACGATATAGCGGCATATCAAGGAACTTAAGAAGTAAGAACCTTCTTTATTGAATAAAGAAATAATGGAAGTCGCAACCAAATGAGGTAAAACGAATCAGCTAATGGCAACAGAGGAGAGAGCAGACGAGACATCTCGAGCCCTTGGATCCCCGTTTTCTAAACAGACACCGAGGGGGTCTTCTCTGACCAGCAGGGGAAGAACACCTCGAGAGGTCCAAGTATTTAGTACCGGATTACGGTCTGCATCGCCCAAAATGACTGCAAAGACCGCATCGAACCCTCCTGCACCGGGAACTCCAGCAAACAGTACGCCTTCAGTCTCCATGGTGAGGTCTAAAATCTGAGTTTGCGATTCGGGTTCAATCTGTACAAATAAATGGACGCAAGTTGAAGAGCAGGCGAGAGAGATTTAGAGGGAGATTATTCATTCTTTGAGAAAAGAGAGATTGACTTACTGGTACGCCAGCAGCTTTCCCCATTTCACGTAAAAAATGGCGTATTTGTAGGAATGTCTCTCTGGTACTTAATAGGGATTTCACGACCAATTCTCCGAATTGGTCCGAAACCGTCTCCATCCACTGTATTAAAAACAAAAGACAACTTGAACTTACTGTACCTGTATCACCTGTTATACCAGAACCGGCCTAAATAACTTACCTTGTTATACGGAAGGCGGCTACAGGCAGTAATGACATGTTTATACGAGTCATAATGGTCACGTGAATGACTGTTCAAGTTCTTCAGTTGCAATTCCAGTAGTGAATTTGAATCCGCCAACTTTTGCCAGATGTCTCGGGAATTAGTAGGGTCAGAGCTTTGCCACTTCCTCACCGACCCAACCATTGATGGAGTAGATGAACCCCCGGTACCAGGTTCCCCAAGCAACTGGAAATAAATAAATGATACAGTATTAGTTAAAGGTTTATGCAGAATTGCAGATTGCAGCCAACGTCCAGCCACTTTTGCAAATCGACCATTATAGTTCTGTATATACACCAAATCTAGTAAAATTGTACGGTATTTGCCACAAATCATCAATATACTAAAAACGCCTTAATTATCATAATGAGATCAGAATTTGCATACTTTTAGGAATGCAAAAAAATGAAAGGATTCAGAAACTTACAAGTGTTAGCAAAGGAGGAAGAGCAAAACATTTGTTTTCATGGTCCCATTTTTGTTTAAGAACATCTGAAACTATTTCTGGCAATGCCCTCCAGCTTGAATCCTACAGCACACACATTTAAACAGTAACAATAAATGTGTCGTGAAAAGCTAGCAAGTAAACCCACGGAACCCTATAAAGCACCACCTGGATAGATCATATCTGACAGGACTTATAATTAAAATACCATGCTATATAGGAGTCTAATATTTTTCAAGAAAAGATGAGAAATCCAAATTATAATTGGCACTATGATCCAAACAGAAAACTGTTTCACAAATTAGCAACATAAATATATTGGGCCAACCGAAAAAAACCCAAAAGACTAACTGGCTTGGCAGGGTAGTCATTTCTTTCCGCACCAATAAAGCCACCCGGTCACAGATAGCTGTAAAACTGATCTGATCTGAGTCTAAACCAATTAACAACCCTTTGTTGTTCCTGTATTTTTGTATGAGAGGAGTGGAAGGGAAGGGCAGAGAGAGAGAAAGAAAACCTGAGTAGGAGAGAGGACTTGAGGGGAAAACCGAACATATTTCTGACTCCCATAAACAGCCGAGCTGACGTCGAACCCGCTTCCAATTTTCCCTTGTGCAATACAGTGCGCACTTTGCGAAATCATATGCACCAAATCAAGACCATTGTTTGTTCCATTTCCATTTTCAGAGGACTTGTTTCCTGGAAATGGTATCGAGACAGCGCCAAGGTAGTGAAGAAGAGATGCCACTACAGATGTCGTCATGGCAGCAGATGACCCAAGACCTGTTTTAGCAACCTCGGGCTTCGATCCGGACTGTGTTTCACTAGAGTTGAATGTGATTGATGAAAAAGGTGGGAGGGAAGCTAGTGCTTCTGGCGTCAGAGGTAAACCACGTTCTTCGATCTTGAAAGAATTAACAAGGGCAATTGATTGTGAAATGTGCAAGGGTTGCAATAGTATATATTAGGCCAGGAATCTTTAAAGTCTCCAATATTTGGACAAGTTATATACCGTGGTCCCCAAATAATTAAGCATGAAAATAAAATATATAATAGAATAATTGCAAATAGCAAGTACCTGATTTCTGTACGAGTAAAAATCATTGGATCCTAAAATAGTAATATCCAGACCTGCAAGTTGGAGGGTTATTAAGAAATAATGATTAATAAGTCTATTTCACATCTTTTCAGCATTATCGCCAGAAAACACATAAACTGCTGGAAATCAGAAAAAAATTAGCTTACCTTGCAAGAGTAGTTTATCAAATGCATCTTTTTTCTCTTTCTCAGTAATTACTACTTTACATGCAGCAACACAGTATTGTATCGCTTGTTCCACAAACGGATTTGTTGATTCCCTGCAATTAAGTATGCAGCATAAACAAAAAATACTTCAAAAATCAAAACAATCAAACAGCATTGGTATACAAAGAACGTGAAACTACCTAGAAGATGTGCATTGAAGAGTGCAGTTCTTAAGCGACAGCTTGTAGCTAGCTTCCCTTGCCAGCTGCGGAGACGTCACTCTCACATCCGTCCATGCCTAATTCCAATTTTACACAAACATTACAAAAATTCAGCAGTACAGTTAAGTTGCATTCCTAACATCCCCATTTTAAACAATGATTTCAAGCATACCCAGTTTGTACTGTTGACAAAACTTAAAGCATCTCAACTGGTACGCAATCCGGTACCAATTTCAAAGTTGAGAACTAAAGTTGAGAACTGTACTGGTACCAATTTCAAAGTTGAGAACTTTACTGGACCAGTTTCAAAGTTGAGAACTTTACTGGTACCAATTTCAAAGTTGAGAACTTTACTGGACCAATTTCAAAGTTGAGAACTTTACTGGTACCAATTTCAAAGCTGAGAACTTTACTGGTACCAATTGATGGCATTAAATTCTGCAAATTCAGTTTGATAAAAAATACTGATAATAATAAAATTGAGAACAAACTGAGACCTACCCAGGCCCAGGAATCGGGTTTGATCTCGTCATGAATGGGTCTCACAACGGCGTAGAAGCGAGCCGTGGTGCTGAGGACAATGCCGGCATTGGGTCTGTCCAGTACCAAATACCCACCAGTGATCAGCACCTTCCCCGGCGCAGAAACCACCCTGTTGTTATTTTTCACACAAATTGCAACAACAAGTCATCATATATAAATTCACAAGCAAGTAACAGATTGAAACCAAGATGTGATCAAATTGAGTGTGATCACTGATCTCAGCTGTAGCAGCAGGATTAAAGAGAGCTTACACTTCCATGGCTGAGGCAGCTGGGCAATGGGGAGCAAAGCAAAGATTGATGCTTTGTAAATTTGTAGAGGTACAATTTTAATTGTGTGTGAAATTGTGAACTGAAAGGGACATTTTGAAGTATTATAATGGCTCGTTTATGTCATGCCAAAGGGGGCAGTTGGAGAGCAGAGAGCAGAGAAAAGAATAAGATGGATACAGTAATATTAATACATACATTGCCAGGGTTTTTGGTTTTATTACTGAGATGAGATGGAAAGGCCTGGATGGGTTTTCTGGGTTGAAAAGCCCATGGCCCATGGGCTGACAGTACCAGTTGGGGGACTACAACTTCTCCTTAAAAAAGCCCATGGTCCCATGGGCTATGTATTTTCTGGGCTGCGAGGGCCCTAGATGCTCTCTAGAAGCAGGTGAGATGATAAATGTTGATGTGATGTGATAATGGAGGTTTTGACATTTGAGTATTTACTGATTTAGTAATTTTAATTAAAAATGAAAACAATTGATGTATTTAGCTCGTCTCACAAGACTGAGATTATAATAGAATAAAAATATAGAATAGAGCTGGTTTTTGATATTGTTTGAGAAATAATTTATAAAATTACTGACGTGTTACAAAAAAATATTTTCTTACAATGCGAGGAGTCGAGGACCCAATGATGGATTACTGAGGTCTAAAATTTTTGATGTGATAGAAACTTTATTTCACAATTTTATACCAATTTGTTTCACGATTTTATAAGAATAATCATTCCAAATATATATATATATATTTTTTTTTAATCTTGACGTCCTTTATGAATTCCGACAGTAGTATAGTTTGGATTGTAGTATTTGTTTGTATTTGCAATTTTTATTAGTTGCTTAATTAGCTTGAACAATAAGAAGGGGAGTGCTATTTTGAGGGCAGTTTTTGCTATATTGAGGGCTCATAAATATTTTGTTACCCCTTTACCTAATTTGCCCCTGCTCTCTTTCCTCTCATTTAACTCTCCTTAATGACACACGTTAATGACACTGAAGCTAATAAATGTTATTTTCTCCATCTTTTGCGATTTTTCCCCCCTTTTCTGTAGTCTGTCAGCTTATTTCTTTGTTTTTGTTCTTTCTTCTATCTTCTCTGTCTCATCGTTCTCCGGCGAATCAACAGTAATCGAGTGGAAGCAGCAAATTGAAGAAATCGAGTGATTATATTATAGAAATCTTAGTGGGAGAAATTGATCGGAGACCGATGTCTTTCAAGTTCCGATAAACAACCCAACAAAGAAGAAAAAGTTATAATATGAAGTCCATCTAGTTATAATATGAATCTGTTAGAGCTAATTTGATCCTTGAATAAGGCAAACAGAGAAAAAAAAAAAAACTGAGATGTATGCAGTTAAGAGTTAAGACATTGGTGCTTTTGCCAACAAAAAGACATTTACCCCTTGAGCATGTAATGTGACAGAGAAATCAAGCAAGTTCTAGAATTTTTGAAGGGAATGAACTGATGTAGCTAGGTACCTGAGGCTGCTGGGGCATGTGTTCAACTTGAATCTTTATTTTTCAGCCTCGAGGCAATCCTTCTAACTGAAACTTACATGCTAAATTGCAGGTATTAGTTTATATTAACTTCTCTAAATGGCAGGTATCCTGGTACTTGTAGCCAATGTGTACAACTGCTTGGACCGAAGTTCAACCAGTGTCAAATTAATTACTTAGCCGTGCAATTGAAGCTTCGACTGTTCCAATTTTTGCTAAAATCCTTGTGGATCACTGCTATATACCCGGACTTGCAGTATCAACTATCAACTTGCAAACAATGCGGACATGAGGTGTTCTTTGATGGGAAACATCTTGCGTCCATGGAAATACTCCATGGAATTACCATTATAGATACAAATGTCACATGGTAGGTCCCACTTCATTGGCGGAGCCAGAAATTTTTTCTATGGGGGTCAATTATTATACTAAATTTTGTTATATATGTACAATAATCACAATAACAAAATAAAAATACAACTATGGGGTTCACAATGGAATAATTTTACATATTTTATGGGGTTCAAATACATATATTCTTAATAAAATGCTTGGGTGATATAGCAAATATTACATAAATTTGTGCAATCTGGGTATTGAATGGGGGACATTGAACCCCATTTGCTCCATGTAGATCCGCCAGTGTCCCACTTGTCACACTCTATGATGGAAATTCTATAGACAATAGGTTGGACCCTTCTTGATCAGGCGAATTATGACAAGATCACCCCTATTTTCTTTCTGAGCGTCAGAGTATATCTTCTCACCAATTCCTATTTCCTATCAATATTTGGTTGTGCATTGTAAAATGTAGAGAACAAGTACTTGAAAGTAATTCCATTATTGTGTATATATCATTTGAGCATTATCTTATATTTCTCATTTGCAATATTTAATCGACTACATCTGAAGCAAAGTTTGTAATTTTATATTTTAATGTAAGTCATGCTATGTGGAATTCAAATAGATAGAAAAAAAAAAATTGACAACTATTATTGTATTCCTTTTATCTTATTTTATGTGAGAAGAAATTGTTTGTTATTATTTTTTTTTTTCTCATCTTTTGATTCAAATATTGTATGTGATCATGAGACATTGTTCGTTATAAATTAAATGTTCTCTCATGTGTTTGTGATAAAACATAACAGTACCGTTTGTGATTAATTAAATTCATGGTTTTTCATATTTTAGCTTGAAACTTTTTGTTAAGATTTACGTAATATTCACTTTTTTTTTAAAAAAAATGGATGACTTGATGTTGAATCATGCATTACAGTTGAGGATGAAATTAAACTATGTAGTAGTAACGCAATTAATATCAGAGAAAAACATGTATATAGAGTATAGACCATGGGGCAATTATGTCTGTTCCTTTACTCGCTGCAATTAATTTCATTTTCGTTCTGTGCATTGGAAACGACATCGAATTTGTAGTCAAAACAGAAGGTTATGAATTGAGATTTGAGGGTAAAATCGGGATTATCTTAAATCATTCTCTCTCTGTTCTCAATATAGCAAAAACTGCCCTCAAAATAGCACTCCCTAAGAAGGGTCCCGGCCGATCAAATTAATTATTGATAGTAACTTATATGAAGTGTACACTCAATTAATTTACCTCTCTGTCAAATAAATATGTCCCTTAATTAATTAGTCCCTATCGGTGATCAAGACTCGGAATTTATTGCCCATTAATACAGAAGTAACATTCATAAAGGTGACAAAATCTTACCCGACCTGAAAAACCCGTCCGACCCGATCTGACCCGTGTTTCAAGGGAAGTCAAATTGATCCGACCCGATCTGACCCGTGTTTCAAGGGAAGTCAAACTGATCCGAACTTGATCCGACCTGACCCGAACCCGATCCGAAAATATGTCGACAAACGTCAACCCGATACGCCACCTGACCCCAAATATGTCGGTAGCCGTTAACCGATACCCGACCCGATCTGTCAATCTGCCACTTCTAAACATATGCAGCTAGCTAGATATCATGATGCTCATGCATCTAATTGGCCTTCATAATTAAAAGTCAATATAATTTAATGATCACGATGAATAATCTATACGGCAAAAGCAAATCCAAAAGTGCATACAACTTACTCCCCAAGTAATGCTAGTCAAACTTAATGTCTGCCTTTTGTAACAACCAAACACCAACTTGGAAAATATATTCCAAAAAAAGGAACAAGTAACATGAAAGAAATGAGTTCTAAAGTTCTGTGCAGCAATTTCATGTTGCTATTGGTGTGGTAGTTGACTGACGTCCTAATTATCATAAGGAATCAGTCAATACTTAGTAATAATACTTGCAAATTATTCGTAAAAATTTTACGTTTAAATCATTTTTGTAACTCTTTGAACCTATAGCTGATTCAATCGGTGATCGCTTACTTGCAAGATATCAACTAACTTGTAAATTTAACTAATATCTAATAGACATATTACGTTTAAAACACATTCTTATAGACATTACAACTCAATTTTTTCTCCAAGATTTTCTTTTTCAGTTTTACAACTTAAGAGCTAGCCTCTATATGATGTGGAGTAAAAGGAGCTTTTTATATTTTGTTTAATTCTAAGATAACAATAATGATTCCTCACTTGGATTCATAACCCGAATTCTACTCATCTAGTCTCGCTAAAAGGAAAAAAATATAGAGAAACTTTTGCAGAAGAGGATGCTATCTTTATTGATAATGAAAGAATGTATGGTTAACAAAAATAAATTCTTCTAATAGTCAGATTTAAAAACAATTTGCCATAACTTAATCTCTAACCAAATTTAAAGTTTATTTTAAATAATAATACTATAACAATATTAATCACACAAGACAAACTATTTCCGAATTATATTCAAATTACAAATATTTTTATCTTGCCAAACCATTACGATTGATTTGTCACCATGCTTTCTTGCGTTTATGGACTAGATAATCAAGCTTACCCACACGATAATTAACCTACAGAGTTGGGAAAATAGAAGATCCATGATCTCTGATGCAAAGTGATCAAGTTGCTGAATCAGAACTAATTATCGTGTCCCCTTTAGCAATGAAGAAGAAGAAGGACCGACTTCATCCTTCTCAAATAAAGAAGGGGAAAAAGACAAGAAGGATAAAGAGATCGAATAGAATTCACTCAAAAAAAAAAAAAAAAAAAAGATCGAATAGAATGCGCGATTGACGTCAGCGCCCACCGAATCAGACGCTCCAGATTCTTACCACGTGTTTCCCATACACCCTCCCTTTACACTTGGAATTTTAATTCCTTCATATGGAAGTGGAAATATCGCTGCTTCAATGAAAATCATATATTTACTATCGTGGTTATTAAAAATTATGGGGCCGTTCGGCAACTCCTCCTTAGATCTCCTTAAACTTTTTTTAGCTTCCTTAGTCTCTCAATCCTTCCGAACGCAAGCTCCTTAGCACGGATTAAAAAGTTTCTCCTTAAGCCTCATTTTGACTGGGGCTTAAGCCTTGCCCGGATTCCTAAGGAAGCAATACTCATGGCTTAAGGCTTAAAGCTTTCTTAAGCCCTTTTTCTTTTTCCGAACGAGTGTGGCTTAGTGAGGCTTAAATATTTAAGCCAACCACCTTGCAGAACGACCCCTATGGGCTTAATATCATATATATACCCTTCAAGTATTTCTTCTTTTTAAATTGGCAGCTTCTGCCAATCCTTCTAAAAAAAAAAAGTCTTTCTTCTTTTCATATTTACCCCTCTACTCTTTAATATATCAAATATCCCCTTCAACTCTTTAAAATATATCGTATTTACCCTCTACTCTTTTATATATCAAATAACCCCTTAAACTCTTTAGAACCTATCATATTTACCCATTACGTTTAGAGGTGACAAAATCTGACCCGATCCAAAAAACTCGTTCGACCTAAAAAACATAACAAGGTGTCCATACCTTCCACGGTGAGATGTTCATAGTCGACGTATTTGGTGTTCATACATACATATCGAAGATTCTGAGCAGGCCGTCCAAGATTCCACATTCTGGTAAATAATTTAGTTAGGGCCGGTCCCAGATTACACGTTCTGGTGAGTGACCGTCCGCCATAACTTGTGTGTTCATACCCTATTCAGTCGTGTCTTCATATATGTTGCATTAAGGTGTTCATACTTGATATACTAGAGGTACGCATGCGGAGTACATTTTTGAGAATTTTTGTTGAGGTATAGTTAGCTTGCCTCATTTTTTTGTTTAGTATATCTCCAAACGATTTTAACGACGGATCCAATATTTTTTTAGTAGCATAGGCTAATTTTATTGGTCATAAGAAAAGATTGCGTGAGAATTATCCATCTGATATGTATGATTTATTTTTATTCAAATATTTACTTTCCGGGACCAAAGATTATGGAGCAACATAGTCTAGGAAAATATTTCATAGAAATACCTAAAAATTTACAAAAATATCCTCCTTTTGAAAAGAATATCTAAAAATATACTTATTTTTAAGAAAATTTACAAAATTGGCCCTACTCTAAAAAATTTACACAAATATACCTTCAAAGTTAAAAAAAAAAAACCTAGCTTTACTAAAAATTACAAAACTATGTTAAATGAAAAGGTTGGATCCCCTACATCATCGGGTCCGTCTCCGCTCCTGAAAGTAGATATACCATCTAACTAAATCCATTAATTTTTTTAAAAGAAAAAGTTCATCAACTCATATATTAAATCCCCAATTTAGTAAGTCATAAAATAAGAATATTATATATTTATATCACGATATAAATCAATATAATATAAACATAACTTGCATTCCACTCCAACTACCACATACGGTTTCTACGTTCGGACGTGCATTAATTTTCGGTACACCGGGTCCAGGGCGTACGAAAGGAACGGACGTCGATCTGTAGGCGCCGACTGAAAGCTGCTATTTGTACCCACGGTTTTCTCCGCCGCAACTGCTCTCCGCTTCATCGTCAAAATAACACACAGAAAGAGAGAGCCAAAAAACCTCAAAACTTCGAAGACATGAACAAGAAAGGCGTTCCAGTATCAAGGTACCCTTTTTTTTTTTTTTTTTTTTTTTTTTTTTTTTTTTTCTCCATAAGATTCATTTTGTTATATATTTTTATTTATCTAATTGATTTTAGGTTTGATTATTTGGAATTGAAGATCCAATCGGTATCAAAGTTTTGGTCTTTTAGAACCCAAAGTTGTCGACTTTTAGTAATTTTCTTTTGTCAATTTGTAGCGCGTAATTACCCTTTGATAATTAAGACTATAATTTCCCGGTAATTAGTGATTAGTGAACCGCATAATTTCTTGGTCATTATACCGAGTTTTTGCTGAAAAGTAAGTAAGCATCAGATTCAGCAGCAAAAACTTGTAATCAGTTTATGCAGTTTCTGAATTTTAGGTTTTTATTGGTTTATCAAAATCTGAAGAAGGTAATATTAATATTTGTTACTTATCTAATTATTCTATGGATATGAGCTAACCGAAATATATATGAATATATATGATGAATGCTAAAAGAATATTTAGGAAAACCATACAATAATATATAAGAGAGATAATTAAATGGTGCATGCTAGTGATAATTAAAGATGAAGAAGTTTATAATACAATTAATATTCTGTAAAAATGATTTGCATTCATCAGCATTCTTAATTTGATATAAGCTCGTTTGTATTACCATTTGTGTGGAGTTTGTCACAAATGATAGTAAGCAAAAAGGGATAAATAAGGTTTCGACCCCTAGGGTCCGTTTGGGAGCGGGATAACTCAGAGATAAACTAGGGATAAATCTATCACCAGTAGAGGAGGTGATAAGTTTTAAGTTTATCTCTAGCTTATCCCGTTCCAAACAAGGTCCTAGAAAAATACTTATACAAATGGTTAGTAGTTTCAATTCGGCCGATTAATCGTCCGTATAAACGGAAACGGTGATCAAACCGTTTCGAACACATAAAACAAAAGTTATTTGTCGGATAGAAAAAAATAATTTAAGTGGTTAGCAATTTGTTGCATCTCATCGTGTCAAACTCTTTCTTAATATAATACTATCATTTCCTTGTTATTTTTTTGTTGTCTTTCACATTTTATCTCTCAATCAAGCATCATAATACATTAGTAAACTTCGTTATTTTTAATAGCTTTTCCTTTTTGTTTTATAAGACAATGCAAAATTAGCTTATTTCATAAAAAATAGTCAAAATAAAATCTACTTTTTTTTTTTTTTTTTTTTTATCTAAACAACGTATTAATTTGTATTAATATTTTTAATATATATATAGACATTCATGAAAATGCAAAATTGTCCGTTAAAATCCGATTAATCGACTGCATAACGATTAATCGCTTGATGGTACACTATCCGTCCGACAAGCGTATACCATTTTTTAAAACACTGGTTTTTCTAGAAACAATCTGTTATTCTGTATCATCAGCATAATCATCATAAATCCTAAGCCAACTAATCTAAAAACGTAAAAACTAAAAAAAAGTAGTGCCCCCTCCAAAGTCCAAACTAGGTCAAAAATAAAAATATCATCCAAGTCCGAAGTCCAATACAACAATAACACACGAGTGCTCATCCTCTGTAGCGCTGCATCGTGTAGCACAGATTCAAGCTAGCACAGATCCGAGATGATCTAACGGTTCACATCCTGCGTACACAATAAAGCGCTGCAGAGGATATGAAATCATAACACACACACCCCGACTGCTCATCCTCTGCCTTAGGGTAAGTGCGGCATGGCACATGAACCGTTGGATCACTTAAAGATTCGTGCAGGATCGAATCTAGAGACGATCCAACGGTCTACGTGTCATGCCGCACTTTACCTTAAGCCAGACCGACCTCCGAGCCTAAGCAATAAGAAGCCCTTGTTGTCATGTGAAATCCACATCCCCCATCTTCTCTATAAAACTAAAATGAATCAACAAAATTCCACTAAAAAAATTAAAAAATAATAACCAACGAAATATCCTCCTCCCTTCCCATTCATTCATTCGTCACGCTACCTCCGATCCCAAAATTCCGATCCCTCTTCTGACTTCTCCTGCGACCAATCAATCGCCTCCTCCTCCCCCTTTCACGGAACCAGCAACAAGACTCGGTCATACAGTCACAACTTATGAGTCGTCAATCCGCGGCACTCGGAAGGGGGATCTGCGACCGCCAGTCAACGCTTGGCCGCCGCCAGCAGACGGATTGAGGAACTAAACTGTTCGCGCAATTCTCCCCGATATCGAGCTTTCTGGTAGATTTGATTTGGTTTCTGTGAGTCAGTGACCATGGCTGACGCGAAGAGGGAAAACTGTCTGCTATGGTAGGTTTTCAAAGCCTGTGCCGTGCTTGAATCAATGGTTTGGGGCTGTGTGTATGTGTGAATTTGACTGTGCTTTAGGTTAAAATTTGGGTCTGAATATATGTACTCCTATGCTAGTTGCAGATCTTGTTGTAAGGATGGATGTAGTTGCTGATTTATGATTTGTTAAGAATTAGGAGTGCAGCTGAATTATGATATTTATATACTTGGGGAGATTTAAGATTGATATTATTTGGGGGTCTGGATTAGGGTTTGGAGAGACTTTATATTATATCTAAGATAACTTTTAGTTTAATTGTGTTAGTAGTTTTATTTATTTACTTATTTATTTTTTTGCATGGATTTAACTATGTGAGCTCATTATTGTTACCCAATTATGAAAAAGAAGTGTGATTTTATTGACATGGTTAATTGAAAAAGAAACAAGAGGCCTCCTTTTTTTTTCATTCTCTAAATACTCAAACGCTGGTGAACTGTTTGATATGTCTTTCAAATTAAAACAATTGCAATCTTTCAGTTGGATTTTCTGTAAGTGAGTGTTTGATAGCTCTTTTGTTATAATCGATTCCATTTCTTTTCTTTTCATTTTCAGGGCTACATTTCAGAACATCTTTACACCTAAGCTCGATCTCTACTGGCAAGAACCAATGATGACAAGCCTACCTGATCTGAAGCATCCGCTTCTCCGCTAACCTAACTTTGCTGAGAGAAACCTGTAAAGTAACAAGATTTAGCTAGAAAAACTTAGTTGAAATTAACTTTCTTGTACAAAATGGTTAATAGTTTTTCTAGAAACCCGTTGAGCTTTAAAAGGAAAAGAGAATGCTCAGCCAACAGTAAATGTCAACTTCTCAAGAGTTATGAAAATTTTCTTACCAGTGGGTCTCCTAAAAGAGTGCTATTCTATGAGAACAAACAATGGATTGATTTTCCTACTCAAACAGTTATTTTGGCTTGTGGTGATTTTATGAACAAGAAACCAGTTACTGAAACAGTTTTCAGGGGACAACAACTGTTGTTGGACTTTGTGCACACTGTTTGTGTAGATCAGGAGACAGGTTCTAAGAAGCCAATTGCATGGATAGATGAAAATGAGAAACATTACTTTCCGGAAATTACACCTGAGATCTGCAGTGATATTTTTGGTACCAATTATGACCCCAAAGGGAAGCAAGAGAGCAGGTCCTCAGCTGAGAGCTCCAATTCTATATCTGGATCTGGAAAAGGTGAAGAGGTAGTTTCCAGTGGCAAGAAGCTGAAAGTTGAACATGTTTCTGCCATTCAGTCTGACAGGTTTGTAGATTCTGGTGTTCTGAAGAGATTTTTACTTCGTGGTTTGGGCCCACTTTTCAGTGACAATGATATAATCGAAATTTTGAAGTTGCCTGTTTCAGACAAGTCAGGTCGTCTTCGGTTTGAGGTTTTTGAACAGGAAATGGAGAAGATTAAAAAATTGCGTGGTGATCCACATGTGCGGTATGCATGGCTTGCGTGTACGAAGGATGTTGTACTGGAGATATCCTCAGGCGGTTCGTTGCAAATTTTCCAGTCTGAAAAATGCCCAAGTTATGGTATAGGGGCCCACCTTTTTCCAGCAAATTGTTCTTACAACTGGTAATATATATTTTAGGCCTTAAATTTACTTATGCTGTTTTGTATGCTGTTGATTTTTCATGTGTACCCTTGCAATCAGATGGTTTCTGTTGTCCTTCTGTTGAATGTTTACATAATAAAATACCCCCAAATAATATGTAATAGCTTTAAGAAACAATTAGATAGTTAAGATGAGCATTTGGTAGGAAGAAGGAATAACCTGAAAATATTTTTACCATGGAACTATGAGGTCCTAACATTTTGCTCATGTTTTAGTTTTTGATGCAGTAGCTGATTATATGTATACCATTAAGGCTACAGATAGTAATAATTACTACGAATAAAAACAATCATTAGAAGGGCATAAAAAGGGTCATGAACAACTTAAATTGGTAAATATGCTAATTCGATGAATGTTGTCTTTGCTGCATTGCATATTATAATTTTCTTTGTACGCGTGATAAAATCTTATGAAGTCAGTGTGAAAATTTCCTTTCAAATGCTGTTATTTATCTATCTTATCAAATGCTCTTTCAGTGCTCGCTATGCTGATATCGAAGAAGTTGGTTTAATACGTATGATACTTTGCCGAGTCATTATGGGAAATGTGGAGCCTCTTGTCCTGAATTCCAAGCAATTTCAGCCTACTAATGATACTTTTGACAGCGGGGCAGATAATATTCAGTCCCCAAATTGCTATGTTATTTGGGACACAGATTTGGAGAAACGGATTCTTCCAGAGTATGTTGTGACTATCAAAATGCCTGAGAAAGCTAAAGGTATGAAGGCTTCTTTCTTTGTTTGTATCCTTTAGTTTAGCTTGGTTGTGTTGAATTGAGTGTTTTTTATGTTTATTGCTGATACTGGTATGTGCCTGCTCACCATGTTTGGATTATTTATATGTTCTACGCTTTGTCGTGATGTAGAGAAAGATCATAGCTGTTTACTTGTTCATCTGAAACAACTGGTCTCTTCATGTATAGTAAATATTGTTATTTGGGATAAAACAGGGTATATTTGAAAGTTAAGCAAGTTGCAAATTCTTCTTGTTTTATGTTGATGAAATTGATGCATTTTCAGAATGGATGGGCGTCAAAGAAAATACTCAGTATTATACTAGCGTCACCGATTCTGGATCTCCTCGTAGCGTCCTGGAGGTCTCTCTCTCTCTCTCTCTCTCTCTCTGTCTGGAAATATGGCAGCAACTGCCATTTGTAATAAATAAAATGAAATATGTACATGGTTCCGAGTTCATACTCGATTCGTAGTGGTTGCCAAATTGAAATAAGACTGTTCAAGTACAATAACGCTGGAACAATGTACCGGATAGAATGAACCCTCTTAAGATCTAAGGCACATTGACAGGAGATGTGCCTCTCTCTCTTCCTCTCCCTTTCCCTCTCTTTTGAGTTCTTCCTCCTATCTATTTTTCTCTCCTTCACCGCTCATCACCCTCCTTCACTGCTTTGGGATTCATAAATCTCTGGTGAATTGGCATCAGTTTACTTTTCATGCATGACCTGTGTGTATACCTTTTATCGAGAGATACTATGTAGGACCTTACAGAAAATTAAACTTTGTGGTAATCATTTGGTGACGTGTTTCTTTGGATCAGATTAGGTTTTCTTATTATCTGTTATCATCTGGTTAAGTTCTTTTTCTGTTTCGAGAATTCAAATTTCTTCTGTGAATTCCATGAGGGTCTCATGGTATATGGCTCAACTTCTACTTTTAATGGAAGCAAAAGCTGGAAATTCCCAACTTTAAGTTAAGAGCGTAAAACATGGTTTTGTTTGATATATCTTTAGGTCACATTAGTACAGTAATTGATTTGTGTCCACTGTTATTATCTTTGAAGGAGAAGAATTTTAACACTGGGATGGTATTTAATGCTGGAGCGACAAATGGAAATGATAAAAGGGGTAGTGGATCACCATCTTCTCCATGGATTCCTTTTTCAATGCTTTTTGCATATATATCTTCAAAGGTGTCTCCTCAAGCCATGGACAAGATCAATGCTCACTATGAAGACTTTAAGGTCATTTTTTTTGTTAGTCTATTTTTTGTTATTACAGTTTATTCACTTGTGTGCACCGAGCATGATGTATGGCTCTGCATTATAATAAATTGCAAAGAAGGCGGTTGATTTGAATTCCAGCTGGCATGTATTGATACTGGACTTAAATAAGGAGGAACTTGCACACCAAATATTTGCCAATTTTTTATTGAGCGAATTCGAATAGGGGAAAATAATGATAGGCTGAAGAATATATAAAAGCACTTTATTAATTATAACAACCAATGATTTTAGAACTTCCAAAACAACAGTGATGGAAGTATCACAAATCTGTTTAAATATAATATAATTTTAAATTGGTTGAGGGATTTTATAAAATTCTTTTTGTGCTGATGTATATGAAGATGCAATTGAATTCGTCTCGTCTACTGTTATCTCCACGATCTGTTTGTGGTACTGCAAGGGTGTTGAAATTGGTTCAATATGATCCATCTGAGGGGCTATAATTTTTAAAAGGCAGCTTTTAGAGCACCACACCTGATATTCTTAGGGTCTGCAGTCGAGAGCCTTGTCATGGGTAGAGTATATGTACTGTATTGCAACTGCAGTGTGAAATCTGAGACTGGCACTCAACTGCTTGATTTGCTTTATCTTTTTATTTGCATTTCGTTTAATTCATCTATTTAATCATTCATCTTTGTTAAGATATAGTATGTATGAGACAGCTTCTGATTTTTTGTTATTTTATTTATATTCATTTGTATATGTATTTAATTAAAACAGAGAAATAAGATAAGCCGTATAGAGCTGGTCAGGTGGCTCAGGCACATAGTTGGAGACAAGGTGCTTGTTTCAATTATCGCACGTTTACAGCAGAAGGTTTCTTCTTCATTTTACTCTCTTTTTTCCCCTTTCCTCTTTGCTTATCTTTGCTAATAGCAGCTAGGGTCAGGGATCGGGATGTGTTTCATCTGTGTGCCTTGGCTGTTTGTTCTTAGATTGCCTGGTCCATTTAAATTCGGTTCGGGGTTTAAACTCCTAGCATTGAGATTTCATAACACTGCAAAATAAGGCCAGATAGCCAATTTACAAGTGGCCCTTGTCATTGGTTTAGGTCCAGCGATATCGCCCTGTTTGGATTGGGAATGACATGTGAGATAAATGGATAAGTAGTGTTGACCATTCTAAACCCCATTCGAGTTTAGCTGTTGCAATTGTTAATGGTTGCCGGTTGCTGTTGCTTCTTGTGGTGCTTTTTTGAACAGTAGATGTGACGTTATTTTCCACCACATTCCTTGTAACAAAGGCTAACTGGACAGAGCACAAGCTGAACTACACATCTAAACTGCTGTACTTTATATAAGAATATGGCTATTGTGCAACCATTTGTATATTGGCCCAAAATGCAACGACTCAAATTATACCTTTCCAAGCCCAAAATTTTGATTTATCTGGGGGCTCAATAAATTCTTCATATAATAATATTTGGGGAAACAAAATTTTCAATTTTTGAAGCCTTCTAAATACTTTGAATTTTTGAAAATGATGTTCTTTTCATATGAAACGCTCAATAATTTATTATTGTTTCAGTGTCATATTAAGAGAAATCCAAAATAAATACTTAGAAAACTCCAAAAATGAAAAAGTTGTCCCCCAAATATTTCATAAGGAGAATTTATGAGACCCATAATCTTTCAGGCATGGCGAGGTATGATTTGAGTCCTATGGATTTCCGGGCTGGAATAAAAATAGTCATGTTCCTACATACATATTACCAAAATGTAAAATAACAGCATCTCCTACTGGAAGTAGTGATCACAATCTCATGCCTTTGCCACAAGAAAGGGTTTAGTTATCTTTTTGTGGGCTATTGCAGTAGGTGCTACCAATTTTCTTGTAATTGTATTTATCTGATGTATTGGGTTGCTGTTTTATGTTTTAAGCTTCCACCAAAGGCAAGCAATGTGGCACATGGCAATCAGATCAATGGCTCCCTTGACACAGGAATTGTGGACACGACATTTTGAAGCGTACGTCATCCCTTTGTCATACCGTATCATGTAATAAAGTACTGTTGAGGCCAAAACACTGTGAAGTGTTCTTTGGGAATGCCCTTATTTCTTTGTTTCAGCTTTAGTTGTAATTTAGCCAAGAAAAACATAGTTTTTAGGTGTTGAAGTAGTAACTATTACCATCATTTACTTTGTTCTAAATTGATAAATAATCTGTTGTTCTACTGTTATCAAATGCTTGATCTGTGTGCAACTAGTAACATGGAAGAAGTTCCATTGTCTCTATGCAAACTAATATGTGTTACCAGTTTTCTGATGATATGCATTTTAGAAAGTCAGGTAATATCTATTATGGGAAGAATACTTAATTTAATCCAGATTCGGAGAACATCATGATTCAATGGAACTATAGCTTCTGGTATAATGCCCAATACTTGGTTGCTGTGTAACTGTCAACGATAGTGACCAAGATAATGATAATACCTCCAGAGCTTCTTTTGAATAAGAAACCATATGGATGTTTTAGTATAACTATAGACAGTATACATAACTGTGTAGCACAGCATCAGTATGGTATGTAATGTAAGTATGTGGGTATGTCTGCTCTTTGGATAAAGTCGTACTGGTACAAGCACCTTGCCCAGCCCAATTAGAAAGACATGAGAAGTATAGGATCCCCTAACAGATTGGTCAAGTCTTTAATTCGGTTACAGGTACCAACTGTTGAGCTGGTGAGCACCTGACTTGACTTGAATATGCTATAGATTATGTGAATAACTGGATAACTACACAACTCCATGAACCCAACTAGCAATTGGGGAATAAGAAACAGTGTTCTGATAAACATTGAGTTGTCAGTTGGTCAGCAATTCTCCCACTGATACTTTGTTGACAAAAATATACGGTTCTTGATTGTATATATAGTTATATACTCTTTTTTTCTTCTTTTCTTTTTATATGCTTTTGAGACACCCTAATCTCCAATTATGGGTTTATTTTCTGGGTTATAACACCATGGAGCTAGCTGCAGAATATGGCACCAGAATCTGGGACTGAAAAACATGTAATACTGAAAATTTGGTACTTAAAAAAAATGATCACAAAATTTTTGATCATCATCATAGCTACTTGGCACAGGCAGAACTGGCGAACTAATGCTTGCTATCCTTTTAAAGAGTTAGACTATAAACTAACGTCCGAAATGTTAACGTCTTAAATTTTATGTTATCGTGTCTGAAATCATGATTTATGGTGCTCAATAATTTTTTTATATGAAAATATTGGGAATGCAAAATTTTTTTATTTTTAGATTTTTCTAAGTATTCGTTTTGCATTTTTGAAAAGAGCTCGTAAATATTAATAAAATATTAATATTTGTACATGCTATTTTAAAAAAATGCAAAACAAATACTTAGAAAAGTCTAAAAATAAAAATTTTTGTATTCCCTAATATTTTCATATAAAGAATTTGTTGAGCACCATAAATCATAATTACACAATAACATAAAATTTGAGGCGTTAGCTACGTTAGTATAATATTCTAGCTCCCTTTTAAAATATTTGAATTGCTGACATTATCTGGAGCTAAGGTCAGACTTCAGAACAAGAGAGACAGAATACCTAAACCTGGCAATATCATGACAGAATGACAGGGAAACTCCACCTACCAATCCAATCAAGCCAAAGCTCACAAAATGCCATGTATGTATGTATGAATTGTACCCTAATAACAACCAATTGGGGCATGAGTGTGGTCCTATTATGTATGTGCTTAGGTATATATTTCCAATTTCCACTCTAATGATACACAATCACAGAGAGGTATAATTTCTTTGCATCCTGCTTAATTAGAAAACAAAACCACTCTCATCCCTATCATTTCAAATGGTAGGTTTTATGTGGCAGTGATCCATTGGGTATTATTCAGTGAAATGCTGAAAAAACATTACACAAGTACTGAAAATTATACACAGGTGTTAATACTGAGGAAAGAAGCCTGCTCGATGTAATTGCATAATTTAAAACAGGTATTAATGTTCTGATACAATGTTTGGATAAAATTCTATCCATATTATATTTTATATCATAATTCATAAACATTAAATTTTGTTGAATTTTAACTTGTCACTTTTCATTCCTAAACCATGCATAATGGTTGGATTTAATTTGATACAATCACTCTTCTGTCCTTGTCACTAAGGAATTTTTTAGTTAGAAAACTATTTTCTTCCTTAAAAATGAATTCAATTTTATTTAAGTAGTATGTGTTCAAATAATTACATTACTGCCAACTAAAAACATGTTACAAAAGTTTTCCAAATGCATGTGACGGTTGAGTAAATTAAATTACATAAAGATTATTATTTTTGTTCATTATTGCATACATTTATATGCATGAAAATACGTTGCAACTAATTTGAGAAGACATGAAAGTTGGTTGGGTTATACTCATACAGCTCAATGATCACAAAAGCCAGAAATGCATTTGGAATTCTGGAGTACTTGTTGCTTATACGGATAAGCCTCCTTACCCTTTTGACACTAAAATGAATGCCTCCATATATAAAATACATATTAAGACAGTCTGGCTAACTAACTATTCTAATGTTTAATTTGTCCCAAATGCATGTGAACAGCAGTGCAGTGCATTCATATAACAGATTTTTATTATTACCAAATTTTATATGGTGGGTTTTATATATATATATATGATAGATAGAGGTGCATGCTTTAAAATAATTGTCTGACATTCCTTAACAGAGCAGCTAGCCTATCTGAGACCACTACCTAAATTTAAATAAACTTTGTAAAATGTGTCTGTTTAGTGATTGACTTTATATAAAATTTACCATTTAAGCTATCTTTAATTTCCAATTTATTATGAGATATACAACTAAATATATACTAATTTTGCATTAGGAAAGAAAAAAACTAAATAGTAATTAAGAAGTACTCATGAACAAGCAAGAAGAGCAACTTGTCAAATTGCAGATGAATATTGGAATACCACAAAGTGTTGATAAATTAATTAATGAATTAACTGACAATATATACATCAAGGGAGCCACTATATATATGAAATTTAAAGTTTTTTTAATCTCATTCAATAATCACTTTTTCCCCCCTTGACCATGATATATATGAATGAGCAGTGGCATGGGGCTATATATCATTAGTGTTAGTTAGAGGTGGGCAATCATAATCAATTACTCATGATCTTAATTGTTCTTATTTTAGTTCTCCTAAAAGGGTTAGTTGTTTGGAATCTTGGAACAAATTTTTTGTAGCAGTGGCTACAATTAATTAATTTGATCTCCTGTGGTGCAGTTTGCAATTAATATTTATGAAGTGAATCAAAATAATATGAAATATATATGTAGTGGTACTATATATTGTGAAGACCCTATTTTGCCTTCACTCTTAATTTAATGGTATATATATATATTAGTATGTAACTACTACTTGGTACTTTAATTAATTAAGGCATTAATTAATTGAGATTTTAGTTGGTAGGTTAATTAGATAAACACTCACATGTATGTTCTAATGTAAATGAGCTGTTATAAGTTCTGAAGTCTTTAATTCAGACAAGAACTTATTGTTTTTGGAATTTATGTATAGTTGTGAGATTAATTTAGTAACAATAATTTAACCTAAAATCCGATTTTTTTAAAGCCTAAAACTTAAAAAACCAATTTATTAATTTCAAAATTAATAAAAAATAATTGAATTTATTTTTTTTTCCCAAGTTCATATGCTCTATATATATAATTCAATTTTTGAAATTAGGGAAAAAAACCATATACACACAATTAATAAATAAATACGGTTGCATATCCAAATTTGGTCAATTGACTATGGAATTATATTTCATTCCACCCCATTTGACTTTGCATTATTTGAAACATTGCCCTTCAATGCCCTATACACATAGCTATTTCAATTGTTGTAATGACAGGATAATGCCCTTCTAAAATCAGAAAAGTTTCATATATCTGATTTTACGTAAAATATATAATTTTTCTAATATATGAGAGATTTTCTAAAATAAACAATATATTCCATCATAAATTGAACAATTAAGTTTCTATTATTATCTCTGTGAGAATATTCCTAGCCAGTTTATGCAATCTTATCAATTCACTTCTTAGTTAATTAATTAGTAAAATAAGATATATGGGAAGAAAATATTTTAAACAAGAATAATTAAGTTGATACAATAATTATCAAGCTAAACATAATCCCATTTCACATCCATCTTTTCCATTAAACCAACAAAGCATGATATACTAAACTTGCACCAAATGTTAAGCATAACATTTGGAGGTTGCAGTTGCAAGTTTCCTGGTAATATAACACCATGTAAATAAATACCACATCCTACAATGCCAGATAATCAAGCTTCCATCCTATCTGTCCCCCCTCCCCCCCTCTCTTACATAATAATTGACATGTCATTGCCACTATCCAATTCTCTGCACAAACCTTTATAAGCAATTCAGTGGTGCAGAATTGAAACAACAGAATTAAGCAACACATCCAACTCAAGTCTCTTTCATCACTTCTTCACCAGAAATCAAGAGACAACCATTAATTCATCCCTATAAACCAAATTTTATCAGCAAGTGTAAACTAAACAGAGAGTACTGAGAGGGTTACAATGGGTACTGCCATGTTCTTGCTTGGAGTATTTGTTGCTACAGCATTTCTGTTTGCCAGTACATCTGCTTTTACTGTTCCTAATACAATAGCCTTTGAGGAGGGGTTCTCGCGGCTCTTCGGTGACGACAACCTCGTCGTCTCGCAGCCCGACCACAGGAGCGTCAGCCTCACCCTCAATCGCTACACCGGTAATTATACAAACTCATCAAACATATGTATCATTTGTCTGTTGAATTCTTATCCTTTTTTGCTGGTAATATTCTTGATGTTCATGATTTTAAGTTTTTAACTGATTGTGTGTGTGTGTTGAACATGCAGGGTCTGGATTCATTTCTTCTCAGGCGTACCACAGCGGGTTCTTTAGCGCCTCCATGAAGCTTCCGAAAGGACACTCCGCCGGCGTCGTCGTCGCATTTTATGTGAGTTATATATATCTATTGAACAATTCTATAATTAACCTTGATTAATTTGAATGCTAATCATAATATTGATTAACAATAATCTCTTTGTGATTTTAATTGTTTTTGTGTCTTGGATAAGAATAAGATGATTTATTAATTCATCATGCAGTTAGTTGAGGTTCAAATGTTTTGTTGGGGTTTTTTTTTTATCTGTAGTATGTATGTATGCACATGCAAGGAATAAAACTATGCATAAATTAAAAGCATAATTGGCTGTCGGAATGTTTGTTCGTATTTTCTAAACAATTCAATATTCTTCATTATATTATTCATAGTTCAAACTGGTACTTATAATTTTTTTTTTTTTTTTTTGAAGAAAGTGGAATACTCCACCACCAGTTTCATTGAAACTTTTTTTTAAAGAAACTGGTACTTATAATTAAAATATGTATATATAGGAATTGAAAATTGTAGTATTATATATATTTAATTCGTATTAACTAATTGAAGCCTGCTAATTAATCATATGGGTACAAAACTATTAACTTTTTGATATAAAGTTCATATATATGTACTGCACTGCAGTTAAACAAGTATCTTTTATAACTGTTAACAATTAACATATTACATTATTGATTAACGAAGCAACAATTTTGCATCATATATGCAGCTTTCAAATGGGGATTTATACGAGAAGACTCACGATGAGTTAGATTTCGAGTTCCTTGGCAACAGAAAGGGCAGGGAATGGCGGATCCAGACCAACGTCTACGGCAACGGCAGCACCGACCGCGGCCGTGAGGAGCGGTATCTTCTGCCGTTCGATCCTTCGGAGGCGTTCCACCGATACTCCATCCTCTGGACTGCAAGTCACATCATGTACGTATGTTTCGTTCCGAAAACGAGCTGTTTCGTTTTCGTTTTGTTTCGTTAAAAATTATTTCATTGTTGTTTGTTTGAGACGATACGAAACGAACGAATGAAAATAATCGTTTAACAGTAGTATTTTACTTACTATCATTTTGATCTTTTTGCTTTCTTTCAGATTTTACATCGACAATGTTCCGATAAGGGAAGTGAGCCGCAACGAGGCGATGGGTCTCGACTACCCGTCGAAGCCGATGTACCTCTATGCGACCATCTGGGACGGCTCGGCATGGGCCACTGACCATGGCAAGTACAAGACCAACTACAAGTACTCCCCGTTCATCGCAGAATTCACCGACTTGGTCCTTGTCGGTTGTCCCGCCACTGCAACGGACTGCACGGCTCCAGACCTCGAGCTTGCTACAGCTGATTACAACATCATGACGCTCCCGAAACGCTCAGCCATGCGGCGGTTCAGGGAGCGCTACATGACGTATACGGTTTGCTATGATGTTATCAGGTACCCGACAACGTTTCCGGAGTGCGAGCTCGATTCGTCCGAGCGACAGACGTTCTCGGACTGGGGCGAGTCCAAGATCGTCATGCCGCCCAAACCCCGGTCCCGGTCTAAACGCCGGGCCCGGGACGCCGGTAATGTTGGCCAAAGGGTGTTTTAGGAATATGTAGGAATTACATTATATATATGTTAAATAATTGATTTATATATATATATTTTTGTAATTATTGGGTTAGTTATGTATGTGAATTATGTGATATCATATCATATATATATATAATATAAGAGTGGATGCATGTGACTAGGAATATGGTTGGTGGTTTTTTTTTTTTAAAATTTTTTTCATTTGTTTTTTTTTGGGTTTTAGTATTGAGGATTAGGTTTTGTAGTTGAGTGGTCAATTATTCTTTGAATCTTTTTTTTTTTCTTTTGAGGTGGGTCTGCTAGGTTGACAATCTATTCTTTTTTTTTGTGATACATTTATATGGAGAATAACATAAATAAAAGGTAATAATTAATTGTTGAATTTTTTGTTGATCACTTGTTTTTGTTGAAGTTTGATATTCACATGCAGTAGATACTTTCTCAAGAAAGAAATTAAGAAATACGTCCAATTTGTTATAGAGTATGATATTCATAGTACATAAATAGTACATAATATATCTATTATTACCACCAAAAAAAAAAAAAAATGATGTCCAGCTTGAGACTCTGGCCAAAAGAATTCTGAAAAGAGATTTATCTGTGTTATATTGGACACAATTTTTCTCTGTCAAAATCTTATGCATATTCTTTTAGATTTGTTAATATATGGATGTTCACCTGAGCTTTAACAATAAGAACAGAGGTCCGGTCAATGCTTGTTCTGTTGTGCATATTCTGCACTGTCAAGTTATTTTTTTGAGATAAAGATGAGGGTCAAACCACTCAAATTTAAATGTCTATAAAGACCCCCCATCCAGGTTTCGAACCCGCGACCTCCACACGGAGAGCGTTGCCCTTAGCCACTAGACCAGAGGCTGGTTCTTGCACTGTTAGGTTATTAAGATAGACTTGGGATCACATGCTTTTCTTGAACGGATGGTTGAGAAACACTGAAGTACGTCGAGATTCGTGCAGAAAACGCCAAGTACGTTGAGATCCGTGCGGCAACCTATCCCGACCGTCCGATCGAAAAAACAGATTCTACTTTTCTTTTCAGAAAAGGAGCAGATTCTTATCCACAGAGGTGGGTCATATCTAGTGTCCTCAAAATATGTATCTACATGTCCACATTGTTACAAAATTTGAGTTAAGTGTTACAAAATTTGAGATAAGAGTTACCAATTTAATGTATGTGTGGACGCGTGGATAGTTAAAATGAGAACGCTTAGAAAATTCCTTGTTATTAAGCTTATTGGGCATAGTACAATATATATATATTTTTTTTGATAAAAGGCATTGTACAATATAATTGAATACAAGTAACATTACTGGGCTGGACTGCTGGAGCTTATTTATTTTGGGCTGTGTTGCACTGCTACAAAATATCCTTCATAGATATCACTTACAAAATGTCTCATCATATATGTTGTGCTATCTAAACAAAATTAACAGTTTAGTTTAAACAGGAATATCCTTACTCCTAATAAAAAGAGATTAGATTTTTTGACATGAAAGTTCTATCTTCCCTAAGAAATAAATCTCAGCCGTTGATTGTTTACTCAGATCGATAATCACCGTTGACGTACTTTAATGTCTCAATCCATTAAAACTGAAGGCCCATATCAATTTTTCTCAATTTAAGGCCCATTACATATTCTTTTAAATTAAATTTATTATAAGAAATAACAATTAATATTTTTACTAGTCTTAAAATTAAAAATAAATTTACCTGGTGTGAACTTGTGCCAAATGCCCAAGGCTGTTTCTTCCGTTCAACTCTCTCTCAAATCTATCTATGGCTCTCTGAGTCTCTCTGCACTCAGGAATTCAAGCAACCAACTTGGTTAAGTAATTTCCAAGAAGTGGAATTTCCTTGATTAATTTCTTCTCCTTGGACTTTTAGGATAATTTGGTACACTACATTTGCTTTCTGCTGAAATTAATTAACAAAGGTCTTCTTCTTTGTACAATAGATTTTCACACTTGCCTGGTATATATTCCAATCTGTGAGGATGATTAATTAATTACCAGATCTTTGTCTGCTGCTGCATCAAGCAAGTTCATCAGAAGAATGTAATTTTGGGTTTTGCCCCCAGCATCAATGAGGATGATTTCAACTAATTATATTTCCTTCTCTCTCTCTCTTTTTTTTCTTTATTATTTCTGGAATAGTGTATATTTTCTGTTTTTGTAACAAGTACTAGGAGATTGTATACATTAATATTGGGGAACCCTTTTGGCAATTGTTCATATTAATTGTCAGGAACTGAAGTGCCAAGATATTTGCCAGCACTTGATCAGGGGGACACAGGTGTGGTTCAGTTATGAAATTGATGAATAAAAAGGTAAGATGTTTTTGTTGAAAAACAATTGGTAACCTGGAGACTAATCACTGGAGTGATATATATGATACATCTCTGTCTTGGTATGAATGTTTTTGAAGTTTTGCTAAAAGTCTTATATATTCTTTGAGACTTTGCCACAACAATTACATCTTTTGGTCAATTGGTGGTGTTTCTAATTTCATTTAATTTTTAGCTCTTGATTGTTTGTATGCAAGGATTAATATATTATATGATATAACTCGTTTAATTCATATATATACTAGAATATAAGCTCTGTAATATTGGATCCTGTAATTAAGTATTTTTCTGCATTTTATTCTATAATATACTGTTATTATCTTCTCTTCTATCACAGTAGGTTCTCCATCAGTTGCACAAGTTATTCAGAAAAAAAGAACGTGTCAGTACATATATATATGCTGATGGGAATTGCAATGCAAATAATTTGCATATTGGAATGGGATATTTTTGTAAATATCAATTGCAATAATGTTTACAAATTATGAGACTGAAAGATGCTTACATGAGTTTCTGCCTAGTCTATTGCTGCCTACAACTGATTTACCAAACTTGATTATATTTTCTACATAAGGTCACTCTGGTTGTTAAGGAAAAAAAAGGAAAAAAACAAAACAAAGTTGACCAAAACCACAAACACAAACTTCATCTTAATTAATTTGCATAATTACAATTACCAGGTCTCTATAACTCAACCACAAATTATTAAACTTGTAAATACAACTATATATATATACCTATATGAAGTCATAGTTGAGTTGGTAGAATATGAAAGCAACCATAACAACCTTTATTACTTTATGTGGCCCAAAGCATACCATAGTCCACAAGTTGTTTGACCCATCCAAACCAAAAAAAACCCCCTAATTGTAGAATATTACCTTAAAAAAGTGACATGCTTTGTTTTGACTACTCACAGACAAAGTTGGGTTTTTTTCCTAACCCCTTTGAACAGGAGTCTCCAGCACTAAAACTTTAATTTTGTACACAAATTCAACCTTTTAGTTTAGAAAAAAAAAAGAAGAATAAATTATCAAAAAGGAAAAAAAAATGTAAAATATGAAATGTTCAGCCCCAAGAAATACTCTGGATAAAAAAAAAACTACAATACTCTGGATAAAAAAAAAAAACTATATATGGAAACTTGTTTTATGTTAATTTTTCTATTTTTTTTTTCATTCTGAACTTTTTTTTTTTTTTGGGTAAAATTATACATCATTGTCTAGAAAATAATCTTAAAGTCATCGAAATTAAAATCTCTAATTAGAAAGGGATCTATTGTATGATCATTGGCATCCTGCATCAACTCTCCCTCCAACTGTTTCAACCAATCTGCTACCTCACATGATCCACTGCTCAATTCCTGCCTCTCCTTCGGCTCGACATCGTTCCAAAGCTCGGGTTCGATGAGCACGTTCGCGATGTCGAATGGGTCCTTTTCGGCATCTTCGAACGAGTTGATGGCGTCGGAGAAAGTGAAGGTCGAGATGGAGTCAGAATCCGAACATACCGGTTTGTGATCGGCGAATTTATTAGGTTGTTGTTGATCGCCTTGGCTCGAGGTTGAACCGTCATCCATCAGAAAGCTAGAGATATCCACATCGTTTTCGACCGGAATCTCGATTGTTTCCTGTGCAAGGCTCAGGGAATCTGTTGTTGTTGTAGCTTCATTATCTCTCGGCTTTTGTTCTCTCGGTTCCAACCGTTTCTTCAGATGAGTGTTCCACACATTCTTGATCTCGTTGTCGGTTCTACCCGGTAAGCACGACGCAATCTTTGACCACCTAAAAAAACAATGAAAACTTGAATAAGTATGCATGATTCAATCAAGAAACTGTCAAAAATAAAACCAAGAAACTATACAGAAATTAGTATGTTTCATACTTGTTGCCAAGCTTGTTATGTAGTTTTATGATGGTTTCTTCTTCCTCTTCGGTGAAGTTGCCGCGCTTTATATCGGGTCGGAGGTAGTTAATCCATCTTAGACGACAGCTCTTGCCGCAACGCTTCAAACCTATCGAAATTGCGCAAATTCATAGTGATCAATAAAATCAATTAATCCAGACAGTAATATCTAAATCTGATATTACAAAGCTATATATATATATAAATTCAAAATTATAAACAAACCTGCGAGCTTCGGAAGAGCACGCCAGTTACTGTGACCGTACTTCTGGATGTAGGTGATGAGCCGGAAATCCTCCTGCGGCGTCCACGCGCCTTTGTTCAGGCCGACTTTCGAGCAGCATGGAGCTCTTCCCATCTTCCTAGCTAGCAATCTATCTATCTATGGCCCCTTCTACAACAGAAGCATATATATGTATATGTATGTATATATATGTCACACACTGTTATAAGATGGATATATAGTTATCAGTTGGCGTGTGAGTATATATATATATACAAGTGCTCCCCTTGAGATTGTGGCAAGCAATATATATATAAGAAGCACCTAAAGAGGGACCTGCTTATATATATGTGTGTGTGTCATGAATATGAGATGAATTTTTCAAAGGAGTGGGGTACCAAAGTTTATGAAAGATATATAGATAAATAAATAAATTTCACTGGTTATCTCTGGGGGCCTAGCTACAATATATAGATATATATATATATATATATAGATTCGCTCCTTACCAAACTCTATATATAATTATATATATGTAGTGTATAAGATGACATTTTTAAGGAATTAAAGGCTCTCTACCAATAATATATTTTGCATGCTGCATGTATGCCTTTGGACTTGATTAATGATATATTTATATATATAGAAGATGAATTATATATATGTAATGTGTGCTCTTTATCTTTAGTAGTATGCATGATAACTGATGATATATATATATAATTCTCATTAGTATAGTGATCATGATAACATTCTTTTTTTTCTCTAAAATGACACATGGTGCTATTGCACAAGACCCTAGCTAAAGTGCAATTAATGATAAGGTTTGTTGGTGCATGGTTTCTGTATAACTTTTGTAACAATTTCAAAATTAATGTTTTGAAAAAAAAGTTTCAAAATTAAAGAGTGCAATCTTTGAAAAAATCATGTATTTTTTAAGATGAATAAATTAATTTTCTTATTTATTATTATTTGGGATGAAGAAACTTTCCTTTTTGGATATGGAGCTTAATTAAATTTTATTGACCGTCTTTCGAAATTGCTTGTTCAACTACGTACGCATCAAAATTTCGATAATGAGTCTTAAAAATATTAAAAGAAAAATATATATATACATATTTAATTATGAACATAAACAATTTGATGATTTAATTTAAAATTTTCACAAATAAGTTTAATTATTTGATGGTCCATAAAATTAAGCTCTTCAAGGTTGATGAAATCAATTGCGATGGTCGGATTTAATATTTTCTTAGGACATCAAATGACATTTAAATTAATTGCAAGAAATTAAAGCAAAATTAATATATTTTCATGTTAAAAAGTATATATATTTTTCTATGTCTAAAATTATCTCAAGATTTTTTGTCACTGTTGTCAAAAAAATTAACCACTATCAAGTACTGATCCCCTTATCTAGTTTTAAGTAGAAAAGTGCAGGCACTTCTTGTCATTGTAATACAAGTACATAATTTCATTGCCTTAGTTAGTTAATTATTACCAAACTAGCTAATCTTTCTTTGCTTCTCAATTAATTAGCTAATTGATGGCTTAATTAGGACCTCAATTAATCTGGCAGGCACTATTCAATGAAACTTGAGAGAAACCTACTTTACACCTGTTTTAGAGTGAGATAAAGATACTTTTCTAAAGCTAATAACAATAGGCTAACTAATCTATTTCTAATGAGATGTCCAAGTCATAACTAATGACAGCGCTAATTGCATCTATATATCCTTTTTTTTTTCCCCTTTTTTTGGGTTCAAAGTTCCCATGCCGATCGATCAATTCGTTGGTAGGTTGAATTGCACTTGTACATATATTTGCAATTACAGTTGTTGGAGGTTATGGAATTTGAGTGTAATCCGAGTTAACTAACGAAATTAATTAAGTAATTAACAATTGTTAATTTTAGGAACAAAAAATAGCAAAAATTAATTAATTGGATATTTTTGAGAATGCATATATATATATATATATATATTATATGTCATTATTACTTGACACTTAATTATATCACTAATGCTCAGAGTGACCTGGTCAAATCCAAAATTGATTTTCCATTCATTTATATTTATCTTAATTAACTTCACATCACTTGGTTTTCACAGAATTAAGTATGATATATATATATAATCTTAATCCTTTAATTTCTACGTGCTACCAAACAATTTTGATAATGTGCGTAACATACACATACAGTCTAAGGAAAGTCCATCAAACCCAATTATTTTGGTCACCTGTCCAAATATGTATCATGTATGTAATTTAATGGAACATTAATTTACTATATTGGGGCAGGATCCTTAATATATATAAACCGGGTGTAGGTACAGAACTTTTGAATTTTGTTTTATTGTCAATGATAAGCTTTACATATTGTGGGTAGATTTATTGGTTTTAAATGGGGCTAATTTCATTAATGTTAACATAACTTAATAATTATTTAGTTAAAGATTTTCTTTTTTTTTTTCAAAGCAAATTTATTTTAACTTCACCATCTTCAAAACTCACAAACCGATATTCAAGTACCAAATATAATTGAACCAACACATTTTACATATCGAAATACGGACCAATACCAATTTTATTGTTTTTAGAATTTTCTAACTATTTTTTTAAAGGCTTTTGAAAGATAACCAAAAAATATAATAAAATAATCCATTTGGATGTCAAAAAGCACCAATATTTAAAGAATCTAAAAAAGTTAAAAAGTTTCTAAATTATAAAATTCGTTTGCAAGATATTATAGATTGTGTTGGAAAAATCGGATTCACCATTTGACCTTACGATATGAGATTTGAAGTCGAAACAAAGGGTATTTTAAAATTACTTTAAAAAAAAGATATAATTTATACCCAACATTGGGGGTGTAGATAGGAAGGCAATTATTTCATAATTGGTTCTAAAACATATATATATAATGATTTAATTTCATTTCTTTTAACTTAAGCATATATCATTGGTTATTTCATGAAAGACTATTAAATTTTGAATGTTGTGAATTCAAATGCATGGTCTTAATTATATGAGACAATGATTTATTCTTTTAATTAAATTGCCTAAAATTTCGAAATAGGATAGACTTTTAAGTTCATAGCATGTCTAGGATGTTGAATTTATAAATATCCTTGTAATTAATTATTAATTTAATTAAGAAATCGTTTTCAAAGTAATTAAATGCGAAGCTAATTATGCATTATGATGAGGGATACCCTATAAAAAATGTGCTTACACATTGTATTGCTAGCTTTAGTGGTTGGGTTGAGTTGACTCCATATTATCATTATGTTTTATCACCTTTTTATTTATTTTTAATCTGTACACAATAAAATAGTTCAAGCAATCTTATTTATAAATTTCCAGTTGTTTTAATGTATATATTTTGAATCCGCAATCTTTCATACATAAAGCAAGTTAATCTAGTTCACAATTGGCAGCTGCTGCAAATTTAATTCTGAGCTAGAAGTGGGAAATAATTACATTAAAAGTTAATTAATTTTAGCACTTAATTATATTAAAAATTAACATATATAATGGCGAACAGTCTTGTCGGCCTGTATACATTAATCATCATAACAAAGAATTTTGTTTTTTAAAAAATGAAATCATACTTTTGCATGTAAAATGAATTGAGAATACACCCTTTATAATAATAATTATAAAAAATAATGATAATTTTCCGTGTATAATGTCATGCAAATCCCCAATTAATTCAATAAATATTCGTCATATATATATATATATATCAAGCACTTAATTAAAGGTAAAGGTTTCAACATAAGTACATAGGACCCTCTATAATCAATCAAGCACCATAATTAAGTGCATTAATTATACATAATCCAAAATCAATGTTTATACATAACATATATAACTGGGGGAATTCAGATCGGCTGTTATTCCAAAAAGAAAAACAGGACCCGTTATTCTATTGTGGACTGTTGGATCAAAATCAACGGATCAGATCTAGTTGAAAAAGACCTCCTAAAATCTAAAGTGGGCCGATCGGATCCGTCCATTCTGATCTAACGGCCCACAATGGAATAACAGGGTCCTGTTTTTCTTTGAGAATAACAGCAGATACGGACTCATAACTGGGGTACGTATACGTTGCTCAACGAATGAACAACGTCCGTTTATTATTGCAACTTTACCTAGTATTTCACCTAACATAGCAAGTAACTAACATGTACCATATATATATATTTCACTTCACCCACCTATTGACTTACTTCTTATCTCATATTCTCATATATGTGTATTATATAATGCCACCTGTGTAGTGTAGAGGCTATATTGCTAGGGAACATATATAAGAGTTTGGAGCCAACTTTATAACTGTGAATAATTTGTCAATTTCTCTAGCTAGGTTATAACAAGTATTTCACTTTTTTTTCTCTAAGTTATTGACTTATTATTTTATTAATATTGTATAGTTGTTATTAAAAAAATCCGAAATAAATACTTTAAAATCTCCAAAAATGAAAAAAATTTGCATGCTATAAGATTTTGATATAAAGAATTTATTGAACCATATAAATCAAAATTTGGATATGATTTGATATGTTTTTTGTATTAAGCTCACGGGAGGCCCCCGTGAGCTTATTAAGAGCACCATAGTTGCACTCTATTATTATTATTATTATTATTATTTCATTTCTCACTTTAAGGCAGTCACTTAAATGGGGGTCAAAATTGACCATCATATGGAGAAACCTTTCCAAAATTTTGTCTGCTTTTATACCAAAGAACTAACTAAAGTGTGCATGCATGGCTTGAAAATCTTGACTCTTTTTAATTAATTGAGCTCCATGTAGATGTATGTCTTTTCTGTGAGTTGCATGAACATGATGAATACCTTGTGAATAAATAATAATTGAAGAAAACTAAAAAGACAGTACAAGCATTCACACAATAAGAAGAGATTAACCTTAATTAAGAAAACAAAACACTATATAGTTGGTCCCCAGCTCCACACCAAAAATCTAACGTATGTTGACTATATTGCCAGTTTTGGTCCTAAGCATGATCTCACTCTCGTCATGCAAATCAATTAACGACACCTTTTAGCTAGTAATTAACTAATTATAGTTTGTTTGCATATGACTTTTTAAATTAGTAGTACGTTTTGATAATTAAAGCGGAGCAATAATTTTAGTTACCAGTAATGTGAAAAAAATTTGTTAATACTAGATCACTGAAGCCCCGAAAAGTGGTATTAAATAAATAACTAAGAATTTTATAAAATTTGAAGTATGTATATTAAACAAAACTTGAACAAAATTTACAAATTTTTAATGTAATTAAATAATAATAATGTAATAATTTATAAATAAGAATATATATAAATGTTGGACCATTTTAAGGGTTAAAATTTGTTTTAGACATATCATATTAATCTTATTTAATAAGGAGAGAAAAAAAATATATAAGCCATTGGATCAAAGTACATGAAGAGTTTTAAACAAAATCAATGGTAAATAAAACTGATGATGTGACATAGTTGAGGTGATTGAAAATTTACTACTTTTTATGGAGTATTATAGATTTCGCTTTGATGTAAAATTGTTTATATTGATGAGCGTATACGTTCAGGGTAACACTACTTTTATTTGTTGAATTATACTTATAAATTTAGATACAGTTAAAGAGAGTATATCTAACTCAAAAATATCTTAACCATCTCTAAATCTCAATTTATGGTGCACAATAAATTATTTATATTAAAATATCTTAGAATACAAAATATTTTTATTTTTAAGAATTTTGAAATATTTGTTTGAGATATTTTAAGGTAGTTTCAAAACAATAATAAAATAATCAATGATTATATGCAAAACTATGTCATTTTAAAAAATCTCAAACAAATATTTAAACAACTCCAAAAATGAAAAAAAATTGTATCCTATGAGATTTTGATATAAAGAACATAGTGAGCACCATAAATTGAGATTTGGAGATGATTAAGTACATTTTTAAGTTAAAAGTACAGAAGACCTCCGTGCTCTTAGGAGCACCGTAAATTTACTCTAGTTAAATAATTATATGTCAACAATAAACCCCAATTTTATTTAATGTTTTTAACCGAAGAATACTAATTGTGCAAGAATGATTTTTGCAGACAAAAATTACATATCCAACACACTTCAATGTCGGTTAATATAATGTGTATGAAATAGGCGACACAACTGGAGTCCTTTTCTTTCTTTCTTTATCAGAGTACAACACCAGTAATTGCTTACAAATCAAATTACGTTTTACAATTTCAAATTTGATAATAATTTCATGCCCTTTAATTCGCTTATTTATGTCTCAGAAAGGGATATATATGCCTTTCATTTCAAAGGGCCATTGATACATTTTGGTGCATTTTATTTGGCTGATATTATGGGGTCCATGTGATGGTGAGAAAGGAAAATTATAAATTACCCCTCACATTATACGATGAGTTGGCAAAAATTTACAAAAATATACCGAATTTTTAAGAAAATTTACAAAATAACCCTACCTTGAAAAAATATTTACAAAAATGCCCTAAAAATTTTACAAAAATATACCTCCGACTCTCAAAATTTTACAAGAATGACCCTCCGACTCACATGCCACCTCATCACAGAATTGGGGGGGGGGGGGGGGGGGGGGGGGGCAAAGTTTGTGGCATAGTATCACTGTCGGGTGAGAAAATAAGGGCGATGACAATGAATCTACGGCGGTGCATTGCTTAGTTCCCACAGCATTCACATACATTTCACAAATTGTGGTGTAGAATATATGGGATGTATGTATGTGGGGCAATGGTTAAATGGATGTGGAAGAGACCAATAATGACAGAGATTCATTCATTGTTTCTTGAAGTGAAGTGACTAAAATGATTTGGTGGAATAAACATATTAAGAGTTCAATGTTTTTTTGATTTCTTAAAATATCTTATTAATAGTAAAAAAAATGTAGAATTTGAGTGAAATTATTTTAGTAAGGACATATATAAGACATTGTGTACAATTAATTGTGAGATTTTTTTTGTGGAAGCCCTTGATTGGCTTCACAGATATTATATCTTCTTCCTTTGGATCATAGAATTTGTTTTACACATTTTAATTATTTGGCTCTTGATTTTTTTAAAAATATCTTATTAATAGTAAACAAATTCTAAAAAATGCCAAATTAATTGTTGTTAATTTGAGCTCCATAAAACATTGTGTAATGGAATTTGGCATGATCATATATAAAGATTCCCAGAGACGTGTGCAATCGTAAAATTGCAACTTAATTGTCATTAATTGTCTGTGTCTTTTACTCTCTTAATTTCTCTCTTGATCATCTCTTCTCATTATTTTCTTGATATATTGACTTGTTGCATTCTTGCGATTGTCAAGTATTGAATTAAATTACTTGTGGTTAATTAATTGCTTTGAATTTTTTTTATAAATAATTAGTTGTTGATGAGTAATTAATTTGTTCTATGAATAATAAGCAAAATATAATATATAGCTTATGAATTGGAGCAAGGACCCACAATATATATCTATGCATAATTAAGAAAAATATATAAAAAAAGGGTACTTAATTAATGCTTATATATATATTTTTTATCGGATTAATATTTTTAATTTTATCCCTATTTATTAGTGATAAATATATAATTTGTAATATTGTTATATATGTTGGTGACCTCATAACGCGATTTTGATTCTGAAAATTAATTACAGCTGGTTTGAACTTTGAACATCAACATATAATATATAAATTATTAATCAAGAAATCCAAATTTACAATAGGCCATTTGACAAGCTTTGACCGGGTATATGTGATATATAATTTATATTTAAGTTATATAAGTTTGGTTGAAAACTTGAAATCGAAGCATAATATATATTGAACCTTTAAATATATACTTGTTCATGACAAGCAACTAGTGATGCATGCCAACCCAGTAAATAAATTTAAAGCGTATATATAGTGCAGCTGGGTCACCATCCATGTCCATGTCAATTTATAAGGTATCTTGGTATATACAATTAATGCTTTATTTTCACCGACTTAATTGTTAGGAACTTAGGGTAGTTTTTAAACATTTTTCCCCTAACAAAATGCATGAATTAAAATGACAAGTCCTTTTAACCTAAACTTCAAGCTATAAAATTAAGTACATATTTTTTTTTCCATTAATTCGGGTTTTGACTTGTATTTACATATATATATTAGAGGTTTTAATTATATGATATTCCCATACTAAAGTCCGCGTGACCAATTCAAGTCATCTTGATGTATATATAATATAATATACATATTAAAATTTTGTGGCATGCCAACTTTTTTCTTTCGTTTTTTTTTTTTTTCAAATTTATTATAGACTATCCTATAAGTTGATGACAGCTGCCGTACGTCATCTTCTCTAAAAAAATTACATGATGCTAGAATTTGTACATTCATATATATATAATTATTATATGCAATGGTTAAGCAATTTGGACCAGTCGTACGTTCAAATTTTTATATATGTTTTGCTATAGGGAGACATTTCAATGAATTAATGCAATAATAAGGCACCAATATATATAATACTACTGTTGATTAAGTAGACTTAATTTCCCAAATTCAGTTTTCAATTCGTATGATTTAAAACACAGTCGATATATGCTGATAATAACTTTTAAATTACCTCAACTATGTATATGCATATGCCACATGTATTGTCAATATTATTTTTCATTGATTTTGTTGGAATCTTTTCACTTACTTTGATTCATGAATTATATGTCTTATCTTATCTTTCCTCATTAAAAAAGATATATATATATATATATATATATATATATATATATATAATATTTATATAAGATAATATTTAACCCTAAAATGTTCCAACTGATGCACCGCATTTATATATGCATTTTACCAGACTTGCATTAGTATTTTGGCCTAAAATTCCTAAGTTTAATTGCATTTAGGTAGTAAGATGTCTAGATTCCAGTTACTTCTTTACTTTTGTCCAAATTTCAGGTCAATTGGGCTTTTGGAGCCAATTGGACGCGAATCAGAGCCTTAGACGACAAGTCGGAATTGGAACGAACCTCCTGCTGTCCGCAGGACCCTTCCTGCTGTCAGCAGGACCCTTCCTGCGTCTAGCAGACAGAGGTTACAGCAAGTTCAACCTTCCAATCGGCGCTGAAAACTTCCTGTGGAGCAGAAAAACCCACCATTTCCTTCTTCCTGCGGTTCGCAGGCTCGTGCCTGCGGTCCGCAGGGAGGTTACTGCACTGCAGTTTTCTATTTTCTGGCGCTCTGCCTATATAAGGCGGTCATTGGGACGGTTCCAGACATCGACACACATATTTTCACGCCCTTTCATTGCATTTTCACAACCAGAGGGCAGAGGAAAGAGGAGAGAAGGCCGTTCATTATTCTTCGAAGCGGATTTGAGAGAATTCTCGCGCGGGAGTGAAGATCGTGTCGACTCGAGTTCTTCTTCGGTTCTTTTGCATCATGATTTCTTTCAGTTCTTTGTTTTCTTTGTTTTCTTGTGTCATGAGTGAGTAGATCTATCTGTTCTTAGGGTTTGAATGATGATGATTGTGTCGACAGATTGACTGTATGTTTGGATTTATGTCGTTTTCATGATCACTTGAGATTTGCTTTCTAACGTGTTTGCATTCTGTTTGATTCGATTGATAAACCTGTAGGTTGTGGCCAGACCTAGTTGGTTAATGTAGTATCTTTTGACCAGATTTGATTGCTTGCACATCCTTGGTTGATATTGTATCCGAAAGTACCCATTAGGCGAAACTGCGGTTTGACTAACCTTAAACCGGACCATAGAACCATAGTGACATGATCGTAGTTTATATCGTATTCTACGGATTTTGATTCAGTTTAGAACTGTTATTAGGACCAACAGTGAGAATTGTTGTAATTGTACTAGAACTGAATTGATAAGGAATCGACGACATCAGTCGAAACACAACCAGAACCAAAACTGCTCTCGGTTCTTCTTCTTGCGATCCGCAGTTAGTTACCAGGAGTGTAAGACAGTAGTTGTGGATCGCCTGATGGTTACAGGGACACTTGTGATCCGCAGACAGTCCTATAACTGCTAAATAACCACCTCCTGAGGTCCGCAAGAGATATCTTGCGGAACGCAGGCAGTCAATCCGAGACCAATCTGATTCTGCCAACCCTGAGAACGCCTTTAACTAATTGTCTTTTCAGTTATTTACTTGTTTTAGTCCTGTTTTACTTGTTTGTCAACCAACCCTGTTAAAACCCCCCAACAATTCCCTCTTTAATCCAAATTCTCTTAGGGTTTAGAGGTAGAGTAAAGTAAAATCTGGTGTTAACTCCGTCCCTGAGGATTCGACCCTCAAATACTCAACGAGATCGTACGCTTGCGATCGAGTCGTTTATAGAGGTTTAAAAGCCTATACCCGTTCGCGCGGTCACCATTTATGTCTATTATTTATAAAAGAGGAGGGATCCATTGACAATGCCTATGTTGACAATCTTGACAATATCAACTTTAAAAAATTTGAATAAAATCATATAAACTTTTAAAAATGAAAAAAAGTTGATGGATGTATTATTTAACTAAGAGATTGATAGTGTTTCAAATTTCAATCAATTTAGACATTGTTTGATGGCTTATCAAAATTTCATACATTTTTTTACGGTTGTCATTTAACGGATCTTTAAAAAGCTATCAAACGTCACTTAAATTAAATATAAGCAGAAACATAATCAATCTATAACTTAAACAATAGTTCCGTAAACTTTTTTCTATTTTTGAGAATTTCTAACTATTTTTAAAAATTTTTGAAAATTGGGATTGTCAAGATTGTCAAAATAGACATTGTCAATGGATTCCTCCTTTTTATAAAATTATGAATTTTTTATTTTCCCTCAATTAATTTCAAACACTTTTTTTATCATATAAGTAAAAGAAATATAATCTTAAGAAGTGAATTGCATATATATATATATATATATATATATATAAAATACGGATCGTAAATACGAGATATATACCGGACTCGGGTATATATATATGAGCTTCATACAAAACAGATCAATGACAATATATAATAATAAGTCCATAACCATTGACACTTTCTTGTAAAATACTTGACCTTTTGCCGCGTCCCAATCAAAATCTCACGCTGGATTGCAATAACACGTACGATCGAATTGGATGTATAATAATAATCTATTTGTTAACATAATAACATAATAACTTTTTTATTGGTATGTGGGGATAAATATATATATCCAAGTTATCCGACAAAATATACTTCTTTATTTTTTTCATCAACTGACGTGTCGGTAACCGGGTCTTATAGCACAAGTTCTGAAGTTCACATCATACCTATATATAGTTATATACTATATGTAATATGTATAGTAAATTGGCGTGTGCATTTCATATAAAAAAATATATCTTAGTTTTCTTCATTTTTGAGGATCTAGTAATTAACGGCCGTCTCCATCTTCAAACAATATTGACAGCTTTATATATGTAGGGAGCTGATATAGAGATACCATTGTAGCTCTCGTCGTTGATACAGATAATTTGATAAGTCAATTTTATTTTGCGCTCCTGATTTATGCATGTAAATCTGTTTATTATGCAGCGAAAATTATTTTTTATGCATGTAAAACTAAGTTGCTGAGCTTAAAAACATTTAATAACTTGCATACTAAACATTTTTGTCTGCATAAAAATATATTTAATAACATCCATTCTACAACTAATACGTTGCGCGCATACTAAATAAATTTGAGTGCATAATAAATGATTTTATAACATATAGTATTTGTAAATTGTAACATGCAGTCTAAAACCAATCCACTACATACTAAATGAATCTATATGCATAATAAATAAGTTTACATGCATAATTATCTATACAGTGTGCATAAAAAAGTGTGACAGTGAAATAAAGAGAAAAAGAGGGAAGTAGTACAGTTTATCGGATGAATGGGTCATGAACCGGTTAAAATCGCGACTTGATTATTGAAAAATAAATTTGATTGGGTGAGTTGAGTTTACATGCATAATTATCAAATTTCGTTAGATAATTATTAGATATCGTTGCATAATAAAGCAAAAATGAAAATAAAATTGTTGTGCGCTATCAACGACGGGAGTTTCGTTCGTATTACCATAGCGTTTCCATATATACAAGTTTTACTGGCCATTAATAATTAAGTTGGAAAACAACTAATTTTATGCAGAAATAAGTAACTAAAAAAATGGTTACTACGTAGGATCAGCAGCAAAAAAATGATCGCGAAATTTGTATTATTCTACATTATTAATTTTATTTTTTGACACAGGATTTGCTTTCCTAAAAACGGTGTCTACAATATATATTAAAGGGAGAAGATATGAGTACCCCACCTTCAATACCCCGGTCAAATACTCCGCATTGACCAAATTCCAAATTCATTTACAGCCCAACTAATAACAATGTGTTATAAGCGCGCGCTAAACATTTCATCCTCCAAGTCTAAATACCTATAGAACAAACCCTAAATACTACCTATAACAAGTAATAATACCTACAACGCATGCGTTCTGCACATCCCAAAAAACACGTGACTATGAAAAAAAGTCAAATACCCCGTTTGACTAATATGGAAAACTAATCTTCTGCGACTAATAATATATATTATAGATGGTCTAAATATCTAGTATACAGAAGTAGTAATACCATTTCATTTTATATACAAATGTTCTTATGTGATTGTCAAAATTCAGAATTTGTAGGTAACTGTTTTTTGAAATTAATGATACTAAATAAAATACAAAATATGATAAAATTTTATTTTATTTTCAATGTCACAATACCGCATTAACACATTAATAATACTAACTAAAAAAATATATAATACACAATTTTTTCACAAATAACATATAATAATACCTAATGTTGTAGTTAATAATATAGTTGAAGTGAAGTCATAATACAAACTTTACTCTGAAACAAAGCAAAGCCTATATGTATGTGCAGTTAAAAATCATAACAACCAACCATATCACATAATAAAACCGCACAAAAACTACAAGTAATAATACCTACATTATAACAAAAGCATACATTTGTTTTGTAAACTAAAACATCATTCACAAAATAAAACTAAAAGCATTCGCACATTATTCACTCCATCTGTTTTCCTACTACAAGTTTTCTTATCTTAAGCTAAAAGAAACTCTGAACTTTCTTTGCCATAATCAAACAGCTCTAACCCTATTATTTGTGTTTCTTACATCCGTCAAAATCTTATAGGTAACAATAAGTCTTTCCTTGCTAATTTGTACTTACAAAAGAACAACAATACAACAGTTACATAATAATACAAACAATTGTTAACTAGTAATAATAAGAATAACAAACTAATAATACAAGTAAATAGAACAACTGCAGAACAATTAAACAACAATACAAACAATTATTAAGTAATAATAGTAACATTATCAAACTAATAATATTATTATTGTAATACAAAATGAATAACATACTGATACATTGAAATCAAAACATAAGAAACACATACAGAAACAACCATTAATACTTCAAGGTACAAAACCAATAATAGTTTAACATGTACGTAATAATAGTAACTCAACAAAGTAGAAATACTTTTCAAATTTAAAATAATTGACCTCAAATAATAAGTACAATTTTTTACATACAACACAAAAAACTAGTAAACTAAATGGCCCTAGCAGAAATCATGTATACAATAAGAAATAATGAAATCAAATAATAAGTGTTATTGGTTACAACTCAGTAATACTGAATTAACAAATTAACAATACATTCGAGTGTTCGGACAATTTGAACTCAAATGAGAAGAACTAGACTCAATTATTGAATTAAACTCAAATTTGAACAATTAAATGAACTTACATCGTCAAATTGATGAACAAGCGTCGAGAGGAAGGCTCGACGACGGAAAAGAGAAGCAATGGAGACAGAAGCGACGAACGAGCGTCAAGATGAAGACATGGAGATCCGCGATGGAGAGATTCGATGGAGATCCGCGATGGAAAAGAGAAGGGATGGAGATCACCAGAATAGAAGATGCGTCGCCGGAGAAGAAGGCTCGACGTCGACGCCGGAATAGGTGCCTCGTTGAAACTTGAATTTCGGTTAGAGAGAAGAGAAACGCGAGTAGAAGAGGGGAATGCCGGAATAGAAGGTTTGAAATTGAGAATGTATACGCGCTACCGCGAATTAATACGGACCGTACGATTACGGGGTACGATTACGGGGTTTTTATCCGGGAGTATAAAAAGATTATCCCTATATTAAAGACGTGACAATGTTATCGCAACTGCATGCAATGACAAGTTGACAACACGAACTAAAGCGACTTAAAAGAAGTCAATGAAGCAGATTAATTAAATCTTACAATTAATAATAATTTCATAAATGCAGCATTGTTGATGCCTCAAATTAATACTTAAAAAACTTCATGAAAATCACGAAATGATATAATAATACAAGACACATTGATTAACTTGTATTACACAAATCTTTTTTTTTTTTTTTTTACACATGTACGTCGTTGTTAATTAGGATTTAATTATATAACATCATGTTTTAATTAGATATTATTACGCACAATACTTTACGACGACATTGAATTAATGCACTACACATCATGGACACTACAACGTAACTAACATGGATTTGTTAAAATGGAGATTAAATTTATGAACTACATTGTTATCATGAAGCTAAATCAACTCATATATATATATATATATATATATAGACGACGTACGTATTTATGAACTAACATATGATTCTCATAATTTAAGTCTTTGTGTGAGCACATTTCAAAAAAACGTACAAAATCATCTCTATATTTTTATTTATTTGATTCAATATATAGATTCTTTATATTAACATCTTACTGCATATAATTTTTTTTTAATTTTAAGTTATGTTAGAGATTTTATTTAAAAGTGATACATAAAACTTGATTATTTTATTAATATTATGTATTCAATTTTAAAAAATCTTAAACATGTACTTACAAACTTTAATAAAGAAAAATTTTGTATTCAATAAAGCTTTGATATAAAGAATTTATTAATCCATTTAAATTGAAATTTAAAGGTTATTTGATATGTTTTTGAAGGTGCATGTGCTCACGGAAGGACTTCATAAACTTAAGCTCAAGATATTTTATAGTTGCGTAATTTTGAAATATACGGTATCAATTGCTTTGTTTTATTATTATTATTTTATAATTTATTTTTTTTTTACCTTTTTATAGTTTATCTAAGGCTAGATTAAAGCCGAGATTTCTGGGCCCAAAGCTCACACATCTTTTTCATCTAATTCAAATAGTGAGAAAAGGACGAGTCGGCCAGTTAAAAGAAGAAGCTATATATATATATGTTTAATTTCTACTATTGAAAGCGAAATTAATTTCTCTGAGCCTTTTGGTAGGTAACCTCATCATCTTTCTTAATACTTCTTTTTTTTCTTGGTGGAAGTTTGGTACGGATAATCTATAGGAGTTCTTTGTTCTTTTATTTTATTTTGGTACTTGATATATATATATATATATATATATGACATAATGGTGGTGTAAGCAAAACGTCTTTGTGCTCGTTTGACCTAGTCTTTGAATTTCCTTGGTGATTAGAAATCTTGGTTACTTGAAGGCCCACTTATTGGATTGATAATTTATAATTATGTACAAAGATAATTGCATTTCTACCCTTGCTTAGTTTAAGTATGAATACTTAATTTCTTCATAAATATGTAAAGCAAAATTTAATTTAAAAGCTGTTTAATTATTCTCAGAAGAATGTTAAATGGGGGCATAAATTATTTCTGATTAATAGTACTTTTCAAACATTCAAAATTAAGTTGTCATTTTTTAGTAGAAGTCAAATGAAACTATAAAATTGGGTTATCTTTTTCACTTTTATTTGACCATATAGATGGATACAATTCCAAGTAAATAATTTATTCTTCCAAACATAATATTTAGTTACTGAACATCTTTGTCTATACAGTTAGAATAGAGACATATAATTGCCAAATTAGAAGTCAAATTTAACTCCAAAATTCCATTTATTTCATTTCTGGGCTTAGCTAAAAAAAAAAAATATTATATGAAAAATGCTATGAACTATGAAGATATACATACTAAAATTGATATCAAAAATTGATTTTGGTACGTATGGATTTGAATATCTGCTCCCATTTTATATTTGGAATCATATATATTGTACTTCATTTCTTTCTCTAAAATTCTTTTATATAAAAGGCTAATGGTTGTGGTTTATTTAAAGAGGAGAGATCCCTTGACAATGTCTATATTGACAATCTTGACAATGGTACATTTGATAAATTTTAAAAAATGTTTTTTAAAAAATCTTAAAAATTGAAAAAAGTTTATAGATGTGTTCTTTAATATATAGATTGACAGTGTTTTAAATTTCAATCAATTTGAGTATCATTTGATGGCTCATCAAAATTTTGAGCTCTTTTTAATGGTTGTAATGTAAAGTGATTCTAGTAGACTATTAAAGAACACTTATATTGAATATTGTTGAAAATATAATCAATCTATAAGTTAAAAATGTAACTACAAACATTTTCCATTTTTAAGATTTTTTTTAACATATTTTTTTTCAAATTTATTATATATGCCATTGTCAAGATTGTCAATATAAACATCGTCAAGGATCCCTTTTATTTAAATAACTTGCATGAGGGTCCAAGTACACAACACTCTTGAGTTCACAAAACAAAATGGCCGGATGCTTTTGTCCTTGTTAGTTAGTTGAATATCATATTATATAGGTTAATTTAGAGAGTTATATATATATAGCGTAAGAAATAATAAGTGACACATATATATACACTGTACACACTTGATGTAGCTATAGTAAATTATATATATTTCATTTTCAAGTCAAATGTAATTAATCCTTGGTTCATTCTTTTACAAAGTAAAAAGGTTCATATAATATGAATCATTACTATCATCATCAAATCTTTAATTGTACTGTTACTTGACAAGTCTCTTATATCGGAAATTCAAGACTATATCGAGGAAGCGTCCAGAACTAGCTTCAATTTAACAATAATGAAATATAAATGCAGTTGTCAGACATGACACTCGAATCGAAAACACGTAGTTTTCTTTTTTCTTTTTTAAATAAATATGAGAATGGAGCACTAAATTTAAATGTCTATAACAATTTCTATTTTTTTTAAAATAAAAATGAAGGTCAAGCCACTCAAATTTAGTTTATAACAATTTCTATTATATATTAGGTTTTAATTCATATACAGCAAGAAGCGTCTTAATTTAGTTGTTGTTGGACAAAAAAATGGTACTTGAAAATTATGCGTAGTTTTAGTACTGTATAGACAATATAAAACCTTTTTAGTTATTATCATAATGAATAATTATTAATTTTCGCAATAGAAAAAATTTATCGATACACAGCTTTGTATATATAATGGGGAGTACTATTTTGAGGGCTCTGAATGCTATTTTGAGAGTAGATAGAGAATATTTGTTCTAAATTTCGGTTCTACCCCTCAATTAGTGACATTAATATTAACTTCAAACTGGATTTAGTTCATAGACACAAAATACAAGGCTTATTAAATTGTAGTGATAAAGAAGGATAGAATTGATTGTCCCATATAACTTTTGTGTGACATCAATTATGTAATTATTATATACTTTTACCTTGTAATTCTCAACTTCAATTAGATCGTACACATTAAATCAACAATTTAGTACCAAGAAAATATAATATTATGTACCTTATAAAAAGTTTCTAATTAATACACGAAAAGTCAAGAAGAGGACCTTCAAGCTTATAACAAACAATTTCAAGTTAATAAATGAAAGTATCAAGAATAGGACATTTAAATTAATGAAAACAATACTCCTTGAATAAAAATAAATTTAAAATAAAGAACATTTTAATTTATCACATCATTATAAAATAAAGTAAAAGAAATAAAAAAAAACACATTAAGAGAATGTTATAGCTATAAATAAGTTAGTTATGTTAAAGATCCTTAATTTATCACATCATATTTAATTTTTAATTTAAAAATATTTTTGTGATAATTGGAAAAATTATTTTTGAATAAAATTCGAAATCTAGGTATAAATTGAAAATCAAAATGATATATTAGTGAAACTTTAAGGACATGAATAAGCACTCGAAAATTTAAGGAAGTGATAACAAATTAATACTATGCATACCAATTATTATATTTAAAAGACCAATTTAATGACAATTTGTGTAATTACTTTTATTCGTAACATGTGAATTAAATATTAGGAAATTCATAAATAATACTAAAAAAGTTGCATAATATTATTAGGATGAATATTATCTCATCTAACATTACTAATATGTGTATCTCACAATTAAACATTTTTTTTTGTACTTTAATATATATCAAAAAGTTTGGTGCGAACTCGTTTCAGCTAACTTTGGACAAGTTCAAATTAATTTTTTTGGCAAGTTTCCTGGAACTGTTACCAGCACTAGAGTAATAGCTAGCCTTTCACTCAAAAAAAAAAAAAAAAAAAGCTAACTTTTCGTAATTGTCTCATTATTTATTGAGAAGAAAGAGAAGATCTTTAATAAGGGTAAGATGGGTAGCAAGATGAAAAGTATTCTCTTTGCTCTCAAAATAAGAAATCTTACCTTCAAAATAGCGAGTATGACTATTGTACTAACGTTAGCATTTCGGATCGAAATGCTAACGCCTCAAATTTTATGTTATCGTGTCCGAAATCATGATTTATGGTGCTCAATAAATTCTTTATATTAAAATATTGGGGAATACAAAAATTTTTCATTTTTAGAATTTTCTAAGTATTTGTTTTGAATTTTAGAAAAGTGCTCATAAATATTATTAAAATATTGATGTTTGTACATGCTATTTTTAAAAATACAAAACAAATACTTAGAAAAATATAAAAATAGAAAATTTTTGTATTCCCCAATATTTTCATATAAAGAATTTATTGAGCACCATAAATCGTGATTTCAAACACGATAACAACAATTTTGAGGCGTTAGCATTTCGGTCCGAAATACTAACGTTAGTATAATAGTCTAGCTCCAAAATAGCACTCCCCATATATAATTATATTTATTAATTTTTTTTCCCAACAAAGGAATACGTATTTAATTATTTATTAATGTTTTTTCCCCCAACAAAATTGCTTGAAATGAACTGTACTCATTAATGTATTTATTAGTGTTTTTTTTTTCCAACAAAGGAAAATGTATTTATTATTTTTTTTTCCCAACAAAGGAGCATGAAATGAAATGTACTCATTAATGTATTTATTAATGTTTTTTTTTTTCCAACAAAGGAATATGCATTTATTAATTTTTTTTTTCCAACATGGGAGCTAGAAATGAACTGTACCCAACATTCCAACCTTTTTTTCAAAAATGACTTTTTTTTTAAAAAAAAAATATCAACGTATCATGAAGTCAATTCCACAGACTGCATATATATATATATATATATATATATCTCCATACTATATATAAAAGCGTATTGGAAAAAAAATAATATGAAAGGACTATCTTTCTCAAATAAGAAACATGAGCTGTTGATCATTTTCTTGGATAGATCAGAATCGTTGATTTACGTTAATGCCAGTTGATGTTAATGTCTCAGTCCATTAAAATTTAAGGCTCATATCAATTTACTCATTATAAGTCCCATTACATATTATCTTAAAAAATTTATTATAAGAAATAACAAATTCAGCCCAAAGCAACGCGTCAACTCTTTACTATCAATAAGATAATATATGTTCTTCCTAGATAATTGAGATGTTATAAATTCATTTCATGATAGTATTCTTCTATATTCTGTTATAACCAATAAGCCCAAATTGGATATATTCTTCTAAAATAGAATACTCTTCTACAATATCAAAAGTACATAGTATTTTTTTTTTATTTCAACATTTTTAATCTGTATATGCTTTTCAAAATATCAATACGCTCTCTGTGGGAAACCACAATTAAAAAAAGTTCAGATAAAAGATTATTGATATTATAACAAATGGGATTTTTGATATTATAACAAATGAGATTATTGATATTTTTAATCTCATTAAAGAACTTAATGAGATTTTTGACATTAAGAAAGCAGAATTGACAATTCACATATGAGAATTTTGCACGTCCATTACATAACTACTTAATTAACTAGCTAGGCCACTTTACTGTTTTGTTATAATTCATATGAGACATGTAATTAAGTCGAGCGTATTTAATTAGCTGATAATGAATTAATGATGTCGACATATATATACGCAGTCAATTATTTATGTATTTTTTGTTAGCACAACAACCTTATCTATTGTAATATATTAACTCAATAAAAAGATGCCCCTGCTTAAGTATATATCTTTTTATTATGTGCTTTACATATAGAAAAAAGGTTGAGCACAAAAAAAGTTCAATTATATTTGTAGCATGCATGCATATAACTGCCATATATTCTAAAAAAATTATCTTTTTTTTTTTAATATTATTTGGTGCATAATTCTTAAATTATTGTACTTCATGTACCGATCTGACAAATAGAAACGATGGAGTGATAGACAAGGATTGATCTCGATCGATTAACACAATTATTAACCATATATATATACACTGTCATACTGACAGTACTGTTTTTTTTTTTCATGTCTGACAAAGTGAGACTTGTCAAATAAAATGCCAATTAATTACTTCAAAATAGACGGATAACTAAGCCAGGTTAATTAACACTTTACAGGGACAAATTAATTAACAAGCAACAATTATACCACACAAATTAAATCACAAATGTTGTTCATGCAGTAATTAACCACGAGAGCCTGTGCCTCTTCTTTATTTAGCCAGCGAACAGTGACTGATCCCTTTAATTTGCTTCGAAGTCTATTAAATCCCATTAAGACACCTTAAACTTCTTTAGTGCCTTAATTCTTCTGAACACGAATTCCTTAACACAGATTGAGATCTCTTCTTTAAAACTCCTTTTGCTCAAACCTTAATCCCTCTTTAAGGAAACCTCTTCCCCTAAATTAAACCTCCTTAGCTCTTGAATACAAATTAAGTCATCCGAACGAACATAACTTCTCTGATTAAGAGAAACATCCTGCGTCCATTAAAAAAACCGTCCATTCATCTACAGATATGTACGGAGTGTAACAGATACACTCCGAAATATAACAGATACACTCCGAAATGTAACAGATACATTCCAAAATGTAACATATATATATACTATGGACGGTTTTTCTACGGACGCTAGGTAGTATTACTCTTTGATTAACCGCTGTTTATCGTACGGACGAATAATCCGAATTAGAAATTCTGGGCCGAACGGCCCAATTGATCCGGCCCGGTCCGGTCCAGACAGCAATCTCATCTGCACCGATCATCTCATTCGCACGAATCTTAAGACAATCTTTGCCGTTGGGCCCTTTGGGGCTCCCCGTGCCGGATCGGGATCACCTGCTTTTCTTTTCAGAAAAGCAGGGCCTGCTTTTCTTGATCAGACGGTTGAGAAACACCGAAGTACTTTGAGATCGGTGCTGAAACCGATCTTGACCGTCCGATCGGAAAAGCAGGCTCTGTTTTTCTGAAAAGAAAAGCAGCAGATTTTTATCCGCTCCGAGTTGCCATCTCTCTCGCAGTTCTCTCCTCTTTCCCTCTCTCTGTCTCACTTCAGTCATACAGAGGTTTAGCTAGGGTTTTGCGGTTTCCAGAGCGGGAGAGTGAGGGAGAGGTTGGGGGGAAAAGTAATGGAGGAGGATCGTACGGATGGCCGTAACGCCAACCAGCTCAGGCCCCTGGCGTGCTCCCGCAACCTCCTGAACCGCGCGCACGGCTCTGCTCGCTGGTCTCAAGGTCCCCTCTTCTTTTTCTTTGTTTCAGTTGGTGTACACTCGGAAACAGTGAATTGTTTCCTGCGTTCGGTAGTTTGTGTTAAAAGTTTGGGTTTTGAGGTGTAGGGAACACCATTGTGCTGGCGGCTGTGTACGGGCCGAAAGCCGGGACAAGGAAAGGAGAGAACCCCGAGAAAGCCTCTTTTGAGGTCATCTGGAAACCTAAAACTGGTCAAATTGGTATGCTCTTTCTTGTTTTTTTTTTTTTTTTAAATCCAGATTTCTGTTTCTGTATTCCATATTTCCATGTTGTTTCTGCAAGTTTATTGCTTTCAATTGAACGTTGTTGTTGCGTTTGTCGATAGGGAAGCAAGAGAGGGAGTATGAGATGATACTGAAGAGGACAATCCAAAGCATTTGTCTTGCAAATGTCCACCCAAATACCACTACCTCCGTTATAGTTCAGGTTAGTGAACCAATCATTTTGTTCTACTCATCGGAAGTTCCTGCAATTCGTCAATTTGGTGGCATGTTATAGCATTTTTAACCCCTTGTTTTGATGAATGTAACCTGTTTCTTCCTTTCCCTTTTTCAGGTCGTGGGTGACGATGGTTCAGTATCCTGTGATTTGACATTTATGTTTTAAACCCGGAAACACACATTCAGTGTGTCTAGTGATTGTCTTTGACTCTTTATAGCTTTTAAAAGACCAATTTGATATCTAGCTACTATAATTGGTGTCAGTATGATCCAGGTCTTATGCTTTACGAAACTCTGTAGTCATACACTTTAGTAGTATATCTTTTTCATTTTCTTTTTTTTTTTAAACTACCAATTGCTTATTTTCAACCAAATTGTAGTATTTAGTATCCCTGATCACTTTTGACTGGTAAATATTTTGATGGTTATTGAGGTTAACATTAACCGACTGGTCTTGTTTGGTTAATTTTGCATTCTTAACTTGAGTGATATTCTAGCTCTTACCATGCGCAATAAATGCATCATGTGCAGCACTTGTAGATGCCGGTATTCCTATGAAGCACCTTGGTGGTAATGAATTTCTTACTGTAGCTATTTTTATATGCTGAAAGCTTTGTAGGTTTATCATTAAGTAGAATTATGTGTCATTGTGTTTAGTTGCAATAAGCTGTGGGTTGAAGGAGGAGGGATCTATCATCTTAGACCTGACCAAGTCTGAAGAAGAGGTACTATTTCCTTTTTGCTTGGAATACCGACTCTAGTAAATAGAGAAACTCTAAAACCCTGGCAATTCAATTTTGCAGAAATTGAAAGCATTTGCCTATTTGGTATATCCGAATTTGCCCCAAACTGTTGTATCTGAAGGCACATCAAGCAAAGAAGAGCCAATTGAGCAAGGAATCATAACATCAGTCACTCGTGGTGCTATGCCTGGTACAAAACCTTTTGTCAGTTCAGACATTTATTTCTTAGAACACAAGAAATCATCTTTGTCAAAAATATCTCCATCTAGAAAATTCGATCCCTCATTCCTTTTTCTTTTATTTTTTCCCCCTTTTTAACCTTTCCTGTTCATTGCAGTGAATGGATATTTTGACTGTCTTGAGAGAGGTCAAGCTGCATGTGCTGCAATTTCTGAATTTCTTAGGAGAAGTTTGGAAAAGCAATCATCAGACTCCTCAAGAGCTGCATAATAGATATTGTTTTCCTTACTTTTATGCGTTTTTATTTGTTTTTAGTGTCTCGAATCAAAATTCTAAATTCATAATACTTTTGGAATTTTGAAATTAGAGTCACTGAAGTAGAAACTACAAGTATAGGGTTCAGACAATGATGTGTCCTTTCTTTAACTAGTTGGATCAAGTTCCTTTGCCCCTTACCCAGGATAATCAGGCCAATCTTTTTTCCTTCTTTTTTCTTCTTATTAAGAAAGATAAGCAAATATTATAGCAGTCAACTTGGAAACAATTGCAGTTTGTTGCTGACTTCAGAGTCCAATGTCCTTTGTTTTACCTTGAAATTCAAGAAGTATGAAGTAAAGAAATGCATGTCAATGACAAGTAAAAGGTTTATATTGAAAGATAGAAGCAGGAATTGTAAATAGCTAAGAACATCATTATGTTTCTATCATCCTTTTACAGAGTGTCAAACTGTGGATCACGGTTATTTCTATTATAGATCCATGAGATGCATGCAAGGAGCATGTTTCTAGTAAGCTATATGTGTACACACTCTTATACTAAGAATGGTAACTCTATGGAGTTGTTCCAGGCTTGACCACTTCAGATCCGTGTACGCACTCCGCCCCAATTCCTTTGCCACCAAACCCTGTGCCACCAAGAGCTCCTTTTTCTCCACCCTCATTATAACCAATGCCTTCCCCGGATCCACCATCCTTCTCATGGCCTCCTGCACCGAAGTCCAAACCTTCAGTAAGACCATTGGACCCTCTCTCAGCTCCTTCACCAGAGCCTCCTGTTTTGTCTTCTAGCTCATTGGCATTTCCAGTGCCAAGACCTACATTAACGTCCTTTTTGACACCACCACCATAGCCACCGCCAAATCCAGGGAACCCACCTCCGAAACCCCCAAATCCCCCACCATATCCAGGGAACCCGCCCCCAAATCCAGGGAACCCACCCCCAAATCCAGGGAATCCGCCACCAAATCCAGGAGACCCACCACCAACACCGCCATATCCCCTGCCATATCCACCACCATAACCTCCATGGTGGGCATCATAGGGATTGGGGAATAGGAGGGATCTAGTGGCAGAGCATGTGTTCACGCATAAGAGAACTAGCAGAGTACTGATGACAATTCTGCTATTGAAAGTACCCATGAGTGTTAATATTTGTATTCTGTTCTATGGTTTTTGGTTTAGATGGATGCAATGGGATGTGTGCAGGTTTTTGTGTTTATATAGAGTTTGCAGGTGCACTTTTGGTTGGTTCTGGTGGAAAGGGATCCCGTAAATTCAATCAAAGAGCAATGGTTATTGTTTTAGCATTTAGCTACTAGTCTTGCATGCTCCAAAAAAGTGCATATCTTAGTAAACAAAGTAGGAAAACAATTTGGTGACAACTGCGAACATTTTGAGGTAGTACATAAATTTATAGGGTTATTATGCATGTTTCAAGTGACTTTACTATGGGAATGGTAGATCTATTTCTGTTCTTGTACCAAGCTTAATTTGTGTGTGTTTGGTAATTGCTAAAAGAAAGTAGTAGTGTTATAGTTTGTATATTAGGTGTGCCAACTGGTAAAAAAGTAATAGTCTTCTTTCAATTCATTTTTTGACTACATGGAAAGGAGTTGCAAATTCCGGTAACCCATAAATAATTGAGGCGATGCGTAAGTGAGTTGGATACACCAGTTACTGAATCTGCAGGTAAGTGATGACTACTTTTAAGTTCGATTTGTATATTATATAGATTTTGCTCATTATATTGGTGTAGTCGGGTAATACAGTTTCAATGAATTACATCTGAATTTATTTGTAAAGAAAATTGCCAGCTGCTACCACTGGTATTCAAGTTTGAACCCAAAAAATCACAGTGATTGTTAAATGTTATTTGTACAAACTTGTATGCAACTTTGTTTACCTTTCGTTCATGTTTTACTTTCAGTATCAGGTAGATCACTAAAAGCTACTAAACTAACATTCCTAATGTTCCAAAAATGAAAATCCTGAGAGCTGTTTGGAATGGTAGTTAATTTGCTTGCCAATGTCATAATTGAGCAACTAGAATTTGTTTTACAATTGTTTGTTATTATGTGCTGTGTTCGGTTACATGGCAACCAATCTGGTTCTCTAAATTGCCTTTTTGAATTTGGCACAGACTAATATCATTTGGTAAACAAGGCAAGTCCAAACCAACAGCCTAATACCACTTCTAATTTTTAATTATGAGTTTTTCTGGTGTACGACATAGGTTTTGAGTGCAACCTGTACTTCCAAGTACAGCCATTAATTTAACTTCCTTCATATCATAATTTGTATTTGAAATAATTTGTCTGCCCAACTCTCTTTACTATTCATATCACTCTCTGCCTGTCAAAGCAATAAACTATCCCTTCAATTCCTAATTCTAAATTAAACTTCAATCTCTCTCATGAGGCCATTATCGGTCCTATTGAATTGCTTATGCTTACATCTCTTTCTACAATGAAGTCATGTCGAAAATCCTAGTGTAGTGGGAAACTGATTAAGGGAGGAGGGTATAGTGAATAATAGGAAACTAGAGGTTAGATGTGATGCGGTGAATAATGAGACTGAGATTGGCTTTAGCTCGGATACTGCATGCGACATGTATGGGTATGATCGTGTTCGACAATATCTGGTACGAGTTTGGAGTACCATATGGTATTGATGTGGTACTGGCTTGAGATACCATCTAGTATTGGTTTTCCACTGGTCTGAAAATGTCATTCATCAAAATTTGCTTGTACAAAATTTTTTGTACCGGTCCAATGTGAAGTTACATGTTTTGTGCATCTGTCTTTTAAGAAACGAAAGGTTGGTAATAGAAAAGAGGAACTTGAACAACTGACTTTTTCGACTGATTTAATTGTTGATCTTTTGATGCATACATATATGATTGCAATGAATTTTGTTTAGCTAGTTGCCTCATATTTTCTTTTGTAACTTTCATTATTTGTCTTCTTTATATGGTTCCTATGAAGTAACAATTTGAGTATCAAAGTCGATAATTTGTCTCATATTTTCTTTCGTAATGTTTATTATTGTCTACTTTGTGCGGTTTCTATAAAGTAACAATCGAGTATCAAAGTCTATAATGTACAGAGATTTATATGCAATGTTAATTTTAAAGAACGTTTTGCTCCGCTCCCAATGAGACTGAAATATTCTCCTGTGTACCAGTGAGAGTTAAACCTTGGCACAAACATAGTAAAAAAAATCCTAGGTGATATGCCTTGAGTCTGGCTTTGGCTTGCATATCGGGAGCGAAATGTATTGAGACCATAGTCACTGGATTCTTCTTTTACAAATTCTAGTGTGAAATAATTTTTTAACAAAGCATAAATGAATACATAAACAACGTGAAATAATTTTTAACAAAGCATATGTAAATACGTAGATAACAAGAATTCAGTTATGTTTGTTAGTAAATAATATAAATTATATATCTTTTGTCTTTGATGATTTGATAAACAAAGCTATACTTTACGAGCACCGACTCGTGTCAACTACTAAGCAAGCATTGATCCTTGTCAACTGCGGTAAGTCTTGTGGATTTCTACTAAAGATTATCACTAGTTTCACACTAAAATATTCTGACTTGTGGATTTCTACTAAAGATTATCACTAGTTTCACACTCTAAAATATTCCCAAGACGGAGACGGTAGCCTTACTGCCTTAGAGAGACTAATGTGATCTACATGAGAGAAAGGGAGACTGTAGATGAATATATTATAAGAAAAATAATAGTCCTCTATTTACAAGATGGTATGGAGTACATAAAGGATAAGACTTTATATACTTGTTAATGTTAAGCCAACTAATTAATAATCCTTTTGCATTTTTACATTATTATATTCACTACTAGCCACCAAATATAATGACATGTCAATTATTTGGCAACCAAGTCATGATAAATTTGTATCTATTCACATTCTTCATAATGACAAAGATAAATGTCATGTTAATGTGAATATTTATCAACAGTACACGTCTCATCTTTTATGCATAATGTCTATAAATGAAATTATTTTAAAAAGATTCATGCTTAGAAGTACATGATTTAGGGTTTAGAAGACAGCGAGACCGCTGGCCACTCTCAACCCCGCATTCCTTCAACTCCCCACCCACCTCTATCTCCAACGGTCTCTCTGTCTTCCTTTTCCTCTCTCTTCCATTTCCTCTCATCTCTCTTTCTCTCTCTTTCATCTCCTCTCCCTCTTTCTTGGCTTGACCAGTAGTCCACAAAATCCCTTTTGGATGTAAAAAAAAAAAATGCAAATGTCATTTTCCATGTCATCATAGAGTTGTGGAGTCATTATAACATTATTATTATATTATTATTATGCATATATTGTGTTGACTTGACAATATATTTCATAAAACTCAAACTAATATTAAAAATACATTAACTTTTCTACACTCAACTCTACACATAATACCCACGTTACTTTTGTATACTATTACGTCTTCACATAATACCCACCTTACTTTTGTATACTATTACATCTTCACACACTATACTGGACACTTCCTAACTTGCGGTGACCTACAACTTAATACAAAAATAAAAAAAATATTTATTTATAAATTCTTAGTCTCATACTAAGAATTAAAAATGATCAATTTAATTTATATTTTTTCCTCAACCACAAAGACCTTCAATTCTTCCTAGAATAGCTTCCTTCAAAAGAGCTTCTGCCTCCTCGGTAAATGTCTTCCTCCCCGTATAAGATAAGGTGATGATCTTCAATTTAAATTGTTTTTATTCTTAATTGAATTAAAATGCTTGTGGGATAAATGTCATAAAATAATAACCTAATTGCGAATTAATTTCTTACTGGGTCTGGGGTTTTATTTTTGCAAATAAAATATCGAGAAATCCAAATATTTATCTTTCGGGACCAAAGGTTATGAAATTTCTCAAATTTTTGAGGTATTGTATAGAAATTAATTTCTACCCAAATCAAATGCTTCATTTGTAAAGATACTTTATTTCAATTATTAGATCCTGTTAGCTTTTTCTTCATTTGACTCGTATTTACTTCAAGTCATAGTTCTTTGAAGCAGATTCAGCATATTCTCAAGTTTAATACCCATATGCCCTATATATACTAATCCAATGTCGGTTGGTGATAACTCTAAAGCATACATGGATTTCTCTAGATAATTCAAGTAATCAACTAACATCTACAATCTATTAGTAATTTCTAGATTTTACTAGCCTATTCATGCATATTCAAGAATTAGGCTGTTGGATCTTGTACTGTGCTGACTTCAACATATTGTTTTTCTTGTAATTGGGTTTTCTCCAATATTTATTTTTTTTTCAATTTTGTTAATGTTGATTAATTTTTTCGCTTACAATTAATATATCAAAGCAACAAAAAAAAAAAGAAAAGTAGAGAAAAGTATTTTTGTATCTTGCATGTTGATAAGCATTATTTATAATAATAAAAAAAGTGTTCAACATTGTCACTAGGCATGAGATCCATATGCATTTACATTGCCATTAGGCATGACTGCATGAGATTTATATGCATGCACGATAATTGGTATGACTATGCCGACTCACATGAATTACAATACGAAATGTCGAGAACAATCAATTTAATTGTGTTGTAACATATTCAATGACATTTCTTTCAACAATAACATATTTGAACAGAATTTAATTTCTTTCAGCCACATCACGACATTAAATTCTTAATTCCAATCTATACACAAACTGAATTCACATAAGAAATTTCTTAGTGAGATTATTAGATAAAAGAAAAATTCAAATTCGACACTAACATAGGAAAAAAAAGAACAAAAAATATATATATATATAGATACTTAAAAATCTCCAAAAATGAAAATTTTTTGTGTGCTATAAGATTTTGATATGAAATATTTATTGAGCCATATAAATCGAAATTTGGAGGTGATTTGATATGTTTTTGGACCCTGACTCACGGAGCAGTCCGTGAGTTGCAACTCACCGTAGCGAAATTATATATATATTTTATATTTCAATATAATTTGAGATACAATAATTAAAAAAGAAGATAAATGTTAATTTTCTTTTATATTGTATCATACATTTTTTTTCCCATAAATCTCCAATCTTCTTGGAAAATAATTATAAACAGCAACCAAAATAACATAAATTTAAGTTAATTAAAATTGGTTCGACCAAATTGTCTTTAATGTACCGTTGAAATTAAGAGCCATATGTTGTTTCAGGTTCCTAAATTTTTTGATAACTTATTTCTCACATTTTTTTTTTCAATTTGGTAATAAAATTTATATAATCCAACAAATGGACAAACATCACAATGAGTCAATGAAATCCTTATCATTTAGAAACGAAAAGAATTGTGCTTTTGGACCGCGATACCATCTCAGATTATAATAAAAAAATTATAATTTTTTAAATTAAGAAAGTGGTTTTATATTTTTTAAATTAATAAAAAGTTCACAAAGTATGTTTTTCACCTACTAGAAAGAAAAGATAGAAAAAGGGTAAATGGCTCATGATGGTGCCTAGTTTTACCGGATCTAAATCCGCTGCCTTTTTAAAAAGAAAAGCAGACTCCGCTTTTTTTGATCCGACAGTTGAGAAACACTGAAGTACTTCGAGATTGGTGTAGCAAATTAACACCAATACTTTAAAATCCGTGTAGCAATCGATCTCGACCATCTGATAAAAAAGGCAGGGTTTGCTTTTCTGAAAAGAAAAGCAGCAGATTTGGATCCAGTTTTACCATATGGTCGCTCTGAGAGACTAAGACCCAAATTCATACTGCTTTTAGCTTTTAAAGCTCCATGCTTCTACTAACTCTTATAATTCTTGAGTAGCGTAATCAATACATCATAGTGATTAGTCTTGTTTATGAGATAATATTTAGAGCTAATATTTATAAGAGTAACCATAAGCTAAGTAAATGGCAAGTACATATAATATATATAAAAAAAATTTCACTTTCCTATCGTCCCAATTCAAATCTGTTATAGATCAGATTAGAAATCTCATATCAAATCCAGTTAATTAATTGAGGAGTAATTTATTAATTTATTCCAATGTACAATAATTTAGCTGAAATATGCAGCATATATAATTTACATTTATTATTAAATAGTCCATAATATAATTTTATCAAACAGTCAGACTTCAAGTATTTAGATTAATTACCAGTATTCAAGACATAATGTAACTATTCACAAGACAGTATAATATTATGGGTTGAAAATGTGCAATGGTGAGGTGACACTGCCAAGAGTCAAGCTCTGAGATAGTGCTACACTAAATAATATATAGAGGCAGCACTTACTTTATTTGAAATAAATAAGGAAAACAGGTAAAGTTCACCCTATAAACTAAGCCACCCATCCACCTTTTTTCACAATCTGACACACCCACATGTATCTATGTGATTGTCACAGTTGCATAAATGTTCACTAAAAACTGTAATGTATCTATTTACTAGAAAATAATATATGTTAACCGGAAGGTTATAAATGTTTATTGAAAAATGATATCTGTTCATTAAAAATACAGTGGATCGGTGCACAATAGCAGTTCACCTTTCCCGGCGAAGACGATACATATTTAATACGACTGATGAGAGGAACTGGCTATATGTTGACTCTGTCTCGATGGATCTTATCTTATATATATGATTCCGGATTTGTGTCAACTTTTTTGTAAAAAAAAATTCTTTTCTTTTGTTATTTAGCAAATTTTTCTTCATCTGAATTGGAGGATCCAAAGTATTATTGGTCACTAGCTATTACTCAATAAATTAAGCAGAGAAGGAGACCAACCAAGCAATGTGAAAGTTTGAAGTCAATGCTTGGCGTGGTTGACCAGGCACTGGCAAAAACTTCACAATTTTTCCAAAAAGAAAAGATTACAAAGAAAAAACTGACTGTGCTAATCATTTCATTAGCTGTGAATCACTAGTCAGTACCTTTATGATAAGTTTATCTCATCCACTGGCAATTCATTTCTATGCTTGAAGTGCAACTGAATTCATATGGGACATGGCTAGACACAAAGGGGAGATCATAATCTCAGCCACTTTGCTTCTGTTATTGCTGGTTCTGTTTGTACTGTTCTCTGTGAGGTTGATTCGGCACACACTCGAAACTACTTTGTTGAACACGTTTCTCTACTTCGCCGTTTGTTGTCTCTACGTAAATCAGATGTCGGGTACGAAATGGAGGGTTTTGTTTGTAACTTTAGCGCTTGGTGTTATCGTGGTTATAATTTCTGCTCATTTCTACCTCCGTCCGAGATGCTGGGTGTTTGAGTCCCGTTTGATCTACTGTATCGATATCGATTCGTTGGTGACTTTTCTCCTGATAAACTTCGCGAAGAATCGAAGGAGCGCATTTTTGTGCACGGCATTAGTAACCGAGGTCAGTCTCGTATTCATTAATAGGGAAGAACCCGAGAAGAATTTGCGACAAATGTTTACGGTAGTTGTAGCTGTTATAGTGTATATTGTACTCGCAACCTATCATGTAAAGTGCATATGGGACAAAGGTTGGAAGATCGTGACAATCGCATCACTTGTTGTTCTTACTACAATCTTGTGTATTATCATTCCTGTATACTGGTACAGAAAGGATTTTTTGTTTTGTATAATTTCGAGCATCAACACGTCGTTATCCCTTTTCCCCTTTCTCTGGTTAATGTGCGCACCGAAAGTAAAGGCATGGTGGAAAGCCTACGTTCGCCCTCATATGATCCAAGATGAGAAATACAACTTTCTCAATATGCCCGGATTGCCAACAAGGTTTACAATCAAAGAGCTAGAAATTGCAACAGCGAACTTCCAAGTACCAATTGGTGAAGGTGCTTCGGGTACAGTTTTCAAGGGTACATTGCCAGATGGTTCGGTAATTGCCGTAAAGCAGATCAAATGGCAGCCAAGTGGTGAAACAGAGTTTAAAAATGAGATGACAATCATAGCAAGCCGACAACACGTTAGTTTAGTGCGCCTTCTTGGGTTTTGCATCTCTCCAAAAGGGTACCGCTACCTAATTTACCCGTTCCTTGAGAACGGGTCTCTTGATGCATGGCTATTTATGGACAGTACAAAGAGAAGCAATCTAAAGTGGGCATTGCGGTATCGCATTGCCATCGATGTCGCCAAGGTACTGGCATATCTCCACCATGAGTGCCATCATCGGATCTTGCATCTTGACATCAAACCAGCGAATATACTTCTAGATGGGAATTTCAGGGCTCTGCTATCTGATTTTGGTATCTCGAAATTAATCGGGAAGGATGAAAGTAGCGTCATCACTAAAGCAAGGGGAACGGTAATTACTATTGATAACTATTTCGATGTTCAATGTTGGTTCTTCAAAAATTCTTCTTTAGTCCTAGTAAATTAGAGGCATTTTTTCTTGACAACAAATTTTGTTCCATATGGACAGGTTGGTTACTTAGCTCCTGAAATGCTTGTGCCAAACGCTATCTCAACTAAGTCGGACGTCTATAGCTATGGCATGGTTTTGTTGGAGCTAATTGGTGGCCGGAGGAACTTGACGGTGGTCATGGATGGAGAGAGCCGGCAAAGGCGAAGATCATACTTCCCTTTGATCGTAAGGGAGAGAATGATGCAGGGTGAGATTATGCAGGTAGTTGACGAGAGCTTGGTAAAAGATGAAATATGTGAAAATGAAGTTACAGTTTTAACTCGACTCGCTCTTTGGTGCGTCCAAGAGAATCCGATGTTGAGGCCCGACATGATAGAGGTAGTTGAGATGCTGGAAGGTCGCAGGACGGTGCATATGCCACCTGAAAGCTCGATGTTCGTGGTTAACTTTTTAGATGCGGAGCTGCAGTGTTGTACTTCTTGCCAAGCTCGGGAGGAAGCGACCACTGATCAAGTGTCCGACAATTCTGTCTCCATTTCCATTCAGTCTGGCAGATAATTAAGAAGCATATGCTAAGAAAAATGTTTTTTTTTTTTTTTTTTTGAGGTTTAGACTTCTTATTTTCAACTATATAAGGGTGCTGGTAAAATTGACAGATTATATTTAACTTTGAGTTGTAAATAAAAATGATACCTGGAAGAACACAATTTATCACATTATACATTTCTATTGTACAAATCATGCCTGATTGTTTGCAAATCTTTTTCATTTTAGTGTACAATAGCCTTTTTCTTTACATAAAGCTTGTTACATATGAGTTAAGCTGGTATTAAGGTAATCCTAGCTAATCCTGTTAGAGATATTAATTAGGGAGGACCTTTTTGTGCTAACCAGTAAAAAACAGAAGAGCAAAAAATTGACTATGCAGAATATGAAACCTAAGATGCTATATCCTGACCGGTAAAAAGACAGTTTTTTAAGCTGATACAGACTCTGTGCACCGTGCTTAATCAGTCAGGACTTGTGCTGGCTGCTAGGAAAAATTGACCTTGCTGGAACACAAAGACATAGATGTCTTTGTTGAAAGCTCTCTGTTTAGCAGGATTGAGAATCTCTGTTGCATTTGGTCATTAAGTTTATTTATTAATTTTTATTTGCCAATGGCCCATGTATGTAAGGTAGATTTACAGAAGAAAATATGTTATGGGTGTGCCATTTTAGGGTACCAGGCTAAGTTGAGGAAAATGTAATTGGTGGACTTTATCTATATCTATATCTATACTATATTAAAAAGCACGTAACTATTATACCATAATACCCTTCATCAAACGGTGCAGATCGGTTTATCAGATCAAACGGCTACGATCGCCTCAATTTTGAATCATTCATATCCATTTCGAATACATGGCAACACAAGGAAAGTGGCAATCAAATGAGAGACAATTACTACATTATTACCGTACTGAGTCATATTAATTGGCAACAATACGTGGCAATCAAATGCACGTGGCTATTTCTATTTTCTTAACTTTTTTGACTAAATTTGGCTTCCAATTATAAAAGGAAAGTGAAAGTAACTTGCTGCAAATAATTTTGATTTATGTTTTGTATTTTCTTATTGCAAATATATCTGAATTTCAGTTATGTAATTTTATGTTTCACAGACTTCTATCAAATTTTGTTGAGATAGTTTAATATTCAAATTAAGCTTTAACATTAACACAAATTGTAAGTAGTAGATTAGTTTTATACTTTTATTCCTTTTATTTGCGGCGATCAAAATTAAAATGGCCTACATAAGGATTTCTTAATAATGACCGCCGCGATGCGTAGGTACTTCGCTAGTCACCAAAAGTTCATTGAAAATTAAGAAAATGAATCAAGTTAGAAGCATTCACCAAAATCAAAGGCAGATATCTATGGGCAGATTTACTGTCAGCGTCTAACCATCACTATACATTTTGTCAGCGATTTCAGAGTCCAGATTGGCTGGCAATTAACATACCAAAATGAGAGTGAGATATCATTTGATTTGAGTTGACTATTTCAGAAGACCATAAATGTTTAATTGTAAAATTTGAAAGTTGAAACTATTTTATGTTGGGAGTTTCCTCGTTGACCCCAAAGCATCAGTTGTCACTTGTCGTGTTATTAAATGTTTATATTGACGATTCCAAGAGGAGTGATTTAAGTAAGAAAATATCTCAACAGCCCCCAATCTGTTACTAGTGTAGTACTACTGAACTAATTGGTCATAGAAAACAAGATTTTGATTACTAAATTGGAGCCTCAATTTTTTTAAATGAGCCTTAAAAAAACACAAAATCACGAGTTTCGGTTCCATAACATACAATTTTCATATTTAGAACGGATGCTGACATCCCTATAAAACGCTGAGGTACCTCAGCGTCCTCTCCTATAGGAGAGATGCTGCTGTATCACAGCATCCCTTTGGTGCATCTGCAAAAAGACGGGCAAAAGCGCAGACTGCAGTGTAGAAGTCCTTTTTCTCAAAAATAAAAAAATGTAAAAGTCCTTTTTCTAAAAAATAAAAAAATGTAGAAGTCCTTTTTTTTTTTGGGGAAAAGTAGAAGCCCTCTCAAGAAACTGTGCTGCCTGTGCATGTGCAGACTGAGTGTAGAGGTGAAAAAAAAAGACAAAAAGAAAAAAAAAAAGACAGTAAAGGGCAAAAGGGAACAGCAACAGCAGTTACACAGACAGTAAAGGGAACAGGAGCAGGATACCAATGCGGTTCTTTCCTGTGCATGTGCCGCTGCCTTCCATCTTTTTGCAGATGCACCACAGGGACGCCAGCGTCCGTTCTAAATATGAAAATTGTGTGAAATAGAACCGAAACTCGTGATTTTGTGTTTTTCGAAGCTCAGTTAAAAAAATTGAGGAAATTGGGGTGTTCCTATGGACTACATATTTTTCAAGGGCGGTGATAATTAAGCTAGTGAGTTTTGGTGGAAGCTGCACAAATTTGGGCTTGTTTCCAGAAAACCAAAGGCCTGCTAAGTTCTTCTCTTTCTAATGGGCCACTTCTATAAGGGAAATAATACTGTCACAAAAATATGGGCTGAATATTTGTATGCTACTGTATGGCCTCAAATATAATTTTCAGGATTCAGAGTATCTGAATCTGGAAGTTGACAGGCTTAGTTATAACAAAAGCAGCAGCCTTTACTTTTCTTTCTTTTTTTTTTTTTCTGAAAAACATTCTGCATCTATTGAAAAGCTGTACATGCAATCCAAACGTTTGGTAGTGTAGTAAAACGAGTTAGACTATTATACTAACGTTAGCATTTCGGATTGAAATGCTAACGCCTCAAATTTTATGTTATCGTGTCCGAAATCACGATTTATGGTGCTCAATAAATTCTTTATATGAAAATATTGGGGAATACAAATTTTTTTTATTTTTAGAGTTTTATAGGTATTTGTTTTAAATTTTAGAAAATAGCTCATAAATATTAATAAAATATTGATGTTTGTACATGCTATTTTAAAAAATACAAAACAAATACTTAGAAAACTCTAAAAATGAAAATTTTTGTATTCCTCAATATTTTCATATAAAGAATTTATTGAGCACCATAAATCGTGATTTCGGACACGATAACATAAAATTTGAGGCGTTAGCATTTTGGTACAAAATGCTAACGTTAGTATAATAGTCTAGCTCTAGTAAAACTGTAGTAAAGTGATTTAAGTCACTAGACGGAAATGATTTAAGGTGTAACTAAGTTAACGCAGGTATATAGGTGTAGTAAACTAAATCACCAACTTTTCACATATTTTACACATTCTACCAACTTTACTTTATCTATTTATTTTACTACTACCAAACACTACTGCTTTAAGGTGATTTAGTATTTTATTTCGCTTTAACTTACTACGCTTGCCAAACGGAGGAACTATTTATAACAGATACATCAAATTTGTAACAGACACATTAAATTTATAACATATGTATAAACACATATTATGTGAGTCAGTGAGTGCCAGGTATGAGGTATCACTCTTTTTTTAGTTACATCATCTTAAGATAATTTACTTGATTGACCAAAAGAAAAAGGGGTAAATAAAATCTATCCATCTTTGATCTTTCAATAGAGAGATGTAATTGGTCCCCAAGATTTATCGACAATAAGTCTGTGCTACATTTCAGTGTTTCAGTATTTTAATGCTATGTTTATATATAATTAAATTACTGCCTGTGCAAATTGGACGAGGAGAACATGATAAATGGCCTACAAAAATAACTCTGCTTTAATTTTGCTGTAAAAATATCTACCAAGAAATGAAAATTTAAAGTTGACTGTAGTATCAGTAAAAGGTTATTAAAACACTCATCCCCCACAGATTAAAAAGAAAACAACAAGTAGCTAGATATAGCATTTACATACTGTGGGCATGGTGATATCATTGTTTGTTTGCCGAGCATTTAATTAACAAACTTTTAACGAGTGTTGACTTAGTGGATGACTGGGTAAAAACCAGAAGTTTACAACGTCATGATTTATGATATTAATCTATAATTAAGTGAGAGTAAGTGCAAACAATGTGTATACTAATTCAGAGATATTTGCTAATCTGAGCTATGATCTATTAGGTTATATATTTGTGGGCTATTACAAAAATATTAGTAAATCTTTAACGGTTTAATTTTCTGTTATTTAATTTCTGATTTTAGCTTTTTTTTATATATTATTTTCATATATCTTCTTGTAATCCTCCATTATAAATCTGATAATTTAGAATGAATTTATATACAATATTCAAGACCCAAATCATTTTCTCTCCATTTATATATCTATTTTTATAGTAAATTGCTACATAGATACCAAAAGGATGCCAAATCAATATTGCATGGTTAGTATATATATATTAAATAAATTGATATATGAATTAACTCATTTAATATGCAATCTATTTTATATAGTATATAAAATACGCTGCACAAAATAATTAGCATAATAAATACTATTAGTATTAATAACAACTTATTTTATATGAATACTTTTTTTTTATGATAAAGAAATAGAGGTCAAAGCCTCTATTTTATATGAATACTTGTACAATTAATGTCAATTTATAATATTTTTTAAATGTATAAATGTCAAACTACCAAATTACTTCCCCGATCAATATAAAATAGTTTTATAAGATTGGGGTTGTCGATTTTTGGCCAAGGGTGTGCCCGGCACCCTCTGGCATAACTGTTGGTTCCGGCCCAGCGTCAAGGCCCGTTATTTTGCATTACCGAACAAATTGAACTTCCGTACACTGTAAAATGGAATTCTAGCTTGCACAATACTGTATCCATTTATCTATGTGGTCATATCCAAATCAATTAATTAGTTAACAGATGGAACTGTGCATTATATATATATATACCGAACGAATTAACTTCACAATGTGCAGCCTAGTGCTAAAGTAGTGTAAGAAATTATTTACTCGTCATTATATTTTAACGGTACGTATCAACAACTTAATGTACCTGTTTTTATATAGTTATACTGCTCTTGAATTGGTACCTGAAGATTGCACATGCGATCAAATGAATTAATGTGCCATTTCATGGGCCATTAGACGTGTACGTACGTTCATGCCAAAAATTAATTCGGGCCAATTTGTTATGTAGCTTTGGTTTCGTATGTCGTTTTAATATAGAGGGCCTAGTATATTGATATGTGATTTAATTAGAAATGACGACTATAAATGATCTATAGGAAATTGAAATAATATTACGCTTTTTTTTGGATAAAGATGACTACATGAGAGTAACTTTGAAATCAGCTGCGAACCAACTTGGATCGCAGGTCCTGAGATCTTGCATCAACGAATGATATTAATTCAAAAAAACCCCCTAAAAATCACATACGTCGGATCAATCATGGTCCTAAGATCTTATTTGGATCACAGAAGATAAGAACTCGATGAGAGTCAAGTCCCAAACGGAGAGCTTTGATCAATATCTTGTAATTTAGGAATGGCAACATGAAGTCATGAACAATCTAAAATTGCAATTTAGGATGTGGTGGGTCAGTTTCGGAGTCATCTAATTTGCATCTTCTCGGGTATCGATTAATGTATCGGTAGGCCGGATTTCAGATGTTTAATCTAAGATTGTATTCGATTTTGAGTTATCCAAGACAGATTTTGAGTAATTCTCTAATTGTTTTTTATGTTGGATTTTGGGTCGTGTTAATTAGGTTAGGTCCTAGTTGTATTACATTAATTGTAGTTCATATCAGGTTTCGGATCATACTCTGATTTGTTTGACGTTTTGAAAAAATTAGTGGGTTGATCAGTTCGAATTTGGGTTCGACGAGTTTATCATATTAATTCATGTTTTTGTCACCTCTAATTTTGAGCAGAAGAGTCATGTTTCCAATTTGATCAAATAAACAAGTATAGATATCCGCAATTCGTTTCAAAATTGTGTAAGATTTTGGATTTGAGAAACCTATTAAGTCATAGGAATTGAAATGTTCAGTTCTATTTCATAACTTGTCAGCACTTCCGCTGCATTTTTAGTCATCGTTTTTCTAATATCTAATATGAATTTTTAGTCATCTGCATTTTTCTAATATGATTTGGGTCATATATCTAGTGTTCACATTGTTACAAAATTTGAAATTACCTATTGAAATGCAAAAATTGTTTAATCAATTCTTTTGATTGGTCAAAGACTCAAAGGTTCTCTTTACCTCATGACCCCATCCAATAGGCACAGTGCCATGCAGCACATAGATCGTTGGATGTCCTCGAGATTCATGCAACCGTGCCATATGTTAGGAAATCTGAAATCATAAAAGGTATTTGATTCAGAAGTAACAAGCAACATAATGATTTTTGTGTCAGGTATGTGGTAAAAATGTATGGCTTCAGATGAGAGATTGTATGCTCAAATTTTAGATGAATTTCGGGTTCGAAATTCGGATGCAGTGTCCTTATAGATATTTAAATTCGAGTAGCTTGACCCTCATCTTTATCTCAAAAAAAAATTTAGATGGATTTTTGTTTATAAAGATAGTAACTTGTTTATCACCTTTATCAAATCTAGCTAACAATTTCTAGTGGTAGCAAAACCTAACATGACCCGGGTAAGCCGTTCATGGTCCAACCCGACTTAACTCGACATTTCTCAGAATGTCAAGCTGATCTGGCTTGACCCAATCCGACTTGAGATCAAACAACATGCAATTTAACTTAAATTAATTTATGATAAAAAAATGATATTAAAATTAACCTGCACCGATATCTTATATAAATTCAAACAGATCCGAGACAAACTTTAATTTAACAAGCATATATAGCTAGGCAAACTTTCGACAAAATTTTCAGAGATATTAAATATGGACATTAAAACTCATTACTGAATTAAAAAAAAAAACATAATTAATATGCACAATAAGTAGCGCAGTGAAACTGTGAAAGTCGATGGTAATGACTTAATATTTTAAACCATTTAATATGAACAATAAATCATACAAATTGAACCGTGAAACTTGAACGGGCCCTTTTATTTTACCTTAAAATAAACCATACATATATATTCATATATGATATATAAATGACTTGTTTCATATTTTTACCTTACAAACTAATTAAAAACGCGAAACATACGGTACATTGGATTGAACTAATATAATATTAGCGCATATATACGTGTGAAATTGTGAATCATCATTTATGTAAAAGTTGTTTTATTTTATTTTGACTCATTGACTGTCTTCTTTAATTTTTGTCAATGAAATTAAATGATTCCTAATTTTCCTTCAAAAACTGAATTTTTTATTAATGGGCCACCATCAGTTCAGAGTTCGAAGAATAAACTTCGTACTGCGATTTTTTCACAAATAAGCTAGACGCGGTAGTACTCCAGCGTCCCTATCATTGGTATGGACGCGAGGGTACTTTAGCGTCCATCTTTCTTGAGAGAAGGATAGAGGAAAAGACGTGCAAGAAGGAAAAGTGGGAGGAGGAAATACTGGTCTCAAATGCTGGACGCTAAGGTTGTAGAGTGTCCAGTTTATATCTGAAAAAATGTGATTTGGAGCTCATTGTTCGAACTTGGAGCTGATGAAAGCTTATTGATAAAAATTCCGGCCTTCAAAATTTTGACTGTGCCACGTGAACAGTTAGATTGTTGTGTTCGTCAAAATTTGTTCTGATTTCTTAAGATTGCCACCTTAAAATTAAAGGCCCCTACAGCTACAAAGCAACTGCACGTCAAGTAATCAGAGGTAAAACTTGAGTACCGCTCGGATCTGCATAACTCTTCATTTAAAAAGAGAAATTTTCAGTGTCCACAATTTAACAATTCGTATGTTTATACATACATAAATTTTGTAATCTTACTCCAATCTTGTAATTTTTTACCTCAAATTTTATAACTTTTTACCTCAACTTTTGTAATAAGGCAGATACAAATATTTTTGTGAGGACACTTAGATATCACCCTTTAAAAGGCAACCAAAAGTTGACTGTAATTTTTAGTCCTTGATAAGTTTCAAATCCAATGGTCCCTATATGTAATGTAATTGTCGATGGAGTAACTCTGTAATTAAGTTTAGTTACCATGCACATAGATACGGAATGGGCAAGTGAATAAATTGAAGGATTTGGATATGCAGACAGGGTAGTTGATACCATACTTGATACCGAGATCTTTAGTCGGTTAAACATTGTATTGACCAGTCAATAAATAACATGTTTTGTACTAAAACATTAATTAATAACTAAAAGGTCATACAAGGATTTAATATAAGAAAAACACACGAGCAAATATATCGTGAGCTTAAGTTTACAGAGGCTTTCCATGATCTTAAGCTCAAAATCATATCAAATCACTTCCAAATTTGGATTTGTATAGCTCATTATATTCTTTATATCAAAATCTTATGAAATACAAAAAATTTCCATTTTTGAAGATTTTTAAGTATTTGTTTTGAATTTTGTAAAAATAATGCATAAAAACATTGAATATTTTTATAAAAATATTGTATAGACACTTTTACAAAATTCAAAACAAATAATTAAAAATCTCTAAAAATGAAAAATTTTTTGTATTCCATAAGATTTCGATATAAAGAATATAATGAGCTATATAAATCCAAATTTGGAAGTGATTTAATATGATTTTGAGCTTAATCTCACAGTATATTTGCTCAAAACATACAACTTAAAATATTAACTAAATTCAACTAAACTACAAATAATTTTCAACTAAACTTCAATTTAATCCATGCCAACTTTCTGCAAAACAAAAATGAAGGTTTACAAATTAGTAATGACATTGAATACTACAGTGAATAACTTGAATATTTTTCTATAAAACTTGCATACTGACAAAAAGACGGCAACTGATTATTAGTAAACCCTGATTTTTGGTTTTCTTACCAGAATGCAGATATCTTAAATACTACATAGTATAACTTGAATACTTTCAGGTAAAACTTGAATACTGACTCCTACTGCACCTGAAAACATGATTTTTTTATATTTATTTTTTTACTAAATACAAATATCTTGAATACTACACGGTATAACTTGAATTTTTTTAGATATAACTTGAATACAATTTTCATTCCGCACCTAAAACCATGCGTATCGAATTTGGTGTCATACTATAGAATATTCCTAAATTTAAATGATGAATGTGACCAACTCTGGCTGTACGTAAATGCTCTCGAATTTAATATGCAGACTTCATTTTGTTCAATAAATCATTTAAACAGACTCACATGGTCAGTAAATTAAGGATCTACATGCAAAGTCAGCAATAGCGTATGTGGGATGACGATGAGTCTTCGTTGCAATGACGACACCCTGCATCGCATTTCTGGGTAACATTGGCTCCTCACAGAGGGGATCCGCTCTGCTTCACTCCTCTGTTTTGTTCTTTTTTGTTTTTGTTTTTCATCTTCGTTTCTCTTTTTCTTTCTTGATCAACCCCCTATTTGCGGGAATTCTTAATTATAAGTCGAAGCAATTGCATAAAATTCTTGATCAACACCCTATTTTTCAAGAAAGGAAGTTGAAGTAGTAATATACTAATATTGGAAGTTGTCTGATACTTCAATATGAAGACCCAAATTGTTAGAGGTGACAGATTGTCGGGTCGGGTCGGGTCGGGTTCAGGTTCGGGTCGGGTTAGTTTGATCAAATGGAAAATGTCGGGTTGGGTATCGGGTTGACGGCTACCGGCATTTTTTTCGGGTTGGGTCGGGGTCGGGGTCGGGTCAGTCTCACTTTCCCTGAACACGGGTCAGGTTTGGGTCAGTCTCACTTTCCCTAGACCACGGGTCGGGTCGGGTCGGGTTCGGGTCAGTTTGACTTTTCCTGAAACTCGGGTCGGGTCGGGTCGGATTTTGGGTCGGACAGGTTTTTCGGGTCGAGTGAAAATTTGCCACCTCTACAAATTGTTGTCCTCCGTATGAGAGGTTTACAGAATTTGAAATCCAGTTAAATGACTTCTAAGGACAATTTTACAAACTGCCTTGCTTTTTTAAATTATCAAACAAATATCCCTCCTCTAAATCTATTAACAAAATGCCCTTATTTAATTATACACCACTCACTTTTTTACTCTCTTTCCCTCCCCTCTCTTTACTTCCAACTATTCACCTCTCTTTACTTCCAACTATTCAATATTTATTCATTAAAACTATCCAAAGTCACTGAACATTTAATAATGTTCAACGGTATTAGAAAATTAATTACAGGAACATTTAAAATAATGTAAAATAATCTCAAACAACTATACAATTTTTTTTTATTTAAAAAATGGATCACATTCTTAATCTTTATAACACCACCTGTTTCAGTTTTATTAATACACATTATCATACTGATTATTTATAAATATGTAAATAATGAATAATGTTCAATGATTATATATTAATAATTTTTTCTTTTCGATAAGTAGACTTAGATTGCTTATTTTTATTATCTTTTTGTATAAATCAAAGAAAAGTTGTATACAAGAATAGTTATATACAAGCAACTTGTCTATATTTAAAAGCGAAATCTCATTATATATAATTGGAAGTAAACAGAGGGGAGGGAAAAGAGAGTAAAAAATGTTTAGTGTATGGTTATACAAGGGTATTTTGTTAATAAATTTAGAAGATGGGTATTTTGTTTGATGATTTGAAAAAGTAGGGTAGTTTATAAAATTGTCCGACTTCTAAAGTGATATTTAATTTCGGAAACTTCAACCTTTGTTTATTTCCTAATAAACAAAATCAAAATGAACTTAAAGATGAAAAATTCCGAATATAAGGTAACGCTATTTTTACGAGTAAAATGTACACAAAAAAAAAAAAGTTGATATATGGTAAAAATAATACATCTTATTTTACGAGTAAATATACCACGAGTGATTGTTTAATTAATTACCATGGTACCATTTCAACTCGAACATGGAAAACTAATTGCTTCCTGGGAAGACAATCAATTGGATGCAAGGACCACTCAGCTGGTATGAGTGTCCAAATCTTTATGTGAGTGCAGTTTAGTATGATGAAAGCAATTGATCGATCCACACATGCAGAACTGGTAGTCTGGTAGTATATATCACTTCTGGCAGAACTGGAACACGAGCAATCGCAGGTTGCATTGCCATTACGGGACGTCGTTCGACTGATACCACATGTGCAAGACTGACAAGCAACCTGAGTAGGAACTCCTCTGGTAAATTTACAACAAAAATCGCACTCAGTTTTTTGGCTGAATCACCTCATGTTGAGACGTAAATAATAGTCTGTGGAAACAATTAGTACAAGCTAAACAGATTTCTAGATGTCCTATATCTCCTGTATGGAAAGAAATTGCTAAAGTAGCTAGACTTGATTATAGGTAATGGAAAATTAGTTAGATTCTGGTTAGACCATTGGATAGGGGACTGTGTTTTGAGTAAACAATTCCCTGATTTGTTTGATATCTGTCATGATCCATATATCTCTGTTCATGAGGTTGTGATAACAAAAGGCCAAAATCTTACTTTTATTAGACAGTTAACTGGTAAATTGTGGATAGATTTGAATGCTGTATTGTTATTAATTCAATCTGTAACTTTGTCTCATGAGAAGGATCAATTGGTTTGGGACTGGACTTCAAATAAGAAATTTTCAACACATTCTATTCTACGTATGAGTGGTTAGTTTTTAGAGGGATTTCAAGTGACCAAAATACCCTTTGGTGGTCAATTCCTGTACCTTTAAAAATAAAAATATTCATTTGGTTAGTTAGCAGACATAGGATTAAAACTAGGGATAACTTAGCAAAAAGAGGATGAGAGGGGCCTCTTACATGCTCTTTCTGTTCAAATGATGAAATGACTCAACATGTGGTGATTGAATGTAATTTTACTAGGCAAATCTGGTTTTGGATGGGCATGTGTCAAAACTGGGTGAAATTTTGGCATTCTTTTGAAGATATAATTGATTATGCTTATTCCTTGAACAAGAAGGAAAAACAGGCATTCTTGTTAGTTATCTGTGCAGTTATATATGGGTATTATGGAAAATTAGAATGATATTACTTTTAATAGATGTTCTGTGTTTTCAGTCAGAAATGCTGTTTTACTAACTTGCTCTATGAGTAATCATTGGATAGGTTTGGCTCAGGAGGACATCAAGACTTTGGTGAAGAGGTGGATGCCATTTGACACTGATGAAATACCACTGCAGTCAGCTCCTCCCCAACTGATGCGCGCTGATGTGATCAAATTCCCAGTTTTGAAGACTGATTGGACTTGGTGCATATGGATAATTACTGAAAAATAGGCTAAAAAACAGTTAATTAGCATAATACTAAATATAAACATAGCATATATATATATGTTGGTTGCAGCACAGTGTAGTGCTTATAATTGGTTGTCCTGGAGTTTTGAGTATCTGAGTATCTGAGGGTGGATATTTTAAATAATAGTATAGGACTGCAGTACATGGATGCTTTGTAAAACTGTGTGGTTTTCAATTAATGAAAACGGGCGATATGCCCATCTTTCTAAAAAAACCTCATGTTGAGACAGATATATAGTTTGTAATATCAGAACCCCAAGCAGGGCGTTAATCTTTACCTTTGTTGAGCTGGTTAAACAGAAATTGCTCATCAGTCATCACAAAGAAATTAATTAGAAGAGGATAAGACGTATATAAGAGTATGTGCAACATATGCAGAGCTGACAATGAAACATGCATCGATCAGCTCACTTATTCGAGCATTCTGTATTCTCTACTCAACCCAGAATTCGCATACTGGCAGTAATTGCGCATGCCAGTCTACCACATCGATACCGTACCAGCATGCAGACACAGCGACAATACTGCTTATGCATGCAGTGACCAGCAAGATCGTTTCTTTCTAATGACAAAAACAACTAGAAGTAAGAACAACAATTGTCATATGGTATTATGGTTTAAGAGATGCCGGCGTATGTATCTTTGCTCGGATATCAGCCAGCTTACCAGATTCAGCACCAAGCTAGTGTGAAGAACTAGTTCCCGTGGGATAACACTTAAAAATTAAATCTCAATCATGATGTTATTGCTTTTCTTATTTTTTAATTGCATTGTATAGATTTTAAGTCCATGGATCACGGTTTGTGATCAAATTAATGAAATTTGGGGGCAAGACCCTCATCTTATTCTCAACAACAACCAATTGATGATATGTAAGAAGCCGGCTCCACAATTAATGGATCCCCAGTAAACTTGCTTCATTATGTATATATAAATGACACGCAACAAACTCGAAAAATTTTGTATCCAATGAGATTTCAATACGTAGAAATGCAGCGGTAGAATCAAATCAGCTATCGGAGTTACGGTTGTTGAGATACGAACGCATAATAAAAATGTCGTTTTGTTATGCATAACACCGTAACCCAACAACATTAGATTCTTAATGGTTAAGACTAATTGATCTGGGCAAGTTTTAGATTTTACAGCTAGATGGTACTCACCAGATAAATGAAAATATTAAGCTTCATTCATACACTGGAGATACTAACCTCCATTGCTTACACACAAGTGCACAATACTTAATTACACATACAGTGAAGTACAGTACTCAAAAATAAAAAAAAACATTACACATGCACTCAAAAATAAAAAAAAAACAAACATTGAAATACATTATACGATCAATGCGTGTCGAAGTACTTTTATAATGATCATACTGGTACAGTGTTGTGAATACTAAAACCATTGGAGAGCTAATATGGACGAGAGGAGTGAAATTGGGGCAGAATTGAGGCGATTGTTTCGGCCATTCTCGGCCGCAATCCAAGGAAATCCAAAAGAGTGATACCTAGCGTCCATAAAAAAAATTGTCCATAGCATCCATAGGTTACATTTTGAGATGTATCTGTTACATTTTGGGGTGTTAATTTATGTTACATTCTTTATATGTCTATAAACATATGGACAGTTTTTTAATGGACGCAAGATGTTTCTCAATCCAAATGAGTGAGAGAAATTGCCAATGGAGTGGAGATATATGGAGAAAATCGTGAGTGCAGCCATGGGTACTGGCGATACATTGAAGTTTCTCCATTTGATCGAGAAATCGGTCTCTGAGCTGTTGAACATGGTGAAATTGACGAATGTAGCTACATAGGCCAAGCTGGGGGGATAACGGTCCAAATCGCACAACCTCAGATGGGTGAGATCTGATCAGAAGGCGCATGTACGTGTAAATCTAAAATCGTTGCGAGTACGATGCCTCCAAAGTTGGCGCCGTGTACGTTTTCGCCATTAGACAGTCTGTCTCAGCGAAACGGTCTGGGACGGAAGCGTTTCGCTCTGCTTTGGCAGCTCGATCCGACCGTCTATCTTTTCATTCAATTTCACAAAACTGCCATTTAGACAAGTTTTAGATTTTACAGCTAGATGTTACTCACCAGATAAAATAAAACATTAAGCTTCATTCATACACTGGAGATACTAACCTCCATTGCTTACACACAAGTGCACAATACTTATACATACAGTGAAGTACAGTACAGTGCATACGATATGCCTATATACATCACTAAGATATACATAGGCCCTTTATTCATGACTAACAACACCAAGTTTCTGAACTCACTGCGCCTAATTTATTTTCTTAAATAAAACATCTAATTATTAAACTAAAGACGCAGCTGACAGCGCAGGCTATGGCCTCATCTCCGGCTGGGCTACCGGCAGGGGTCACTAATGCTCTATCACGCAGTAGGCTCGGCAGCGGGAGCCGCAACAGGTTCTGAGACCGGCTCAGCAACAACATTGGGAGTAGAATCATAGGGATAATACCAGTAAGGAGGCGGAGGAGCTGGACCATTGTACACCAAACCGTTACCACCACTACTAGAATATCCACTCCCCGATCCACTAGAAGTGTCACCATTTTTGCCAGTATTGCCGAATCCGGAACCACTACCAGCAGCAATTCCGGAGCCTCCGGCAGAACTATCACCAGCAGAACCTGAGCCACTTCCGGAACCGGATCCGCTGCCCCTACCACTTGCATGTGCATTGGGTCCCTGGGCAAAGCCAGACCCCCCGCCACTACCACTGGAGGAACCGTCCCCACTCGCTGCTTCTTGCTTGGTGTAAACACCACCGGCTTCGAGGCTGCCTAACTGAGTTCTACTGGCACAGCACATTGTCACTCCTAGAAGGACTAACATGGATACTGTGAGGACCCTAGTGTTTGTGCTTTTTCTGGAAGCCATTGGATGAAGTGTTTGTTACTTAGTTTGTGTTTGTGGGATGTATGGATGAACTTATTATATTGGTGGCTATTTATAGGACTCTTGCTAATGTTGGAATACAATTAATTATGGTCCGGTACAATATTTAAGCAGTTAATATAATGTGATTAAGCTAATTGCATTTCCTTATATATTATGAAGGGAGTGTGTACTAGCTAGGGGACTAGGCATCCATTAATTTCTGGCATTACGGAGCCCAGCCGCTTCTTACACATCTTCAATTGCATCATGTTGCCTTGTCTGGAGTTGTACAATTTTAAAACTTACAGTTTTATAATTTACAAATTATACTTAATATTTTGAAATATTTATAATATTTCGCCAGCATTGTGTCAATGGTCAAGCAATACAGTTTCTGGTATTTATTTAATGATAGAGCATTTGTGACCCCCCGCTGGAGATCGATTAGGCCATAGCTGTGCTGTGCGCTTAGTCTTAATTTAATTATATATTTTGTTGAAGAAAATAATTTAGGCAATGCAAGTTTTGAAACTTGGTGTTGTTAGTCATGAATAAGGGCCTATATATCTTAGCCAGTAATGTAGGAATATGCACTGTACCGTACTTCACTGTATGTTTAAGTATTGTGCGCTTACGTGCAAGCAATTTCTTTCATCTGGTGAGTACCATCTAGCTATAAAATCTAAACTTGCCCAGTACAATTAATTCCATGTTAAGAGCTCCATGTCAGACACTCGGAGCGATTGTCTGAATTACAGTTTTGTACAAAATTGACAAAAAGATAAACAGTTGGAGCTAAAAGGAGCAAAACGCTTCCGTCCCAGACCATTGCCCTGTCCGAGTGGGGATGGTAATGGGCCGAGCCCACAGGCTTTTTACCAATCCCAGGCCCGACCTGCCTGTCTTAAGTCCTATACCTGACCTGCCTTACCTGATTGGATGGACCTAAAATTCTAGGCCTGACCTGCACATGGGCCTCAACCCTGCGCCTGAGCCTGCCTGCCCTTACCCACTGGGCCCCTCAGGCAGCCCAGGCCACCCAAAAAACAGTTTAATACTGTTTGCCAACACAGCAAGTCAGCAACATAGATTGAATTCAAATTCAAATTCATATAATAACCAAATTTGCCAACACAGATTCATATAATAACCAAAACAATTTTAAATAAAACATAAAAGACTCAATTCAAATTTGCCATCACAGATTCACAGCAACACAGCAAATTTGCCAACACAGCAACATAGCAATTTGCTAACAATTAAGTTTGCACATAGCAAGCTTGAACACAGCAAGCTAACAGCTAACAACATATCAAAGTTTGAACATAGCAAGCTAATAATTAAGTTTTCTAGCAAAGAAACCTAAAAATTAAGTTCAAGTTTTCCAACACAGCAAGCTAATAAACGTATGAACAAGCATCGAAAGAACAGAAGTCTCCAATTATCCATTCAAGTTGCAAACAGAACAGTGCCTGTAAAATAAGAAAATTGAAATCAAGTAATACCATGAACCATTTTTGAAACTAAAAAAAATTAGAAGATCATTATACCTCAAATGTCATCAGTCAACATTGAGCAATCACTAACATCTTCATCTTCATCTTCATCATCACAATAGGTCCTAAATGGATTGTGGTCACCCAAATCTGAAAAAATATACATGTAAAAGTTAAATGAAAATACTAGCATATATTTAACTAAAAAAACTGAAAATGAAAATATACTTGAAAGACACAATTTATACCTTCATATTCTGCCCTTAACCAATTTTGCACACATGCTAAAGCTTCAACAAGTTTAGGGTGAAGCCTATTCCTTTGTGGACTTATTATTCACCCGCCCATGCTAAAGCTTCAATTGCATGAGATTCTTCTCTTTGTCTTTGAATATTCGGTTGCATCTCTCACGCCAAATTATGAATGTAGTAGTGATGAGTAGAATCTCCTGAAGCTTCTTATCATGGTGGCCATCAAGCAATGCCTACCTCGAGAATTTGTTTTGCATTTTCAATAACACTGTTAACCCTTGCAAAATCCAACCTGCGCTCTGCGGTCGTTTACATCATTTGTTTCTCTGTGAATTTGGCAACAAATTCTGCATAAAATCCAGAAAAAGCATGCCTGATATGTACAATTTTTCTTTTAGAATTGCAGTCCAGTCTGAACCACAATACATGCATTTTTGTTGGTTCAGTAAGAACCCATGCAGTAATTAACTTAAGTTTGGAGAGGAATCACCATTCTGTCCTCAAGCCATTTCAGCATAAACACAACCCTAGATTATTAACCATCTGTACATTGAGTACATTATCTCCTAATTGCTTGTTTCCATAATGTTCAGTGCTGAAGATTGATTACCTTCATATTTCATAATTGACTTCAAAGTAGCTACTCTTTGTATTGCCACATGCCTAAACTTGGGAGCTTACCAATCCTCAAGAAATTCAAAATCTTGGCATTGAATTTAAGAATATTCTTAGTATAAATATTGAAAAACAAACTCGCAGCGAATCTCAAGCAGAGAGCGAAGGAAGCACATCTTTTGATATGATGAATTCCAGTTTCTTCTTTTTACCAAGTTTATCAATTTATGAGTTTTGAACTCGCATTATCACATCTTTTCAATGTATTTTCTGTCAACTGTTTCTGTTTTCAAGAAACTACATAAGAAAGCATTTAAACAAACAGGTTTCCTCTACCAGTTATAGATAGTAAAAGATATAAATTTTTGCTCAGACCACCACTGCTACCAGATGAATTTTTATAGATACCACCCTTCCTTTAGCATATTAATTTTCCATAAATCAATATATATTTGCATCAGCACTTAAAATATGTCCTGCGTCTCTTCTCATTTCTTCCATCCCTTGCCTCTGACGAACCTGATTTTGACAAATCCTTCACAAGTCCATTCAGAAATCAACTGACAAAGGCTTTGTTTTTCGTTAGGTGCTTCTGATGGGAAATATATAAGGAAAAATCGAAAGCTCATCTCTCTTGCTTGTTGTCTGAATCAAGAGTGACGGGCACTGGTACCATCACTAGCTGAGTAGGCATCATCAGTTGAAGCTATTGCTCTTTCCAATTCTTCAGCTAGCTAGCTACATGTATATGATTGAATTCAGTAATGCTAATAAACGTCTCCATGATACAATTATTGAGAAAAGTACTAAAGCAGAGAAATGATTCATTACATAATGGAGTTACAAACATCCATGTAAATTGTTGGTCGTATATACAAGGGATTGTTGACATTCTTAATAAATATTATTTTTTATATTTTTACTATCCTAACAAATTTTATTATAATTTTAATTTTAACAAATTAATCTAATCATAAAGTTAATTAAATTCAAGAGGCTGAGAATTAGATGACTTGAGACGAGGCGACCTGAAACCCGACCCGACTCGACTCGACTCGCCTTGACCTGATTAAAAAAAGAGTTACCAAATTACAATTCACCAAAAAGAAAATAAATCCCTGAGCTAATTAATTATATGAAATTAAGAATTTGTAGTACTCTAGCTAGACAAGGTAACATGATCCAATTGATGATTTGTAAGAAATTCGGCCCCGCGCAGGGCTCCATAATGCCAGTAAAAAATGTAAAATCAGTACTGGATGCCTACTACAGTCTCTTCATAACACATAAATGACATGCAATTAGCTCACATAATCCAAATTGCATATGTGTTAATGGTATACCGGACAATAATTACACTCCAACAATATTGCGTACCGCATTTGATTCTTCAGAGTCCTATAAATAGCCCCCCGATTCAGCTCATCTATGCATCCAACACAAACAGAAGTTAAGTAACAAATAAACAAACAAACGCTTCCTCCAATGGCTTTCGCAAAGAGCACAAGTACTAGGGTGCTAACTGTCGGCATGCTAGTCCTTCTAGGACTGACAATGTGCTACGCCAGCAGAACCCAGATAGGCAGCCTCGAAGCCGGCGGTACTTATGCCAAGGAAAGCAATGCAGACGGTAGCGGTAATTTTGACGCTGGTGGTAGTGGGTCTGGGTTTGCCCAAGGACCCAACGCGAATGCAACTGGCAGCGGAGGTGGAGCTGGTAAAGGCAGTGGCTCAGCTTCAGCTGGAGATGGTTCTGCTGGAGGCTCTGGAAGTGGCAGTGCCAGAGGTTCCGGGTTCGGCAAAACTGGTAAACCAGGTGGCAACTCTAGCGGGTCGGGCAACGGATATACTTATGGTGAAGGCAGCGGTTCCGTCAGCAAGGACCCTCCTCCTCCCCCTTTCGTCCCGGAACCTGTCCCGGAACCTACCGCTGAACCTATTGAGACAGAGGATTAGTGCCCCTGCTGGTAGCCTCTGCTGTGAGCTCTGTCTTTGATTTAGTTAGATGTTTTATGCAAGGAAATAATGTAGGCACCAATATGAGTTTAGGAAATTGGTGCTGTTGATTTAGTCATCAAATAAATGCCCATATGTCTTCGAGATGTATGAATGAATGGAATAAGTGTTGCTTTGTTCTCTTATTTGTAAGCAATCGAGGTCCAATTTATGAATGAAGTTTTTTTTTTTTTTTTTTATATATATATAATAATCTATGGGTACCTGCAAGATACAAAAATCTAAAATTACACGTTTGTAAGTTTAGTTGAAAACTTCAAATTATTATAATTAATTTTGTCGAAAGATTTATTCAAATTTCAAAATTACAAATAGGATCAATTTAATGATCGTTGTACATTTGAATTGGAAAATATAATATATGTCAATTATTCAAGCTTAATGTGAAATATGAATAGTTCAAATGAATATACATTCGATTTAAACATTGTAAATTTATTCTGCGTTGACCAGTGCACTTCATATATACGTATGGGGATTATAGTGCTCTGGATTAAACTTTGAGCTAAACTGATATGCGTTTCGCTTTGCAAACGGTCCAAATTATAGTGTTATCTGAATTATAACACTATTTTAATAATATTTTAGGGTTATATTAAAAAATTTAAAACAAATATTTAAAAAATCTAAAAATGGAAAATTCTTGTATCGCTTAGTATTTTCATATGATGAATTTAATAGGAACTACATATAAATTGAAATTTTGGATATAACAAAGTATAATATATGATCCGTCTAGAACTTTACCTCCTGTTGGGCAAGTGTAATAAGTTAAAGCGGAATAAAACATTAAATCACCGTAAAGCAATAGTATTTAGTGGTACTGAAGTAAATAGATAGAGTAAAGTGGATGAAATGTATCAAATATGTGGAATTTTGGTGATTTAGTTTAAAGTCTTATTTTCCAAAAAAAGAAAAAAAAGTTAAAACACCTCTATATATGCCTTAACTTACTACACTTAGATCACTTTCATCTTAAAACACCTCTATATGTGAAATGCTGGTGATTTTTACTCTACTTTTACTATGTTAATTGCCAAACGAGGGGTTAGAGTTTAGATATACTAAGACGCATTCTTTTTCTTAGAGGTGGCAAAATCTGATCCCACCCAAAAAATCTGTCCGACCCAAACCTGACCCGAATTTTAAGAAAAGTCAAACTGACCCGAACCCGACTTGACCCGAACCCGACCTGACCCGACCCGACCTAAACTAGACCCGACCCGACCCATGTTCTAGGGAAGTCAAGCTAACCCGGACCCGACCCGATCCGACCCAACTTGACCTGAACGACCTGGAACCCAAGATGACCCGAGAATAGAGGTGCAAAATCTGACCAAACCCGTCTGACCTGACCTGAACCCGACCCGACCCGATCCGACATGAACCTGAACCCGAACATGACCCAATCCGACATTTCCATTCGGTCAAACTGACCCAAACGGACCCGAACCTGACGAGCTGACAATCTGCTACCTCTACTTTTTCTCAGGAAAAATATACTAAGACGCATTCTGCATTTTTTTACAAAAATTTATGGGTGGGACTTGGGTCACCTACTCGTGGAAGAGTATTGATTAGGAACTGGGTCGTACGTATTAGGCACATTGAAAGATCCATAATATAAGCCCAATGATCTTGCACAAGGAAGCAGCCTAGCTAATATACAAGCCCAGCGATTGAATGTAGTATTGCAGTGTGAGCTGGTTTACTATATAGTATATATAGTAGTAAAGAGTCTACGCCTTGCTTTAGACTGAAATTGTTATTTTTTATAATTAATTTTTAATATAATATATAATGTGCCTTAAATTAAGATAATATATAATGAGTCTTAAATTGAGAAAATTGATATTGGCCTTAAGTTTTAATGGGTTGAGATATTAAAGTATGTCAACGGTGATGATCAATTTAAGTAAACAATCAATGGCTGAGATTTTTTCTTGGGGGAAAATAGAACTTTCATGTCAAAAAATCCAACATGCTTTTATTAAGAGTAAGGATATATGCAATTCATATCCTCTGGCCGTTGGATTCGCTTTATGATTTGTGCAACTCAATCTAAAAAAACCCTCTATAATCCACATCGTTGATTCGCTGCGATGCTGCGTAGCAGAGGATAAGCACTCATATATATGAGATCGATTTCCTTTTTTAAGCCTGATGACCGAACTTCACATCCATATATCGATCCTTGATTTGCACGAAATTAGCTCTATTAAGCAATGTTATTAGAACCGGACCGAACGTCGACTCGGTAAAATTTCAGGTCAGTGATTCGCTGGTCAGACCGTCATTTCAACCGGTTTGATTGTTGATGTTATTTTGTACTTGTAATGAGAAGAAAATCATTACTGAATAATTTAAAGTACTTTATCATGCAAATAAAATTTTTTGATTGAAATTGATTTCTAAGATGTAAGAATATTAGCAAAAAAGTTTTCACTAGTTTATCTGATAGTATCAGATATTATAATTAATAAATAATAGAATAAGTCATTGGACTTCTATAATATTACTTGGGTTTGAATAATAAATTAAATATTATGTTTATATATATTGTGTAAAAAATAAATAGAATAACGTAGTTTTTACAGTAGTAAATTAATTAATTTTCTTAATATATTAACACTACTTACTTGAACAAGACATTACTTAAACACAAATGAAATGAACAATAAAAAAGTTTACTTTTTGTGATATATATATCAATATAGGTCTTTCATGCAAATTTGAGAGTAAGAAGATATTTGAATTCGTAAAATGACCTCAAAGGTCAAGTTCTGACATATTAAGCAAACTTGTACTGTGCTATGGCCTAAGCTATGTTACCATGATTTCATGACCATGTGCAAGCATGTTACTCGTGCAAAATTAGACCAACCAACGGTTAATCCCGAACTTTTCAAAAACCAGTCCCGGTTTTTTAGCAAAAACCGGATAAATAAACCGGTTTCACCCGGTTTTGTTGCACGTGCGGTCCTTCGACATTAACAACTCGGATTGACCTCCTGTTTCAGTTTTTTCTGGGTGAATCGGCCGGTCTGATCCGGTTTTGATAACATTGATATTAAGCATTTACGCGTGCTAGCTTCATAGGCATAGTGATAAGGAAAACATATATAGGATCTATGAAAGTAAGTTATACTTATACTTCTCTCTCACAGTCTGACATATCTATATACACTTAGGGTGTGCTCCAATTGAAGTGAATGATGGAGGGGAAGGGATGGGAGGGGAGCAACCCTCTTTTAACTTGCTCCCAAGTTTTTTTAAGGGGTGAATGGATGGGAATGGAGGTTAAACTCTCTATTCATTTTCTCAAATCTTGTAAATTCCCAAATTGGGGTGTACAAGCGTTATATACCCTCCTTTTTGGTTCCATTCCATCCCTTCAAAACTCTGGAGCAAAGCCTTATGTACAGGTTATAGTTGTATAATGTTAACTGGAAACATTAATGTTTAAGCTAACTGAAAATGATACTTATTAATTGGAATGATTATATATATATATGTTAACTGAATAACAGTATCAGTTAATTGAAATATGGTACATGAATGCACACCAATGAAATGGAAGGTGGACTCTACTTGTTTTTTCCATCGGATATGATTAATTTGACCAAAGAAAAAGAAAAAAAAAAGTTATAACTAGGCATGATGCAATTAGTAATATATAATTTAATATGCACTATGCAATATATACATGTGAACCGTGCTCTAGTGATTACATACCTGTGAGACACACAGAGACACTGAAAATTAATTGGTAGCTCTTGATCATGGGACAAATTAACACAAATTAAATTTAGACTTAAAAGAGTAGTCCTTGCTATTACTATAGCACCCCCGCCACCACTTGTGCTAGTTAATTGCATTGGTCCATTATTTCCATGTTATAGTTTTAGGACCATCGCTATATATTAATTTGTATATCTTTTGGGCAATTAAGTTTAGATCGCAAAATGGACCATCTATTATATACTTTGTCCCAATTAGATTAAATTTTGACCAATGCAACGTGGACCATGATGCGTTGAACAAATAAATATATATGCGGCCACGTCAATTTGGACAAGACTTTAAAATCCATGTACGGAGTGCACATTTAATTTGCACATTTACTTTGATTTCGAAGAGATTTTGTGAATCATGATCTTGATTGATCTATGCATATATGTGGCATGGTTTCGAGATAAGTCTCATGCAGTTGCTTTAGCTAGCTAGCTTAACATTTTCAACAATTATAGATCTTTAGCTAAATATATATACGTATACGACCCATTCCGTATATAACTTTTCAGAATCATACTAATATACTAATAGTATTTTGCCGAACTATACTGAGATTAAGTACAAAGGAGTGCTAAAATCCTAATACAAAATTCTAAGCTTAAAGCAAATGTCTATCATGTGAATGTAAGTCCCAACTCTAGCTTTGAGATCTAGGGTCCCTTATATAGGCTAAAATCTCAACCAAACTCCTTTTGTCCGTATGTTGTTCCAAACCGAAGTACAACAAATATCGGGGATCTTCTGTGTCAATGGTTGTGTGCAGGTAGAGCATGCAAGGTGGTATTTGGGCCGGCCCAGATCAGGTTAGGCTAACTATGGGCTGGAATATTAGAGGTGGCAAATCGGGCAGGCGGGTCTGGTTCGGGTTCGGGTCGGGCGGTCGGGTCAGTTTGACTTTCTAAAATATCTCGGGTCGGGTCAAGTCGGGTGATGGGCGGGTTGGGTCGGGTCAATTTTAATATCAACTTTCTTTGGATCATATGTTGATTTGAGTTGAATTGGATGCTATTTGATCTTGGGTCGGGTCAGGTCGGTTTCGGGTCAGGTCGGGTCAGTTTGACTTCCTGGAAAATGTCGGGTCGGGTCGGGCGGTTTCTCAGGTCGGGTGACCTCTGCGAAGTGTATAGGCTTTTAATACCCTAAATAATGCCCTTGATCGCAAACGTATGATCTAATGCAGTATAGTCAGGGTCGAATCCACAGGGACGCAGATTAATTCTAAACTAAACTTTAGACTCAATTCTAAATCCTAAAGAGGGTATTTTTGTATGAAAGATTGGGGGGGGGGGGGGGTTGTTTGAGGTTGGTTTCCTAATTAACAGATGCTAAAAAGTAAATAACAGTAAATAAAGACTTCAAACTTATGCTAAACAGGCGTTCCTAGGGTTTTCAGAATCAGTTTGCTTTCTGGATCAATTGCTTGCGGCCCGCAATGGTTAGTTGCGGTTCGCAAGAGGTACAGATGACACCTCTCTTTCAGTTAAATGCTTGTGGTCCAGCAAGGGTTACTTCCGGGCCGCGAATAACTGTCCGAGAGTCGAATACTTCTGTCGGTCACTTGCTTGTGGGCTGGCAACTGTCACTTGCGAGCCGCAAGTGATTGACAGAGGGTCAGTTTTGGTTATGTTTGGTGTTTTAACTCAAGTTATCAATTCCTAATCAAACCAAAGCAATTACAAGTCCATCAACTATTGCATGTTGGTACTTCTAACACTTTTAGTTTAATAGAAATTTATAGGATTATCTCTAAACCTATATTCAATTCACTTTTATTCTAGGGTCCAGTTTAACTCTCGTTATAACTGCAATTTCTCCTCTCGGGTACTTTTGGACAACAAGTTATCTACCCAATTAGTACAAGTATCAATTCTTGGTATTTGATTTAATTAACCAACTAGATTTTGCGCTCAACCTACAGGCTTACCAAACAATCAAGAAACAATACAAGTATTAGTGCAAATAACAGTTCTTGGTCAGTTGATTTAATTTACCAACTAGATTTGCGCATAGTCCACAGGCATAACCGAGTAAGATCGGGAAAGCGGGCGTAACCGTCTTCTTGACTTGAGCGGCGTTCCACCTCCTCTTGACACAACACGACTCTCAACTTGATTCTAACTACTACTTATGATCTCCTAACATGATCCTAGAACCCCTCAAAGATGATGCTTATATAGGCGAGGAGGTGCCCAGAAATAAGCGCCTGACTTCTGGTTTCTTGGGACGAAATTAGGGAGAGATCTCAAAATAAATCGCCCAAAATAAGCGAGTCGGTAGAAAATAGATGTCCAGAACAGATTTGACTTGTTTGCAACCCGCAAATAGATGGTTGCGGTCCGCAAATAGAAGTCCCAAAAGAGATCGCCCTTGAAATAGCATGTCGGTCGCTTGAAATAGCACTTAACGCGTTGTCTTGAAATAGCATTGGCGGTTGTGCGTCTGCAAGAAATAGAAATAGAAGTTCTATTCTTGATTGCGGTCCGCAAATAGGGAGTTGCGGTCCGCAATTAGGTGCTCCTTTATGCTCTTTCGCCTATTTTTGCTTCTTGCTCCAAATTTAGTCCAAATAGCTCTAAAAGCTCCGTTTTCCTGAAAACAGGATCAAATCAAAGTAGTAAATGGATTCTATACAATTACTTAATCTAAATGCGTATGAACTTAGGAATTGTTGGTCAAAATATAGATACAAGTCTGGTAAAGATATAGATATAAATGCGGTACATCATCGGGTCGGATTCTGCCACCTCTAGCTGGAATAGTTAATTGGGCCCTATCACGTACTTTCTGTACAACCAAGAAAAAAGGATGGCAAAACATGTTTGTTATGTTTACATAATATATATACCTAAATGTGGAGTTGGCATAACAAACTGGCCTCCGTGTTATGCGATCGTATCTTAGCAACCGTAACTCCGATGGCAGATCCGATTGGACCGATGCGTTCTACATATCGAAAACTCATTGGAAACTAATTTTTTCAATTTTTGGAGATTCTTAACTATTTTTAAAGATTTTTGAAAAAACGACCCTGAATATGAGTTCCAAATATATTATTTTATTATTATTTTCTGTCCATCTTTCAAAAATCATTAAAAATAGTTAGGAATCTCCAAAAATAGAAAATAATAGTTTCCAATGAGATTTCAATAAGTAGAACGCACCGGTCAAATCGGATCGACCATCGGAGTTACGATTACTGAGATACTACTGTATAACACGGACGTCAGTTTATTATGCAAAACACGGTAACCCAACTCCCTAAATGTGTTAGTCTCCTACTCTCCTGCTGTATCAAAATCCCGGACGTACGTACATGGATGCATTTTCTTAACTTCTTTGATAAAAAAAAGAAATATAAACATGTGAATCATTTTCACCGGTCCATATCTATGTATATTTGAAAATTTTACTAGCTTATATACTCATAATTATTATTCAGCTCAATAATTAAGTTTCGATATTGGAATACCCGGATTAGTAAATATTGCGGTCCGTGCATTTTACCGATTGTGTAAAAATATATCTACCTTCTGCGGTGAGGTAATTTAAGATGAGTAAGACCTAGTGTCCATACAATGGATGTCTATTGTAGACACAGGAGGAGTGACAAATGGGACCCACAATGTTAGACTTGTGTCTACAATGGACATCCATTGTATGGACACAAGATGTTTCTCATTTAAGATTGAGTAATAGCTAGTCACCACTCTTCTATCTATCCACCGGTCCACTAAACAAATATCATTTTTCAGTGAACATTTGTATCTTTCCGATCAACATATATTATTTTCTAGTAAACATATACATTACGATTTCTAGTAAACATTTATGCAACTGTGACAAGCACGTGAATGTATGTGGGTATGTCAGATTGTGAAAGAGAGGATGGGTGACCTACTTTATAGAGTGGACTCTACATGTTTTTCATTTACATTTTGTAATCTTACGAGTCACATATCCATCATATTTGCGACTGGTACCTCGTACGTATAATCTATACTCCATAAAGAGTGGTAGACTTCCAAGCATTTCAATTATACCACATCATCATTATTATTAACCAATGATTTTTTTTAAACTTTTCATCTACTTTGATCCAATGGCTTATATTTTTTTTCTTTCCTCGTTAAATAAGATTAATTTGATATGTCTAAAACAAAATTTAACCTTAAAATAATCCAATATTTATATATGTTTTTATTTATAAATTATTGCATTGTTATTATTATTTAATTATATTAAAAATTTAAAAATTTTATTCAAGTTTTGTTTAATATAAATACTTATAATTTTATAATTTTTTTTAGTTATTTATTTGATACCACTTTTCGGGGTGAAACCCAAGTTACAGCTCTAGTTAATAAAATGATCAGAAAATTGTAGCAACAGATAAAGTAATACCTACTGGCCAGTGCGTTATTTAAAGCATTCGACCACATAAATTTAAATTAGCCTTAAAGAATTCCGGCCCATTGATTCATGAGCACCCCATAGAATTTTATATATGCACATCTAAAGCTTCAAAATTATGTATTTCATCAATTGCAGTAACGTATAGGAAAAAGAAAGGATGGGTTAAACAATTTATACTCTATTCTTTTTTTTTAAACAAAGAAGTAGAAAAAAAAAAAACTATTGTGAATACGTTTGCAATATTTCATTCTGAAATGCTAACTGTCCAAATTATATTTTATCACGTCCGAAATTTTGACTTATGGTTCCTGTGAAATTCATTATATGAAAATATTAGGAGATAAAAATTTTCCTTTTTTAGAGCTTTTTAAGTATTTATTTCAGAACTTTCAAAATCTATGTACAAACAAGTACTGTTTTATTAATATTTTAGAGTTATTTTGAAAAATCCGAAACAAATACTTAAGAAATTCAAAAAATGGAAAGTTTTTGTATTTCCTAGTATTTTCATATAATAAATTTAATAGAAACCATAAATCAGAATTCCGGGCATGGCAAAGTATAATTTGAATCATTAGTATTTCGGAGTGAAATACCAATGTTTTCATATTAGTCTAGCTCTCCAATATATCTATAAATTAATATATATATATGTGCTAGCTAGTTACATGAAGGTGGATGACAAAGTTGGCGTAATCTGTTAAATAGATAATGGTAACAACAAATAGTAAATTATTATTTCTCCTAAGCCATGCATCATCGTTTTAACTTTTTGTCTTTTACTCTATTTCTTATCACCATATAAACGAATAGCAACCTCGCTTAGAATTTTGAAACCTTAATTATTCTCAGAGAAGAAAATATAAGGAGTACCTTCCTGACTTTGTATTTTTTGTTTCTTAAAAGTCATTGTAATATATAATTTATTACTCTAAAATTTTCTGGAAAATATTCGAGATAGAAAAGTTTGTAGAAAACTACTAAAAAATTTATTACCGATCTTGACAATTTTATTTACAATGAAACTTAAAAAAAAAACCCTAGCCGTCTATTTTATTTTGAAACCCTAATCGTCTTTGCTAGTAAATTCTCCGGTGGGAAGAGGCACACCGCCTCTCCCCACCCACCCCTCTTTCATTTGCTTTTTCGTTGATTACTTTCAAGTTTAGTTCATCCGTTTCTTCGTCTGTCTTTTCGTCGCTCTTTTTGTTCTAAGAGGGTCTTTCGTTGTTCTTCATTTAAGATGATTATATCATAACTCGCTCGAGAATGGATTTTGCTCCCGCTTCAACAAACGGAAATAGTGTTTCAAGAAATGAGGATATGCGGAATGCTTAACAAGTTTTTCAATCCTTACAAAGACGATGAATTCATCACAACCAAGACGGTAACTTCAATAATGAGTCATGCACTTCTTCAAAATTTGTCTCTCTATGTTAGTTTATCGGGACAAAATTATATTGTAGAAGGTTTTGGTTGATATTTTGTGTCTTTTGGATTTAGATTGAGAAACAATTTATTTTATTTTCTCGTAGATGTAATCTTTTAAGTGAATGAAATTAGTTACCTACGGGTCTTGAATGTTCAAAAAAAAAAATCAAATTAACCCATAACACCATGCGCAAAAACAAAGAAAAAGAAACGGAAAAAAACCAATAAATGGATGCATTTATTGTATTAACATGATTTGTGCAAAACACTAGACAAATATATATGGCGGTAGAATTAATTGTTAAGGGAAAAATGAATAAGCTTCGACAAAAGTTAAAAAAAATAAAATAAAAAGTTCATACGTATGATTAATTAAGAATTAAGAGCATATGTAGTTATGATGCATGCAGCCTGATAAATGAAAAGTTATTTATGTATTTGGATTGGATTAATTAAGGATTGTGTGTATATATCCTTACTCCTAATAAAAGGAGATTGAATTTTTTTATATGAAAATTCTATCTTCCCAAAGAAGAAACCTCAGCTATTGATTGTTTACTTAAATTGATCACCACCGTTGACGTACATTAATGTCCCAACCAATTAAAATGTAAGGCCCATATTATTTTTTTCACAAGTGATGAGCTTTCGACTCTTTATTATAAGATATAATAATTTCAGTCCAAAACAAGGCGTAGCCTCTTTACTAGTGTGTGTGAAAAATATATTTTATGTGATCCCATCTCAGTTAAAACCCCTTCAAGTTGCATATTTGCATCATGAGTGGTCATCTACAAATTAATATGGGCCATTTAATTAATAAAAATACCTTTATCACTCGTTATTACATTTTTGTACGGATCAACAACCTAATGGCTGTCCATTACTGTACCTGAAAACTGCACATGCTCACAAAAACAAATATACAAATCATGGGCCAAGTTTGATAAGTGAGGTAAAAAAAATTAAGTTGGGCCGATAAAGATTCTCTGCTGCTGTTCAATGTTTAATTATATGGGCCATTTCTTCTTCTTGTTTCTTTCTTTCTTTTTTTTTTTTTTGAAAATAGTGAAATATAGCAACGTAATTTTTCTGTGTTTGATAAGTGAGAATATAGCAACGTAATATATTGCGAAAATTGATTACACATTGTGTGAAAAAAATATTTAAATTGTTTATACAATTTCGGATTAGTTTCCTACCTTTTTCCTTTCTCTACTTTTTAACAATGCATGTGTATTTTGTAATATAGAATGAAAAATTCTGGAGAATTTTATTCATTTAGTAATTTTTCTGTGTTTTTTAATTTTTATTTATATCATTTTTCTGAATTTTTGAAATTAGATATCCAAAGTCGCATTAAGAAGGGCAACTTTCAGAAAGGAAAACATTATTTGTGTCCACTCTATATATGGACATCCATAGAAGTTACATTGTGAATGTAACTGTTACGAATGGGGTTCCATGGGGACCATTTTGCAACCCATTTGTTACTTTCATGGATGTTCATAGCGTAGACACTAGGTAGCACTTTTGGAAATTAGACTTGCAAGAAACACGCATCTAAATGGTCAGAGAATACATACCCAACAACATATCTAGACTCGGAGGCAGATCGGCTATTTTTGGTGTAATATATATATGAAATTGTTACATAAAACATGTAAAAATATAATTTTCGTTAGGAATTAGGCTACGGTGATATGCATATCACGGTTTTACTGTGCTATGCGGTCTGTTCTTCCATTTTCGGTGTCCAAATAGTCGATCCGAACCACTCAATATGATCTCTATATTAAAATATACTAGGAAACCAAATTTTATAATTTTTAGATTTTTTTTGCTATTTTTAGTGATGGAGAGAAAATCGTTGTTTTGTATGAATCATAATCTTTGGATCTACAAATAGCAAAAAAAAATTCTAAAAATTGTAAAATTTAGTTTTGTAGTAAATTTTGATATAGAGATCACATTGAGCGGTTCGAATCGACTATTTGGACATCAAAAACTTAGATACAGATCGCATAGCACGGTAAAACCATACTATGCATATTACCATAGTCGGACTCTTTTTGTTAATGCTTTTTTGTTTAAATTTTAATATAATTTATTTAAAGAATAAATGAGTTTAATGGGCTAGTATTTTTGGCTCGTTGAGAATTGAAGCTTAAAACTTTGAGCTGCACTAAAATATTATTAAAGATGATTGTATTGATTGAGCAACAAAGGGGCTGTTTGTTTTTTGAAGTGGTTGTTGTATTGTAATTGTAGGTGCAAGAAGTTAGAAGTGCAGCATTGTTTTTGCAAAACCGTTGTTTGTATGTTCGCAGTAAGAGCTGCAAAATAAATCAAAGTTTTCTTTTGATTTGTTGCTAATTTGAAAGAAAATCAAGCACATTAATTTAATTGAGACAGAAAAGGAATGTGTTGGAGAAAATATTGTAATTAATGGGGAGTCTTATGTTGCATCTCTTCCTGCGATAATATTAGGGCACGTTTGTTTTAGTGAAGGTGGAGATGCACACAACTCAACCTACTACAGTTAGATAGCAAACATGTTTGTTTCTCTGTACTTGCATATTGTTACCGTAGTTGGACCTTCCAATAGATGTCAAATGCAGTAGCTTGTGCTACACTCATTTTTAACGTAGGAGCAGTTGCAACGCTAATTTTGGAAATATTTTTTCCTTATATTTATGATATGAAAGAAAAAGGAAAAGAGGCTGGCTCTATAGGTATTAAAGTAAAGAAATAAATTAAAAATCTATATAATATGCATTTGTATTGTGATGCAAATAAACAAAGAAACACAAAATACAGTATGAGAGAATTCATTGCAACTCCAAATACAAGTAGAACTACATTCTATGAAACAAACAGACCCTTAGTTGCAGCACCAATTGCTGCAACGGAGGATAGATTTGTAACTAAAGATGCAGTGTACTTACCAAATACTACAAAACAAACATGTGTGCAGATTTTATTTGCTCCTTGAGCTACAGTGTTGCAGTACTTGCGGAGAAACAAGCACCCTCAAAGTTTAAATTTGAGGCTTCACTACCACAATAAAAGGGCTTTAACAACTCCACCTTAATGACGGTTTGTATAAACCACTGTTACTAAAAGAGTCATGTGGCAATCCTGAAAGTTTACCAAAAATATTTAATGACAGTTGTTCCATAAAGACCGTTAGTAAATGCTGCACTAAAAAAATAATAATAACAAAAAAAACATTACCAACGGTTTTCAAATACAAAACCGTTAGTAAAGAGTAGCTGTACTAAGGAAGTGGTGGGCACTAAGTAAGGGGATACCTAGCTAGCTTAAGGCTTAATGCTAAGGAGGACGTCTAAACCACTTTAAGGCAGCGATGTTTGGCATGCTAAGGAAGGCTAGCTTAAAGGGCTAAAGGCCTCTAAGGAGGTCTAATTAAGCCACTTGGTGTGCCGAACGTAGGGGTGTAAATGAGCTGAACCAAGCTGAGTTAGGTTAAACTTGAATTCGGCTCATTAAGTTAACGAACCAAAAACACAAGCTCAAGATTGACTTATTCAATTAACGAGCTAACCGAGCTAGCTCATTAAGTTTGTTTTTTTTTTTAATAATAAAATTTTTAGTATGCACTATGTTATATCAAAATTTATATACAAATCAACAAAATGACTAACAAAAATATGTTCTAACACATTTTATATAACAATTTCATATATATTATAATCTACGATAAGAGAATTACGAATTTCAATTAGTATTAATTTATCTAGTCAAATTAGTTTAACGAGCCGGGCAATGTTAAGCTCAAACTTGGCTCATTAGCTTGACAAGCTTAACAAGTGAGCCTAATTCAATTCGATCCTGAGCGAGTAACGAGCGATCCACGAGGTTCGAGTGTTTTTGCCAGCCCTAGCCGGACGTGCACAATGAATTGCGTTTGAGCTTATATTAGTCTAACTCGGCTCAATAGCTTAGCCCGGCTCATTTGCAACCCTCAAGTTCAGACATTTATGAATCTTTCAAGCTCAGATTCAATAATAGTGTCACTTTCTTCAAGGGTTATTGTAGTCCTGCTGCATTGTAACGAGTTGCATGTGTTAAAGAACAACTTTAATTTTTGAGTCATATGATCAACACCACAATGGAAATATGTAAAATTAATCCCGTATATAGAGTTGAAACATACCCAGTCACATTTTCTTTTTCATGTTTGATAATCCTGAGAAATTTAGAGTAGGTAAAACGAGCTTTTAAGTACATATCGATATTTTTAAAATCTCAGACATAAGTAATTTAATCTCAATATATATATGGACAAATTCGATTACTTATGATTTTGAGCAAGAAACAAAAAAAATAATGATTCAATTTGAAACAACAAAAATAATTTAAAATTTTAGATTTTGGACGTACAAATTCGATTACTTATGATTTTGAGCAAGAAACAAAAAAAATAATAATTCAATTTGAAACAACAAAAATAATTTTAGATTTTAGATTTTGGACGTACAAATTCGATTACTTATGTCCTCTCCCTCTCTTCGCCGTCTCTGTCTTAAATCTCAATGGTCCGTATCGATCTGCTACCAATTAAGAACTATGGCAGGAAGAGCCCCACCATTATGTCAAAACGACATTTTGGCGGATTGGTTTAACTTTAAAGTTTAAACAGTGGTAAGGATTTAGAAACAGGGGTGCTAGCTGTTTCAGATTGTGGGTCCCATCTGTCATTGAAGGTGGCTTGATCCGGCCGATGTTTTTTTTTTATGGCAGCAGAAACAATTCTGCCCTCTCAGATCTCATGAGATATCTTCATGCCAACGGAGGCGCACTGAACCCGGTGGTTCACCTCTATTGCGGACTTGCGGTCGTCTTCAGTCTTCACCCACTCCTCCCCTTCTCCACTCCTTTCGGAACTCTTGCCTTATGGCTGTGAACTCATAACCCGTCCGATCATTTATCTCAAATCCGATCTGATCAATTCCTAGTCAATCCTGACTAGCTAGCTAACAGTGAAAAACATTGGCACTCGCAAAAACTTTCTATCTTGATCATTGTCAATTTGTCATGCATGCTTGATATTATTTTAGACTGATATGCTAAAGCTAAAGCCAGCTATATGGATCGATCAGCTATATATATATGATCAGTTAATACATACCGCATGCAAACAGCAAACTAAAACGGCTATCAGATATATATATATAGACTTATCATGCGAAGTCTTTATGATTTGACTTCGACTAATCCCATTATATATACAGGCTACATATATACAGCCACATTGTTCCACTCCTTATTTGAAATACATTTTTCTTTTCAAATGAGAATTCAAAAGCTTCTTTCACTGGCATACATATAAAGTTGAACAATACATATATATATAAAGTTTTCACCATTTTTAATTAATCAATCGGACATGGCCGATTGAGAGAAGGGCGAGCAAATATATAAATTATCCTATTTATCTGATATAATTGACTAAATACATCTAATAGGACCCCTAATTAATTAAGTATTTGATTGTTCATGTTAACTGTACTTATCAATAAATTTTGTCTTAACTCGTAAATTTTATATATTAAATAAAAATTAAGTGTTCACTGTTGCTGATAAAAAGATTCGATAGTCCAAGATCATTTTTAATTTACATCTGTTGCAATTCGGATAATTTCAGTACATATACTGATATTGAAATATTTAAATATCATTTGGACCATATACAAGACTAGAATTGAATAGCATCCTAATGATTACTTGGGACCATAATTGGTAATTTGGATACAGTAAGGAAAGAATTACGTACCTCAATATATTATCTTGGGGCTCAATTTATCCAACTTGCTGATTTATACAACAATTCTAATTAAAAAAAATTATAAAAAATTTAACCAGGATTTTGTTAATTGTTAAATTACTTAAAGTTACTAGACTTTCGATCGAACTCATAGAGTCATTGTTGGCAGGTTGAAATTACAGATATTGTTTAAGGTTAAAAACTCAAAATCAAATTCTATCCAACCAATATATGCAAAATGAGGATACATGCAGGTAACCATTGCATGTCTTCTGAGTGCCTATAAAAAGGTACAAAATAACTTAGTTGCCATGCAATCAGAAAGCGTTTCCTCATGGCTTGTACAAGGAGAGTTTTCAGCGCATCACTTCTACTTGTACTTCTTTGTTTGAGTACAATCTGCTCAGCCAGTAGAGTACTTTATGACAGCCAACAAACCAATGGTTTCTATACTCAGCAAGACGCCATAGGAAGTGGTTTTGGTATTGGTAGAGGCCGAGGGTCCGGATCAGGCACCGGGCATAATTCATCGGCTAATGGGGGTGGTAGAGGATCTGGTGGCGGCGGCGGCAATGCTTCTAGTGGGGGAAGCTCAGCTAGTGGCTCTGGAAGTGGTTCGGGAGTGGGTTTAGGTTCTGGCAAAGGCGACAGCGCCAAAGGAAGTGGTAGCGGACGTGGTGGTGGTGGCGGTGTGGGCCATGTAATCACCACCCCGAGTACACATCATGTAAAACCAACACCTCCTTCCAATGGAGTCATTCCTCCAATTGTTGCTCCCGTTGTTCCTCCAGTTGTTGCTCCCGTCGTTGAGACAGTTCCTCCGGCTGTTGCTCCAATCATCGGGACAGTTCCTCCGATTGTGGCTCCAGCTGTTGCTCCAATCAGCGAGACACCAGCTGTTGCTCCAATCAGCGAGACACCAGCTGTTGCTCCAGTCAGCGATACACCAGCTGTTGCTCCAGTCAGCGAGACACCATCTGTTGCTCCAGTCAGCGAGACACCAGCTGTTGCTCCAGTAACCGAGACACCAGCTGTTGCTCCAGTCAGCGAGACACCAGCTGTTGCTCCAGTCAGCGAGACACCAGCTGTTGCTCCAGTAACCGAGACACCAGCTGTTGCTCCAGTAACCGAGACACCAGCTGTTGCTCCAATCAGCGATACACCAGCTGTTGCTCCAGTCAGCGAGACACCAGCACCAGTTGTTGCTCCAGTTAGCGAGACACCATCTGTTGCTCCAGTCAGCGAGACACCAGCTGTTGCTCCAGTCAGCGAGACACCAGCTGTTGCTCCAGTAACCGAGACACCAGCTGTTGCTCCAGTCAGCGAGACACCAGCTGTTGCTCCAGTAACCGAGACACCAGCTGTTGCTCCAGTAACCGAGACACCAGCTGTTGCTCCAGTCAGCGAGACACCAGCTGTTGCTCCAGTCACCGAGACTCCAGCTGTTGCTCCAGTCACCGAGACACCAGCTGTGGCTCCAGTCACCGAGACACCAGCTGTGGCTCCAGTAACCGAGACACCAGCTGTGGCTCCAGTAACCGAGACACCAGCTGTGGCTCCAGTCACCGAGACACCAGCTGTGGCTCCAGTCACCGAGACACCAGCTGTGGCTCCAGTAACCGAGACACCAGCTGTGGCTCCAGTAACCGAGACACCAGCTGTGGCTCCAGTCACCGAGACACCAGCTGTGGCTCCAGTCACCGAGACACCAGCTGTTGCTCCAGTCACCGAGACACCAGCTGTTGCTCCAGTAACCGAGACACCAGCTGTTGCTCCAATCACCGAGACACCAGCTGCTGCTCCTAGCTCCGATGATTGTTGATGAGGGCTGAAACTATGATGGATGAGGCCGAAACAGTCATGGCCGTGGACATTTAGATAAATATTTTGGCACCAAATTAAAATAATGCAGTTACCAATATTATCACCGAAAAAGTGTTAGGAAATTGGTGTTGTTTACTTTACTTTTGAATAAGACCCGGTAATTAATTACCGCGCATTCTTTGGGTTTCTGTTATGATTTGAACAAGTACTCCTACATGCGTAAAAACAAAAAAATTAATCTTGTTCGCTAGTATTAATTCGAATATATTAATGAACTTTTAAAGTAAGTGCTCTGAGATATCTATATCTATACTATGTTAAAAAGCATGTAAAAACTGGACCATCTCTTTATAGTCATAGTCTAACTTGTATTTTAATCTCCGTCCATTTAATAATCAAAGGATGAGATGCATCCAGTTTTTGTCAGAAACGTCTCCATTTTCTTGACCCAACGCGGAGCGCTGGGCTTTTCTACTCCTCTGATCTGCTCTCTCAAAATCGTTGGCTCCTCCAATCAACTTTCCATCTCTTCAGTTCTCCCAAAATCTGAGCAAAACTGAACCGTTCCCAACCTCACGCGGTCACGCCACCTCTCGACTCTCTGCTCTTCGCTCTCTCGATCTCGCGCCTCTCACCGGCCACAGTGACTCCGATCTCGCATCTCCCACCGGACAGCGACTCAAAGGTGATCGGAACGGAACGTATGGAAGAGGAGATCGCTATTTCACTTAGCGGTGCTCGGTGAGGGTCCATTGTCGCGCGTGGATACCCGGATAGATTCTTCGGCTGGATCCTTGGCTAACGGCAACACCGTCGCCGATGCAACTCAGCCTTCTAAAGCAGCGAACCATTCCTCCTCTAAACTCCATGGCCAGATTAAGAAGATGTCAGAGGAGATTCAAGCCGGGTTTAGGGCTCTCAATTCGTCCCATGGTGTGCAGTAAAGAACAATACCAAATTTTTATTTTATATATACGTATTTCTGTGCCATGAATTCTGCTATGGTTTAAATTTGATTTGTCCAATTTTAATCTAATACAAAATTGGCTGTGTATGTGACAGAGAAATTGTCTGCTGATCATCAACTATTATGGAGTATGTTTGATATATAGTGAAGGCATATTGTACACAAAATAGCATGGCAAGTTTTAATATAATTGCCATGCTTCACTGTGCATCAGTCGGTATTACTGTTTGCCAGCATACTGGTATTCAAATACTTGAAAGGTATGAGCTTCTTCTCAACTTTCCTGTTATTTGTTTCCATTTTATTTGTTACTCTTTTTTTTTTTTTTCTTTTTTATGTATTGGATACTTGATTTTTGGGATTGGAAATGTAAGCAGCTAATTGTGATATATACTGGGCATAGTAGTCGGTGTCAGCTAATTGAGATTCATGCTTTCAGGATTCTGAAAATTGAACTGAACTCCTAGAATGTTCTCTAAATTTTGTTGTACACGAGGAACTAACACTGGGCTTGCCAAATAATTTTGTCGTTTTAGCTTGATACCATGAATGCCTTGGGTTTGGTATTGTTTCATTTCTGAACTGTTGAATACCTTTAGCATAGTTGATTGGCTTTATTGATAATTAATTGAATAATTTGTGTGTTATTAGTCCCTGTTACTGGTGGCTAAACTGTTTGTAGCTGCTTAGGGAGTTTACTCTCTTGCAATAAAGGAAATATGTGTTTCTTTCAATCAGGAATTTCATGGAATGTACTTTCTTTTACAACAATGATGATTTATACGGAATAATTTGCTGCATGACTGTCTTCAAAGTCTTGGCTTCAGGGTTGATTTTGTAGGTTGTTCTCAATTTGGGCTTGGCAGTTGGCTTGCTGTGTGATAGGTTTGTTGCCTTGATACAAGCTTATAAATTGGTTTGTGTTGTAATGAGGTGTTGTTGTTGAGTTATAAACTGGTTACGACCTCTTCAGCACAAGGGGCTTGATTGCATTTTGTATCATGAGGATTATAGCGATGACAGAATGAACTCTGATTAATTAACTAACTGTTAATTTTTTTTAATTAATTTTCTCGGTAATCAGATTTCAACTTACAAAAATATTGTCTTCTTCAGGTACAAGCAACAAAAGGAGCCTTTTGAATTGTGGCCAATGCACCAAGGGAATGTACAATTGTACATTGGCCAATTAGTGTAATTTGGTGGCAAGACAACTATTCAGGTAAGATGTGCTTCATATCTATTCAATCCTAAGGGAGCTGTTGTTTGCAATATTGAGCAACATGTTGATGACCAGATGCATTTGCACGTTGCTCTGGTGACTATGCTACTGTTATCTCCCACTGACAATGGCACTTCCAGGTTTTTGTCTTATAATTTATTTTCATTTTCATTTAGGGTCCAATACCGTGCTACATTGTGTTAACATAGCTTGTGCTAATTATCATATTATTTGTTACTTAGTGGTAAAAAAAAGATGGGAACAGTTGACATATATAAAAGCACCTGAATATGATTATCAAAAAAAGAAAAAAATAATCACGGGAACTTGAAAGATAGCCAATTCCTCTTACAGGAATAGACTGGCAATATCATAGAGTGACATCAAACAGAACCATACTGTGCAATTAACTGTTGCAGGTCAACAAGGATTTAATAACACTATGAATTAGACTATAAACATTAAATAACGCTATGAAATATATTACAAAACATGCTGCTCTATTGAGTACTAATATACAATGTTAGCTTTAAATATAAATCTTTTAGCATTAAAGAACCTTCCATTTTGCAGGGTTGCACTGTCTGCACAATGCGATCGTTACTTTAAATTGCCATGCTTTTTTTTGCTTGCCTTGTTCATTGACAGAAGATAGTGTGGCTATCTTTTATCTAGCTGATTCTGATTTTCATAATTTTGTTTTTTGGGCTAAGTTTAGATAACTATGAATGCGCATCGAATTAAATAAGCCCAATGATTATTATTTCATGTAATTTGAAATTTTGAAGTGCTATTCGATCAGTACCTTTTTGATGTTGTGGCTGCTTGATTTTTAGATTTTTTTTTTTTTTTGGTTACAAATTAGGTTCCGTTCCTTTCTCGAGTCATTGATGCAAAGAATAAAATCAATTCATGCTAATTATTGTGAACTTTTCTTTTTTTTTTTTTTATTGTTCACAGTTTTGCCTGTAAATCGGATAAATTGGATCATTTAAAACAAACATATATCTTTGACTGCTTGCTCATGATTTCAATTGGGCGAGTGACATTATCTTTTTTATTCATACTACTAACATAAATATAGATGGGTTAGTTGATAGTTGATACTTCAATACTTCACACACAATAGATATTACCTGAAAAAAATATCACCCCGCCGCGAAGCGCGGGTACACCTCTAGTATATATAAATGAGGAGGGATCCATTAACAATGGACCACTTGACAATTTTGATAATCCCACTTTTTAAAAATTTATAAAAAACTATAAAAATCTAAAAATAGAAAAAAGATCATGGAGTTATTGCTTAACTTATAGATTGATTTTTTATCCGATTATATTCAATTTAAACAACGTTTGATAGCTCTTTAAAGATCCGTTAAATTATAAAAAATAGTTACAAAACTCCAAAAATAGAAAATTTTGGTATGCAACTAGATTTCAATATCAAGATTACGGTGGACAACTTGGCTTGGTCATTTGAGTTACGGTTTTAAAATATCGGACCGAAACACGCTAGCTCACTGCGCTTTGCGAAGCGCAATAACCTCACTCAATATTTGAACATTTATATTAAACAAGATTTGTACATAATTTTTTTAATCTTTTGATCGATGTGAATGATAATATAGTAACTTTATAAAAAATAATCACAAAGATTGTTGGACCATTTTAGTGTTAAATTTTATCTTAGACATATCATACTCTTCTTTTTTAATAAGGAGAGAAAATATTTAAATCATTGGATCAAAGTAGATGAAGAGATTCAAACAAAATCAATGGTAAATAATATTGATGATGTGGTATAGTTGAGTTGTTTGGAGAGCTACCACTCTTTATGAAGTATAGATTGTGGAAACCTATCAATTTTTTTATTGATAAAAAGTTAAGAAATAACCCATTGCTTTTTTTATTAATTATTTCAATATGGTAAATATATTTCAAGAGCAATCAATAAAATATGCAATTTAGTTTTTTTTTTTGTCTTATATGGAATATTTTCAAACTATGTAATCCATGGGTATTGGTGCCCATGGTGACCATGGTGACCATTTTTTTATTTATGCATAAATTGAAAAATCTAAACCGTTAGATGTACTCTATATCATCTTAATAACATATACATAAAAAATGAGAAAGTTCTAATATTATTTCGATAGTCATCAAGAAAGGAGAAAAAATCATAAAACTTGAACAATTGATTTTTGTTAATGCTTGATGCACGTGAAAATAAAATCGAAAATGGTATAGTTTCTTGTATACACATAAAATATGATATATACAACATATTCTATCAATTAGTTTTGTTATTTAAGAATTTAAAATGTAGTTATTTAAGATTTAATTTCATGGTCACCGATCGGTTACCGAAAATATAGTTATTTGATCCCTCAATTTTATATCATAAAACAGCTAAGAAATTTAGAATATATACGAAGTCAATTTTTTTCGACATATCGTACTAACTTCTATTTATATGACATATCAAACTTAATTTACAAATGATATATTTGATATCGTGAAACTTAGTACTTATATCAGTTTCCTATAAATAGGATTCTGATTTATTAGGTTTGTAAGAACTTAGATTTTTCTCCTTAAAAGAAATGGGAGATGGTGAGTTTGTTGGCTCACTTTAATAAAAAAAAATATATATTTGATATCGTGTATCTAAGTTATTTAGTAATATATTTATTTATTTTATATCGATGGTGCGAAGAGGGCGACAGTGCGGAGGAGATAGACTTAATGACGGCTACTTGTGTTTCATAATTTTAGCTGTGTTACATGTCAAGAGAAAGGAATATACCTGAGAGGTAGGAGGAGGACAAAAACAGGTGTCTGCCCTCCCCTTCTAAGAATTTTTTTTTCTTTAAGAGCCTGTCCGGCTCCCCGGTATTTTCCCGGGCAAAATATTGTTCTCATGGGAAAAGAAAAATTATGTGAGAGTGAATTTGATTTTTCCCATGAGAATAGTAGTTTCCTCGAAAAAATACTAGAAGCCGAGCAGACCCTAATTGTTTTTCCCAACAACTGATAAAGTATTCTAAGAAGTAATATTCTATCCAAAGGTAAAACTATTGTGAGTTTAAGCTCACATAACCTTTCCGCACGTGTGCACACTTCTAAAAATATATCAAATCACCTTAAAATTTCAATTTATATGACTTAATAAGTTCTTTATATCAAAATCTTATATATATATTAATTGGCCGGATATGGAATTTTCTCATTTTGAAAATTGTTAAGTATTTGTTTTCAAAAGTTCCCATCTCCGTGATCAAAATTGTCGATTGTTTTCATTTGTCCAATACTTTGTTATTCTTATTTATTTGGCGGAATAAGATGCAGACATGCAGTACGTACTTTTAAGACAAAAATGTAAAAAGTACGACCAAAAAAAAAAAATCTATTTCTATTATTAAAAGCATAATTGTGCTTCGCCCAAAATGGATGAAATAAATGCAAATTTATGTAGTGTTAATTTTGTGGTCCCACCTAACTTAAAACCCTACCAACATTGCACATATATATTCGCATAATATATATGTGGTCATCTGAAAATAAATGGGTGCCATTAATTGATCAACAGCACTATTTCATTATCCGATCGTTATTACAGATTGTACGGATCAACAACCCAAATACCCAATGTACTGATCTCACTTACTGTACCTGAAAATTGCACATGCGAATTCGAACAAAAATAAATATACAAATCATGGGCCAAGTTCTATAAGCGGCAAAAATACGAGAACATATAATTTGGCCACTTATAACTATTTCTATGCTGCTGTACATACTTGTAATGGCACTCACTTTCTTGTTATACTAAAGTAAACTTATCTATTTCTGAAACCGAAAATCTTGCTTGATTTGGAAGAGATTGAATTGAGCTAGTTGCCAGTAAGAAGATCGATGTTGTTTTGGAGGGTCTTAAAATGTAAGCAGCTCATGTACGTATTGCTTAATTAGGGTTTGACTATTTTTCATCAATTAAAACTAATCTTACGTACGATCTCTCCTGATATAAGGATCAAACGGTTAATTAAGGAATTGGATTTGTTAAGAGAATTTAATAAATTTGCTGTGCTTAGTCAAGAGAGGGAATGGTAAATTCAAACTCGTTTGCATAATTTTTCTATTTAATTTAGCGCGCGTTACAACGTGGGTCATATCTAGTGTCCTCAATATTAGTGTACAATGTTACAAAATTTAAGTTAAGTGTTTTACAATCTGATATAAAAATTACAAATTTTGTATATGTAGTTAAAATGAGAACGCTTGGAAAATTTCTTACAACGCTGCGTTGATACTGGCATAGTACGTGTGCTAATACAGTATAAAATGGGTAGTTAATACATGTAGTCATGCATGTAGATCGTTTCCAGTTTGACTTCATTAATTCATCATCAAATATACTTGATATTTCTCACTTATATATAAATACTCAAAGATCATACTTTGGTACTGGATTTTTTTTTTTTAATACTCTATCAAATTTTCGTTAAAAAAAAGACACTTTTATACTGGAAAACAGTATAACTGCAAGCAATCAAATTATTCGAAATCAAAAGATAAATCAGCAAATCCCAGTTTTTTTATTTTTAAGAATAACGGTATAGTAATTTTTTATTTTTTTTTTCCCCTTTTATGTCTCTGTGTTCTTTAATTTCTCATGTTCGGACACGTACTGTTTTCGTCTTTTCGATATACCCCTCCATAATAAGAAAAGATCTCAATATATAGTGCCACTCTTTTTCAATATTGAAGAGTACTCTTGCATTATAACGAGTTATTTTACTCTGGAGTCATATGATCAACACCAGATTGAAACATGTAATATCCACCATGCATAGAGTTGAAGTGTACACAATCATATTCGGCCGGTCACGTTCGATAATCCTGCGAAACATAAAAGGAGTGGAGTGAGAGCTTCTGAAACACGTATTTAATGTTCTTTTTATATTTCAGATATAGGTAAATTAATTTATAATCACTGGAAATATTCAGTAATGATTCTGAGCTAGGGCTGACAAAAAAGTTCATAATTCGCTCGAGTTCAATTCGGTCTGAACTCGATTCGATTTTTTTTCAGCTCGAGTTCGATACAGCTTGGCTCGACTTTTTTCTTGGTTTGATTCGGATTCGATTCGTAATAGCTCGATATATAATCTACACATATTTTGAACTATTTTGTCAAAATTGTTTGTAATAATATACCTATTTATTATCTAATTAACAAAATATACTTGTTTTATTGTTAAATTAGTAAAATATAATTTTTGTAATAATAATTTATTATAAAATTAGTAAAAATAGAGATAATTTGTTTCTATTATCAAAGAAGACAAAATAATATATATACTTATTTTAGCTCTAATTATCGATGATAATATGAAAAATAAATATAAAGTTATAATAATTGAGCTCATATAGGCTCGGAGCTCGATTCGAGTTCGAGCTAGTTCGATTCGGTTTAGCTCTAGGTTGATTCGGCTCAAGTTCGATTTAGATCAAATTTGATTCGTTTACAGCCCTATTATGAGCAACAAAAGAAAGAATTAAAAAAAAAAAGGAAAAAGAAAAGCATGCACGATGTTTTATTTTGAAAGCACGAAAATAATCAACTTCTTTTTTTTTAAACGATAAGAATAATCAACTTGATTTAAAAATTAATGTCCCGCCCGGTCTACTAAATGACCGGACCACAACAGGTTTCTCAAAATTTAGGTCCAATAAATCCATAAATGTGAAATCAATTACAAACGATCCAGATCTACCTAATTGTACATTAATATATACGTACAACGGATGAAAAAGGAATTTAATTTTGTAAGGACTTCAATATGCTAATTATGACATCTGAATCATTTTAAACTTATTTTAGCATAAAATGTGAAGAAATGAAGTCAAATTGATTATAAACACAAACAATGCATTAAAAACAATCTGAGTAAATTTCAGTGTTATTTTCATAGTAATGACATATTAAGATATCATCTTCCTTCCACGAGTATGCAATCTATATTGTTTTTTTTTTCATAAAATGAGGTCAAAATTCCTTTTAATTAAACATAAAGTAGAGTAACTGAAAGGTGTTTTGAATGCATCCACGCGGAGCGACCAGCACGAACCGCCCCGAGCGACACATCCGAACTGTCCGAACCGTCCGAACCGCCCCGAGCGACACATCCGAACCGCCCCGAGCGACACATCCGAACCGTCCGAACCGTCCGAACCGCCCGAAGCAACCTACCCCAAATAACAAGTGCAACCCGCCCTGACCCACCAAGCGGTTCACCCACCCTCACCCTAGGAGGCCCGCCCGAAAAACCCGGGGTGACCCACACGAATCGCCCGGACCGACCCACTCCAACTGCCCGGGGCGACCCGCCTGAACCACGCGCGGCGACCTGACCGTACCGCGCAGGAAACCCCACCTGAAATGCCTGGTGCGACCCACCGTGACCCGACAAGCTGTTCGCCCACCCTCACCCTAGGTGACCCGTCGAACCGCCCGGACTGACCCGCCCGAGCCGCCCAGACTAACCGGCCCCAACCGCCCAGACCAACCCACACCGACCTGCCCAACCCTCCCTAGGCGACCCGCCCCAATCGCCCGGGGAAACCCTCTCGAACTGCCCGAACCTCACCGGGCAACTTGCCCGAACCGCCCGAAATGCCCAATGCAACCCACCCTTAACCAGCCAGCGGTTCGCCACGCTCACCCCAGGCGGCTCGCCCGAACAGCCCGGGGCGACCAGCACGAATTGTCCGGGCCGACCCGCTCGAACCTCCCCGAGTGACCCACCTGAATAGCCCGAACCTCCCCGGGCGACCCGCCTGAAACGCCCGGGGCAACCTGCCCGAACCTTCTAGGGCGACCCGCCCCAATATCCCGGTGCAACCTGCCCTAACCCGGCCAGCGATTCGCCCACCCTCACTCTGGGCGGCCTTCACAAATGGAACTATTTAAGGCCATTCTGAAGGTTTGGTTTTCTTTTTAGCGTAAATGACATATTAATTTATGTTAGTTTTGTAAGGAATTCTAAGTGCAATCTAAATCATCTTAAACTTATTTTAGCTAAAATTTGAAGAAATGAAGTCACAATTGATTAAAAGTACAAATAGAGCTTTTTAAAGGTGTTTTGTGCATTTTGGTTCTATATTTAGTACAATTGACATCTTAAAACACTTATCTTTGTTTGTAAAGGACTTCAATGTAGTAAGTATGACATCTAAATCATTTTACACTTGTGTGTAGCCTGAAATGTGAAGAAATGAAGCCAAATTGATTATAAACACAAAGAATGCATTTAAAGACAATTTTTGTACATTTTCATGTTACTTCCAGTGTAATGGCATATTAAGATATTATCATGCTTACCGGAGTATGCAATTGCAATCTAAATATAATTTTTTTTTTTTTTTTTGCAAATATGAGGTCAAAATTCTTTTAAAAAACGAAATAAAGTAGCTGACAAGTGCGACCGGCACAAACTGACCCTCCCGACCCTCCCTGGGGCGACATGCTCGAAATGCCTAGTGCGACCAGCCCTGACACGGCAAGTGGTTCGCGCACGCTCACCCCAGGCTGCCCACCCGAACCATCTGGAGTGACCCCACCGAAATGCCCGGGGGCGACCCGAACAAACCGCCCTAAATGACCCATGCGAACTGCCTGACCCTCCCTGGGCGACTCGCCAGAATTGCCCGTGGCAACCTTTCCGAACTACCTGAACCCCCCCGTACGACCTGCCCCAACCGACCGGTGCGACCATCACAAATTGAACTATTTAAGGCCATTATAAGGTTTGGTGTTATTTTTAGTGTAGATGACATATTAACTTATGTTAGTTTTGTAAAGGGCTTCTAAGTGTCGGATATGCAATCTAAATCATCTTGAACTTATTATTTTGGCTAGAATTTGAAGAAATGAAGTCACAATTGACTAGAAGTGCAAATAGAGCTTTTTAAAAGTGTTTTGTGCATTTCAGTTCTATATTTAGTGTAATTGACATCTTAAAACACTTATCTTCGTTTGTAAGGACTTCAATGTGCTAAGTATGACATCTAAATCATTTTAGACTTGTTTTAGCATGAAATTTTAAAGAAATAAGGCCAAATTGATTATAAATACAAACAATGCATTTAAAGAAATGAGGCCCATATTAGGGATTTTTTTATTAATAAAAAAATAAAAAATCAAAAATACAAAAGTTGAAAATAGTTTTGAAAAATTGCAGAAATAGAAAAACCGCGACCTGAGGTCGCGGCCTAGTCCCAGACTAAGCCGCTACCTCAGGCCGCGGCTCATGAACAGTGCTAAGCCGCTATCTGAAATCGCGGCTTAGTCTCTGTATTCAGCTGCGGATTTATGAAGACATTTGAAGGGGCAAACGTTGGTTTTTTTTTATAAATGACCTACCGTTTTAAAGGTCTTGAAGTCTACTTTCTAATGGTTCAACTTTCAAGGCGTTTGGAGTTCTCACCAGAGAGTTATTGCAGTTTTAGTAGAGAGGGGTCAGTTTTCTGTATTTTCTCTTTAATTACGAATTTCTAGAGTTTTATGTTGGTTGTTATTTTACAAATGACCTATCATTTTAAAGGTCTTGAAGTCTACTTTTCAATGGTTTAACTTTCAAGGCGTTTGGAGTTCTCTCCAGAGAGTTATTGAAGTTTTAGTGGAGAGGGATCAGTTTTCTGTATTCTCTCTTTAATTACGAATTTCTAGAGTTTTCTTTTGGTTGTTTTTTACAAATGACCTACCGTGTTAAAGGTCTTGAAGTCTACTTTCCAATGGTTCAACTTTTAAGGCGTTTGGAGTTCTCTCCAGAGAGTTATTGGAGTTTTAGTGGAGAGGGGTCAGTTTTCTGTATTCTCTCTTTAATTACGAATTTTTAGTGTTTTCTGCAAGTAAGACTGCTGGGAGAGGAAAGCATGGATTTGAACACATCTGTTATTTTCTTTTCAGTGTCATTGAGATCAATAGCAACACCGATCACTTTCAATTCTTTTGCTACTCATTGTCATTGTTGTTGCCAGGGAAATGAATTGCTATTTGATAAAAGTGTAGCAAAGCTCTGTACCCAAGGTCACACCTATCTGTTTGAGTGCATCACCATAAGACGAGATCTTTCCACCATAGTATTGCTCATCAATTATAGAAAATCCAAGTAAAGATTGTGCCATTTCAAAGACGAGATGGCACTTTCTCCTGTCGTCATAAAGCAATTTTCAGGCTTGTCAAAACCTGAAATGGTCTTCAACCACCTACCACAATGCACACTACTTGCAAATCTACTTGGCAAACTACTGTAATTCCTCGTCAAGTGATTGACCCAATTGAGTAGTAAAAAGGTCTTCTCACATGTCAATTCGGCATTTAAAACGGCCAAATCAATATCAGGAGGCTGCAATAATGGGAGGTCAAGAGCATTTGTATACTTGATAAGAAATTTTAAAACAATATCTTTAGGAACAATATGCCTGTTTACTTCTCAATAGAAATTCTAACACACTATCAAAATCTTCAGCTCGCCTAGCTCCTAGAAATTCCAACACACTATCAAAATCTTCAGAATCAAGGCAAGTGTGCAGGATGGACCACCCATCAATAGAGGCACTTTCTATAGACAAATCTTCTTCAGTTGCCTTATTTAGAATTTTCTGGAAGGCTGGTAGAAGCTTTACTGCATCAAGACCTTTAACACGGTAGGTCATTTATAAAAAACAACCAACAGAAAACTCTAGAAATTCGTAATTAAAGAGAGAATACAGAAAACTGACCCCTCTCCACTAAAACTCCAATAACTCTCTGGAGAGAACTCCAAACGCCTTGAAAGTTGAACCATTGGAAAGTAGACTTCAAGACCTTTAACACGGTAGGTCATTTGTAAAAAACAACCAAAAGAAAACTCTAGAAATTCGTAATTAAAGAGAGAATACAGAAAACTGACCCCTCTCCACTAAAACTGCAATAACTCTCTGGAGAGAACTCCAAACGCCTTGGAAGTTAAACCATTGAAAAGTAGACTTCAAGACCTTTAAAATGGTAGGTCATTTATAAAAAAAAACCAACATAAAACTCTAGAAATTCGTAATTAAAGAGAGAATACATAAAACTGACCCCTCTCCACTAAAACTGCAATAACTCTCTGGTGAGAACTCCAAACGCCTTGGAAGTTGAACCATTAGAAAGTAGACTTCAAGACCTTTAAAACAGTAGGTCATTTATAAAAAACAACCAACGTTTGCCCCTTCAAATGTCTTCATAAATCCGCAGCAGAATACAGAGACTAAGCCGCGATTTCAGATAGCGGCTTAGCACTGTTCATGAGCCGCGGCCTGAGGTAGCGGCTTAGTCTGGGACTAGGCCGCGATCTCAGGTCGCGGTTTTTCTATTTCTGCAATTTTTCAAAATTATTTGCCACTTTTGTATTTTTGATTTTTTATTTTTTTATTAATAAAAAAATCCCCCCATATTAAGATATTATCATGCTTCCCAGAGTATGTGATTGCAATCTATATAGTTTTTTTTTTGCATAAAATGAGGTCAAAATTTTTTTTAAAACACAAAAAAGAGTAACTGAAAGGTGCGACCCGAACGAACTGCCTAGAACGACCTGCTAGAACAGCCCAGACTGACCCACCCGAATTGCCCGACCTTCCTTGGACAACCCGCACAACTAGCCTGAACCTCCCCGACGACCTACCCGAACCGCCGTTCAAGACGACCCGGCCGAAATGCCCGGTGCGACTCGCTCTTACCCAACAAGCAGTCCGCCCACCCTCACCCAGGCGGACGCCCTTAAGGCCCGGTGCGATCCGACGGAACCACCCGGTGCGACCCGCCCGGGACGACTCGCCCGAACCGCCCGGGGTGACCCGACTAAAATGCCCGGTGCGACCCGCCCTGACCCGGCCAGCGGTTTGCCCACGCTCCCCTAGGTGGCCCGCTTGAACCGCCCGGAGTGACCCGCTCAAACAGAAGTCACAATTGATTAGAAGTACAAATAGAGCTTTTTAAAGGTATTCTGTGCATTTTGGTTTATAATTAGTGTAATTGGCATCTTAAAACACTTATCTTTCTCTGTAAGGGCATCTCCATCCGGAGTGCTTAACAGAGTTCTAACGGACGGCTAATTTGTGAGCGGGGATGGAGCGAGGTTCTTACATAGTGCTTATTTTAGTCGCGTTCTTAGCAATATCAGTAGTCCAAGCGATGAAATCGCGAGTTGGGGGAATGGTTTGGGATGGAGCGATTTTTCTGTTTGGACTTGTGAGGGGCTTAAACTTTTAATTTATTCCACCACTACCCTAAAACACTTTTGGATTGAGTTCAGAGATGGAGATGCTCTAAGGACTTCAATGTGGTAAGTATGACATCTAAATCATTTTAGACTTGTTTTAGCATGAAATGTGAAATTTGAAGCCAAATTGATTATAAACACAAACAATGCATTTAAAGACAATTTGAGTGAATTTTACTGTTATTTTCAGTGTAATGGTATATTAATATATTATCTTCCTTGTCGGAGAATGCAATTGCAATCTATATAGTTTTTTTGCTTAAATGAGCTCAAAATTCTTTTAAAACACAAAATAGAGTAACTGAAAGGTGTTTTCAATGCATCCTAGTGTTATTATGAATGTAATTCGCATCGTAACATATTTATCTTATTTTGAATTAGTCTATTACATCCTTGAGATGCAATCTCGATCATTTAAAACTATTTTTCACATTATAATGTGCACATTATAATCTCGATTATTTAAGACTGATTTATCTTGCTCTGGTTAGTACTTTAACATTCTTGATATGCAATCTCAATCATTGAAGATTGGAAAGCATTATGATGTTCGGATGTGCAGCCAAAATTGATTTAAAACACAAACTTAACAATTTAAAGACGTACAAATTTTGGTGTCATTTGCAGTGTAATTGGCACCTTAACAAGCTTATCTCGCTTTTATTAGTACCTCAACAAGTTGGAGATGTAATCTAAATCATTTTAGACTTACAATGCGACGAAATGAGGCCAACATTGATGAAAAAAACATATATAACTATTAAAGATGTTTTTCATGAATTTTGGTGTCATTTGCAGTGTAGTTGGCACCTTTACCAAGATTTCATAAGTACCTCAACAAGCTATAGATGCAATCTAAATCATTTTATACTTGTGTTTAGTATTATAATGCGTAGAAAGGAAGCCAAAGCTCATTTAAAAAAATAAATATATCAATGCGAAGGCGTTTTTAATATATTTTAGTGTTACTTTAAGTGTAGATGGCATTTGAATGTGGTTGTCCTGTTTTGAGAAGTACTTTTTCTTAATATGCAATTTGAATAATTTAAAAATAGGCTTTAGCATTGTTGTTTACCCCTAAAATATCTTAGGTTGTAATAAAAACCAAATTGAATTGACAAGAAGCAAAATCTGCAATTCAAAAATATAATCCCGATTCGGGATATAATCCCTTGAGTGTTTCCTCACCCCGTAAAATAGTCGGGTATCGAACCCTAAAAAATATCAAGACTAGCTAAGCACGTTCTCGACCTTCACAACTGTTTGGATACTGACGGACAAGTGGGACCCACATACGATGAGCTAGTAAAACATGGTGATAATTAAAATGTATCAAGATGTATTATGTTGAATGGGACTAAAACCTTCAAATGGACGTATCTTCTGGATGCCAATTAAAATGCAGGGAAGCCAATTAATTTGCTCCCCTCATCAAAGCAGCAGCCGCAAGGCCCGCAACAACAAAAATTGAAAGAAAGAAAAAGGATGGCGTTGGGCCTTTGTAAGTTTGAGCAAACAAAATTAACATGCTGGCCCATTCTCGTTGTTGCATCAAATTCAAAGCTCAGCAGAGCCCAGGAAATGAAGCGGCCTCTCCTCTGCTGAATCCACTCGGTGCTGGGCTAAAAGAAATCCGAAGGAAAGAAAAGGAGGAATGGAGGAAATGGTGACATGGTGTGAATTTGCTGCTGCGCTCTCCCGACAGTCGCTGCCCTCCTTCGATTTCTCTGACAAGACCACACCGAGCCATTAATGAGTCAGGCTCGAGCTAGGGGCTAGCTCCCGCCGAAAGCTGCTGCCTTTGACCCCTCTTCTTAAGCTCCGGATCTGATGTTGCAAACTGGTGTTGGCCCCTGGAGCAAGCTTTCTCCAGTCTCTCTGATTTTGAGTCATTCAGGAGCTTGAGGAGTTGGGCACAGAAATTCAACAAGGGACTGAGAAGACTTGACAGGAGCTATGATCAATTGGCATTGCAAGTTGCTGCGTTGAGGAGTTCCAAGGCTGCCAATCACTGTGCTCCTGTCAGGATAAGCAAGGCAGACAAGGGAATTAATTGTGATTGGATGCAAGGGTCAAAGAAGGCGGTATTGAGCAAGCCACGCCAGTACCATCTCCAAGTTTCTCCAAGCTTCTCTTCAGGCTATAAAAGGAGTCCAGAAGCTCAGAATCAGCACACCAAGAAACCCCCCCCCCCCCCCCAAGGTTGCATACAGCAGCTCTCCCCTCCTCTGTCTCATCTTCTGTAAAATAAAAAGTAGTGTTTTTTAGGCAATAGAATTGTTGCTAGGATAGAAATTAGAATCTAAAAAGTGTGAGCTGAATTTGAAGATCAAATCAGGGTAATTGTAGAAGAAAAACAAGTTGTGTGATAGGCTTGGGGAAGGGCTTTGATGCCTCCTCTAACCCGAAGCTCGCTCGTCTTAGCTAGTGCGGATAGCACTCATTGATGGGGTATGGTGCGGATAGCACCTGCTGGAGCAATGGTTAGAGGCGGTATCAAGGCTCCAACCAAGCTTGTAATGGAAAACGGTTAAATGCATAGTTTGATGCTCATGTTCATTGTTGTTATTGCTTGTTTTAATTTGTGTCTTTCTCTTTATTTTCTTTAAAGTGAACACACAAAGAACTCGTGCGGATAGTATGGTTCTTAATAAAAGCATGTGGTGCGGATAGTACCACGCTTCACATTTCTTTGCACGGATAGTGTCGGGAAATTTCATTGCAATAGATTGCGTACGGATAGTACCAATCTTCAATCAAATCCTATGCACAGATAGTGTAAGGATTCAAGGTATGATTAACACCTTTCTAGGGGTTATAATGCCGAAATTCTCAAAGAAAATTGCAATGAAGTTTCTCGCAATAACATGTATAAGTAATGGAAGCATAGGACTCTATCCAACCTGCTGAACTTTAGTCTTAAAAATCTAAAAAGAAATTATACATGGACAAGCAACACCATTTTGCGCATAGTGCACACAAAAATGGAAAACAGCAACACTGGTTGTCGAAATGCCTTCAAAATTTCATCACATGTCAATAACAGTCAAATGAGGGATCTGTCAAAGTTTTATCATTTTTGGGATTTTTTTTTTTTTTAATTGATATGATTTTCTGAAGTTCGACCAGAAAACTGAACCGGGCCGAACTGTCAAAATTCTGATACACAGAAAGAATGGCAAAACTGTACAAATCTGAGAATTGGACAGTCCCATTTTATTTTATATTCTGGTAATACACATTAATTTGCGCTTGCAGCTAAATTTTCGTAAAACAATTCCAAGTCTAAAGCCTCCAAACAAAATTGCAAAGAAAATGACAGCAGTGTTTCTGGTTTTACCCCTCTGATGAAATCGGTTCAAAAGTGCATCAAGACAGCATCAAATTGAAAAGTGTTCAACATGAAACATGTTCTCAAAACATTCCTCTAAGTCACCGTAAAACAAAAATGGGGCACTGTTAACAAAATTTTTGAACAATGGACTGATTTGCCACTGACAATACTGCTGTCCCAGTTTCTGGTATCGGCAGCAGTATAAAATCATTTTTCTTCCCACATTTTGAACACAATGGATACCAGAGAGTTTACAAACATGAAATGCTGGATGTGAAGTGTCCCCTGACCAAATTTTACATTTTTCTGGAATTTTGGTGAATTTTCCAAATGCTCGGCTTCAAATGGAAAGGGGTGCAGTTTCGTGGTCATTGTACCACTTTCCTCTTGTGGTTTCTCCTTCGTTTTGAGCACGAACCATATATTAAATGTTGCACATGTAAAATAGGTATGTTGAACAACATATTCAGAAAGTTTGACCATTTTTCAAGTTCATTTGACGCCTGAAATGCGAATCACGAAACCGACTCCAGAGCAGCTCAGTGGTACCAAATCACCCAAACGTGGTCATGATACCACTTTCTTCTTGCGATCTCTCCTTTGTTTTGAATATGAACCATATATTAAATCTTGCACATGTAAAATAGGTATGTTGAACAACATATTCAGAAAGTTTGACCATGTTTCGAGTTCATTTGGCGCTTGAAATGCGAAGTACGAAACCAACTCCAGAGCAGTTTAGTGGTACTGAACCACCAAATCGGTGATAGTATCGCCCTTGCTCCGGCCGTCTTCGGCCCCATCCGACCCCACCGCTGCACTTCTCATGGCAAGGCGACGCCGTCGGTATCCTCGGATCGTCGATCAGACGACGGATCACCGAAGATCTGCCTCAGACGCCTTGGATGGATGTCACGTGTCCCTAGCGAAGCAGGGACTTTCATGTTTGCGTGAGATATCCAGAGATCATCGTCGCACTTGATCTATGTCTTAATTAGGCCAAGTCAAGACCCACAACCCAAAACCCAGATACCAAAGCCCAAGTATCAAATCTCAAATCCCAAAACTCAAAACACAAATACCAAAACCCAAAACTCACATCCCAAATATCAAAAACTCAAATCCAAAACCAAGTAGCAAAGACTCCAACCCAAATTCCAAATCCCAAAGACCAAAACTCAAATCCAAAACCCAAACAGCAAAACACAACTCGAATCCCAAATATCAAAAGCTCAAATCTAAGTCCCAAAATCTAAGACTCAGATCCCAAACTCCAAACACCAAAACTCACGAAACCCAAACTCAAGTCCTCTAAATTCAAACCCCGAACTCAAGTCAAAACCCAATTGATTTGGCCAAATCGGACTGGATCAACCAAACTCAAGTTTCAAAAGCGTGACACAGAAGTCAACCAAAAGCAAGCGCGACATCGAAGTCAACCAAATCAAGCGTGACACGAAAGTCAACCAATATCAAGCGTGACATCGAAGTCAATCAAATCAAAACGTGACATTGAAGTCAACTCAAACTAAATCGTGACATAGAAGTCAACCAAACCGTGACATGGAAGTCAACCAAATCAAAACGTGACATTGAAGTCAACTCAAACCAAATCGCGACATAGAAGTTAACCAAACCGTGACACAGAAGTCAACCAAATCAAATCGTGACATTGAAGTCAAACAAATCTTGACATAGAAGTCAACCAAACCGTGACATGGAAGTCAACCAAATCAAAACGTGACATTGAAGTCAACTCAAACCAAATCGTGACATAGAAGTCAACCAAATCGTGACATAGAAGTCAACCCAAATTAAATCGTGACACAGAAGTCAACCAAATCCAAACCTGGGTCATAGACTGGCATAGCGCTTCATGTCTATGGCTTGGAAGATCGAGAAAGCATACCAAGAGGGCCAAATCCTCTCTGCTCCCGATATCCGTTCTCGGACTGTGGATTGGCATAGCACATCATATTCACAGTTTGGATCCAAATCATGACATAGAAGTCAACCAAACCGTGACATGGAAGTCAACCAAACCGTGACATGGAAGTCAACCAAAACGTGACATTGAAGTCAACCAAACGTGACATTGAAGTCAACCCAAATCAATCGTGACATTGAAGTCAACCCAATTTAAACGTGACATTGAAGTCAATTTAAATCAAACGTGACATTGAAGTCAACCCAAATCAAACGTGACATTGAAGTCAACCCAAATCAATCGTGTCAACCCAAATCAAACGTGACATTGAAGTCAACCCAAATAAAACGTGACCTTGAAGTCAACCCGATTTAAAAGTGACATTGAAGTCAAATCAAACTCAAACGTGACATTGAAGTCAAACTCAAGTTAAACGTGACATTGAAGTCAAACACAAATCCAACCCAAATAAAATGTGGCACTGTCAATTAGTCATCAAGTTTTATTTACTTATTTGCCCGTATCTGATCACTCTGCTTAGTCTTAATCAAAGGTTCTCTGGGTTCGGAGCCCGAGGTAATTAACAGCGAGGGCTTGCGCTCGCTGGAATCATGGTCCCACACAATCGTTTGATAAAATCAAAGTTCTAAATACCGTGTCCTCTTTCATGCCCCTCTCTGCCGGGAGGCGGCGCGGAAAAGGGTCGCACAGGATCTGGCACGCCCGGTGGGACCTGATTCTCCTTTCATCTTTGACTAAGTAAAGGGATCATATACGGGCATAAAATGAATTTATGTTGATTAATTGGATTTCGAGTTGTTTTGTTTTTGTAGGTGAGATAGCATCCTCCTATCCAATGATGTTCAACAACTTCTGAAGGTGGCTGATCTTCACCTCGACTCAAGGTGGTGGAGCATGATGAAGCCGACGGGTGGTTACCATATTAGCCGACACATAAAGAAGTCGTCGTGTACTGCGCGACGGGTGGTTACCATATTAGCCAACACACATAGAGGTCGTCATGTGTACCATGCGATGGGTGGTTACCATATTAGCCAACATGTCAAGAGGTCATCACGTGCACCATTGCGAAGGGTGGCTTCCATATGAGCCGGCAATGATGATCTCCATGTCAATCGTGCGACGGGCGGCACCAAGCCAACCCAAATCCAAACCGGCAACAAAGCCAACCCAAAATCCCAAGTGGCACCAAGCCAACCCAAATCCCAAAAGGCACCAAGCCAACCCAAAATCCCAAGCGGCACCAAGCCACCCAAATCCAAAACGGCACCAAGCCATCCCAAATCCAACTGGCACCAAGCCACCCCAAATCCCAAGCGGCACCAAGCCAACCCCAAATCCCAAGCGGCACCAAGCCAACCCCAAATCCATGCGGCACCAAGCCACTCAAAACCCCCAAAGGCACCAAGCCACTCCGAAACCGAAAGACACCAAGCCATCCAAACCAAGAAGAACTCACACTCAGGTAAGCTGAAATCAAAACTCAACCTTTGAAATAAAAATTTTTGAAAAAAAAGAAACAATCCGGAATAATTTTTTTACTGGTAATAAATGTTGCTTTATCAAACAAGTTTTGATATTAAAAGGAAGCACATGACGCAAAAAAAAAAAAAAAAAAAAAAAGGAAAAAAAAGAAAAACACAAAAAAAAAAAAAATCAGTTATTCTCGAACGCTTTTCGCTCAAGGAATTACTTGTTTCACCCGGAATAAGTAATGAGAGCACCTACCTTAAGATGCAATGAATTGCGGAGGGTAGTCCACCTAAATACACACATACCCTATCCTTTTGAGCGGAATAAAAGATAACGAATGGCGTGAGGTTCCACAAAAAATAAGGGGAGCGATTGTGAGGTCCACAAATACACGTACACTCTCAAACACTGACACTTAGATATGGTCATAATCAAACAAGGAGTTTTAATGCTTGCACCTTAAGCTAAGCATACTGGCAAGCCAATCCAGCCAGGCCTCAATGGGGTAGGCGGGGTTTTGGTAGTTGTCCCTTGAAACAACGATCACTGGTTCACTTAGTTGGCCAGAATAAATAAACAATTAAGTGGGTTCTAAGCTTAGTCCCAGCAATTTGTTTTGCAAAATCAAAGCTACTTGTTCAACGAAGTAGTGACTTCCCAAATCGGAAGTAAGCTATGGAGAACAAGGACTTGCCCCATGAAAGGCCCATCAAATGGGAGCTTGAGAGCTTATTGCTCAAGGAATTACTTATTCCACCCGGAATGAGTAATGAGAGCACCTGTCCAAAGATGCAACGAGTTGCGGAGGGCAGTCCAGCTAAAACACACACATTGTCGAAACTAGTGGGGCAAAATATTGAGCGACAGTGAGGACCACCTAAACACGCAAAGCGTAAATGAGGGGAGCGATGTGAGATTCCACAAATGCACGGCACTTACAAACACTTACACCCACATAATTTGCAATCAATCAATCAAAGAAATTCCACAAAATGGCTTTTCCAATATACGCCATAAGAAATTGGGCCTGGCCAGTCTATTCGTCAAGTTAAAAAAGAATAGACAAGTTTTACACTTTGTACTGGTATAAGGTTACTGCACAAAGTGACTAAGGAAAAAAGCAAGAGATGTCAATAAGTAAGCACGAAGCCTTGGCCGAAGGTGCAAAACTAGTGGCTAGTCATTTTTTGCTTTGTTTGCCAAGAGGTAAGCCCAAGCCTCGATCGAAGAAGCAACGCCGGTGGCTAGTCGCTCATGTTTTGTCTGCCAAGAAGTAAGCCCGCAGCCTGAACCGAATGTGCAACACTGGTGGCTAGCCGCTTCTCGCTTTAGGAAAAAGCCTTAAGTCTTGGCTAAAGAAGGCGTTATCCACTTCATCAAAGAAGGAACCGATCCGGAGTCGGTGAATTCAAGAACATGAGAACAAGAAAGTTTTGCCCATGAAAAAGAGGAACTGGGACCGAAATCGGTGATACTAGGCCTGGAAGTAAAGAAGTGGTGTCCTTGAACCTGAGTTAGTGCATCCAAAAAACTCGGTAGCAAAGAAAAGAGAGGGACTGGAACCGGAGCTGGTGATTCCCAGAACTTAGAAAGTAGTGTCTTAGGACCGAAGTCAGTGAATCTAGAAAATTGGTAACAAAGAAGTGTCACCCATAAAAAGATAAACTGGAACCGAAGTCGGTAAATCCAGGAACTCGGAAGCAAAGAAGTGATGTCCTAAGACTGAAGTCGGTAAATCTATGAGTTTGGGGAGCAAGGAAGTGCTATCCATAAAAAGAGAACTTGAGTTTGGGGAGCGAGGAAGTGCTATCCATAAAAAGAGAAACTAAAACCGGAGTCGGTGCATCCAGGAAGCTCAAAGCAAAAAAGCAATGCCCATGAAAGGAGGACCAGAGGCCTAAGTTGGTGAATCCAGAAACTTTGGAGCAAAGAAGTGCTGCCCATGAAAAGAGGAACTAGAGCCGGAGTCGGTGAATTCAGAAACTCTGAATCAAAGAGGTATATCCTGGGACCGCAGTCGGTGAATTCAAGAATATGGAGGCAAAGAAGTGGTGTCCATAATAAAAAGAAAGAAATCGGAGCCGGAGTCGGCAAATCCAAGAAGCCAAAATCAAAGTCCCTACCTCCAAAAAAAAAAAGAAATGAAGAATGTCTTGAGATACGAGGACAATTTGCCAAAGTAGGCTCGTCCCTAAAAGTGGAAACTTCGCCAAATGAAATCCGAAACCTCTCCGAGTCAAGGGTTCGAGTACCGAGACCTCGACAAACCTCCAAACCACAAGGCAAACAAAATTAGAATCAAGAGCAAAACCCCTTCAAATAAAATCTAAAACCACTTCAAGTGAAATATAAAACCTCTTCGAGCCAATGGTTCATATGCCGAGGCCTCGACAAAGTTCCTCCAAACTATAAGCCGAAAGAAAGTCCAAGTGTGAGTCGAAAGTTCCTCCGAAATCAAATTGAAAACCCTTCCGAATCAAATTGGAGACCCGCGCAGGTCAAGTTGGATGCCTTTGGATGTGAAAGGTTCAAGCATAATGACTTTGCTCTGCGTTAGCGAGTCAAAGACAAACCAAAGCGGGCAAAACCCAAAAATCAGAAGGTCCCTCAAATTCAAGAGAATTCCAAGGAATTAAACAATTTTCAACCAAGACCTTTTTGGAATTCAAGACTTCTCCTGCCCAGCGAGAGGCTTGAAATGCCGAAACTTCGGCAACTCTTTATAAACTTCAGCCGAAACCTTTTCAAACAGAATTCAAGACTTCTCCCAGTGAGATCCTTGAAATTCCGAAACTTCGGCAGACCCTTTAAAAAAATCAACCGAGACCTCTTCAAGTCAAAGGTTCGAATACCGATACCTCGTCAGATGGAATTCCAGACTTCTACTGCTTAGAAGGCTTGAAATGCCGAAACTTCAGCAGATCCTTAAAAAATTTCAATTGAAACCTCTTCAAAATATAATTCGAGACTTTTCCTAGTAAGGGCCTTGAAAATGCCGAAACTTCGGCAGCTCCTTAAAAGTTTCAACCAGGACCTCTTTAAATGAAATTCAAGGCTTCTCCTGCCCAGTGAGAGGCTTGAAATGCCGAAACTTCGACAACTCTTTATAAACTTCAGCCGAAACCTTTTCAAACAGAATTCAAGACTTCTCCCAGTAAGATGCTTGAAATGCCGAAACCTCTACAGATCCTTAAAAATTTCAACCAAGACCCTTTCAAATGAAATTCAAGACTTATCCCAGAGAGAAGCTTGATATGCCGGAACTTCGGTAAACTCCTCCAAGAACTTCAACTGAAACCTTTCTCAAATGGAATTTAAGACTTCTCACAGAGAGAAGTTTGATATGCCGGAACTTTGGCAAACTCCTCCAAAAACTTCAACTGAAACCTCTTCAAATAGAATTCAAGACCTCCCCAGTGAGATCCTTGAAATGCCAAAACTTTGGCAGATCCTTAAAAATTTCAACTAAGACCTTTTCAAATGGAATTCAAGAATTCTCCAGAGAGAAGCTTGATATGCCGAAACTTCGGCAAACTCCTTCAAAAACTTTGAAAACTATTCAAGACTTATCCAGTGAGAGGCTTGAAGTACCGAAACTTCGGCAAACTCCTCAAATCTGCAACCGAAACCAAGTCCCGAATTTTCTAGGTCGTGGGCTGGCATAGCGCATCATGTTCACGATTTGGAAGATCAGCTAGGATGTAGGCGCCAAGTCTAAACTACCTCCGTCTGAACTGATTCGATCTTTGGGAGATACCAAATACGTCTCTCAGAGTTCATCACCCCTAGGTCGTGGGTTGGCATAGCGCATCATGTTCACGATTTGGAAGATCAGCGAGGATGAAGGTGCCAAGTCTAAACTGCCTCCGTCTGAACTGATTCGAGCTTTGGGAGATACCAAATACATCTCTTCGAGTTCAACCCCCTGGGTCGTGAGCTGGCATAGCGCTTCATGTTCACGATTTGGAAGATCAGCAAAGATGAAGGCGCCAAGTCTAAACTGCCTTCGTCTGAACTGATTCGAGCTTGGAAGATACCAAATACATCTTTTCGAGTTCATCACTCCTGGGTCATGGGCTGGCATAGCGCATTATGTCCATGGTTTGGAAGATCAGCTAAGGTGAAGGCGCCAAGTCTAAACTGCCTCCTAAACTGATTCGATCTTTGGGAGATACCAAATACGTCTCTCGAAGTTCATCACCCCTGGGTCGTGGGCTGGCATAGGGCATCATGTTCACGATTTGGAAGATCAGCCAAGGCGAAGGCGCCAAGTCTAAACTGCCTCTGCCTGAACTGATTCGAGCTTGGAAGATACCAAATACATCTCTTCGAGTTCAACCCCCTGGGTCGTGAGCTGGCACAGCTCATCATGTTCACGATTTGGAAGATCAGCTAGGATGAAGGCGCCAAGTCTAAACTGCATCTGAACTGATTCGATCTTTGGGAGATACCAAATACGTCTCTCAGAGTTCATCACCCCTGGGTCGTGGGCTGGCATAGCGCATTGTGTTCCCAATTTGGAAGATCAGTTAGGGTGAAGGCGCCAAGTCTAAACTGCCTCCATCTGAACTGATTCGATCTTTGGGAGATACCAAATACGTCTCTCAGAGTTCATCACCTCTACATACCAAAAAAAAGATCAGAAGACATAGATTTGCACAAAAGCGTGCCCTTCGTCTTTCAGAAGACTTCATGACCCACTTTTGTGGGTGGCTCTTTGTTTACCCCTAAAATATCTTAGGTTGTAATAAAAACCAAATTGAATTGACAAGAAGCAAAATCTGCAATTCAAAAATATAATCCCGATTCGGGATATAATCCCTTGAGTGTTTCCTCACCCCGTAAAATAGTCGGGTATCGAACCCTAAAAAATATCAAGACTAGCTAAGCACGTTCTCGACCTTCACAACTGTTTGGATACTGACGGACAAGTGGGACCCACATACGATGAGCTAGTAAAACATGGTGATAATTAAAATGTATCAAGATGTATTATGTTGAATGGGACTAAAACCTTCAAATGGACGTATCTTCTGGATGCCAATTAAAATGCAGGGAAGCCAATTAATTTGCTCCCCTCATCAAAGCAGCAGCCGCAAGGCCCGCAACAACAAAAATTGAAAGAAAGAAAAAGGATGGCGTTGGGCCTTTGTAAGTTTGAGCAAACAAAATTAACATGCTGGCCCATTCTCGTTGTTGCATCAAATTCAAAGCTCAGCAGAGCCCAGGAAATGAAGCGGCCTCTCCTCTGCTGAATCCACTCGGTGCTGGGCTAAAAGAAATCCGAAGGAAAGAAAAGGAGGAATGGAGGAAATGGTGACATGGTGTGAATTTGCTGCTGCGCTCTCCCGACAGTCGCTGCCCTCCTTCGATTTCTCTGACAAGACCACACCGAGCCATTAATGAGTCAGGCTCGAGCTAGGGGCTAGCTCCCGCCGAAAGCTGCTGCCTTTGACCCCTCTTCTTAAGCTCCGGATCTGATGTTGCAAACTGGTGTTGGCCCCTGGAGCAAGCTTTCTCCAGTCTCTCTGATTTTGAGTCATTCAGGAGCTTGAGGAGTTGGGCACAGAAATTCAACAAGGGACTGAGAAGACTTGACAGGAGCTATGATCAATTGGCATTGCAAGTTGCTGCGTTGAGGAGTTCCAAGGCTGCCAATCACTGTGCTCCTGTCAGGATAAGCAAGGCAGACAAGGGAATTAATTGTGATTGGATGCAAGGGTCAAAGAAGGCGGTATTGAGCAAGCCACGCCAGTACCATCTCCAAGTTTCTCCAAGCTTCTCTTCAGGCTATAAAAGGAGTCCAGAAGCTCAGAATCAGCACACCAAGAAACCCCCCCCCCCCCCCCAAGGTTGCATACAGCAGCTCTCCCCTCCTTTGTCTCATCTTCTGTAAAATAAAAAGTAGTGTTTTTTAGGCAATAGAATTGTTGCTAGGATAGAAATTAGAATCTAAAAAGTGTGAGCTGAATTTGAAGATCAAATCAGGGTAATTGTAGAAGAAAAACAAGTTGTGTGATAGGCTTGGGGAAGGGCTTTGATGCCTCCTCTAACCCGAAGCTCGCTCGTCTTAGCTAGTGCGGATAGCACTCATTGATGGGGTATGGTGCGGATAGCACCTGCTGGAGCAATGGTTAGAGGCGGTATCAAGGCTCCAACCAAGCTTGTAATGGAAAACGGTTAAATGCATAGTTTGATGCTCATGTTCATTGTTGTTATTGCTTGTTTTAATTTGTGTCTTTCTCTTTATTTTCTTTAAAGTGAACACACAAAGAACTCGTGCGGATAGTATGGTTCTTAATAAAAGCATGCGGTGCGGATAGTACCATGCTTCACATTTCTTTGCACGGATAGTGCCGGGAAATTTCATTGCAATAGATTGCGTACGGATAGTACCAATCTTCAATCAAATCCTATGCACAGATAGTGTAAGGATTCAAGGTATGATTAACACCTTTCTAGGGGTTATAATGCCGAAATTTTCAAAGAAAATTGCAATGAAGTTTCTCGCAATAACGTGTATAAGTAATGGAAGCATAGGACTCTATCCAACCTGCTGAACTTTAGTCTTAAAAATCTAAAAAGAAATTATACATGGACAAGCAACACCATTTTGCGCATAGTGCACACAAAAATGGAAAACAGCAACACTGGTTGTCGAAATGCCTTCAAAATTTCATCACATGTCAATAACAGTCAAATGAAGGATCTGTCAAAGTTTTATCATTTTTGGGATTTTTTTTTATTTGATATGATTTTCTAAAGTTCAACCAGAAAACTGAACCGGGCCGAACTGTCAAAATTCTGATACACAGAAAGAATGGCAAAACTGTACAAATCTGAGAATTGGACAGTCCCATTTTATTTTATATTCTGGTAATACACATTAAGTTGCGCTTGCAGCTAAATTTTCGTAAAACAATTCCAAGTCTAAAGCCTCCAAACAAAATTGCAAAGAAAATGACAGCAGTGTTTCTGGTTTTACCCCTCTGATGAAATCGGTTCAAAAGTGCATCAAGACAGCATCAAATTGAAAAGTGTTCAACATGAAACATGTTCTCAAAACATTCCTCTAAGTCACCGTAAAACAAAAATGGGGCACTGTTAACAAAATTTTTGAACAATGGACTGATTTGCCACTGACAATACTGCTGTCCCAGTTTCTGGTATCGGCAGCAGTATAAAATCATTTTTCTTCCCACATTTTGAACACAATGGATACCAGAGAGTTTACAAACATGAAATGCTGGATGTGAAGTGTCCCCTGACCAAATTTTACATTTTTCTGGAATTTTGGTGAATTTTCATGAATTTTCCAAATGCTCGGCTTCAAATGGAAAGGGGTGCAGTTTCGTGGTCATTGTACCACTTTCCTCTTGTGGTTTCTCCTTCGTTTTGAGCACGAACCATATATTAAATCTTGCAATGTAAAATAGGTATGTTGAACAACATATTCAGAAAGTCTGACCATGTTTCAAGTTCATTTGACGCCTGAAATGCGAATCACGAAACCGACTCCAAAGCAGCTCAGTGGTACCAAATCACCCAAACGTGGTCATGATACCACTTTCTTCTTGCGATTTCTCCTTTGTTTTGAATATGAACCATATATTAAATCTTGCACATGTAAAATAGGTATGTTGAACAACATATTCAGAAAGTTTGACCATGTTTCGAGTTCATTTGGCGCTTGAAATGCGAAGTACGAAACCAACTCCAGAGCAGTTTAGTGGTACTGAACCACCAAATCGGTGATAGTATCGCCCTTGCTCCGGCCGTCTTCGGCCCCATCCGACTCCACCGCCGCACTCTTCATGGCAAGGCGACGCTGTCGGTATCCTCGGATCGTCGATCGGACGGCAGATCGGCAGAGATCAGCCGTCGACGCCTGAGATGATGCCACGTACCCCCCAGCGAAGCAGGAATGTTCAAAGATTGGACGAAAGTTAACAACCCTCTGATCGTCATCATGCGGCTTAAAACATCCCCTCCCTGCGCAGCCCTTTGCATCGGATCTGATCCTCAAACCTCAGCCCAAAACGAAAAGAAAATAAAAGGAAAAGGAAAAGGAAAGGAAAAAAGAAAGGGAAAGGCCCAGGAATTGGTCTGATTCGTGAGGAGAAATAAGGAAAAAGAAAGGGCCAGTTCGGCCCAGTAAAGGAAGAGAAGAAAAGAAAAGGAAATGGCCCAATCCGAATTAACAATTGTTTCATGATCTCTTAAAACTAAAATAGCTATTTGACAAACCATTTCAAGTCCGAATTTCACAAAATCTGTTTCAAAAGGTTTCAAATTTCGAATAGAATTTTACGAAATACCAAATTTAAATTTTGAAGATTTGAAAGTTGAATTTAAGTTTAAAACCAAAGTGGACATCATTTGAACAAATTTGTTGTTGGGAATTATTTCATGAAATCAAAATTCTATAAGTTTATCAAAAATTCCCAAAAATTATGAAATAATTTTAAATGACACTTTGTCATCAAATTATGTCCAAATTGGTATTTTAAATTTAAATTCAAATTTTAAATCAAAATTTGATCAAATCAGACTTTTCGTCAAGTGTTGACTTTTGGTCAAATGGTCAAACAAACATGATTTCGACATAACAAAATTTTCAAAAGCTCACAAAATTTCTCAAATGTGACCTGATCCATGTCTTAATCAGGCCAAGTCAAGACCCACAAAACCCGTGTCAAACCCAAAACCCGAACACCCAAAACTCAAATACCGAAAACTCAAACTCAAAACTCAAATCCCAAAACCCCAAAAACCAAAATTCATATCCAAATCCCAAAATCCAAGACTCAAAAATCCCAAACTCCAAACACCAAAAATTCATACACGAGATCCAAATACCAGAATCCCAATCCCCAAATCCTTATACTTAAGTCCTCCAAACTAAGACCTCAAACTCAAACTCAAGTCAAAACCCAATTGATTTGGCCTAATCGGACTGGATCATGAAGCTCAAGTTTCCAAAGCGTGACACAGAAGTCGACTAAAATCAAAGCGTGACTTAGAAGTCAATCAAATCAAGCGTGACACGAAAGTCGACCAATATCAAGCGTAACATCGAAGTCAATCAAATCAAAACGTGACATCGAAGTCAACTCAAACCAAATCGTGACATAGAAGTCAAACAAATCGTGACATAGAAGTCAACCAAACCGTGACACGGAAGTCAACCCAAATTAAATCGTGACACAGAAGTCAACCAAATCCAAACCTGGGTCATAGGCTGGCATAACGCTTCATATCTATGGCTTGGAAGATCGAGGAAGCATACCAAGAGGGCCAAATCCTCTCTGCTCCCGATATCCGTTCTCGGACTGTGGATTGGCATAGCGCATCACATTCACAGTTTGGAACCAAACCGTGACATTGAAGTCAACCGAACCGTGACATGGAAGTCAATCGAACCGTGACATGGAAGTCAACCGAACTGTGACATGGAAGTCAACCGAACCGTGACATTGAAGTCAAACTTAAATCAAACCGTGACATAGAAGTCAACCAAACTGTGACATGGAAGTCAACCAAACGTGACATTGAAGTCAACCCAAATCAAACTGTGACATGGAAGTCAACCAAACCGTGACATGGAAGCCAATCAAACCGTGACATTGAACTCAACCAAATCGTGACATTGAAGTCAAACTCAAATCAAACCGTGACATAGAAGTCAACCAAACCGTGACATGGAAGTCAACCAAACGTGACATTGAAGTCAACCCAAATCAAACTGTGACATGGAAGTCAACCCGAGTCAAACGTGACATTGAAGTCAACCCGAGTCAAACGTGACATTGAAGTCAACCCGAGTCAAACGTGACATTGAAGTCAACCCGAGTCAAACATGACATTTAGTCGACCCGAGTCAAACGTCACATTGAAGTCAACCCGTGAATATGATGTGCTATGCCAATCCACAGTCCGAGAACGGATATCGGGAGCAGAGAGGATTTGGCCCTCTTGGTATGCTTTCTCGATCTTCCAAGCCATAGACATGAAGCGCTATGCCAGTCTATGACCCAGGTTTGGATTTGGTTGACTTCTGTGTCACGATTTAATTTGGGTTGACTTCTATGTCACGATTTGGTTGACTTCTATGTCACGATTTGGTTTGAGTTGACTTCAATGTCACGTTTTGATTTGGTTGACTTCCATGTCACGGTTTGGTTGACTTCTATGTCAAGATTTGTTTGACTTCAATGTCACGATTTGATTTGGTTGACTTCTGTGTCACGGTTTGGTTGACTTCTATGTCGCGATTTGGTTTGAGTTGACTTCAATGTCACGTTTTGATTTGGTTGACTTCCATGTCACGGTTTGGTTGACTTCTATGTCACGATTTAGTTTGAGTTGACTTCAATGTCACGTTTTGATTTGATTGACTTCGATGTCACGCTTGATATTGGTTGACTTTCGTGTCACGCTTGATTTGGTTGACTTCGATGTCGCGCTTGCTTTTGGTTGACTTCTGTGTCACGCTTTTGAAACTTGAGTTTGGTTGATCCAGTCCGATTTGGCCAAATCAATTGGGTTTTGACTTGAGTTCGGGGTTTGAATTTAGAGGACTTGAGTTTGGGTTTCGTGAGTTTTGGTGTTTGGAGTTTGGGATCTGAGTCTTAGATTTGAGCTTTTGATATTTGGGATTCGAGTTGTGTTTTGCTGTTTGGGTTTTGGATTTGAGTTTTGGTCTTTGGGATTTGGAATTTGGGTTGGAGTCTTTGCTACTTGGTTTTGGATTTGAGTTTTTGATATTTGGGATGTGAGTTTTGGGTTTTGGTATTTGTGTTTTGAGTTTTGGGATTTGAGATTTGATACTTGGGCTTTGGTATCTGGGTTTTGGTTTGTGGGTCTTGACTTGGCCTAATTAAGACATAGATCAAGTGCGACGATGATCTCTGGATATCTCACGCAAACATGAAAGTCCCTGCTTCGCTAGGGACACGTGACATCCATCCAAGGCGTCTGAGGCAGATCTTCGGTGATCCGTTGTCTGATCGACGATCCGAGGATACCGACGGCGTCGCCTTGCCATGAGAAGTGCAGCGGTGGGGTCGGATGGGGCCGAAGACGGCCGGAGCAAGGGCGATACTATCACCGATTTGGTGGTTCAGTACCACTAAACTGCTCTGGAGTTGGTTTCGTACTTCGCATTTCAAGCGCCAAATGAACTCGAAACATGGTCAAACTTTCTGAATATGTTGTTCAACATACCTATTTTACATGTGCAAGATTTAATATATGGTTCATATTCAAAACAAAGGAGAGATCGCAAGAACAAAGTGGTATCATGACCACGTTTGGGTGATTTGGTACCACTGAGCTGCTCTGGAGTCGGTTTCGTGATTCGCATTTCAGGCGTCAAATGAACTTGAAAAATGGTCAAACTTTCTGAATATGTTGTTCAACATACCTATTTTACATGTGCAAGATTTAATATATGGTTCGTGCTCAAAACGAAGGAGAAACCACAAGAGGAAAGTGGTACAATGACCACGAAACTGCACCCCTTTCCATTTGAAGCCGAGCATTTGGAAAATTCATGAAAATTCACCAAAATTCCAGAAAAATGTAAAATTTGGTCAGGGGACACTTCACATCCAGCATTTCATGTTTGTAAACTCTCTGGTATCCATTGTGTTCAAAATGTGGGAAGAAAAATGATTTTATACTGCTGCCGATACCAGAAACTGGGACAGCAGTATTGTCAGTGGCAAATCAGTCCATTGTTCAAAAATTTTGTTAACAGTGCCCCATTTTTGTTTTACGGTGACTTAGAGGAATGTTTTGAGAACATGTTTCATGTTGAACACTTTTCAATTTGATGCTATCTTGATGCACTTTTGAACCGATTTCATCAGAGGGGTAAAACCAGAAACACTGCTGTCATTTTCTTTGCAATTTTGTTTGGAGGCTTTAGACTTGGAATTGTTTTACGAAAATTTAGCTGCAAGCGCAAATTAATGTGTATTACCAGAATATAAAATAAAATGGGACTGTCCAATTCTCAGATTTGTACAGTTTTGCCATTCTTTCTGTGTATCAGAATTTTGACAGTTCGGCCCGGTTCAGTTTTCTGGTCGAACTTCAGAAAATCATATCAATTAAAAAAAAAAAAAAAATCCCAAAAATGATAAAACTTTGACAGATCCCTCATTTGACTGTTATTGACATGTGATGAAATTTTGAAGGCATTTCGACAACCAGTGTTGCTGTTTTCCATTTTTGTGTGCACTATGCGCAAAATGGTGTTGCTTGTCCATGTATAATTTCTTTTTAGATTTTTAAGACTAAAGTTCAGCAGGTTGGATAGAGTCCTATGCTTCCATTACTTATACACGTTATTGCGAGAAACTTCATTGCAATTTTCTTTGAGAATTTCGGCATTATAACCCCTAGAAAGGTGTTAATCATACCTTGAATCCTTACACTATCTGTGCATAGGATTTGATTGAAGATTGGTACTATCCGTACGCAATCTATTGCAATGAAATTTCCCGACACTATCCGTGCAAAGAAATGTGAAGCGTGGTACTATCCGCACCACATGCTTTTATTAAGAACCATACTATCCGCACGAGTTCTTTGTGTGTTCACTTTAAAGAAAATAAAGAGAAAGACACAAATTAAAACAAGCAATAACAACAATGAACATGAGCATCAAACTATGCATTTAACCGTTTTCCATTACAAGCTTGGTTGGAGCCTTGATACCGCCTCTAACCATTGCTCCAGCAGGTGCTATCCGCACCATACCCCATCAATGAGTGCTATCCGCACTAGCTAAGACGAGCGAGCTTCGGGTTAGAGGAGGCATCAAAGCCCTTCCCCAAGCCTATCACACAACTTGTTTTTCTTCTACAATTACCCTGATTTGATCTTCAAATTCAGCTCACACTTTTTAGATTCTAATTTCTATCCTAGCAACAATTCTATTGCCTAAAAAACACTACTTTTTATTTTACAGAAGATGAGACAGAGGAGGGGAGAGCTGCTGTATGCAACCTTGGGGGGGGGGGGGGGGGGGTTTCTTGGTGTGCTGATTCTGAGCTTCTGGACTCCTTTTATAGCCTGAAGAGAAGCTTGGAGAAACTTGGAGATGGTACTGGCGTGGCTTGCTCAATACCGCCTTCTTTGACCCTTGCATCCAATCACAATTAATTCCCTTGTCTGCCTTGCTTATCCTGACAGGAGCACAGTGATTGGCAGCCTTGGAACTCCTCAACGCAGCAACTTGCAATGCCAATTGATCATAGCTCCTGTCAAGTCTTCTCAGTCCCTTGTTGAATTTCTGTGCCCAACTCCTCAAGCTCCTGAATGACTCAAAATCAGAGAGACTGGAGAAAGCTTGCTCCAGGGGCCAACACCAGTTTGCAACATCAGATCCGGAGCTTAAGAAGAGGGGTCAAAGGCAGCAGCTTTCGGCGGGAGCTAGCCCCTAGCTCGAGCCTGACTCATTAATGGCTCGGTGTGGTCTTGTCAGAGAAATCGAAGGAGGGCAGCGACTGTCGGGAGAGCGCAGCAGCAAATTCACACCATGTCACCATTTCCTCCATTCCTCCTTTTCTTTCCTTCGGATTTCTTTTAGCCCAGCACCGAGTGGATTCAGCAGAGGAGAGGCCGCTTCATTTCCTGGGCTCTGCTGAGCTTTGAATTTGATGCAACAACGAGAATGGGCCAGCATGTTAATTTTGTTTGCTCAAACTTACAAAGGCCCAACGCCATCCTTTTTCTTTCTTTCAATTTTTGTTGTTGCGGGCCTTGCGGCTGCTGCTTTGATGAGGGGAGCAAATTAATTGGCTTCCCTGCATTTTAATTGGCATCCAGAAGATACGTCCATTTGAAGGTTTTAGTCCCATTCAACATAATACATCTTGATACATTTTAATTATCACCATGTTTTACTAGCTCATCGTATGTGGGTCCCACTTGTCCGTCAGTATCCAAACAGTTGTGAAGGTCGAGAACGTGCTTAGCTAGTCTTGATATTTTTTAGGGTTCGATACCCGACTATTTTACGGGGTGAGGAAACACTCAAGGGATTATATCCCGAATCGGGATTATATTTTTGAATTGCAGATTTTGCTTCTTGTCAATTCAATTTGGTTTTTATTACAACCTAAGATATTTTAGGGGTAAACAATTGTTGACTTCAGACACAAATAGACTATTTAAAGACATTCTAAAATGCATTTTAGTGTTTATTGTATGGGATCTTAACACAAATACCTTACCATCCTTGAGATGCAAATTAAATCATATTGACATGTTATAGCATAATATGTAAGAAACGAGTCCAAAATTGATTAAAAAAAACACACAAATAGAGCTATTTAAAGACGTTTTGAATGTATTTTGGTAATTCAATGTAATTGGGATCTTAACATACTTATTTATCTTGGTTTTATAAATCTTTTTAGACTTGTTTTAGCCTATTAATGTGCCAAAATGAGACCAAATTTGTTTTAAAATACAAATATAATAATTTAAGGACGTTCATGTATTTTGGTGTTTTTTTCAGTGTAATTGGGATTTTAACATACTTGGTTTTAAACGAACTTCAACGTGTTGGATATGCAATCAAAATTTTTTGCTTGTTTTTGTATTATAATTTGAAAAATGGAGGTAAAAATTGACTAAAAACATAGCTATTAAAACATGTGTTGAATGCATTTTGGTGTCATTTTTAGTGTATTTGGCACCTTGACACACTTTTCTTAGTTTCATATGGACATCAACGTACTGGATATGGAATCCAAATAATTAAACTCTTTTTAGCATTATAACGTTCAACCCGCACAGGACGACTCGAACAAACCGCGTGGTCGGCAAGCGTGTTTGAATAGCACTGAAAATGGCACCATAATGGCACCATAATGCATTCAAGCGTGTTTGTATTTTCACATTATAATGCTAAAACAAGTCAAAAAATTATTTTGATTGCATATCTAGCACGGTTTTAGTCCGTTCAAAACCAAGTATGTTAAGATCCTAATTACACTAAAAATAACACCAAAATACATTCTTAACGTCTTTAAATTGTTATATTTGTATTTCAAATCAAATTAGGTCTCATTTCGGCACATTAAAAGGCTACAAGTCTAAAATGATTTAGATTGCATATCGAACGCGTTGAAACCTTTATAAAACCAATATAAGTATGTTAAGGTCCCGATTACACTGAAATTACCAGAATACATTCATAAATGCATTTTAGAAATGCATCTTTAAAGCTCTATTTGTGTTTTTAAATCAATTTTGGCCTCGTTTCTTACATATAATGCCAAAACAGGTCAATATGATTTAATTTGCATGTCAAGGATGTTAAAGCACCGAAATGCATTTTAGAATGTCTTTATATATTCTATTTGTGAATGAACTCAACAATGCTAAAACCTGTTTTAAATTATTCAAATTGCATATCAAGAAAAAGTACTTCTCAAAACAGGACAACCACGTTCAAATGTCATCTACACTCAAAGTAACACTAAAATGCATTAAGAAAGCCTTTCTATTGATGTATTTATTTTTTTAAATGAGCTTTGGCTTCATTTCTACACATTATAATACAAAACACGAGTCTAAAATGATTTAGATTGCATCTATAGCTTGTTGAAGTACTTATGAAATCTTGGTAAGCTTGTTATGGTGCCAACTACGCTACAAATAACACCAAAATTCATGCAAAACATCTTTAATAGTTATATATGTGTTTTTCTATCAATTGGCCTCATTTCTTCGCCTTGTAATGCTAAAATAAGTTTAACATGATTTAAATTGCATCTCCAGCATGTTGAGGTATTAAAATGCGAGATATGCTTGTTAAGCAATTACATTGCAAATGACACCAAAATTTATATGTCTTTTAAATTGTTATGTTTATATTTCAAATCAATTTTCATCGCAGATCCGAACATTATAATGCTTCCAATCTTAAATGATTGAGATTGCATATTAAGAATGTTAGTACATTGAGATTATAATGTGCACATTATAATGCGAAAATTAGTCTTCAATGATCGAGATTGCATCTCAAGAATGATGACTAATTCAAAACAAGATAAATATTTTAAGATGAGAATTACTTTCATAATAACACTACAGATGCATTCAAAACACATTACTCTATTTTGTGTTTTAAAAGAAATTTAACCTCATTTTATGCGGAAAACGATATAGAACCAACGGATGTGTTTATAATCAATTTGGTTTCATTTCTTAACATTTCATGCTAAAAAGTGTATAAAATGATTTAGATGTCATACAAAGATAAGTGTTTTAAGATGCCAATTGTACTAAATGTAGAACCAAAATGAATAGAACACTTTTAAAAAGCTCTATTTGTACTTCAAATAAATTTTGACTTCATTTCTTCAAATTCTAGCTAAAATAAGTTGAAGATGATTTAGATTGCATATCCAACACTTAGAAGTCCTAACAAAAGCAACATAAGTTAATATGTCATTTACACTAAAAATAAAACCAAACCTTCAAAATGGCTTATATTGTGTGGGTGGGCAAATCGCTGGCTGAGTCCGGGCGGGTCGCACCGGGATATTGGGGCAAGTCACCCGGTGAGGATCGAGTGGTTCAGGAGGGTCGCCCCAGGTGGTTTGGATAGGTCGCATAGGGTGGTTCTGGAGGGTCGCCCCGGGGGGTTCGGGCAGGTCGCCCGGGGAGATTCGGGCAGGTCACCCGGGGAGGTTCAGGCAGTTCGGGAGAATTGCATCGCGCGGTTCGGGCGGGTCAATCCAGGCGGTTTGTGTGGGTCGCCCCAGGCATTTCGGCTCGGTCGCCCGGGGCGGCTCGGGGGGTCGGGCAGACCACCTGTGCTGAGGGTGGGCGAACTGCTTGCCGGGTCAGGCCGGGTCGTACCTGCCATTTCGGGCTGGTCGTCCTAGGCGGATCGGGCAGGTAGCCCCGAGCTATTTGTGCTAATCACCCGGGCGGATCAGGCAGGTCGCCCCGGGCGGTTCGTGCGGGGCCTGCCCGGGCGGTTCAGGAGGGCCCGCTTGGGGTGGGGGTTGGCGAATAGCTGGGGTGGGTCACCCAGGGTGGTGATACACCGCAATTATATCTACTTTTTACCAGACTTGCACCTTTATTTTGAACTAAAAATTTCTAAGTTCATGTGCATTTAGGTAGTTGAAATGTCTAGATTCTGGTTACTTCTTTGTTTTGGTCCAATTTTCAGGAAAATGGAGCTTTTGGAGCTATTTGGACGAGACTTAGAGCATAGAGACACATTCTGGCCCTGGAGCACATTCCTTGCAGACCCCAGTCCTCACTTGCGCGCCGCAAGCACGACGAAACTGCTATTTCTATTCCTTGCTTGCTCTGGCAACCGCCAAGTACTATTTCAAGTACCACAAGTACTATTTCAAGCACTTGCGGGCCACAAGACCGACCTTGCGGACTGCAAGAAGGTTAAATCTGGGATTTATCTGCCTATTTTCTGGCGCTCTAGCTTATTTAAAGCAGACCTATTTTAGGTCTAAAAAAGGGGAGAGAGAGCGCAGTCCAGAGAAAGAGAAGAGCGGTTACTAGCTTGTTCAACAAATATTGAAGGAGATTTGAGAGAATTCTTCCTTCCAAGGCGGAGATCAAGCGAGATTCTAGTTGTTTTTCGGTTTAATCATGATAAACTCTTTCTTTTACTTGTTTTCTTTGTTTTCTTTGTCTATGTCTGAGTAGTTTACTAGTTCTTAGGGCTTAGGATGATGTTTGTTTGTATGGATTGACTGTATGCTTGTTTAGACTTACGTTGTTTTCAATTTACTTAGCGTTTTCATGATATTGTGCTTTTATCTTTGCTTGTTTGTATGGTAAACCCACGAATTGGGCCAAATCCGGTTTGGTTAAGTATATCATCTGACCAAGAACTATTATTTGCACTAATTGGGTTGATAATTCGTTGTCCAAGAGTATCCGAAAGGCGAAATTGCGGTTTGACGAAAGTTGAATCGATCATAGAACAAAAGTGAATTGAATTTAGGTTTAGAGATAATCCTATAAATTTCTATTGAACTAAAAGTATTAAAAGTACCAAAACATGAAAATTGAGGGCCTTGTAACATCTCTGGTTTGGTTAGAACACAACTGTTGTCTATCAGTTACTTGCGGACCACAAGTACTCCTTGCGACCCGCAAGCTTCTGCAGACAGTTGTAAAATAGAGGTGCAGCGTTACTTGCGACGCAAGAGACATCTTGCGGCCTGCAAGCATCAGTTATCCTCTGACGATTACTCCTTATGACCCGCAAGAGACATCCTGCGGGCCGCAAGCAGTTAATCTAGACAGCAAACTGATTTTGAAAACCCTGGAAACGCCTGTTTAGCAAATGTTTTAAGTCTTTACTTACTGTTATTTACTGTTTAGCATCTTTTACTGTTTAGGACATCAATATTTGATAAACCCCCCCAACATTTATACCAAAAATACTTCTTTTAGGACTTAGAATTGAGTTTAGGGTTTAGTTTAGATCTAATTTTCGTCCCTGTGGATTCGACCCCGACTATACTGCATAAGATCGTACGCTTGCGATCGAGTGCATATTTAGGGTAATTAAAAGCCTATACAGATTCCTGTGACCAGGTGGTTCGAGAGGTTCGAGAGGGTCGTCCCAGGCGGTACGTGCGGGTCGCCCCGAGCGGTTCGGGAGGTTAGCCATGGGACGGTCGGGTGGGTCGCCCGTGGTTTTGGCGTATCTGTCCGGGCAGTTCGAACGAGTCGCCCCAGGATGTTCGGGGGGGCATCGTGTGGTGAGGGTAGGAAAACTGCTTTCCGTGTCAGGGCGGGTCGGCCCGGGCTGTACAAGCAGATCGACCCACGCAGTTTGGGCGAGTCGGCCTGGGAGGTTTTTTGATGGGTCAGTCCAGATGGTTCATGTAGGTCACCCTGGGCAGTTTGGTCAGGCTGCTTGCGGTGAGGGTGGGCGAATTGCTTGCCGGGTCAAGGTGGGTCGCACCGGGCTTTTCGGGCGGGTTGCACTGAACTTTTCGAGCGGTTTGCCTCGGGCAGTTCATGCACTCTGCCTCGTGCTGTTCATGCGGGTCGCCCCTGTGCAGTTCGGGAGGGTCAGCATGGGCGGTTCATGCGGGTTGCCCGGGGAAGCAGGGTGGTTCGTGCAGGTCACCCTGGGAAGCCATGGGCTTTCGGGCAGGTTGCTCCGGGGGGTTCGGGGGGGGGGGGGGGGGGGTTGCCCCAGACGGTTCGGGCGGGTCGCTCGGGGAGGGCGGGGTAGGTTGGCCTATACGATTCATGCGGGTTGCCCGTGCGATTCGGGCTAGCCACCTAGGGTGAGGGTGGGCGAATCGCTTGTCGGGTTAGGGCGGGTAGCACCGGGCTTTTCAAGCAGGTCACCCCGGGCGGTTCGTGCACTTTGCCCCGCGCAGTTCGCGTGGGTCGCCCGGGTTACCCCAAGGCACCCAGGTTGAGGGTGGGCGAACCGTTCTTCGGGTTAGGGCGGGTTGCATCGGAATATTATGGCGGGTCGGCCTTGGCGTTTCGTGCGGGTCGCCCGGCACTTCTTGCAGGGCGCCTAAGGTAAGGGTGGCCGAACTGTTGGCCGGGTCAGGGTAGGTGGCACCGGGCTTTTCGGGCGTATCGCCCCAGGCGAATCGCCCTTGGAGGTTAGTTCGGGTCGCCCTAGGGCATCCAGGGTGAGGGTGGGAAAATTGTTGGTAGGGTCAGGGCGGGTCGCACTAGGATATTGGGGTGATTTGCCTTGTAATGTTCGACCGTTTCGGGAGGGCTGCCCAGGCGGTTCGGGCGGGTTCCCAGTGGGTCCTGCCAGTCATCCCGGGCGGGGCGGGCGGGCCGCCTGGTTGAGGATGGGTGAACCGCTTGTTGGGTCAGGGCAGGTTGTGTTCACTCGAAAGTGCACTACTTTTAATATCCCAACTGAGCCGCAAATCAGTCGCAAGCGTACAACTAAGTTGTAGCGTAGTACGGGGTCGAATCCACAGGGACAGTTGGTAAAACCGGACTAGACTTTGTTTATCCCTAAAACTACGAGTTTGTTCACAAAGAGGGTATTTTTGGTATTTTTCTAAATTAATAAGCAAACAGTAAATAGACTAAACAATAAGATAAAAGCGTTTCTAGGACGTCGGACTAGTCGTAACCTAGCCTCGGGTCACGCTAATTGTACCTGTCACGTACAATCCACACAACCACTGAACCGCGCTCTCGCGTCTGTCAGATAGCAGTGTACCAGTTGTCGCTCTCGCGTACGACTGGTGCGCAACACAAGTGAATCGGTATTTATGAGTTCTTGGTATTAACGCGTTTAGTTCTGGTCAAAACAATATCAAGGACCAAACCTCAGCTCTCGCTTGTTGGCTTAATTCCTAACACAATTCTGAAAGGATGTGTTTTGAAAGTTATTTATGTTTATGATTAAATGTGTTTTTGATATGCATTTATGTTCCTTGAAATTTAATAATATCATTCCTTTAGAAGAATTCAGGAAGATGCTCTTGGTCCTAAATCATAGAACTCTAAAGATGGGATATGTATTTCTAAATTAGCTCATGATCTTGATAATTAAAGAGGAACATTAATTATCAGTAAGATCATCATGTTGATAAAAGTATATTGTAGTTCTATAAATATAAAGTTTATCACTATAAACATGAGTGTATAAAATTAGATGGATATTTTATACATTGAGCATGACCAATTTAAATGAAACATCATATGGATTGTGTTTTGTGTCATTGATGTTTCATTGTGTCTTTGAATCTACGATATGAGATATGTATATTTTTCACATGAGTAACACATGATGTGATTATCATTTAAACCCTATCAAGTTATAGGATAAAGTGATAGTTCGTTGTGTGAAACTTGTGCGGGAGAAATCTATGTATCAACAGTATCATTGTCCCTCAATATGAGTAGTGATATTACTGGGCCCCTGGGTAAAGTGGGATTATAATGCTAGCAATATAACTGGTATCAGTTATAATTATAATTCACTTATAGAGACCAAGAAAACGAATGCAGTGCAAAAATGACACGTTCCTATTTTGCGTAGCATTCAGAATATCACATGACAAGGATAGACACAATACTAGAGGATTTGGCAAAATAATTTGCAGCATTATTTATGTCATTTGAAGGACTATATGTACTGATAGAACCTCTGTAGTCATTTGATATAGACTAGTTATATCATAACTTCAACATGACATAAATCCCTAAACGGTCACACCAAATGAATAAGAAACAACTAGGTTCTATATCTTATAGATTATTTCATGGTTGAAATAATAAGGATAAGATATTAGAATTAACTTTCTAAAATTACTTTATAAAGTAATTAGATGGAATTATTGGAGGCGGTTTTAACTATCTAATTTAATTTATAAAACAAATAGGGGTGTTTTTTTTTTGTCATGCCGAAATGAGAAACAAAAATAGGGCCATGCTATATATATATTAATAATAATATTAAAAGCGCTATTATTAGTTTGGTGCTATTATTAAGTTTTTTCTGATCTTCGCCTATAAATATAGGCGATCAGATCACAAACAATGATCATCCGAAAATTAGTAGTTATTTTCAGCCTCCCTCTTCCTCCATTGTTCTTCTCATGTGTTGAGAATTAAAGAACAACTAATTCCATTAGAGAGTGCTAGGGTTAGGTGTTCATCTATCGTGAACACCGATCGCGAGTTGTTTGTAGATTCAAGGTGAACTAAGGGCTCTTCCGCACCGCTGCCTCGCCTTGAAGTCGATCGATTCAGGAGGAGAAGAGGAAGAACGAGCAACAAAGAATAGCCAATCGCCTTATCAATTCTGCGCAAATCAAGGTACAATTCTTATGTCGTCTTTGTGAATTAATTAGAGTTTAATTAATTGAGAAGATGATTGGATTGCATGTGTTCTCCCATGCAATCATGATAGAATTGTTTTGTGTAATATGTTAGAATTACATGTGTTCTCCCATGTAATTAGATGTTTGATTGTTGCATTAACGTAGATCTTTTAGTATAGTTATGAACTTGGGGTTAAAAATTTTAAAAATTCGACCCTAGGCTATACATGAAATCCCAACAAATTCTAACCACCACAGGTTCAGATCGCAGCTCTCGCTTGTAAACCCAACCTATGTCTTGGTATTGGTGCCCCAAGGTGTACCTCCCTCTCGGGTAGTGTAAGGCCCCGCTCTTGCGTGTTGCCTGATTGCCCTCTCGGATCTCTAACCCACCTCGTCTACTAACTAAACTCAATCACGTGTGTACTACGGCTTAAAACCGAGGGTGTGGCCAACACTTACTGGTTACCGGTTCGGACGCGCAATTGACAATTAGCAAGCAATCAACAATTCATACACAATACCAGAGAACTAAAATAAATGATAACCAAGTAATCTCATAAACAACAAAAACCAAGTTAAAACATTATCCTAATCCTAGAAACTACGAGTTTAGCCGGACATGGCGGCAACAACAACAAGTAAGCAAGTACAACAAACAGAACAAGTCAGTGGCGGAGCCAGAAAATTTTTGTATGGGGTTCAAAATATATACCAATTAGTAATATTAATAAGATAATCTCATCAAAATTATTAAATTGTAACTATGGGGTTCACCAGTAGAACAATTCTAATTTTTTATGGGGTTCAAATACAATTATTTCTATCAAATACATATAAATAATACTAAAAGTATCACAATTTCATATAAATTTTAATAAAATATGGGGGACATTGTCCCCCATTCTCCTTTACTGGATCCGCCAGTGGAACAAGTCATCATACACATACAAAGACCCGAATCAATCACAAAAGAGTAAGTAAAGAGATAAAACAAAGTGAAGTTCGACTCCAGAAGTGCACGCGCGTATCCTCGCTCGTTGGCTCGCCGGCTCGTCGCCGTCACAACCCGTCGGCTTCCCTCCTCCTTGGCTTGCTTCCTCCACAAGAAAACTCTTTTTCTTCCTCTCCAAGGCTGCTCTTTCTCCTCTCAAAGGTAGATGTGAAATATTCAAAAGATGCCAAAATCGCTGCCCTAGCAGGTGCTTAAATAGCCATCAAATCCAGATTTCTTTCCTTCTTCCGCACTGCTGCCGTAAGCAATCCTTACGGACCATAAGAGAGACCTTACGGACTGTAAGGTGGGCTCCAGGTCGATTCTTGCTCCAAAAGCTCCATAATCCATGATTTCTTGCCTTGTCTGACCTGAAACAACCAAATATAAAGCAGTAATGGGAAAAGGAAATAAAGTGCATGTAATCGAATGCATATGCCAATGATTTGGATTAATTATGTAGGCATTTCCTAGGTAAAAGTGTATATTTTTTGGTGCGATCAGGTTGCCCTAGTAGGTTCGGGCAGTTCACCCCGGTCAGTTTGTGCGGGTCGTCCGGGGAGGTTTGAGCGATTCGTGTGGGTTGCCCTAGGGTACCAGGGGTGAGGGTGGGCAAACCGTTGGCCAAGTCAGGGCATGTAGCAGCGTCAACCGAGATGTTGGGGGGCAGATCGCCTGGGGAGGTTCGGGAGGGTTGCCCCATGCGGTTCGGGTGTTTCGCCCGGATAGGTTTGGGAGGGTTGCCTCGGACGGTTCGGGCGGGCCACCTGGAGTGAGGGCGGCCGAACCGTTAACCGATTAAGGGCGGATTGCACCATATATATCTCTTCTTCAAGCAAGAATAATCTACAACTCAATGACCCATCCTAATTGTGGAGACTTCAGATTCAGAGTGAAGCATTCTTTACAAATATTAGAAAAGATAAAAACATAGATTTAATATTAAATTTGACTATCAAAACCTGAATGCGACACTTTGTAGAGCCAATCTACAATATGAAATAATCTTCTTTTCTAGAATTTTTTGAGATTTATTATAAATTCCACAGTAAGTGTCTAGCTTGGTGATGCCTTCCCAGTTTGCAAGACATGGAGGAATCCAGAGGGCGCTAAAATCAGGTGCGATCCAAATCGGATTGCAGGCTCCTCATATTTTCATCTTCAATTGGTTATGGTTTTTTCAAAAAAATCCCCTAAAAAACACATTTGTCGGATCACGATTGCAGGATCCTCATATCCCATTTGAATCGTAGCGAATAAAGACTCTAGACAATATTCACAATTACCAAAAGTTCAAAGGGTGAGCAAAATTTATAGATTATTTAATCATTTAACTGATATAACTAATTACCTGAGATTTTTTTGAGAAAAATAATTAACTGGGAGTTATACCTTAATTATATAGCTCTCAAATAAACTTCTTCTTCTTAAAAAAAAATAAAAATAAAAAAAAAACTCATCTCAAGCAAGTATTTGACCGTTGATGTTACTAATGAATAATTTTGGCTTAACTCTATTGAATCAAAATGCCGAGATCATATGCAACTTTCTTCTGTTGCAATCTGATAATGAGAAATTTCAACACACATTCATATATCTGTACTCCATAAAGAGAGGTAGATTTGCAAACACTTCAACTATGTCACATCATCACTATTATTTATTATTGATTTCATTTGAAATTTTTCATCTACTTTGATCTAATGACTTGCATATATTTTTCTCTTCTCATTAAATAAGATGAATATGATATGTCTAAAACAAATTAAATTTAACCCTTAAAATGGTCCAACATTTATATATTATTATTTATAAATTATTTTATTATTATTATTTAATTACATTACAAATTTATAAATTTTGTTGAAGTTTTGTTTAATACAAATATTAAAAATTTTATAAAATTCTTAATTATTTATTTCATACCACTTTTCGGGGTGAAGCACGAGTTACAGCTCTAGTTTAGATTATATTTGCACCGTGCGACTAGAATTGGGACCATATATAATCAGTCCAGATATTCGGATACCACTAGGGATACCATCGGGGATATCATGATCTTTGACCAGTTCAACTAAACCTAAATATTCACCTTAACCTCCTAAATATTCAACTTAACACATTTTTGCTTGACAACCAATAAAAACTCCACATAATAAAAACCTATGCAGCATTACACTTAATACATTTTGCTTAACACATTTTGCTTTACAACCAATAAAAACTACTCTTAATTTAACTTGCAGCATTACACTTCCTAACTATTCAGCTTATCCTCCTAAATATTCACCTTAACCTTCTAAATATTCAACTTATCACATTTTTTATTGACAGTCAATGTTTAATGGTATCCCCGACGGTATCTTTTGCGGTATCTCCATAGCATTTTCCATATATAATTGGTAATTTCAAAGGCAAGAACAATTACTGCAATATACTTTCATCGTGTTCAATTTATCTAACAACTCATACTAAATTATGATAGAATTTTCCGATCTCTTAATTTCTTAGTCTAATGATTTCAGCTTTTTTAATTAGAGGACATGGCCACTGTAAAATTATATCAACTTTTTTCTATCCAACAACGTGATCATTTGATCCCTCCTCTAATTAAAATATCAAAAAGGAAATAAATAAATAAATTCTTAATTTCACTTAAAGGGTTATTAGTAAAAATCTTTACAAAATATTACGAGTACGGAGTACGTACCTACCTCTTAAATCAATTTGGAATGCATTTTCGAGTAATAAAACATAAGAAAATTTGGTAAAATAGTCATGTTGGCAAGTTGGGATTAATTACAGATTCTGTTTTGGCGAATTAAATTTGAGCTGAGCCCATAACATGATTATTTGATTACAAGTGAAGATCCTTGTAGGCTTGTAGCCCATTGCATGCCTATAAATAAGAACAAAAATAACTTCATATCAGCAAACCAGAAAACATTTCCTCATGGCTTTCACAAAGAGAACTAACAGCAAAGTTCTCAGCGCATCACTTCTGGTTCTTATTGGTCTGACAATTTGTTCTGCTAGTAGAGTCCTTTATGACAGTGAACAAGCCAGTGGGTTCTATACAAAGCAAGACGCTGAAGGAAGTGGTTCGGGTTTTGGTACTAGCAGAGGGTCTGGATCAGGCACTGAGCCGGGCTCATCTGGTAATGGAAGGGGTTGAGGATCTGGCGGGGGTAACGGCCGTGCTTCTAGCGGGGGAAGCTCTGCTAGTGGCTCTGGAAGTGGTTCCGGAGCAGGTTCAGGTTCTGGCAACGGTGACAATGCCCAAGGAAGTGGTAGAGGAAGTGGTGGGGGTGGCGGTGGAGGCCGCGTAATCAACAGTCCGAGTACACCTCATGTAAAACCTACACCTCCTTCCAGCGGAGGCGTTCCTCCAATTGTTGCGCCCATTGTTCCTCCGGTTGTTGCTCCTGTTACTGGGACAATTCCACCGGTTGCTGTTCCTATTCCTCCTATCATTGCTCCTATCCCTCCTATCGTTGCTCCTATCATTGGGACAGTTCCTCCTGTTACTGATATTATTCCACCAGTTGTTGCACCGGTCAGTGAGATAATTCCTCCGGTTGTTGCTCCGGTCACCGAGACAGTTCCACCGGTGGTTGCCCCAGTCATCGATATCATTGCACCGGTTGTTGCCCCTGTCATCGAGACGATTCCACCGGTAGTTGCTCCGATCATCGAGATTGTTCCTCCTGATGTTGATCCGGGCATTGAGACGATTCCACCGGTAGTTGCTCCGATCATCGAGATTGTTCCTCCGATCATCGAGATCCCAGTTGATGTTCCTGACATTGCTCCGTTAGTTGCCCCTGTAATCGAGACAGTGCCTCCAGTTAATGAACCTGTCACCGGGACAGCTCCATTGTTGTCCCTGCCATAGAACACTGTCGATCCTGTGTCTGTCACAGTCGACAATGTTCCTCCTGTTGATGAGGTAGGAACAGTCAAGACCGTAAACATATTAATTAGGCTCCAAAATAATGTAGGGCACCAACATTATCACTACAATTTGTTAGGAAATTGGTGTCATTTGATTCAGTTATTAATAAGTGCCCGCAAGTACTTGTTGGCACATAGGCATGTACCGCATGTTTCTTTCATCTCTTTTAAATCTGAATAATGATCGATGGAGTATTGTTTACAACGAACTTGCATGTGAATGCTTGGTTATTTATGCCTTTTACTAAGAAGATGCAAACTAATTAACTAAATGTACATGCAAGATGGACCGGACCAATGAAGAAAAGAATGAAACGATAGATAAGCCAAACAAAAATAAATCCATTTTTATATTTTTTTTATTCCGGAAGTATGAATCTAGGATACATCAATAATTGATTACTATTTTTTCTTATTTTCTTTAGACCTTTTAAGCTTAATATAAGAGTACCTCTATAAGAATATTTTATAAAAGAAAAGTGTATGGGTTGCTTAAAACAACAAAATTAGATATAATGCAGGCCAACTAATGAAAATGTTGAGAATATGATCTTCAACTGAATTTTAGAAAAACACTAGGATAAAAAAGTTGGTACCGAAACAATATAAGAGATGATTAAAAGTTTTGGGCCTGTCTATAAAAAAACTACTTACAAATATAAAAGGCATATAGACATACTGTTAAATAATTTTTGAATCATACAGTCTGAAACTCCAAATAAAAGGAGGAGAAGCATTCCATTTCTAGTCAAGATCATTTGTATAAATAAGTTGTTCAGCTATTACAAGAAGTAATTTGGTTAGTGATGTTATTTAAGAAAAAAACTTTATATATAGTACGCTCAATGATGTCTCCGTTTAAATTAATAATGAGGTAACAGAAACTTATTTAGACCGCCATATCGCCAAATCGTACAGCTCCAAGTTTAAACCAAAGAGGAGCTTGTACTTTCCTTCCATTGGTTGACAGAATATTGTTGTGCAGTAGTCTTTTGTCATCTAGATCGCTCAATTAAGCTTTCAAGAATTTGGTTTGGGCCTGTTATTGCTAGTAGAACTGTGAGTGTCTGTGACTCGACCCATCTTCTGAAGCCCGCCATTAGAATTGTTCGTTTATAGCTTACTAGTAAAAAGTTCACTCTTTACTTTGAGCTGAAATTATTATTTCTTATAATAAACTTTTAAAATAATATATAATGGGCCTTAATTTGAGATAATTTATATGGGCCTTAATTTTAATGGGCTGAGAATGTTAACGGGCATTAACGTACATCAACGGTTCTGATCTATCGAAGAAAATTATTAACAGCTCAGATGTGAGAATAGCCCTTTCAGTTATTTTTTCCAATATACTTTTATTATTAGTAAGGATATTCTGATCGTAATCGCGCGAAGGCCCTGCAATCGTCATGCTATGATGCTGATCATGGACTACATTGCACCTTGGTGCTGTCATCACAATTTCATTTCATCGAAGGAACTAATAATTATATTAATTCATGTTACTAGTCATTGATGTGTGTTCAGAAATTGGTTTAGATATATATAGCATTAGTTTTAACAGAACGCCGGCCACTGATTAAGCCGTTATATAGGCTTAATAGCTTATAGATTATTTTTGGTCCGTTAGAAAAATATAATAGAAGCTATTTTTTTTTATAAAAAAAAAATTAGGCATTAGGGACCTTTAGCTAGTTAACCGTTACAAACAATTGTGTATCTATAGCACACTGTATTGTAATAGCAGCATCAGAATAAATTAGTAAACTTCACTATTCGGAATAGAGGAATAGAGAATATATATTGTATAGGAATAGAGAATATATGTACTATATATCTATAGCACACTGTATAGTAAACTTCACTATTCGGAATGTAGGAATAGTGTATACTGTATTGCAGTGCGTTTGGATCATGCAAAGGATTAGTGTACAAATAGAGGATTAGAGAATAGTAGATAAGATTAGTAAAATAATAGTGATTTTCGGATTAGCTAAATAATTATAGAATTTGGTACTATTCGGAATAGTAAAAATGTAATAGTGATGGATAGTTGAAAATAATAGTAGCTAGCTAGTTCATGTTTTAGAAGGAATAACAAATTAGTTGTTATTCTCACTAATCCGGATTAGTAGTTGTGTGTTTCGATCAAACAAAAGTTATGAATAACTTGCTCATCCGATTAAAATACTATTTCTTAGCAATCCAAAGCACCATAGTCTATATATTACAAAAAATCATAGAAATTATGGAACCATTAATTGCAAAGGAGAATCATTTTTTATTAATTAATTTAGTAGTTGACAATGTTTTCATGCATGATAATTAAGTCACTAGTAGAAAATTCGATTGAAAACTTTTAAGCATAATTAAGGTCACTAGTAGAAAATTCGATCGAAAACTTTTTAGCATAATTAAGGACATTTTGGATGTATTATTATGTTTCCACTTCCCAATTATATCATGTAAAAAAATTTCAATTTAATGGCCAATTTATTTTGGGTGAACAGTTCTCAAATTCTTTGATCTTATGATCGATCCTCTCGATCTACAAATTCCTTTTTATATCATGTTATTCCTGCTCGTGTAAAACTTTATTCTTTTAATATTTCTACTGTTACTAGCTAGTTACTGTATATATATATGGGGTCACAGTCTCACAGACTCACATCTTTTTTTTTTTTTTTTTTGAGAATATCACAGACTCACATCTAATTAAAAGACAGGACTGTGATATGTGGTGCGGCGTACGGGCGTACGTACGGAATGGGGCAGGAATTAATTAACCTTAATTAGTTGTGCTTGTGCATTCAATATTCTTAAATTTTGTTCACTCGTCATTATGTATTTGTGGTACCGATCGATCAGCAACTTACTGTACTGATATGTGAAAATTAATATAATTACATAACATAGTTGGACAAAAAGCATGTATTTTACGGTATCGATCGGCTGCTTTTCTGAGAAGAAAAACACACTCCGTTTTTCTAATCGGATGGTCGGAGATCGGTTGCTGCACTAATCTCAAAATATTTTAGTTTTTACTGTATGGATCTCAAAGTATTTTGGTGTTTCTCAACTGTCGGAGTTTAAAAAAGCATACCCTGCTTTTCTAAAAAGAAATTTTAGAAAAGGAGCGGATACCGATCCGTATTTTACCCCTTGGCGGTAATTCCGTACATATTTTCCTGACTATTTTGTCTCCCGAAATGAAATGAGGTCTGGGAACATATTTTGCTTTTTCAAAAAGAAAAAAAAAAAAAGATGAAAAAGATCAAAACGTCCATAGCCAGGACCGTGTACATTTTTTTTTATATTTGGTAATTCAAAATAGGGAGGGATCAATTAAAAACTGTATAACTCAAAAAAAAAATTTATGTTTCAAGTTTTAAGCCATTTGAGTTATATTTGATAGCTTATCAAATATTGTTGAATTAGAATTATTAAAATTTGCATAAATTTTTTATGAGCTATATATCAAGCAATATCCAAATTCAGTAAACTTTGAATCACAGTCAATGTATGAGTTGAGTTAAATATTGCATCTATAATATTCTTTTTTAAATTTTTAATTGTTTTGGAATTTTAATTGTTAAGATCGTTAGCTATTGTCATTTGATCCTTCTCTTTATGATATAAACATATATTTTTAGAACAAGTATGACATGCAATATTTCAAATTAATAAGTCCAACTAATAGTCCCGAGCCAAATCCTCGTAACCAACTTTCTCTTTTTAGTACAAAAACGTGTCAAGAATGTTGTCAAAAGTGGAAAATTCGTGATTTTTACTTATATACTTACTCCTCACGTGCTTAATTTAAAGAGCTCCAGAGCCAGATTTTAGAGTCATAAGTGTTTAGATAGATAAGTCAAGTACTTATATAAGTGACCCCGAGTATTTTATTAGTTGTACAAAGTGTTTAGATAGATAAATTAAGGAGTTACATGTATAGATTGTAAATGCATTTAAATAGGTTATACAGATACTTAGATAAATGTATTAGATGTTTATATATGTGATTCGAGTATTTGTACATGTAACTCAGATACTTAGACGATTGATAAAATATGCTTATATGAGTCACATGTCTTTATCCAGAATACAACATGATTATTAACATGAGCGAATCTTCATCTAAAAATTTTGCTGGACGAGATTAGAGAGATGAAATAGATTGCCAGAGGGGAGCAATCGATGAAGTGATGAGAACGTTACGACTATATGACGACCATCGAAGTGATAGATCCTCAGAGAGATCATCAGAAAAGATATGTCGTCGGAAGAGATTGACTGCCGAACGAGATGGATCGTTGGAGAGCAATCAGTTCTGGAGAGAGAAGTAGAAGGGGAGACAAATTCGAGTTGAGAGAAAAGACATTATAAAAGAAAAAGTTTACTTCTCAAACTCAAATCCCTCTCATTATTCTTCATCCACTATAACGCTCTTATCTTATGAAAATTAATTCTTAGTTCTTACCATTATAACAATATTTCTCTCCCAAATTCAAATTTCTGAAAGAGCGTATAACAAAATTTCAATATTTCAGTTACGACTTACGATTCATTATTTATAGTAGTAGTGATACGAATCGATGGCCATAAAACAAGTGCAGTGAAATTTTTTTTTTTCTCAAATTCGACGTGAAATGCGAAATATATAGTTATTCATTATGCGCTGAGACGAGTCCTGATATATTCCTGAAGCTTGCAGAAATGATCAATGGTCTTGATTCTTGAATAAAGGGAAAAATAAGTATTTGAAGTTTTGAACAATATTCAATTAAGAAACCTCATTAATCTCTGCTGTCCCATCATATTATATAATTTGTAGCTCTTATATATACCGAGTTTCCACTAAGAAAATTATATTTACTTAAAAACCAATATAAATGGAACACTAAAAGTTAATTATATTTAACAACTTTAAACACTAATCATATATATGCATGTCTATATATATATATACAACGTCACCCTTTCCTTAAAGCACAGCACAAGCATTGATCACAAGAATGGCTTTCAACAACAGAACTGTTCTAACTGCATCACTTCTTCTCCTTCTGGGGTTGTCGACAATCTGCTCCGGCAGTGGAACCAAGCACGGCAGCTTCGAAACTGACGGTATTTACGTTAAGCAAGACACTGCACAAGCGTCCGGTTCCGGTAACGGCAGTACTGCAGGATCTGGAGCAGGCACGGGACCAGGTTCGAGCGCAGGTGCTCTTTCCGACGGAGCTGGTATAGGTGCCGGCATAGTTACCGGCGCCAATAGTACTGCTGTTGGCTTGGGCGGCGGCCGCGGCAACAGTTCAGCGTTCGGCAATGCTGGCAATGTAACGAATGGCACGGCAAATGCAAGCACGAATGCAACTGGCAGCGGCAGTGGGAATGCCACAATCATCACAGCCCCGATCCCCACCCTGAAACCTGCCCCGATCCCGGCCCCGAAACCTGCCCCGATCCCCGGCCCGAAACCTGCCCCCATCCCCGCCCCGAAACCTGCCCCCATCCCCGCCCCGAAACCTGCCCCGATCCCCGGCGCGAAACCTGCCCCCATCCCCGCCCCGAAACCTGCCCCGATCCCCACCCCGAAACCTGCTCCGATCGGCGCCCCGAAACCTGCTCCTCCCGTCGTGAGCCCTGCCCCGAAAGCTGCTCCTCGACGTGCCTAATTGATGCAACGGATTAGAGCTAGCTAGCTGGAGCTGTGTCATCTTCCGCCGAGGCCGGAGCCGGCCTTGGCAGTACGTACTATCCATAGTGTGTGTTTAGGGACTCAATAAACAATAATAGGTAGCGATATATAATAATGCAGATGATCAGCGAGTGTTAACTAGCTAGAATTAATGTGAGTTTATGCATGAATAAATGAATGAAACAGTCGCTAGTTTCTTACTTTCTAATCTTAACTATGTTTACTTATTTAGCCTACAGTTCTTCTGATCAATTGATCATCAGTCAAATATTTGAGAGATCCAATTGAGTAATAAATTCGTCAGTTGTACGTACTTCTTTCTAATATTTGAGAGATCGATCCTGTTTAAGTGACCAGTCAAATCAAATGGATGTAACTTCTAACTGTAAGCTAAAATAAATAATAAAAAAAGGTCTAGATATGTACGTAGAATATGAATGATGATACATAATTACATACATATATAGTTGGGCAATATCAAACGAATTAAGTATTCAAGTTAACATATAAATATATAATTTAACATCATTTTATTAGTTACATAATTATATCAATCATAATGATCAACTTAACATGTATTGTGCTTAAAATAAAAATAATAATATTATTCAACTTAATATCAAATTATAATTAGAATGTTACGTTGAATAATTATTAATTAATTAATTATTGATATAATTAACATTCAACTTAATATATATCAACTTAACATGCTAATTATATATGATATTAACTTGAATAATTAGTATATTAAATCGAGCAATTAGTATTTTAAGTTGACTAATTAGTTCGTATAGCGAAGTCAAACTATATGGTACTACAGTGGTATCTCAAAAGGTATTATCATAACATTTTTTATAAAATAAAATGAAAATTGCAAGTGAAACAAGACACAGACCAAATACCAATCTTGTTTGGCAATTAATCTGGGCTTGATATATACTTCTCTCAACTAGGCCCAATTTGAAATGAATCGGTGATTCCAGTGGAAGTTTGAACAACTACAACACTTCAGCCGCATGGTACTATTAATAATACAAACAAGCTGTACCACAGTTCTTATATTAAACAAAATTGATCAATTAAGCAAATCGATCAACCAATCTAATTATACGAGCAATTCCCATAGAACCAAAACATTTATTTAACAAGTTATCAACATACTCACTGTCTCATTGACAACACTAATGGGTTAAAATTGTCTAAGAACCACGCATAATATTACTGCCTTCATATAATTTGTAGAATATATTTATGTATAAACCACGTATAAAAAGTGTTATGACTCACTTCGAATCATGCATGGATTCATGGCATCACCAAGTCGTTTGCTTGAAATACTTATTTGATTTTCTCTAATTAATTAACTATCAAATTTCAAAAAAAAAAAAATTAACTATCGCAATAGATAAGTACTGAATCTTTGTTCTCACAAAATGTAATTACGTTACGGATTTTGATATAGAAATACGGTAGTTGATATCATATTTGAAACCGAGATCTTTGGTTGGTCAAACATTGTATTGACCAATCAACAAATAACATGTTTTGCACTAAAACATCAATTAATAACTAAAAAGTCATACAATGATTCAATATAAAAAAAACAAACAACTTAAAATGTCAACTAAATTCAACTAAACTACAAATAAATTTCAGCTAAATTCAACTAAACTTTAATTTAATTCATGTTAACTTTCTGCAAAACAAAATGAATGTTTACAAATTAGTAATGACAACATTGAATACAGCGAATAACTTGAATATTTTCCAATAAAACTTTCAACTAAAGTTTTATTGTGCGTATCAAATTTGTTATCAAACTCAGTATCGATAAAGAATTTTCCATTACATAATATTGCAACTCAGAGGCGAACAAATTAAAAGATCGAGAAAGTGAGCTAGTACAAATTTATCATCCTACCTCCTTACCCTAATAAATTAGAACAAACACTTCTACAAATTATGTAAACCACCAGTTGAGTTATATTAATTTATGCTCTAACAATCAAGAATATATACTCACTGATGCATAGAATTGTTTGCTTTTTGAAATGAGAAGAGATATTGGTAAATTGGAAAAGGAGAAACTTATATGTGGGGTCCAAGTACTTTTCATATGCAATGGGTCATTTTGGGCTTTAATTTATATCCCTCTTTTCATCTTACATTTAATTGTTTCTAAAATGTTTTTGCATCAAACGCCTGTTAAATAATTTAATCATGTGTCTAACTACACATTGACGTCAGAGTCGATTACTTTTTTCGTTTATGACAAATAATTGCATTCATTCAAATTTAAGCAAACAAAATAATTAATATAAACTTTATTTTTTTATTTATACAACAATCAAATTACCTTTTTTTCGTCATTGCCTACTGAATTTTTAAATTTTACTAAAATTTGAGCAAAGAAACCAAAAAATGATCTCTAATAAATTTTAGAGATGAATAAAACTTAGATCAATATTATAAATAAAACTATTTTTTAAACTATCACAACAAAAACGCTAAAAACTCAATGACAACATTATATTTTTTTCTTGACCCCTTCCAAAATTTCTGGCTCCGCCCTGTCAATAAACATTACAATAACTCGGTAGAAGTTTTAACAAACATCGCACATCCACACTGTACATTTCACATACCAGAACTTTACATTGAGTAAAGTAATAGCCGAGTTACCGGTCCTATTTACCGGAATATATCAGACTATATATATATAGTACGTACAATATATATAATATATAAAGAAGGCATTTATAGTTAGTCATGAGTATATATCTATGACAATGAAATTAAGTAGTAGGGACCGATTTAAGGCCAGCATTAGATGCACTACCAACCTCGATCGGAAAAGAACTAAAAATACTGCGAGTAAATAAAACATACAAGGGTCAAATAATCGTATATTATATACAATCAGTTAAAATTCATAACTTTTTTAGAAAGGGGGGGATGCAAAAATACCCTACCCTTCTTTGAAAAAAAAAAAAAATCATAACTTTTATAATTTAAAAAAACTGTATTAGTATTTTGGTGATCACAATTAACAAATCGAGGAGTTTGTAAATTAGTATTTTACTATTTTTATTTTTAGTTACTAATTAGTTGGGTAAGTTATTTAGCGTCTCTTTTCTAATTTCACTTTGGAAAAAGGTATGGTGATACCATTGAGGATACCAATGGGATAAATTATCAATTTGACTTGGTCAACCGATTTAATTATTAAATATAACATACTAATTTTTCAACTTAAAATGTTAAATATTCAACATAATATCAGCTTAGAATTAGTATATTATATATTTAGCATCGACTTAATATGTAAATTATAAATTCATTTTAAGTTGAATATATAGTATGTTAGGTTACATAATTAGTATATTAAGTCAAATAATTCGTTGTATTTTTATTTTAAGCATAAGTTAAATAATTATTTTATATTATTATTGAACTTATAAATTGATTTTAAGTTGAATAATTAATTCGTTTAACCAAGTCAAACTATATTGTATCTCCAATAGTATTCTCAATGATATCATCATATCTAGACCCTTTCACTGTTCCTGATGACACTTGTGACCGTTTATTGAGATATTGTAGTTTGATAATAAATCATTAAGAATAACTGCACATTTAGTTTGATCACTTATTTTGCATTGTTAATATAATATATTTTTTTATTATTAATTAGAACTTACATATATAAAAGCGAAGAAAAAACCATAAGAAAATTCTATAAATAAATAATTCGGTATGATGCACCTTTTTTTCATTGGTAATTCGTATAAAAGCAATTTTAGATTTTTATTTCGTCAGCATATTGAATGAGAGGAGGGATTTAATAATCATGGGCATTGGTGCTCATGGTAACCATCTTATTATTTATGTACATAAATTGAAAAATCTAAACCATTAGATGTATTCTAAATCATCTCAATAACATATACGCAAAAAAATGATGAAGTTTTAAAATCGTTTCAATAGTCATCAAGAGAGAAGAAAAAAAATCATTAAAAATCATCTCAATAACATGTACATAAATTGTTAATACTTGATGCACATCTAAATAAAATCAAAATGTTATAATTTTTGTGTACCCATAAAATATGATACATACAACACATTCTATCAATTAATTTTATTATTTAAGAGTTTAAAATGTAGTTTTTCAAGATTTAATTTCATGATCACCGATCGGTCACCAAAAACATGGTTATTTGATCCCTCCTCATTGAATAATTAGAAATCGGCTTAAAATGGAAGTAACGGGATTCTCGATTTCACTTGACAAATAATCTTTGATAGATTCGGGCCTGTTTAGTAGTCACTAATTTTACAGTAAAATTTTTCTATAAGACAGGATTACAGGTTGCATTTGGTGCAAACCTACAAAGAGTCCATCATTGATAGGAAAAAAATAATCTAGTCTGATTTAATTAATATTTTCATGTAAAAACAAGTGTTTTAGAGGAATATATTCTTATTAAGAATTGCTAGTATTGTCTGTCGAACAGTGAATAGAAATTAGTTCTTATGAACTCTCAATTCCTATGAAATTCTAGAGTATTTGCGTCTGCGGATCGAAGAGGCCCTCGATGAATATCAGAACAGGGACAACAGGTTATTAATTAGAGCTCCGGATTCCACAAGGTCTGACGTCCAATTTATGCTCGTTCCAGAAGAGGGCTCCATATATAGATAGAGCTAGGCAAATTAGCTAGAACCAATACTTAATGCCTAGTACAGTAGTACACTTAGTCGCTTGAAATTAAAGATATATCTCATCAAGTCTCATCATGTATATCAAATACAATGACTGTAATTTGGTACGTAGATCGGATCCGATGAATCGGAGGCCGGAGCACCACAACAACGTCATAGTCTCATAGATATTCAGATTGCCTATATAATGCACACATTCTCAGTTCATCCACTCATCCAAACAAGAAGCAAAGTATATAACAAAACACTTCCTGTGATCATGGCTTCCATGAAGAGCACAAACCCTAGGTTGCTCACTGCAACGGTACTGGTCCTTGTAGGACTGACAATGTGCTATGCTAGTAGAATTGGCAGCCTGGAAACCGGTGGTGTTTACACTAAGCAAGACATAATAGGGGGCGGCGAAGGCGGCGGCGGTGGTGGCGGTGATGGAGAGGCCGCAGGGCCTAATGCATCCGCAGTCGGAAGAGGTGGGGGTTCTGGTGGCGGAGGGGGCCAGGCTTCCAGTCCAGAAGCTTCTGCCAGTGGCTCTGGATTCGGTTCTGGCAGCGGTTCAGGATCTGGCAATACTGGACCATCAGGCGGCACGGCTTCCGGAAACGGTGGTGGCGGCGGCGGCGGCGGCGGTGGCGGCAGCACCGGCCCTACTCATACGGGCCCTGAACCACTGCACCCTACAATTCCCTGATTAAGTGGCTTAATTAGCTAGAGGCTTAGAAACTAGAGCTATGCATGTTATGCACTGCATGCTAAGTGGCTCAGTAATAATGTAGTTTCCTTAATTAATAAGTTGCATCATGAATAAGTACCCGCTGTATTTTCTAAGCACTGGTGTACTGTGTGTTCTTAGAAATTAATCAAGAAGGTGTTTTTTTTTAAGAAGTCCCAGTTAATTAATTAAGGTTATCGTTCTCCGTAAACACAATCCGTCGTAATTAAATATCTGCAAGGGCAAACAAGTTGAATTGCCTAATTAAGCTCCTTGAGAAAACAACATATATTGTCGAAAATACAAAGTACTGATAAAGTAACCTATCAAATTGGCCAAGGATACACCTGTTAATTACTACGCTTACATCTTAATCAAACCATGTAGAAAAACAGACATAATTAAGCAAATATTAATGCACTGCAGTAAAAGAATTATCCGCTGCATGGCGCGGGTATAGCAGGCTAGTTAAGCAAATAATGCTACATGCAAAGAGCTGTGAGCGTAGTAAAAAACTGCAGAGCAGCAAGCCGATGATAAAGCAACAAAGAAGAGTAGAAGAGACGAAAGAAACTTGCACTGGCATTCATGCTCAAATCTGTAAATCTTCGACTTTGATGAGAAAATTATCGCTTGCATCTCCTCCCTCTTATATATAGAGTAATAGAGAGCAGTTCATAGTGTCTTATGTCCCCTCTTACCAATGATTTCATATCCTCTGTAGCGCTGCATTGTGTAGCACGTTAGACATCTCGAGATCTGTGCCGGCATGAATCTCGAGATGATCCAACGGTTCACGTCCTGCGCTACACAATGTAGCGCTACAGAGGATGAGCACGCTGGACCAATAACAAAAGAGTAACACCTAGTGTCCACACGATGGACGTCCATCACACTCACAAAGTGTCACGCGGTGGACCTCGTAGGAGTACTGCATTACTTGAGCCCAACAGTTTTTGTTGATATTAATTCTAATTTGCTTAGCTTCTGCCACGGGCTAAAAACGCCATATCAAATCGGGCTGTGACTTTGATTGGGCTGGTTCTGGCTTCGTTTGAACATTGAACAATAGATTCCGTGTTTCAGTATGCAACAAACAAACAAACGCAATTGGCAGCATCTTCCAACTTCTCGAGAGAAAGTTCTCTAAATATGTTAATGAAGGGAAAATTGAATGGGCTCAATAGCCTCTTATTCAAAAAAAAAAAAAAAAAAAAATTCTCTAAATATAAATACTAATAAGACTAAATTAATTAACTACTACCTAAAACTATTCAAAAGTCTACATAGAGACTCAAAAAGACCTATAGAAACCAACATAACATTAACTATCAGATGACTCCTCAAATTACTAAACATAATTGATTAACTTAAATGATGTCCGAATGACCACGCCGCATTACACTACACCAGGATCGGTATATAGGGAGACATAGAAGTGTAGCAATATCCTCAAATGCTCTTGCTAGCTTTTGTACCCAGACTTTTTTTAGTGTTGCTAACTTGGTATATGTCGTGTAACAAGGTGTTGTAGGCTTGTAGCAAGAGAGATTCTCAATCCTGGTACAAACCTCCACCTTGTCTTGCAAATTAGCCAGACTTAATTATCAACCTACTCCAGCACTAATAGTCTTGCTAGACGATTTGCTCTCAACAAAATTATAGAGATAAAAAAGGAAATTATTTCTGTTGAAGCATTCTTTTGCAAGACAATACATTGACAAATAGCAAGACTATTTGTGTGACCTTTATAGTAAAAATAAAAAACGGGCCTGATAACTGCACCCCTTAAAAATCCCCCTTAACCGCACCCCAATACAATTTTACATTTCCCATATGATAAAAGAAAAAATGGTTATACTAACACGCAAAAGTGTTTATACTAACCGCTAATATGGTTTATACAAATAACTAAATGTGTATTAAAGAGTTGGAGCAATGGAGGTGTGACCGGAGATGGTGGTGGAGGTGCGGCCGGGGGGGGCGGAGGTGCGACCGAGGGGTGGTGGAGGTCCGGCGGAGAGGGTGGAGATGGGCGGAGGTGATATAGTGGTGGGAAAGAAATCAATGGAGGAAAAGAATGAAAGAATAAGAATGGGGTGCAAATAAAGAGTGTAGTTAAGGGGGATAAGAATAATTTCTCAATAAAAAATTATATCCGTTATATATTAGACACTGGAGACACCAATTGATTATATAATATAAAATAATAATTCCAAAACTAATATAAAAAATTATTTCATTAATATAATTCATAATGTCTTACACCACAAATTGATAGCATTGTTTCCTAACCAAGCACTGAAATATATTTTTTATTTAGAATACATGTACAAATAACTACAATTACGAATAACAATTAGCCCCCAAGAATTCGCATGTCTTCAAGACCTCATCCAAACTTCAACATGCTCTCCCGCAGACTTTAATATAAGACACATTCCAAGACTCATCTTCATCTTTGCCAACACTTTTCAATTCAATAATCTGATTCAAACTAAATGAAAATGGAAAAGAATGAGAATGGCAGGAAGACTGTATACAGTAATTTAACAAGATGGAGATATAGTGTAACCTTGATGACTAGCAAGTCCAGAGGATATCAAACCATTATGGCATAAGTTAGGCCATTCCACCAAATAATCTGAATAAAATTTTTGATGTGTTACAAAACAGTAGATCAATGAAGTAATATCTCATAGATGTATAGAATTCACATACCTTCTGTCTTAACATGAAATGGATCATAGGAAGGCGATGGATTCAACCTCATTCTAGTATATTCACGTCAAATAAGAGCAAACATTTAGAAAAAATGAAGAGAATAATACAGTTCAACTAAAATGAAGTGAAAAATATTTCTAGTAGCAAGAAAAGCTGAGAATGAGATGTCAAACTGATTTTGGGAAAAACATTATAATAAAAAAAAAGTTGATGCCAAAATAATATAAGAACAAATTAAAATTTTTTAGTCTATTTATAAAAAAATAAATCACTTTTAAACAATGCTTATAAGTGAAATCACAATCTTGATGATGAGAAATCAATGGTAACCAACATATAACCAAATTCTCTTAACATCTCTCCATTTGAAAACGAAATAGAGGGAGCTAAAACTTATGATGACCGTCGGATAATGAGATCGAACGGTTGTGAAACTCACATGAAAGAGAGTGCTCCATCTCCCCCCCAGGAGTATATATTTAAGACCACCTTCTATAAAAAATTAAAAACGGAGAAAAAAATCATAAGAACATTCCATAAATATTTAATAAAAAAATAGCCAGAATTTCATATATACCACTATGAAATTTTAAAATTACGTATTTCAAATAATTAGAATATATAATTAGAATTTAAACTATTTTAGATTTAAATTTCGTCAGCATTTCGAATAATTAGAATAATTCGGCTTAATGGAAGTATATAATGTGATTCTCAATTTAACTTGACAAATAATTTTGATAGATTTCATGAATCCGGAGAACAGGGACAACAGGTTTTAATTAGAGCTTCGGATTCCACAAGGTCTGATCACTTGTCCCAGAAGAGGGCTCCATATATATATAGAGGTAGTCAGCTATAGAAACATGCAGAACTTAATGCCTAGTACTGTAGTACACTTAGTTGCTCGAAATTAAATACATCTCATCAAGTCTCATCATGTACGTCAATTACAATGACTGTAACTTGGTACGTAGATCGGATCCGACGAATCAGAGGCCGGAGCACCACAACAACATCGTAGATTGAGGTTGCCTATATAACACACACATTCTCAGTTCATCCACTCATCCAAGCAAGAAACAAAATAACAGAAGTTACTGTGATCATGGCTTCCATGAAAAGTACAAACCCTAGGTTCCTCACTGCAACGGTACTGGTCCTTGTCGGACTCACAATGTGCTATGCCAGTCGAATTGGCAGCCTGGAAGCCGGTGGTGTTTACACTAAGCAAGATATAATAGGGGGCGGCGGTGGTGGCGGCGATGGTAGCGGTCATGCAGAGGCCGCAGGGCCGAATGCATCCGCAGTCGGTAGGGGCGGGGGTTTCGGTGGCGGAGGCGGTCAGGCTTCCAGTCCAGAAGCTTCTGCCAGCGGCTCTGGATTCGGTTCGGGCAGTGGTGTAGGATCTGGCAGTACTGGACCATCAGGCAGCACGGCTTCCGGAAGCAGTAGTGGCGGCGGCAGTGGTGGCGGTGGCGGCATAATTTCCAGTGGCGGCGGCACCGGCCCTATTCATACGGGCCCTTTACCACTGCACCCTACAATTCCTTGATTAAGTGGCTTAATTAGCTAGAGGTTTAGAGGCCAGCTAGAGCTATGCATGTCATGTACTGCATGCTAATTAGTGGCTCAGTAATAATGTAGTTTCCTTAATAAGTTGCCTGATGAATAAGTAGCCGCTGTAATATCTAAGCACTAGCAGGTGTACTGTGTGTTCTTAGAAATTAATCAAGAAGGTGTTTTTTTAAGAAGTCCCAGTTAATTAAGGTTATCGTTCTTAATGAGCACAATTATTGGTCGTAATTAAATTCTGCAAGGCAAACAAGTTTAATCGCCTTCAGCTCGTTCATAATACAACATTGCTAAAATACAAAGTACTCATAAATTAGTTTAATTAACAAATTTAGGAACGAGGACTAATTACTACGCTCAATCAAACACATGTACGTAGAAAAACAGAAATAATCATTAAGTCGATGCTAAATGTAAAGAGCTTTGAGCATATACATATTAAAAGACTACGGAGCTGTGTAAGCCGTTAGTTAAAGCAACAAAGAAGAGTAGAAGCTAAAGAAACTTGCACTCGGCCTGGCATAGGCATGCTCAAATAAGCACTCCAAATCTATAGTTAGTTACTACAGACTACAGTCCTGTCGATGGCTTGAAGAATGGACGAGAATCGAGATTGCTGCAAGCGAAACTAAACCTGAATCCATCTGGCCCTGTTCGATCTGGGCTGGATCGTACTTTCAACTGGGCTCCGTCAGTCGTCAATTGAGCCTAATTTGTCATTATTCTAATTTTAATCTGGGGTTAACTGATTATGATTTACATAGAAACTGCAGTACTTGAGCCCAAGTGCCCAACAGTACTTGTGTTAATTCCAATTTGTTTCCTCTCTGCCACAGTGCCACAGGCTAAAAACGCCATATCAAATCGGGCTGTGAACTTTGATTGGGCTGGTTCTGGCTTCGTATGAACTTAGATTTCGAGTTCCAGTATGCGACAAACAACAAACGCAATGGGCAGCTTCTTCCAACTTCTCAAGAGAATAAAAATAAAAGAAAAGAATTAGAAAGATCTCTAAACATAAATACTAATTAAGACCAAATTAACTACTACCTAAAATCATTAAAAAGTTTTCATAGAGACTCAAAAACCCTTATAGAAACCAACACAACATCTTCCAGCAGAGGCTGATGGTGCAAGGAGGTGGGCGGCATGTTGAAATGCTGTCTGGAAGCTTGCCACACTGTTGACGCGACAGGGCAGGATATGAACAAATGGGCTACATATACGTTATGAGCTCGTAGGCCTACCGTACTCCTAAATAAAAAATCATACTTAACCACCTCAAAATTTTGATTTATGATTACTATTAAATTCTTTATATTAAAATTTCTTAGAATGCAATATTTTGTAATTATATGATTTGAAATTGTTTTAAGATTACCTTTAAATAATCATAATATAGGAGGTATCCACTTACACAAAAAAAAAGTTTGACAACAAAATTGCACCAAAGATTATAGAATTATACAAAATCTTAAAAATGAAAATTCTTTTACAAACATATTCATTTATTTATAGATCGATTATATTCCAAATTTCATTCAATTTCATTGGCCATATGATACTTTATAAAGAATCTTTGTATCAATGATCATCAAGTTTGTATGATAATTAGAACGGTCTAAATTTAAAGTTCTTGATGAAGAATATATTAAAATTTTGAATGCTTGAATGGGAAAATTTAATTATAAATGTAAAAATAGTAACTTCAATAACTTACATTAGATTAGCATTGTTGCAATTTGGGTGTATGAAAATTTTGTTCGTTTTCTCCAAAAAAATCACATTAATCATTACATCTTGTACTTATCTGAATATTCTCTTCCGTTGTTTTATTTGATGCATGTTTGCCACATAGAGAGTTTTTTTTCTAAGTAGCACACGTATACCTTTATGATATGTTCAACAATATGTAACATTTTTTTATTTATTAGAAGCAGAACATATACCAAATTAAGAAATAAAAAGGTAGCAATAAAGTGTTGTACTATTTTCATTCTAGGTATGCACTTGTGTGGCATTATGTGTATGCATATAAATCAAGGATATGCATTCTCTATCAATGGAGAGGGAAAAAAAAAGATTTGCAAACATGAATTGGAGCTGCTAATTTAAATAATTCTCATACCACCATCTACTAGACGAAATCATGCCAAAGCAACGCAAGGCATCGCAATTAGTCGACCCCGTACTCTATTCTACAATAGCCGGTGAGAGGCTTCTTTTTTTTTTCTACGATTTTAGCTGAATTTAGAAGGTTTCTCCGTGATTCTAATCATTGGTTTTGTCATTTTCTTTAGGGGCGTTTGGTTTGCGCTTTGAATAAAGGATTCCCAGCCATCGGTATTAAAAATATTACATTAGCATGTTTGGTTTGAAAATGTATGGATTGGGTATGGTGATGAGTGATTACCACTGGAATGAAATTACCAATTTTCGTAGCCATCACTGTGCCCGCTAAATCGGTGGCTTTTGTTGGTTGCCACGGCGCGGTAATTGTTATAAATGGTATTACTATTTTACTTTCCTTACAAGGTGTAATTAAGAGTAGTTATTACCTTATTTAATATATGCGCAACCTGCCAAAAATTTTTTTCCTGAATATGTTCAGCTATGCGCGCATGTCAATGGATATATAAATATTGTAGTAAGTTACACGAAGCATAAAAAAAATTAATACCTTTCACTTTGTACCTATAGCATATGATATTCTTAGTAAAATTATTAATTTACCTTGCTCATTAAAGAATACATCTAATTTTTTTAAGATTTATAAAGATTAAAATACATTTTTAAGAAATTTGATAATGATGAAATTGTTGTATGCAATAGCCATCTAATTCCAAACCAAATACGAATATATCACATGCCAAGAAATAGAAATCCTTGGAATGACATTCCTTGCAATCAATTATAGAATAAACCAAATGCCTCCTTAGACTTTGTGTCGCTATAGTTATACGTGAGAAATGTGTGGCAGCAAAAAAAACTATTGCACAACCCATATATGAGATTCTTACGACTTGTTATATAAAGGAAATACATAAAAAATTTATGGAATATATGTTAATAGATCATGTAGGTCTTCCTTTTTATAACTTCTATATTGAAGTTTCAAAAAAAGTAATATGTGAACCAGCTGTACAAAAACCTACATGAATGATTTGTTTCTTTGTTTTCTTCAGACATCATTGTTCTAATGCTCTATCTCTTTTGTCTAGTAAACGTGGCAGATGTATCAAGGGACATCCCTCCCTGGAATCCACACACTCTCTCCATGTTTATCTTATAGCATTACCATCTGCTCCTCTAATTGGACAACTCAATTTATCATCTTTACCACTATATAAAAGAACAAAATGCCCAAAACATTTTAATACAATCCGAAAGCTTGTAGAATTATTAATGGGTTTTAATATTAAAATATAAGGAATCTCGTTCACAATAACTTCCGCCAAAATAAATAAACAAATTTTTAATAAGGTCTAAAAAAATATTGATTACAACGCATTCAACAAAGCACAAGTTTATAGCTGAAGATATATAGAGTAATTGCAAATTTTTTTATAAATCGAAATTGAAAAGATTTAATTTCGGAAAAGAGTAAGATGACACCCGTTTTTACACCACTAGATAGAACCGAAGGGTTCCTTCGGTCCCTTTCTGAAGGAACCGAAGGGTTCCTTCGGTATGGACTTTTTTTTTTTTTTTTTTTTTGGTTTTGCAACCGGCCACATGTCGCTAAAGCAGTTTCAAATAGGGTGGGTGCAAAAAGTTTTTTCAAAATGGGTTTGCACCCAAAATTTTTTTCAAAATGGGTTTGCACCTATTTATTTACTATATTTCAATACTATATTTCAGTACTTACGTGGTTAATCATAGTTATTATGATATAGAGTTAGACTATTATACTAATGTTAGCATTTGAGATCGAAATGCTAATGCTACCCATTTTGAAAAACATTTTGGGTGCAAACTCATTTTGAAAATTCTTTTTCCACCAACCCCATTTTGAAACTGTTTTGGCCACATTTCAAAATGGGGTGGGTGGAAAAAAAATTTTCAAAATGGGTTTGCACCCAAAATGTTTTTCAAAATGGGTTTGTACATATTTATTTACTATATTTCAGTACTATATTTAAGTACTTATGTGGTTAATCATAGTTATAATACGATATAGAGTTAGACTATTATACTAATGTTAGCATTTGAGATCGAAATGCTAACGCTCAAAACCCATTTTGAAAAAAAATTTGGGTGCAAACCATTTTGAAAAATTTTTTCCACCTACCCCATTTTGAAACTATTTTGGCACATGGCCGGTTGCAAAACCAAAAAAAAAAAAAAAGTCCATACCGAAGGAACCCTTCGGTTCCTTCAGAAAGGGACCCTTCAGTTCTATCTAGTGGTGTAAAAACGGGTGTCATCTTACTCTTTTCCGAAATTAAGCTTTTTCAATTTCGATTTATAAAAAAATTTGTAATTGGAGTACTTAGACTATTATACAAATGTTAGCATTTCGGATCGAAATGCTAGCGCTTTAAATTTTATGTTATCGTGTCCAAAATCACAATTTATGGTGCTCAATAAATTCTTTATATGAAAATATTGGGGAATAATTTTTTTTATTATTTTTAGAGTTTTCGAAGTATTTCTTTTGAATTTTAGAAAAGATGTCATAAATATTAATAAAATATTGATGTTTGTATATGCTATTTTCAAAAATGCAAAACAAATACTTAAATAACTCTAAAAATGAAAAATTTTTGTATTCTCCAATATTTTCATATAAAGAATTTATTGAGCACCATAAATCGTGATTTCAGACACAATAAAATAAAATTTGAGGCGTTAGCATTTCGATCCGAAATGCTAAGGACCGAAATGCTAACGTTAGTATAATAGTCTAGCTCAGAGTAGTTGTATAATAAAATTAAGGGAAATTTGTCAAAATGCCACTCCAAAACTTGTAGATTGTCAAAATGCCACTCCAAAATTTCGAGTTGCAAAATTGCCACTCCAAAACCAATAGTCTTACCAAAATGTTGTTATACCTTTATTTTTACACTTTTTAAGTAAAAAAACTATATAATTTATACTAAAATCACTGTTGTATTTTTGTATTGCCAACAATACCCTTATATGTTTCTTTTTGTCCTCTCCGCTCCACTTCGCCGGGCCTCAGCAATTCTGTATTACAGCATCCTTCATCTCTTCCTTAGAGATCTTCTCTTTTTTCCAATGCTCCAAAAAGACCGTAATTTTGAGATGCGGCAAGATAGTACAAGCTGGTTTGCATTTAAAGTTTGAAACTTATGGGTTAAATAAGACAAAATGAAAATGAAAGGCCAATGCTTAGAAAATACACTTAGAACCCACTTTTCAGACACTGATTCTTTAACTTTATAAATTCACCTTGAGCGTTAGTTTGTATCACAGATTTCTAGTAGATACCCATTCTGCAAGTAGCAAACCGCCTCACGGTGCAGGCTAGGAATGTAGCGGGGCAGTTTGCAAAATTGATTGGGGTGCTTTTTAGTTTATGAGATGTGTATATCTATTAAAGAAGGGGCTTACACTTAACATTGTAAATTATTTTCTTATTAATCTACCTAGCTGATCCTTTGTCAGCTACTTCAAAAAAAAACAAAGAAAAATCGATGCACCTCTCTATAAATGATTTAATTATTTACATAGCTGCGCATTTTGATTTAATTATTCCTTATTTTTATTATTACTAGAGTAAGTCCCCACGCTTCGCGGCTGGGCAGTGTGTATTTGTAAGTACTTTACAAATTTGTTGTAAATTTTATTTAGCTGAAAATAGTGAAGTTGTGTATTAGATTATATTTGTTGTAAAATAAAGCCCGAATATATAATTTAAAACTACATGACTATATGGAAAGTAAACAATCAATGAAACAAATGAGATTGCAGATGAAATAATTGAAAGTATGCAATACATGAACGATAGGTTACGAAAAACATGTAGATTAATTGTGCAAGAAAAATTAGACAAATGGAGAAATTAATAAATTAAAGGTGTCATGCAAAAAATACATCCAATTTTTTTTTTTACCTTTTAAAGCAATATAAACCTACGATTTACAAGTAAACATCCATACTTTTTTTTCTTTTACTCTTTCCTAATTGTTTTTATAAATTTTAAGCTTATCCAAAAATAAATTCTATAAAAATATTTTATTTAGGAAGATATTATGATCTAGTCATTTTTTTCATTTTAATTAACAGAAAAATTGAAAATGAGATGTCCAACTGATTTTGGGAAAAACGTTATAATAAAAAAGTTGATGCTAAAATAATATAAGAACAAATTAAAATTTTTGAGTCTATTTATAAAAAAATAAATCACTTATAAACAATGCTCATAAGTAAAATCACAATCTTGATGAGAAATCGATTGTAATCAACAAAAAACCAACTTCTCTTAATACCTCTCCATTTGAAAACAAATAGAGGGAGCCGAAACTTATGATAACCGTCGGATAATGAGATCGAACGGTTGTGAAACTCAAATGAATGAGAGTGCTCCATCTTTTCCCCAGAAGTATATATTTAGGACCACCTTTTATAAAAAATAAAAATTAAAAACGGAGAAAAAAAATCATAAGAACATTCTATAAATATTAAATAATAAATTAGCCAGAATTTCATATATACCCCTCTGAAATTTTAAAATTACGTATTTCGAATAATTAGAATATATAATTAGAATTTAAACTATTTATATTTAAATTTCGTCAGTAATATTTCGAATAATTAGAATAATTCGGCTTAATGGAAGTATATAATGTAATTCGTCAGTAATATTTCATGAATCCAGAGAACAGGGACAACAGGTAATTAGAGCTCCGGATTCCACAACGTCTGACCAATAAAATTATGTTTGTCCCAGAAGAGGGCTCCATATATATAGAGGTAGTCAGCTATAGAACCATGCAGAACTTAATGCCTAGTACTGTAGTACACTTAGTTGCTCGAAATTAAATATATCTCATCAAGTCTCATCATGTACGCCATTTACAATGACTGTAACTTGGTACATAGATCGGATCCGACGAATCGGAGGCCGGAGCACCACAACAACGTCGTAGATTCAGGTTGCCTATATAACACACACATTCTCAGCTGATCCACTCATCCAAACAAGAAGCAAAGTAACCGAAAATAGTACAGAAAAATTTCCTGTATCATGGCTTCCTTGAAAGGCACAAACCCTAGGTTCCTCACTGCAACGGTACTGGTCCTTGTAGGACTGACAATGTGCTATGCCAGTCGAATTGGCAGCCTGGAAGCCGGTGGTGTTTACACTAAGCAAGATATAATAGGGGGCGGCAGTGGTGGCGGCGATGGTAGCGGTCATGCAGAGGCCGCAGGGCCGAATGCATCCGCAGTCGGTAGGGGCGGGGGTTTCGGTGGCGGAGGCGGCCGGGCTTCCAGTCCAGAAGCTTCTGCCAGCGGCTCTGGATTCGGTTCGGGCAGTGGTGTAGGATCTGGCAGTACTGGACCATCAGGCGGCACGGCTTCCGGAAGCGGAAGTGGCGGCGGCGGCGGTGCCGGTGGTGGTATAATTGGTGGCAGTGGCCGTGGCCGTGGCCGTGGCCGTGGCGGTCACATTATCGGCCCTATTCATAGGGGCCCTGGTGAACCACAGCACTATGTTCCTTGATTATGTGGCTAAATGATAATTAGCTAGTGGCTTAGAAACTAGAGCTATGCATGTTATGCACTGCTAAGTGGCTCAGTAATTAATAATGTAGTTTCCTTAATTAATAAGTTGCATCATGAATAAGTAGCCGCTGTAATTCCTAAGCTCGATCTGGTGTACTGTGTGTTCTTAGAAATTAATCAAGGTGTTTCTTTAAGAGAACCCATTTATTATAAGGTTATCATTCTTGGTGTCGTAATTGAATTCTGCATGGCAAACAAGTTTAATCGCCTTCATGCTCGTTCATAAAACAACATTGTTGAACAAAGTACTGATAAATTAAGTGGCCTAACAATTTTTGGGGCCAGATACATAGAGGTGGCAAAACCCGACCCGACCCGAAAAACCCGCCCGACCCGACCTGACATTTTCAGAAAGTCAAACTGACCCGACCCAATCCGACCCGGCCCAAACCCGACCCGACCTGAGATCAAATAGCATGCAATCCAACTCAAATCAACATATGATCCAAAAAGGCTGATATTAAAATTGACCCGACCCGACCCGCCCATCACTCGACCTGACCTGACCCGAGATCTTCTAGAAGGTTAAACTGACCCTACCCGCCTGACCCGAACCTGAACCCGACCCGCCTGCCCGATTTGCCACCTCCACAGATACACCTGTTAAATACTACGCTTAATCAAACCATGTAGAGAAACAGACATAATAATTAAGCATGCAAATGATATATGTAAAGAGCTAGCTGCATGTGAGCGTAGTAAAAAACTACAGCTGGAGCTGCATGTAAGCCGATAATAAAACATTTACAAAGAAGACGAAAGAAACTTGCACAGCTGCACTGGCATAGGCGAATTCATATCTCCTGCTGTACTGCATTGGGCAGTTCACAATGTCAGCCATTGGATTGTGTCGAGGTTCGTGCCAACGCGGATCTCGAGGTGATCCAATGTTTGACATTGTGAACTGCACACTGCAGTAAGTCAGGGGATGAGCACTCTGGCGTACGTACATAGGCATGCAGCATGCTCAAATCTGTAGTCTGTAGATCTATAGTTTTACAGCAGTTACTACTTACTAGAGTCATGGCTCATGTCGATGGCTTGAAGAATGTATATTGCTTCGACTTTGATTCGGAAAATATCAAAATATCGCCTATATCTCCCTCTTAAAATAACGTAAGACGGTAAGAGTAGCAGATACTGCAATCACCTCTTACTAAGAGAGTACTGCAAGCAATCTACTAAACCCAACAGTATAGTCGATCGTACTTTCAACTGGCCCAATCAGTCGTCAATTGAGCCTAACAGTTGTGATTATTCTAATTTTGATCTGGGGGTTGACGGATCATGATTTACATAGGAACTGCAGTACTTTAGCCCAACAGTACTTGTGGATATTAGTTCTAAGTTGTTTAGCTTCTGCCTCGGGCTAAAATCGCCATATCGGATCGATCGGCCTATGACTTGGACGGGGTTTTACAGAGGATTAGCCTACAACAAAGGCCCAGTAAGGTTGGCCTTTCTTCTTCGGCTGTGCCTGTATCTCAAACTAGATACGTCCCTCGCGTTGCTTCGGCAGTAGATTAATATTTTTAACGAAAAAAATGAACTGGAATGTAGTCTTAAATCTTGAAGAAGGGATAAAACTAAAAAAAAGCATGAAGCATGAAGAAAAAAATATAAATTATGAAGAAATTTTCATATTATATAAGTTGTTATTTTCTGAGCTTATATTATCTTTTTTGTAGCATACTTTGCTTATATTTTTAGAACTGAGAGGGATCTAAAGTCATACACATCTCTCTTCTAATAATAATACAAATAATAAAAAAGTGAAGGAGATTATGATAAATATAATTTCTTAAAGTTTTTTATACAATTGTATTGTATTTCTGAAATGTGAGTATTTTAAAGACATAGTTGGTTAGTTATAGTTTTTTGTTATAGATCATAATAAACTTTTTGTTGTTATTGTATTTATATTTTTTATAAAAATCTCATTGTATATAAATTTTTTACCATTTAAAATTTTGTAAGTATTTCTTTTCAATCTTCTAAAATGACAGCAAATAATAATTTTAGAAGACATAAGTGGTTCGAAGCCCATTAAATTTTCATGATATGTACTTGTATCTTGAATTAAAATCTTCTTTCATTTCAATCTTTTGATGAACTCCAGAAACATACACTTGTAATTTTTCTTGTCCAAGATGTTAAATTTTTTAGTTATTTTTCTAAAACGTAAATATTACTTCTTTGGACATTTCTATTTTCGGCAAATATTGCTGTGTAAGAATAAAAATTGTTTACAACACATTTAATATTTTTAATACAATTATTGAAGTATATAAAAGGAAGTATAAAGCAATAGGTGTATAGGATGGTTATCTTGACAAATATGGCAATGAAGTTTGGAAGAAGTTTTAAAGTATTGTTTAAAAATCTTAGATATGAAAAAAAAATTATACTGTACTTTTAACCTTGTAGGTTGGCTATAATTTCAATTATATTTAATTTTAAGTGTTATTTAATAGTCTATTGATAATACTTTAATTTGCAATATTTTAAAAGTATACAAAATTTTGATAAGCTATCAAAGAGTAATTTATTATAGCTTATATATTGTATATTGTTTATTTACATTTTCAATGTCAACAACTATATCTTCTAAATTATTCTCTTAAACGACTGAACGGCAAGATACTATTGAAGGATCTTAAAAAAAATAAAAAAATCTACTGTTCAAAGAACAGTTCATTACATTGTAGAGAGCCGTCCTAGATTAATATACTTAAAAGGATATGGTTCACAATTCGAAGCCCGAACTTGGGGTCCATTCAGCGGCTGCGGGTCACGCGCTTCGGGCCGGAAGCAGACGCACCGTTCGATCAAAACTCGGGTGGCATCGGTCGATTATCAGAATGTTTATTTTACCGGATTTTAAACCCGTTTCCGTCTGTGCACCCGTTTGATCCGTCAGAAATGACGGGGTGATGACGGAAAAATGACGGAAAGAAGCAACTATTTAATTGGCCTTGAAGCAAAGGTGTTTTTTGAAATGCCTCTGATTGATGTAACTTGGTGGTGGTGGGTATAATAAGCTGAATTTGTTGGTCTGGTTGTGAAATAAAAGTTCTTGGTACGTAACCGAGATAGTGGTAATACTCTCATGATTTGGTATCAGAATTCAGAACTGTTATTGTGGTTATAGGTCGATATGTATGATTCTATACCAATGTACTAGAGGTACATGCAAATAGATTCCTGAAGATTGAGCTTAAGCTACTATATATATAATGATAATGTTTGTAAGGTCTTCAAAATCAAATAAAGGGGCATTGCTCTCTTTTCTGGCAACAGATATACAATACAAGAATGGAGAAGAATTTTACATTACCCTCCCCAATACATGTTTTCATATAGAGAGCGAAAACTCCCATATATAAAAACATGGATTTTACATTATTCTTCATAATAATTATTAACTAATTAAGTATCAAGAAAAGGAGATAAGAAATAAAAATGAAGGTTAACATGAAATTCAGGAAAAAAAAAACAATAAAAGCAAGCTAAGGGAATTCATTTGGGATAGATGTGGGGAGTTCTGAATGAAGAAAAAAAAAAATACATTGGCCTTGTTTTATTATTGTTCACTAGAATATGTTATATAAAGCAAGTGATGATCGGTAACTGGTATTATAATTATTATTTTAATTGGAAAATTTATTATTATGTTCTTATTATTCATTATGTTATTTATTATGCAAGGAAGCCAATTTGCAGTAATAATATTCTACAACAATCGTCATAAAATTCTGTCAAAATAGAGGTTATAAAATCTAAATACATTTTAAAAAAAATTAAGGCCTAGACGAACTAATATTAAAGTTGGAGGGTTCATGATTAATTTGAGAAATAATATTTGGTAATACCCTCCATGAAAATTACATTTGGACTATTTATGCTTATGTGAGAAGGTGGGTCAATCTCAAGCCATAAATGCCCAACTTGTACAGTAAGTTTAATTTATAAAAACATGTAAAGTACACCCTATAAAATATGTCACTCATCCTGCCCCTCTCTCCTAATCTCAGTGGTGGAGCTTAAGCCACTTCAATCGGGCTCTACCCCCTTAGTTTTCAATCGGGCTCTACCATTTTTTATAATTAGAAAATGGCTTAATATAAACATTATAGACCATTCAAAAATGTTTTTTTTTATATCAAAATATATATTTTTAAAAAAATATAAAATATTGTCTAAAACTACATTAACATATAGAGATTACATTGAGTAGTTTGGATCGATCAATTGAACTTTAAAAATCATGATATAGAGACGTAGTACGGACCATTTTGTACTATTAATAATACGGTAGCCTCACTTATATAATTTTGTTCACCTAAATTTGTAATTGATGTCCCCCCCCCCCCCCCCCCCCCCAAAAAAAATTTGGAGCCAAGCTCCGCTACTGCATAATCTGACACACCCATATGCACTCATGTGTTTGTCACAGTTGCAAAAATGTTTACTAGAAATCGTAATGTATCTGTTTATTGATATATGTTGATCGGAATGATATAAATGTTCACTGAAAAATTATATTTGTTCATTACAAATATAGTGGACGGATAGATACACAAAGGGGTAGTCACTAGCTATTACTCTTTAATTTAATTGGTAATTTAACATGCAATGCAATACACGTAACTGCACCAATTGAGTAATGAGTTGTCCTGCACAACACAACAAAGAGAAATTGGTAATTTAACATGCTATATATGCAGTACACGTAAATTAATTAAATGAGTAATGTTTGCTCACTTGTCCTGCACAATAATGAGGAATTGAATGACACAAATAAAATTGACAATTTTCTCCATACCACTCAAAATTAAACCCCTGATGTATTGTTCCATTTTGCTAAATTAAGTGCGTTTGGAGTGGTCACAGCTAATTAAAGGCACTGGGGTACGTAGCTAATTTCTAATTAGAAGTTTTGGGGTTGAATAAAATAATTATCATGAAAAAAAAGAAGATTTATTGATCCAAAAGCAAATTTATATATCTATCAACAGGTGTACTGATATTGTCTTAAAAAAAAAAAAGCACTTTCGATTGACGTTTCTAAGAGACAATTTGGTCACACTCAGCAGAATTTCGTGATGTGAATACCCAAGAAAAAAAAATAAAAAAGCAATAAAATAACAACGAATTGCAAATATTTTTTGTTAAAAGGAAATGTAACAAATTAAAATTTCTAGTTGTTATTCATGATATAATAATAATGAAATGTAATTTGTTTTGAGAAGAACACATATTGTTAGTTTACTCTGTGGCATATTTGAGATCCAATTTTGTGCCAATTTTTTTTTTTATTTTTAACATTACCACTTAAGAAAATAAATTGTTCTAAATATAATATTACAACTGTACGTAGCATAGTTAATTAAAAAAAATGCACTTATCGATGTGCCAATTAAAGGAGAGTGGACGTACACAAATATTAACAAAAGACCAGAATAAAGCTAATTCATACCGTTACTAATTGTTTTATAATTATAATATTATACATTCTGTTATTTTTTCTTTTATGATTTCAAAGTGGAACGAGATGTACGTATTGTGTGGTTTTGCTGGTTCCTAGCTAGAACGTGAGAACGAAATGTTACTTCAGCTTTAACAAAAGATAAACAATTTTAGTGGGTCCACATAGAAAAATTGTTCAATCAAAAAGTAGAAAGAAGATGCAACTTTTACTTTTTTATTTCAGGCGGACTAAAGTGGTCCCATCTGCGTGGCAAGAGGAGAAAACAAAATCAGGACTTTCTACCGAACACACAGCACAATATACACGGACGGTGTTGGTTGGATTTTCCGACATCGAACGCATTACGCGTCATGTATGGCTCGCGGACTATAATTCTGCCATGCTCCTCATCGTGTTATGGCCACTCATTTCTATTATAAAATTCTTGATTATGTACTGTATTTACGTACCTATAATTGGTCCTCTCTGAAATCGGAGCCATGCTCAGCTCCTTACGGCTCTACTGTACGGCTTGCGATATATACAAGAGGGGATCCATTGACAATGCTTATTTTGACAAGCTTGACAATGGAACATTTCAAAATTTTATATAAATTCATAAAAAATCTTAAAAATGAAAAAAGATTCATGGATGCATTATTTAACTCATAGATTGATAGTGTTTCACATTTCAAATCAATTTGAACATCATTTAATGGCTTATCAAAATTTTGTGTAATTTTTAACGGTTGTAATTTAACGGATCTTTGAAGAGCTATCAAATATAACTTAAATTGAATATAATTGGAAACATAATTAATCTATACGTTTAGAAATACTTCCGTAAATTTTTTTCTATTTTTGAGAATTTATATGATTTTTTATAAATTTTTGAAATATCAAATTGTCAAGATTGTCAAGATGAGAATTGTCAATGGATCCTTCCTCTATATATAAACGGGATCTTTGTTGGCTTAGAATCTTACAACAATTGTATACCTATTGAACAGGACATTTATTTTTTTTTTAGATAAAGAGGAGGAATTAATTGACGATCCTTGTTATGACAATTTTGACAATGGTTGTTTTTAAAAATTTGCAAAAATTTATAAAAAATCTTAAAAGTAAAAAAAAGTTTATTGAAAGTATTGTTTAACTTATAGATTGGTTATGTTTCCAATTATATTCAATTTAACCTATATTTGATAGCTCTTTAAATATTCGTTAGATTACAACCGTTAAGAAATGTACAAAAATTTGATAAGGCATGAAACAATATTCAAATTGGTTAAAATTTGAAACACTATCAAAGTTAACTAATGCATCTATAAAACATTATTCATTTTTAAGATTTTTTATAAATTCTTACAAATTTTTAAAATCAACCATCATCAAGATTTTCATAATAAAGATTGTCAATGGATCCCTCCTCTCAGATAAAATGAGAGTCTAAACTGTTTAAATTTAAATATCTATAATATACTATTAAGAGAATCTTTTTGCCGTCTTTTTTTTATCTCACTTAATATTCTTTACTAAGATTCTAGTTCAAGATTCATATTTTCATTAATATCAATTACACATGTATTTTAACTCTAAAAGTCAGGTCTCACCAGTTGATAGTCAAATTTGTTGCATGATAGTTTTATGGTAAATAATTGTCTGCGCGAATTTGGTAATCATATCTATTCCATCGTGTTGTGCAGACTTTGTATGATGAGGTAAGGTATTCATAGTTAATGCATCAGACATTCATATCAACTCGTTCGAATATTTGAGTAGGGCGTCCAAGATTCCTCTTTTCTGGTGAATGATTATGTGGAGGACACGTCCAAGATTTCTGTTTTCTGGTGAATGATTGTCCACCCTAAATTGAGTGTTTATACTGATGCACCTATTTCATATATGCATATTAACTAGACTTGCACCTATATTTGCACCTAAAATCCTAAGTTCATTTACATTTTAATAGAAGATTGTCTAGAATCAAGTTACTTCTGTGTTTTGGTCCTATTTTCAGGTAAACGGAGATTTTGGAGCAATTTGGACTAAATTTGGAGCAAAAAGAGCAAACATAGGCAAAGGAGCATGAAGGAGCACCTAATTACGGTCCGCACTCTCCTAATTACGGATCGCAGTCAAGAATAGAACTTCTATTTCTATTTCTTGCTAGCTCAAAACAGCCAATGCTAAATCAAGGAAACACGCAGAGAGCTAATTTAAGCAACAGACATGCTATTTCAAGGCCGAGCTCTCTTTGGACTTCTAAATGCGGACCGCACTCCTATTTCTGCGGACCGCACCATGCTAAAAACAGATCAGAACACCTATTTTCTGGCGCGTGCTATTTCTGGCGATCTCCTTTGGGATTTTTCCCTTAATTGCGCCCCAAGAAACCAGAAGTCAGACGCCTAAATTTGAGACATCTTCTACTATAAAAGAGACCCCTTGGGGTGCTCTCATCCGGTATCTCATAATATCCATTATCTTGATCTTGTCTTTGTCATCGATCATCATCTTGTGTTAGTTGTTAAGTCTCATGTGTTGAGTTAGTCTAGTTCATAGTTTAGTCGAGAGTCATGTCAAGAGAGGAGCTCAACGCCGTTGGAATCAAAGGAGACGGTTACCACCCTCTTCCTAAGCTTACTCGGTGCTTTCTTTTCTCTTACTTTTGTTTATTTGTTGTAGTCATGTCTAGGTCCAAGTAGTCGTCTTTGTTCTTGGGGTTTAGGATGATGTTTGTATGTATGGATTAATTGAATACTTGCTTTTAACGTTTATGCATTGAAGTTATTTTCATATTTGCTTTGAGCTTATTCATAATTGTGCTTGAATTGTTTTCTTGTTCTTTGATATGGTCCTGTGGATGTATGTTCGTATCTAGTTGGTAGATTTATATCTTCTTAGGCCAGAATTGCTAATTGCATGAGAGTGCACTTGTAGTAGTTCACCCTATTTTGATAGACCTGTGGATTGGGCATAGTCTAGTTGGAAAACTTAACGTCAATTGATAGAGATTCAATACTTGCACTATTTGGGTAGATAACTGATGCCATGCATTCATATATATATTTTACCAGACTTGCACTAGTATTTTGGCCTAAAATTCCTAAGTATAATTGCATTTAAGTAGTAAGATGTCTAGATTCTAGTTACTTCTTTACTTTTGTCCAAATTTCAGGTCAATCGGGCTTTTGGAGCCAATTGGACGCGATTCGGAGCCATAGACAACAAGTCGAAACTGGAATGAACTTCCTGCGGTCCGCAGGACCCTCCTGCTGTCCGCAGGATCCCTCCCGCGTCCAGCAGACGGAGGTTACAGCACGTTCGACCTTCCGCTCGGCGCTGAAAACCTCCTGTGGAGCAGAAAAACCGCCATTTCCTTCTTCCTGCGGTTCGCAGGCCCGTGCCTGCGGTCCGCAGGGAGGTTACTGCACTACAGTTTTCTATTTTCTGGCGCTCTGCCTATATAAGGCGATCATTGGGACGGTTCCAGACATCTTTTCACTCATCTTCTCACGCCCTTTCATTGCATATTCACAACCAGAGGCAGAGGAAAGAGGAGAGAAGGCCGTTCATCATTCTTCGAAGCGGATTTGAGAGAATTCTCGCGCGGGAGTGAAGATCGTGTCGCCTCGAATCCTTCTTCGGTTCTTTTGCATCATGATTTCTTTCAGTTCTTTGTTTTCTTTGTTTTCTTGTGTCATGAGTGAGTAGATCTATCTGTTCTTAGGGTTTGAATGATGACAATTGTGTTGATGGATTAGTTGAATGTGTAGACTTACGTTGTTTTCATAATCACTTGAGATTTTCATTATAACGTGTTTGTGATTTGTTTGTTCAATTGGTAAACCTATAGGTTGTGGCCAGACCTAGTTGGTTAATGTAGTATCATTTGACCAGATCTGATTGCTTGCACAATTTGGGTTGATTTGTATCCGAAAGTACCCGTAAGGCGAAACTGCGTTTCGACTAACCTCGAAACGGACCCTAGAGTTAACAAGTGACATGAACGTAGTTTAGAACCTATTCTACGAGTTTTGAATCGATTTAGGATTGTTAGGAGGACCAAAGGTGAAAACCCAGGACTTGTACCAACTCTGAATTGCTTAGGAACTGACGACGTTAGTCACAACACCAAACCAGAATTGAAAACTGCTCTCTGTCAACTGCCTGTGGTCCGCAGGGACGTGCCTACGGTCCGCACTCAGTTACAGAAAGTGCAAGACAGGAGTTACAAAACTGACTGCGGATTATTAGAGAGATCTGTGGTTCGTGGACGGTTTTGCGACCCTAACCAACTACTTGCGGTCCGCAAGAGACATCTTGCGGAACGTAGGCAACTGATCCTGAGACCAATCTGATTCTGACAACCCTGAGAACGCCTTTTAATTAATTGTCTTTCAGTTATTTACTTGTTTTAGCACTGTTTCCTTGTGTTTGTAACCAGCCTTGTTAAAACCCCCAACAATTGACCCTTTAATCCAAACTCTCTTAGAATTTAGAAGTAGGTTTAAGTAAAGTCTGGTGTTAATCCCGTCCCTGAGGATTCGACCCTCAAGTACTACACGAGATCGTACGCTTGCGATCGAGTGCATACTTTAGGTTTAAAAGCCTATACCCGTTCGCGCGGTCATACCCTGACTTCTCCGATGACAGCCATGTGGATTGTTTCTATGTGGACGATGGAATCATCCTAGGAGGGCAAGAAGATCAGCTTGGGGGGCGTCCGAACTTTGCCAGGTATCATTCTGATCCCCCATCTTCTTTGCAGGGCAAGTATAGCCCGGTTCTGACGGATGGTGAGGCTGGCGGCAATTCTGTCGCTCCTGGAGCCACACACTGCGGTCCGCAAGGCAGGTCATGCGGTCCGCAAGCCCCTTTGGGTGATCCACCAGACGGGCCACGGACCGCCGTGGCGCAGCCATCACCCCTAGCAGCTGCTCACACACCGCTGCCGGACACCAGCAGGTCTGCAGGACCCTCTCGCAGGCCACCAGAAGGCAGGTTCCATCCCCCACCGGCATCGACGTAGAGGTATCATGGTCAGGCTCGTGACCTAAAACAAGCGCTTCTTGGGAGGCAATCCAAGCCATTAGGTTTCGTTTTACTTTTCTTGTATCAGATCTACTCTCTCTCTTTGTCACAATTTCTTTTGCATTCCAGTTCATTCTCATTTTGCATTAGGTGTTTTCAGTTGTGTTGGTGCAGTGCTAAGCAACAGAATCGAGAGATGGCGGACAATGGGCGCAAAACGGCGAAGAATCAGGTTCTGCCAAGCATCCTGCGGCCAGCAAGGCCGACCTTGCGGGCCGCAAGAGGGTCAGCAGGCAGCCTGTGGTCAGCTACCAGACTTCTGCCCGACCAAAACACAAGTCTTGCAGTCCGCAGAACACCTCCTGCGACCCGCAAGAGGGAGCCAGACAGCACGAAGCGACTAGCAGTTCACGCCGCGCAGACCGACCACGAAGCGACCAGCAAGCAAGGACATTCTGCCAGCGCTCCCGACAACACCGCTGCACCATGAGTCCCTCAGGTTGTATCTATTCTCTCTCTCATTTACGTTCGTGCACTGAGGACAGTGCATGGATTAGCTTGGGGAGGGAAGACAGTACGTCTGAGTTTTAGGTTAGTTTTAGGTTTTCTTTTTAGGGAAGACAGTACATCTGAGTTTTAGGTTAGTTTTAGGTTTTCTTTTTAGGGAAGACAGTACGTCTGAGTTTTAGGTTAGTTTTAGGTTTTCTTTTTCATTTTTTGTTTTTCTTTTTCATTTTCATGCTTGCATTTCTGAAAAATTTTGTGAAATTGTTAAACTCAAGGGCATATGGGAATTTTTGAAATTTGCATTGTGGAAAATTGCGTATGATAACTTTATGAGATTTGTGTTAAGGTCGGAGAATCTTGTTCTGTAGTGATTAGTCCCATGAATAAAGTATGATCAAAATGGAAGAAGTAGCAAACCGAAAATCTGATTGAGGACGAAGAGTAATTTCTCAGTTTGTGGTACCCACGTGAATTTGGTTTGGAAATGTGGAAAGTCATGGCCTAGAGTGCATTAAAATTTCAAAAAGGAATCAAATATTTTAAAAACCAAATCAATGAGCATTTCGGGGATGCGGTCAGGTAGGACGAGTGCACCATTTACTTTTCTTTCATCCGACTGACCGGTCCTTGAATGACTAAAAAGAGGGGTGGAGTCGCGATCAGGCAGGACGTATGCACGTTTATTTTCTTTATCCGACTGATTCGGGCTCCATTTCTTCTAATCCAATTAAAGCATTTCAAGGTCCATGGAATTGAAAGGTTGAGAAAGTTGTTCACTGTGGGGTTAACACAATTGGGATACCAACTTTGTAGTCCGATCGAAAGATCTAGGGTCCTACAAGTACGATAATCATACTTGCAATTTAGGTTGCTTTTCATGGAACAAGAATCGCTCGTCCCGATTTTCTGTGCCTTAGCCCAAATCTTGTGAAATTATTATGCGTAATTATTTACAATGCGAAATTCAAACTTGCTCATAAATTCTTGGTTTGGCATTTTCACAAAGTTATTCTTTGCATTTAGGACGACTTGGGAATTTAGGATTAGGTCTAGGTATGGTCTGCTTCTTAGGTTCTAGGTTTCGCTTGAGGACAAGCAAGGTTCTGAGCTTGGGGGGATTTGATGCCATGCATTCATATATATATTTTACCAGACTTGCACTAGTATTTTGGCCTAAAATTCCTAAGTATAATTGCATTTAAGTAGTAAGATGTCTAGATTCTAGTTACTTCTTTACTTTTGTCCAAATTTCAGGTCAATCGGGCTTTTGGAGCCAATTGGACGCGATTCGGAGCCATAGACAACAAGTCGAAACTGGAATGAACTTCCTGCGGTCCGCAGGATCCCTCCCGCGTCCAGCAGACGGAGGTTACAGCACGTTCGACCTTCCGCTCGGCACTGAAAAAACTTCCTGTGGAGCAGAAAAACCGCCATTTCCTTCTTCCTGCGGTTCGCAGGCCCGTGCCTGCGGTCCGCAGGGAGGTTACTGCACTACAGTTTTCTATTTTCTGGCGCTCTGCCTATATAAGGCGGTCATTGGGACGGTTCCAGACATCTTTTCACTCATCTTCTCACGCCCTTTCATTGCTATTCACAACCAGAGGCAGAGGAAAGAGGAGAGAAGGCCGTTCATCATTCTTCGAAGCGGATTTGAGAGAATTCTCGCGCGGAAGTGAAGATCGTGTCGCCTCGAATCCTTCTTCGGTTCTTTTGCATCATGATTTCTTTCAGTTCTTTGTTTTCTTTGTTTTCTTGTGTCATGAGTGAGTAGATCTATCTGTTCTTAGGGTTTGAATGATGACGATTGTGTTGATGGATTAGTTGAATGTGTAGACTTACATTGTTTTCATAATCACTTGAGATTTTCATTATAACGTGTTTGTGATTTGTTTGTTCAATTGGTAAACCTATAGGTTGTGGCCAGACCTAGTTGGTTAATGTAGTATCATTTGACCAGATCTGATTGCTTGCACAATTTGGGTTGATTTGTATCCGAAAGTACCCGTCAGGCGAAACTGCGTTTCGACTAACCTCGAAACGGACCCTAGAGTTAACAAGTGACATGAACGTAGTTTAGAACCTATTCTACGAGTTTCGAATCGATTTAGGATTGTTAGGAGAACCAAAGGTGAAAACCCAGGACTTGTACCAACTCTGAATTGCTTAGGAACTGACGACGTTAGTCACAACACCAAACCAGAATTGAAAACTGCTCTCTGTCAACTGCCTGCGGTCCGCAGGGACGTGCCTGCGGTCCGCACTCAGTTACAGAAAGTGCAAGACAGGAGTTACAAAACTGACTGCGGATTATTAGAGAGATCTGTGGTTCGTGGACGGTTTTGCGACCCTAACCAACTACTTGCGGTCCGCAAGAGACATCTTGCGGTCCGCAAGAGACATCTTGCGGAACGCAGGCAACTGATCCTGAGACCAATCTGATTCTGACAACCCTGAGAACGCCTTTTAATTAATTGTCTTTCAGTTATTTACTTGTTTTAGCACTGTTTCCTTGTGTTTGTAACCAGCCTTGTTAAAACCCCCAACAATTGACCCTTTAATCCAAACTCTCTTAGAATTTAGAAGTAGGTTTAAGTAAAGTCTGGTGTTAATCCCGTCCCTGAGGATTCGACCCTCAAGTACTACACGAGATCGTACGCTTGCGATCGAGTGCATACTTTAGGTTTAAAAGCCTATACCCGTTCGCCGCGGTCAATAACTTGTTGTCCAATTGTATCCGAGAGGAGAAGTTGTGGTTATAACGTTAGTTAAACCGTACCTGTGATCGAAAGCAAATCGGGTTTAGGTTAGAGATAATCTAAAGATTTCGAATTGATCTAAAAGTATTTAAAAGTGCCAACAAACGAGAGTTGAGGGACTTGTAATTGCTTTGGGTTAGTTGGGGATCGGTAACTTTGATCAACAATTGTATCTGAACTTGAACTGCTGACCGCAGCGAACGGGTATAGGCTTTTAAACCTAAAGTATGCACTCGATCGCAAGCGTACGATCTCGTGTAGTACTTGAGGGTCGAATCCTCAGGGACGGGATTAACACCAGACTTTACTTAAACCTACTTCTAAATTCTAAGAGAGTTTGGATTAAAGGGTCAATTGTTGAACAAGGCTGGTTACAAACACAAGGAAACAGTGCTAAAACAAGTAAATAACGGAAAGATAATTAATTAAAAGGCGTTCTCAGGGTTGTCAGAATCAGATTGGTCTCAGGATCAGTTGCCTGCGTTCCGCAAGATGTCTCTTGCGGACCGCAAGTAGTTGGTTAGGGTCACAAAACCGTCCACGAACCACAGATCTCTCTAATAATCCGCAGTCAGTTTTGTAACTCCTGTCTTGCACTTTCTGTAACTGAGTGCGGACCGCAGGCACGTCCCTGCGGACCGCAGGAAGTTGACAGAGAGCAGTTTTCAATTCTGGTTTGGTGTTGTGACTAACGTCGTCAGTTCCTAAGCAATTCAGAGTTGGTACAAGTCCTGGGTTTTCACCTTTGGTTCTCCTAACAATCCTAAATCGATTCGAAACTCGTAGAATAGGTTCTAAACTACGTTCATGTCACTTGTTAACTCTAGGGTCCGTTTCGAGGTTAGTCGAAACGCAGTTTCGCCTGACGGGTACTTTCGGATACAAATCAACCCAAATTGTGCAAGCAATCAGATCTGGTCAAATGATACTACATTAACCAACTAGGTCTGGCCACAACCTATAGGTTTACCAATTGAACAAACAAATCACAAACACGTTATAATGAAAATCTCAAGTGATTATGAAAACAATGTAAGTCTACACATTCAACTAATCCATCAACACAATCGTCATCATTCAAACCCTAAGAACAGATAGATCTACTCACTCATGACACAAGAAAACAAAGAAAACAAAGAACTGAAAGAAATCATGATGCAAAAGAACCGAAGAAGGATTCGAGGCGACACGATCTTCACTCCCGCGCGAGAATTCTCTCAAATCCGCTTCGAAGAATGATGAACGGCCTTCTCTCCTCTTTCCTCTGCCTCTGGTTGTGAATATGCAATGAAAGGGCGTGAGAAGATGAGTGAAAAGATGTCTGGAACCATCCCAATGACCGCCTTATATAGGCAGAGCGCCAGAAAATAGAAAACTGTAGTGCAGTAACCTCCCTGCGGACCGCAGGCACGGGCCTGCGAACCGCAGGAAGAAGGAAATGGCGGTTTTTCTGCTCCACAGGAAGTTTTCAGCGCCGAGCGGAAGGTCGAACGTGCTGTAACCTCCGTCTGCTGGACGCGGGAGGGATCCTGCTGATCGCAGGAGGGTCCTGCAGTCCGCAGGAGGGGTCCTGCGGACCGCAGGAAGTTAATTCCTGTTTCGACTTGTTATCTATGGCTCCGAATCGCGTCCAATTGGCTCCAAAAGCCCGATTGACCTGAAATTTGGACAAAAGTAAAGAAGTAACTGGAATCTAGACATCTTACTACTTAAATGCAATTAAACTTAGGAATTTTAGGCCAAAATACTAGTGCAAGTCTGGTAAAATATATATATGAATGCATGACATCAACTGCCTCTGTTCTGTTCCCTGCGGATAGCATTGGTGACAGGTGCGATCCGTACCAAGCAAGGAACAGACAGAGAACCACAAATTTGTACATCTTGCGGTTCGCACCCTCTCGGGTGCGGAACGCAGGCAGTTAGTCCAAACATCAAACTGATTCTGAAAACCCTAGGAACGTTTGTTTAATAATTGTTTTAGAGTCTTTTACTTACTGTTATTTACTAATTTGCATCTGTTAATTGTTAGAAAACCAACTTCAAACAAACCCCCCCAAATCGGTTACGTTCACATTAGGATTAGTTTAGGATTTAAAGAACTGTTTATAGATATAACCGTCCCTGTGGATTCGATCCCGACTATATTGCATAATATCGTACGCTTGCGATTGATTGTATTATTTAGGGTAAAAGCCTATACACTCCACGCGTATCATATACATTGTATGGTCAGGTGTTCATATACGTTGCATCGAGGTGTTCATACCTTATTCACAAGATAGTGTACTAATGGAGAATTTAAGGGATTTTTCTTAGAAGATAGTTTAGTATGCCCATATTTTTAATTCAGATTGTAAATATGCGACCCCCCCAAAGAGTATAAGTGACTTATTTTCAGAATATGCTTCACATTAATCTACATATTTAAACACGTATTTACTAATTATTAAAAGAAGAGGGATCCATTGACAATGCTTATCTTGACAATCTTGATAATGGAGATTTTGAAAAATTTGTAAAAATAGTTAAACATTCTAAAAAATAGAAAAAAGTTTATAGAGATATTGTTTAACTTATAGATTTATTATGTTTCAAATTATATTCAATTTAAGTGACGTTTGATAGCTCTTTGAAGCTCGTGAAATTTCAACCGTTAAAAAATGTATAAAATTTTGATAAACCATCAAACGATGTTCAAATTGATTGAAATTTGAAAACCTATTAATCTATAAGTTAAAGAATGCATCCATCAAAGTTTTTTCATTTTTAAGATTTTTTATGAATTATTATAAATTTTTCAAAACCTCCATTGTCAACATTGTCATTGTAAGCATTGTCAATGGATCCCTCCTCTTATTAAAATGTGATGTTACAATGAGCGTAATGGGACTATGTTAGTATTCACATTAGATGTATCGATATTCAAATTAACTCATCAAAATATTCAACTTATTTGTATAGAATTAGACTATTATACTAACGTTAGCATTTCGGACCGAAATGTTAACGCCTCAAATTTTTATGTTATCGTGTCCGAAATCACGATTTATGGTGCTCAATAAATTCTTTATATGAAAATATTGAGGAATACAAATTTTTTCATTTTTAGAGTTTTCTAAGTATTTGTTTTGCATTTTTGAAAATAGCATGTAAAAACTTCAATATTTTATTAATATATATGAGCTATTTTCTAAAATTCAAAACAAATACTTAGAAAACTCTAAAAATGAAAAAATTTTGTATTCCCCAATATTTTCATATAAAGAATTTATTGAGCACCATAAATCGTGATTTCGGATACAATAACATAAAATTTGAGGCGTTAGCATTTCGGACGCATTTCAGTCCGAAATGCTAACGTTAGTATGATAGTCTAGCTCTATTTGTATAATATATCTTAGTACACTATACAAAGTAAGTTGTATAGAGAAACCAATAATTTCAATACGAATCTATTTAATATGAACATTGAATATTAATACAGTCGATATCGATTTTGATATCATTTATTTATCTCTATAATATTTTACTTACATTTATATAAGAGGTATCTACACCCTCTTCAAGTTGGATGCACACTTTCAGACAAGTCCAGTATCCTCTGAGTTAACTCAAAATTTGAGTTAACTTGTGGACGGATTTGGGCTGTTGATTTCGGATCTCGATCAGAACATTCAAGATGGTCAGTTTTGAATTACATGGAGCCCTTTATAAAACTACTGTACGGACAAATTCATTTTTTTAGTTAACGTAGAGGATCTCAATTCCGCTTGAGACACTGGCGCATTTTTCATACCAAGCTACCAACCAAAGAATCTACAAAGCAATTGATAAAGCTCCTTTAGTTCGCTTTATTTACCAAAAGAAAATAAAAACAAACAAACAAATAGAGGTTCTTAACTTTTATTTTTGTTAAAAAAAAAAAAAAGTTGCTTTATGTTAACTTCATTTATTTTATTGGCTTAATTTTTGCTATACCATTAAAACTTGCTAAATAGCTAATATACCCATCAAACACCCATAATAGCCAATATACCCATCAAAAGTTATTTTTCTTACTATCCTCTTTTATTGGCTATTATAGGTGTTTGATATTATATTGGCTATTTAGCAAGCTTTGATGGGTATAACAAAAATTAAGCCTATTTATCTAAAGTATCCAATATTCTTCCTTTTTTTCCCTATATAAATCCGGATTCTCCACTTCCACTCACAACCATTCATTCAAAGTTCAACCAATCAAAACAAAATCAACTAAAACCAGCATTCCTTCTTCTCCTCCCTTTCTTGTCCTCTTCCACAAACCACCACCTACACCCGTTCCAATACGCCGCACACCATTCATCCACTTTAATTTATCGGCTCATTATTCTCGCCTCGCCTCCGATCCGATGGTTCACGAAGCTCCGTCTATGGCGCCAACGCCGATCCCGATTCCGGCGGACCGAACCCTCGTTTTCACCTACGGCACCCTGAAGCGCGGGTTCTCCAACCACAAGCTGCTCGAAGCCCTGATCCAGTCCAACCACGCGTCCTTCGTCGGCCCCGCGACCACATCCGCGCCTCTCGCGCTGGTCTGCGGGCCCTACCGCGTGCCGTTCCTCCTCGACCTCCCGAACCCGCGCTGCAGCGGCGGCGAGATCCACGCGGTCGCGGGCGAGCTGTATGCGGTGTCCCCGCTCGGGCTGGCGCGGCTGGACGAACTGGAGGGCGTCTCGCGGGGGCACTACGAGCGGCTGCCGCTGAAGGTGAGAGCGGCGAAGGAAGGGATGGAGAGGGAGGTGGAGGTGGAGGCGCAGGGGTACTTCGGGCACCGGAACTACGCGGCGGAGATGTGGAAGAGGAACGGGGAGAAGGGGTTGAGAGAGTACACCAAGGAAGTCGCCACTGGATACGTCCGGCGCATTGACCGACCGCAGGGCTTGACGTTCCTCGATCACATCAGAGTCTTCGTCCAGTCCTGAGGTTGCAACTCGCAACTGATTTGAAATTAATTTGAATCATCTAGATTGTGATGATTTCTCTCCCAATTGAGAAATTAATAAGAGAGATTAATTAAATTAATTATGTGCTTGTGATGTAGTAAACTAGCTTCATTGCTGGTGACTCTGTGTGTGTGTGTGTGTGTGTGTGTGTTTGGACTTTGGACGACAGTACTGTTTAAACTTTTAGTTATCTTTGTATCGTCTGTTTGATGATCATCAAGCAAGATGCATACATATATCATATAGAGGATGTGTTATGTTATAGGATCGGGATCACCTGCTTTTCTCGATCTCACGGTTGAGAAACACCGAAGTACATTGAGATCGGTTCCGCAGATACCGAAGTACTTTGAGATCGGTGCGACAACCGATACCGACCATCCGATCGGAAAAGCAGACCCTATTTTTCTTCTCAGAGAAGCAGCAGATTTTCATTCTATGTTCTATGTGTGGGTGGGCATCACATCAGTGCATAATTGTGCACTTGTGCTAGTTCTACTTGTGTATTAGAAATTCATATGTACAAGTACAATACAAAGAAGATAAATTGGACTTGGGCCATCATATTATATCGAATTAACTTCTTGTCAACTTGTTACAATCAATATCACTCAATTATGAAATAGACATTAAAAAATATAAAACAAAATGACGACAATCAATCTAGGAGGTGATCAAGTCCACAACGTAAACTTGTTTCCACATAATTGAAGGTATTAAATTCAAACCAATTAATTAAGGTGACATAAGTGCATGACATAAAAGGACAATTTCAACTTCAAGTCTACATCGTTCATGTAGCCGTCGCTATATACCATGACGTGCTAATGAATTTTTTATTTGATGGGTCTCATTAATTAACAGCGTATGTTTTTCACCTGCTTAAAATTATACTTGGTCTCACATCCCATGCTGTTTTTCATTAACTGCCTTTTGACTTGAACAAAAGAAATTCAAGAAAATTCAAAATCTCTTTTGGAACTACATTTTGAAAAAATTGACTGCCCAGATTTCGGTCCGAAACAAAATATTCCGAACCGAAATTATTACACTGTTTTGTAACCAGAAGTTGAGCGCACAACTTTCGATCCGAACTAAACATTTCGGGCCGAAATTATAGCACCCTTTTGTAACATTAAGTTGAACACAAGGATTTCGGTCCGAACCAAAATATTTCAGTCCGAAATTTTGTCGATCGAATATTATTTCAACAGTTTGTGAGATCCAATTTAAGTGAAACAACTAAAAGTATTGGCTTAATTGTAAACTCAAATTATAATCTGGGCTTGGTTTTTCTTTCAACTAGGCCCAGTTTCAAATTAATTGGCAATTCCCGTGGAAGTTTAAACGAGTTTATGATCTACTAAAATATTAATTAATAGTGTCATTGTTAATGCTGAACATTTTAATAGCTCCAAAGAAATTTAACAAGCATCACACAACACAGTAGATTTTATATCAGAACTTTACAATTTGAGTTATAACCCAGTTACTGTTCCTAACTTCCTATTTTACCAGAATTCGTCAGGACAGTACGTTCAATATAATAAACAGGGCATTTAGTTGTAGTCATGTAACTACAGTGCAAACAATCAATTTGCCTATGACAATGAAAGGGACGATTCTTAAGGCCGGCATTAGATGCACTACCAATTAAACTATATAAGAATTTTTTTATCTTCTGCGAGTAAATAAAAGGAAATAGAAAAAACACATGTGCTTCATAAAAATAGTATATTGTTCAAATAATCGTTAAAATTAACCAGAATCGTTGAAACTTTCACAAAATTTTGATGAACTGTCAAACGATATCCAAATTTAACGAAGTTCGAAAAGCTATCAATCTGTAACTTCAAGAATACGTATATGAACTTTTTTTTAATTTATAAGAATCATTTTATTTGAATTTCAGTTGTCAATATAGCCTTTGCCATTTGATCCTCTTTCGACACAGAAACAAGAACATAGTGTTAAGTGAGTCCAGATTCCACAAGGACTGAACAATTTATGCTATTGCAAGGAGAGGGCTCCATTGAGCTAGGCTAGAGCTTGAAATCAATGTCTAGCTAGTACACTTGTTAGGAAATAAATGAATCCATTTAAATCCTATCATACGTACATCAATTACAACAATCGTAAACTGATCCGTCGGATGGAGGCAACATAGATTCTTACAGTGCCCTATAAATAGCCACTTTCTCAGTTCATCACTTGTTCCAACACAAAACGAAGTAACGGAACACTTCCTGTCATGGCTTTCATCAAAAGCACAAACACTAGGTTTCTTACTGTAACGGTTTTAGTCCTTATAGGACTGACAATGTGCCATGCCAGTAGAATTTACAGTAAGCAAGATGTTTCAACAGGGGTTGGTTCCGGTATTGGTGTTGGCAGCGGGTCCGGAGCGGCCTCAGGGCCGAACGCATCCGCACTCGGTAGTGGCGGTGGTTCTGGCAGCGGAGGGGGCCAGGTTTCCAGTCCAGGGACTTCTGCCAGTGGTTCCGGATTTGGCTCAGGTAGCGGTTCAGGTTCTGGCACTACAGGAAAATCTGGTGGGACGGTTTCTGGTACTGGTGGTGGTATTGGTTTTGGCGGTGGCGGCGCCGGCATTATCGGCGGGGCTGTGGCCCCGTCTCCTTAAGTGTCTTTATTAGCTAGAGGCCTTGAAGCTAGAGCCATGCATGCTATTATGTACTGTTAAGTGGGGCTTTACCAGTATCGGTAGTAGTGTTTACTGTTTAGGCTCAAATAATGTAATGTAGTGCCCCTTATATGTAATTCGCACGAATAATGGAGGTGTTTGTTTAAGAAATCCCAAATAAAATTTTTGCAGTATTTATTTTGGATCACCTATTTATAATTCGGAAAATTCCTTGAAAAATAAGCTTATACATTAAAATTTCCTATATAAGACAATTATAAGACAACACTGTGTTTGATTGACCTGCTTGAAGCTTTTCCTTTTATGGTATCAGTTCGGTATAAAGCTGTCTCGACGACTTCACCGGTAGTACCTCCTGCCCCCAGCTATGGTGCTCTCTAAAATGACAAAAAAGCTTCATTGTAGTTTCTTACAAAAGAACAATTATGCAAAGATATGTTTTCAGTTGTTCAGAAATGGCTTTTTGTTTTTTTTAGCAACTAGTTGCTGGTACAATTCAATTTGAATATCTTGAAGGGTGCCTTCACATCATGCAGAGTTTACTGTCTCTGGAGATTTTTCATAGGTTCTTCCTGAGAATGCAAATTATGAAGCAACGACTAATTAACATGACTGACAGTCTGACATCAGCAAATTTTTTCGAACTTAAATACGTCGAAAAATCATTTCAAACTGGTTTGTGGTTGTTTTCCTCCATGCTGACAGACGCAAACAACCTCGCTACTTAATTGGTGCCTTTATTGAGTTCATATTGCCTGGCCGGTTACGCCTGCGAAATACCAGAATGCAATCACAGATAATATATATGACATAAAATCCATCTGTAGGGAGTTTTGTCTTCAAAGCACCAATCTGAAAACACATTATAATCTGATTGATATACCCCTTTTAATACACTTAACTGCAAGTTGCAACATGCAAATGGGAGATATGCCACATTGCTGTCTCATTATATATATACCAAAAAAAAAGGTTGTGAAAAAGAAAGCAACAGAGACTTGGGGATGTGATTTTATACCGCAGATTTTTGGATGAGAAGTTCCATTATTAATCTATACTATATTATAAAGCACGTAAGTATTGGACATCTCCATTTTTTTTCTCCTTCTTCAATTTTTTTTAATTCCCATTCTACCTCTTAATCAACGGTACATATTAAAATACATTAATTTCAATGGTGTTGATGTTCTCCAATTAAACAACTTCCTCTCCATTTTGGTTTGTACAAAATTGGAAAGATATCAATCTTGGTATGAAAGACATCAATGTTGATTAAAATTTATATTAATGAGGAATTAATGCTTTATATTCTAACATTCAATGATTTAATTTAGTGTAAAAATGAAATTTAAATGGTAAATAATTAGCCAAAAACCAAAAGTACATTATATTTATTACACAGTATGAGATCAGAATTTAAAATGCCCGCACAACTGGCGGATTTCTTGCTAGTAAAAAAAAAATTGACATATTGCAAATTGAAGATGATTAAAAACAAAAGAACTGAAATTTAATTGGACTGGAGCGGACCAATTAAAAATTTAAAACAGAGGCAAGATGGGGCCTGGTATTGGGCCCAAGTTTATTGTTGCTTTCTGTTTTTCCTTTGTAGCTTGTAAATTGGGCTTGGACTGAGATTTATGGATAGTGATCGGAGAGGGACCATCCAGTAAATGAAATCGTTGAACATACATGTATATACACTTTCCTATTTGTTTTGACAAATAATAGTCCTTTGCCGAACTACACTGGAGTAAAGTATAAAAAGAGCTAAAAGTCTAATACATGCTTCTAAGCTTAAAGCAAAATGGCTATCCTATCAGTGTAAGTTTCAACTCTAGCCTTGAGATCTAGGGTTCTTTATATAGGCTAAAATCCCGACGAAACTACATTTGTCTGTATGCTGTTCCAAGCCGAAGTACAGCAAATGTCGGGGGATCTTCTGTGGTGTGGTAAGGACTGTGTATAGGCAGCACGTTCGAGGTGGTACTTGGTTCGGCCCAAACCGGATTAAGCTTATAGTGGGTTGGAATGGTTAATTGGGCCCTATCAACAAACTTTGATAACTATCATCAACTACTACGTATACAAGGAAAACTTGTAGAAAACATGTTCTGTCCACCCTATAAAGTAGGTCACTCGTTCACTACTCTCTCACAATATGATACACCACATACACCTATGTGCTTGTCATAGTTGCATAAATATTCACTGGAAACTATAATGTATCTGTTTATTAGAAAATAATATATATTGATTGGAAAGATATAAATATTCACTGAAAAATTATAGTTGTTTATTAAAATACGATAGACCAGTGGGTGGATAGATAAAAGGAGTGGTCGCGAGCTATTGCTCAAAACTTATATACATTTAATTGTATGAAATTTTAGGATAAAAGGAACATAAAAGAAACTGATGATGTAGCGTGCAATCTTTCTATTTAACGTTTCTTTCTTGTAAAGTCTCATTTTCCTAATTCATGTACATCTTCAGCAACTTAATTAATTGGCTCGTTATTGCATATATGTTGTTTACATCAATTAATTGGCTCATTGATCTTATGTTGTTTACATCAACTAAGTAATTGGAAAGAAATCAATCTCACCCAATTAATCTAAGATATAAAAGAGAAATGTTGAGTTGTTTTTTTCTTTTTTATATGTTATAAAAGAGCCAACCAAGCTTTTAAATTTGCAGGGCTAATTTGAAAAGTCAAAAGAGAAATAAAAAGTGGAATCAGATTTTGTCCAAAGCCATTTAGACCCGGTCCAAAAGATTTTGAGAGCCGTACGATATAATTGTTGGCAATTGATTAACTGTGATTTAGTCATGTACGTAGATGTTAAAAATACTAACAATGTACAGATACATCGTATGCTAGTTGTTATTATAGTAATGGAGTCACACACTATCACTGTTGATAAACATATAAATTGAATCTAATGATTTAGTTGTATAACTTTAGAAGGAGACCGACCAAATGACTTTTAACAAAATTCCAGTCCATAAAAAGTCAACAACTTTTCTACCAACTAAATTTTAGCCATGTTTCACAAACTTTGGCACAAAAAGGAAGGAAAAAAAAAAAAAAAAAACTAAACCGTTATTTGTTGGTCGAGATCCATCAAACAGGCAAAATTTCTGTCAATCTTTAATAAATTTTATACATGATTTTCCGCATATTAAATTAAGCCAAAACTTGTCTTCACATCATTTGTCAAAGCCAATTATATATATTGTATGATCCGTGCACACTAGTTAAATCATCAAGGTTTCATTTCAGAATATGCTCTTTTTATCCCCACGCCAGCAAGCCGTTGTTGTATTATCCTCTGCCTTAAGGTACAGTGTCATGAACTGTGCTTATCCTCTGCCTTAAGGTACAGTGCCAATAAAGTATGTAGACCGTTGGATCGCCTCGAGATTCAAGCTTGTATGAATTTGGAGGCGATCCAACGGTCCACGTTCTTCATCATGGCACCGTACTTTAAGACAGAGGATGTGAAATTATCAATCACGCATGTATATATATATAGCTGTAGCTTTCCAATCACGATTTCAACAATTAATCACCTATATAATCGTTTTTCAATCATCTCAAGACGATCAAACCAACAATTCTCATCAAAAAAAAAAAAAAAAAACAAGAAGAAGAAGAGACCAACAATAAACGAAGTACACAATGGCAGGCAAAATAAAGACTGTGGTTGTGCTGGTGCAAGAGAATCGATCGTTCGACCACATGCTCGGTTGGATGAAAACCCTGAATCCAGAGATCGATGGCGTGATGGGTGATAACGAGCACTCGAACCCGTTGTCTACCTCCGACGTATCGTCTCGTAAAATCTACTTTGGTGGTGATTCTGCATATGTTGATCCAGATCCTGGCCACTCCATTCAGGCCATCTATGAGCAGGTCTTTGAAACTTTTAGTTAGTTCTTAATTATATATAACCAAAGCTAGCTTATCATGTTGAAGAAAACTAAGATAAATTTTGCAGTGACTTGTTGTTCTTCAAAATCTTGTTTTTGCACTCTTTTTTGGAACAATGCAAGTTAATTATGTGAATACAGATTGTGGTGGAGCATTGTCTCAAGAATTCAAGATCTTCCAGTAAATAGTTTACTTGACTGATATTATATAAGTTCTAATGCACCTAATAACAGAAACTGAGATCAAACTATTTGAATATGCAAATTTGGTGTGATGTTATTTGAATTTTTATACAATTTATATATATATGCAGGTATACGGTGTAAAATACGTAGATGGTCAGACTCCGATAACCCCAGGAGACATAGAGGAACCGCCAATGAATGGTTTCGCTCAGCAAGCCGAGAGTGAGAAGTCCGGCATGTCAGAATCAGTGATGAACGGTTTCAAGCCAGACGCTGTGCCGGTGTACCAAGAGCTGGTCAAGAAATTCGCGATTTGTGACCGGTGGTTCGCTTCTGTGCCAGCCTCGACTCAGCCAAACAGACAGTACGTGCACTCCGCCACATCTCATGGTCTGACGAGCAACGACACGAAAATTCTGGTCAACGGGATGCCTCAGAAGACCGTATTCGAAGAGTTGGAGGAAGCCGGGTACTCGTTCGGTATCTACTTCCAGACCATTCCCTCAACTCTGTTCTACAGGTATATATGATCCATTTTTATAGTTTACAAACACCTTTCCTGATAACTCACTCTTCCATGTTATTTCAAATTTTCAATAGTAATTAACTGTGCTTATTTTGCATGTAACAGGCTCTAATACATATATAGGTAATTTTATATATTTTGTTATTTCATATTCCTGAGCAGGTATTTTTGTGTGAATTTCCAACAAAGCATTTACAATTAATGATTATAAATATTGCGATTGGATCTGAAATTAGATATATGCCCTTAGGAGACAGCTCTTAAATAACACTTTAACAGGGTATATGAGGGTGTGTATAAAGGAATTTTTTTTTTTTCAATATATAATCATCAAATATAACGGTTTGAGGGATAATTCATATGTGTTATAAATTTATAATAATACGTTTGTACGTAGTGTACCAGGCAACCTACAGCTAGCTACCACATTTAATTTTATTTAAGGAAGAGTTACTTTAAAGGCCACCTTTCATTAATTTCAAATATATATATATAACATGGAAATTAAGATCCGTTAAAATTAATCGTTAACTAAATTAGTTTTATAAATAAGCCGCCCAAAATATGGAAAAGGGAAATTAAGGAGTATTTGATAGCCTTAACGTTGCTTGCAAGTTTTAAATTTTTCCGGGCAAAAAAAGCACTGATCACAAGTGACAATAACATTACTGGTCCATACACTACTTCAAGTCTTCAAGTTCCTTTTTAAGGAAGGAAAGATACATATCCACTAGTCAAGCATTTCCATGTCACGTCTTATATTAACTATTTATTTGCATAAAAGTTACATAAATCCAAGCGTTTATATTAATTCATTACATATTTACATATCAATATGTTACTATATATGTCAAATTGTCAATAGCAAATATATATATATATATATATATATATCAGTATAGCAAGAATTAGGTAGGAGGCGATAATGACATTTTAAAAAGCATAATCCAAAATTCCAAATAGTCAATAAATTAGGATACCAGCTAAAGCTTTTCAAATTTAGATGTATTTACATATTACAAGTGTACCTGTAAACTAAATCAGAGACAGTGACAACTGACAGCTCAGGCTAAGGGTAAGGGTAACGCTATCTGTGTGGGAGGTCGCGGGTTCAAAATTTGGACTGAGGTCTTTTATAGACATTCAAATCTGAGTAACTTCTCATCTTTATCCTTACTCCTAATAAAAGGAGATTGGATTTTTTGACATGAAAGTTCTATCTTCTCCAAATAATAAATCTCAGCCGTGAATTGTTTACTTAGATTGATCACCACTGTTGACGTACTTTAATGTCTCAACCCATTAAAACTTAAGGCCCATATCAATTTTCTCAATTTAATTAAGGACCATTACATATTATCTTAAAAAAAAATAACAATTTCAGCTCAAAGCAAGGCGTGTGATTTTTACTAGTCTCTGATTTTTGTTTTACTATCTAAATAAGCTAATATCCTCCTGTAGGAACCTGAGACAGCTCAAGTACGTCGACAATTTCCATCCGTTCGATCTGTCGTTCAAGGAGCACTGCAAGAAGGGCAAGCTGCCGAACTACACCGTGATCGAGCAGCGCTTCTGGGACCTACACGTCGTTGCTGCGAACGACGACCACCCGTCGCACGACGTCTCAGAGGGTCAGAAGTTTGTCAAAGAGGTCTATGAAGCGCTACGGTCGAGCCCCCAATGGAACGAGATGCTGTTCATCATAACCTACGACGAGCACGGCGGGTTCTTCGACCATGTCCCGACTCCGGTCGTCGGCGTCCCCAGCCCTGATGACATTGTCGGTAACAACTTCGGTTTCAAGTTCAACCGGCTTGGCGTTCGGGTGCCGACGTTCTTCATCTCCCCCTGGGTTGAACCTGGAACTGGTAACTTGATAATCATCATGTTCTCTTTCACAGTTCAACTTCATAAAAAATGAGCATAAACTTTTGATAGAAAACTCTTTAAAAAACGTACAACCACATTCCGAAAAGCTCGTGAAAAGATCTAGAATAATTATTTTTTAGATAATTAAAATAATAATTTTTTTGAATATTAATGGGACGTACTTTCCCGTATAAGAAAAAAAAATGTTTTCTGGCCCCAGCTAAGACTATCTGTAAATATATTTTTGATCCACGGTAGTCTAACTAATTTTGATTGGTCCAATGGTTATCTATGAAAATAGTCCTCAAAAATCATGTTCTCTGCTTTGTCTGCTTTTTTTTTCATAATTTTAAATAAATTTGAGTACCTCTGTGTGCAGTGCTTCATAGGCCGATAGGCCCGGTTGCGACATCGCAGTTTGAGCACTCCTCCATTCCGGCGACACTGAAAAAGATCTTCGGTCTCAAGAGCTTCTTGACGAAGCGCGATGCTTGGGCCGGCACATTCGAGTCCGTTCTGTCACGTACCAGTCCCAGGAAAGATTGCCCAGGTTAATTAACACAAATAACTTATACAACAGTTTTCCGATGAACTGTTCGTCGAAATAATCGAACTGTTTAAACTTACTCAGAGTTTTAAATCTGATTGCTGGTGCATTTGATGGAGTTGCAGTGACTCTGCTGGAGGCCAAGAAACTGCGACAGACAGGCGCGAAGGAAACAGCGACGATATCCGATTTCCAGAAGGAGATGGTGCAGTTGGCAGCGGTGCTAAACGGCGACCACGCCAAGGATATCTACCCCGACAAGCTTGTGGAGGGCATGACAGTGGCCGAGGCCGCTCAGTACGTGATCGACGCCTACGACGTGTTTCGTGGGCAATGTGAGAAGTGCATCAAGGCAGGCATGGATGGGTCTCACATCCCAATTGTGGAACCAAAGAAGCAGGATGGTAATAATAAGCATGGCAAATCTCAGGTTTGGAAGATATTTGCTTGCTTGGGTTGTGGCCATGGTGTTGATCATGGCAACTGAATTATATTGATCTCAAGTGCAGCTTCTCTAATCTCTACCTGCAGAATGTTGTTTGTGATTATATTCTTGGATTTGATTGATTTGTTGTTTTGTTTTTGTGCATAAAAGGAATTCAATGTTGAAGTGAAGAAGAAAAGAAAAGAAAAGATACATAAACATGCATGCTTTAATTTAGTTATTATAGAAAGTTTGATAAATGTTATGATGCATATAAATGTAGATGTGTCAGATTAATTATTCCGTTTTATTTGGTTGTAAATATGGAATTATTTGCCAATAGAAACCTGCAATATTAATAAGAAATTCATCTCTGACTTTGTTTTACAGTTTTACTAATTAATTTTTGTAGAATTATATGGTATCTTTTTATTTGTGTAATTAATTTCTTTATTAATTGTCTATCACCATAACAGTTTTTTTTTTTTTTTTTCTGCTCCCGTAAATTACTATAAAGAAAATTTGCATGTGCACTCACTGATTATATAAATAAGCATCATACGTATTGAAAATTTTCATTAATTAATTTATTAACTGAACCATTACTTGGTAATTAACATGTTGAGTAACACACCGAGGTACTATCGCGCGATGATCGATCCTTCTATATATTGGAGAATATTGGATAAAAGTGTTCGACACGCAAGCTTGCATGCTTTAACATACAAACACCTAATGTTCGTGTTCAAATACTTGAAGTTTTTCACGTGTTTAGCATGGCATGTTTTTAATTGTGTCGGTTTGACCTCTATATAATTTTAACATGTTCAAGCAAGCACGTCCTAATACATGAGCACGAATACGCACGTACAACACGTGAATATGTACGTGCAGCACATTTAAAAACACATACTTAAATGTGGTATTATATATAAAAACTTTTCAAACGTGATGGGACTTAAAATAAAATACAAGTAGAATTAATGTTTCATGGTAGCACATATATAACGCTACCGCCTCTTGATGACTAAGGCCTCGTTTGGCTTCATTTTTTGTTTTTTGGTCTTCAGTTTTTATAAAACCATAAATACGTTTTTGTTTTTTACCATTTTTGTTTGTAAAACTCCTGTTTTTATTTCTAAACTAGTATAGTGCCCACGCGTTGTAGTGGGGTATCAATATTTTTTATTTGTATTTATTTAAATTATTGAATAAAAAAATTAAAATAACATCTAATCTCCAAATATATCACAGTTTTATGATTTTAAAGATTGGCATACAAAATTGATTTATTTTTAATTATTTTAAAAGGAATATCTCAAAGAATCATTAAAAATAGTAATAAAATTTCTAAAATGTTAAAATTTGGAATCCTTCAACTTTATAATGTCAAGATTATTATATGTTATTTGCATTAAAATTTCGGTGATGGGTTTTTGAATTTGGACCATAAACATGTCGATCTGAAATGCTTACGAAAGCACCGAAGCCGGACTCATGATGATGATGATGATGATGATGATAAGAGTTATGTTATGGTGCACCATAGTGCAAATGGAGTTTTTACACAACCGTTTTCAAAATCTCACAAATCGAACTTCAAATGCCAAATCTAATTAAACCAACATATTCTACATATTGAAATATGGTGGCATACCAAATTTTACAATTTTTAAAATTTTTTAACTATTTTTTTTGGATTTTTGAAAGATGGACCAAAAATAATAATAAAAGAATACCATTTTTTATATAAAAAAGTAACCATCTTTGAAAAATCTAAAAAAATAGTTAAAATGTTCCAAAAATTGTAAAATAATTTGGTATTTTGCATAATCTCAATATGTAGATTGTGTTGGACAAATCGGGTTGGTCATTTAACTTTTGGAAATAGAGATTCGATCACAGTGCAAAACGCTTGCATAATAACAAATATCTAATAATAATAATAATAATAATAATAATAATAATAATAATAAAAATAAAAATAAAAAGCATGTGAATCATTCATTCATTCCGTGCACAAAATTCAAATTTCATATCCCCTGTTGTACTGCATAGCGCAGGTCTCAACATCAGCCATTAGATTGTCTCGAGATTCACGCCAAAGCTGATCTTGGGGCAATCCAACGGCTGACGCTATGAACTGCACAATGCAGTACAACAGGAGATATGAATTAATTGTCTCTTTTGCGTGAGAACAACAGTAGATTTTATCCAACAAAAACCCCCAATCATTGATAAAATAACAAATTTGCCATCCTGGCACATGGGCAGACGCAACATTCAGTGGCATATCTGTAATTTCTTTTAACTCGAAGGGTTTTTGGGAGAGAGGAGAGAGCAATTGATCCGGAGACCTAAAGAGCGGATTGCTCTGTCAACTTTCGCGCGAACGGTTCAGATGCTTGGATTTGCTCTGATCGGACGGTTAGAAATGAGTATGAACAGAGACTCCTTTTGGGTTTCAAAAGAACTCCTCTTTTTATTATTAGTAGAGATAAGTAAATAGGAAACTTTCTATACATGGCCCATTTCTAAATCGTGTGACAAATTGACAATGGTTCGCTCCATGGACCATGATATCTATAACTATAATATTTTTAATATTTTATTTTGTAGGGAAAAAAAAAATTTATAAATCGTATGTATCCACCAAAGTGAAAATTATGTTTATCATTCAAGTAAAATCGAAGTTATTACTAAGAGTCATATCATTAATTTTTCATGTTTAACCATTGCTTGTGTTCGGTGAAAAGGAATGAGGAAATGAACCAAGATCAAAGCATTGGGGCAAGTAAAAGAACATGGTATACAAAATTGTTTGATCAGGACTCAAATTTGCATCTTGTTGTGATAGACATGGCAATCAGAGAGAGAAAGAGAGAGACTTCTATGTGAATTGCACTACACTGTGGCTTTTGGGGCTTATGTGAATAGCTTGCCATGGTAGTTGTGATTGGACTTGTTTGGTTATGGGAAACATCTTGCGTCCATTGAGTGTCACCATCTATACATCTATAGTCACACAAAGTGACTATTTTTATTACAAATCAAATGTGACCCACTTGATCTCATTTGTCATAGAATGTAACACCATTCTATGGATGTCCATTAAATAGACGGTAGGTTGCACCCTTTTGGTTATTATAGCAGTAAGGGGGAACCCGGAACAAAGGAGTAGGAAGAGGACCAGAGAAGAAACGGAAACAAAAAATAAAAAGCATCTTTTAGACGTTTCGGAAAAACTGATTTTTTTTGTCCGCTCCAATTAAAATAAATGAAAACAATGCTACCTAGCCAAACGCGATTTCATTTTTTTTTTCCCGAAAAAAAACGGAATACTGGAAATGGCAATGATACCAAACGTGCCCTAACTTAATTAAGCATTTTAATTTTCTTACAATTAAACGCTTTTTTTTTTTTAGGTTTTATTCTTATTTTATTTTCCGAATATTATCATTCTTATAATTTTTTTAAGATAAATTTCCTTACATGCGTTAATAATTGTTTGCACATGATAGCACAAACACGTAATTAACATGACGTGCTAGATATGTCGTGTGTTTTAAACGTGCGTGTTGAAGGTTTTCAAAAATATTCAACATGCATGTACACAAGTTTAAACACGTCAACACATGTTGCACTACCACATAAAGTGTCCAATACGTAACATACATACACACGTGACACACAGGACACGCACGTTTATCAACTCACTGCCTTCCATCCGATTTCGTAAAACGATTTATTTGTAAGTATATATTCCACCGTTGCGTCAAGAGTTTTGCAAGTATAATTTTTTTTTCAATATTCCAGTTAGGCCGTGACATGCAGGGAAGCTCCAGTTAGGCCGTATAATCAATTGGAGAGGAAGTAAATAAATCATAAATGCCTCGTATATAATATCTTTAATTAGCTAGTATATTCGCTTTTAGATGCCAGGTATATACCGTTTTATTTTTAGGGTTTGACTTGGAAATAAATTAGACCTGATGCGTCGCATATATAAATTTTGCTAGTATATATGCATATATATCAGATAGGCACGTTATGATTCAATTACATATCAACTATATATATATATAGAGTCCGGCTACTTAGGGTGCTTCCATAAGCATTTCAGACTAAAACGCTTATGATCCAATTTCGAAAATCCGTCATACAAAATTTTGATCCAAATAGCTCATAATAATTTTGACATAATTAAGTTGGATGATGCCAATTTTTACCATTTTAGGAACTTTATTACTATTTTTAATGATTTTTTGAAATATGACTCTTAAAAAAAGGAAAATGCTATGGGGATACCGCAAAAGATACCGTCGGAGATACCATTAAACATTGACTACCAATAAAAAATGTGATAAGTTGAATATTTAGGAGGTTAAGTTGAATATTTAGGAGGATAAGCTGAATAGTTAGGAAGTGTAATGCTGCAAGTTAAATTAAGAGTAGTTTTTATTGGCTATAAAGCAAAATGTGTTAAACAAAATATGTTAAGTGTAATAATGCTGCAATTAGGTTTTTATTATGTGAAGTTTTTATTGCCGGTGGACTAAAGAAAGCAAGGCCTATCCTTTTATTGCTTTTGTCAAGCAAAATGTGTTAAGTTAAATATTTAGGAGGTAAAGGTGAATATTTTAGGTTTAGTTGAATTGGTTAAAGATCATGGTATCCCCGACGGTATCCCTAGTGGTATCCGAATATCTGGATTGTTAAAATAATTAAAAATAAATCAATTTTGTATGTCAATCTTCAAAAAATCATTAAAAATAGTAATAAAATTCCTAAAATGGTAAAAATTAGTATCATACAAGTTAACTATGCCAAGATTATTATGAGCTATTTAGATTAAAATTTCGGACCACGGATTTTCGAAATTGCACCATAAGCGTTTCGGTCCAATAACCACAAAATTTGGTGCCCTTAATAACCACATTAATATTTATACATAAATTAATAAATCTAAACCGTTAGATGTATTCTAAATCATCTCAATAACATACATATAAAAAATAATGAAAATTTAATATTGTTTCGATAGCCATCAAGAGAGAAGAAGAAATTATAAAGTTTGAACCGTTGATTTTTGTTAATGCTTAATTTACATGTAAATAAAATCAAAATGATATAATTTTTTTTATTACACATAAAATTTGATATATACAAAACATTCCATTAATTGGTTTTGTTATTTAACCATTAAAAATGTATTTATTTGAGATTTAATTTTGTGGTTACCGATGGGGTACCAAAAGTTGTGGTCATTTGATCCCTCCTCATATATATATATATATATATATATGAGCTAGACTATTATACTAACGTTAGCATTTCGAATCGAAATGCTAACACCTCAAAATTATTGTTATCGTGTTCAAAATCACGATTTATGGTGCTCAAAAAATTCTTTATATGAAAATATTGGGGAATACAAAAATTTTCCATTTTTAAAGTTTTTTAAGAATTTGTTTTGCATTTTTTTAAAATAGCATGTACAAATATCAATATATTATTAATATTTATGAGCTCTTTTCTAAAATTCAAAACAAATGCTTAGAAAACTTTAAAAATGAAAAAATTTTGTATTCCCTAATATTTCTATATAAAGAATTTATTAAGCACCATAAATCATGATTTTGGACACGATAACATAAAATTTGAGGCGTTGGCATTTCGGTCCGAAATGCTAACGTTAGTATAATAGTCAAACTCTATATATATATATAGTACTTAATTATTGGGAAACATCTTGCGTCCATTGAGTTTGCTCATCCATACATCCATAGTCACTTTTTGTGAATGTTGTTGTTACAAATGGGACCCACCTGGTTACAAATAGGGCCAACTTGGTCCCATTTGTCAGTGAGTTTGTAACATTCTATGAATGTTCATAGTATGGACGGTAGGTTGTCCCCTTAATTATTAGTTGTTCTGTATGTACATACGTTGTGCTGTTCAAGACTTATCATTTGCGCAATTTGATGTGTTATTATATATGAATGCAAAAAAAAAAGGTGGCATATTGTTAAAATTATATAGGACCTTGACTGGGCCTTCTGACCATGTCATATATATGCGTTAAATTGATGGTTATGCGCAAGGAACCAAATATTTTAATTGAAAAAACAACAAAAAAATAAAAGTAATAACTCCATTATATATATATTTATATATGATTGCTTGTCCAGCCATATATGGCCTGTACAAAAGAGAACAAATGCAAGTACGTATTTTTGTTTGGTACGTAGGAGATAATACTAAACACAGTGACAGCAATTAACACTTAAAACATATATAAACTGACAGATTAATTATATATAGCCTATAGGGCCACTAGCTAACGGTTTTCCCAAATAACAAGTTATCATATAAATTAATTATAAAGTTATGAATGTTCAAATAGATATGCATATGACCATTAATTGGCCGAATTTTTTTGTCCTTTTATTTTAATAAATTGTTCATTGGGCTTAATATATATATAATGACCTCATGCAATTTAGTTGAATTTATGCACAGAAAAAAAAAATTGGTTTCACATATTATGCCCTCATTAATTTGTACACTGCTCCTTAAAAAAAAAAAAAAAACCACTCGATATGGACGCATGCTCTGCATTAGCAAGCGGCCAGACTTCACACATGAGAAAATTTTTCCTCTGAACGGATGCGTTTGACAATTGACATGTGAGGATATTGTTTAGTAAAGTTTCAAAAAAAATAGTATGCAGATTGTGGAGGTCGTTAAAAAAAGGTTCCTACCAATTACAATAAGCTATACTGTCATTCAACACTTGACGAATTTGGGATGTGCATGTCGACGTTCATGCAAATTTTCGTTAAAGAATAAGTTTATGAGGCACGTACTAATTGATCAACCGCAATGGGATGAGATGTTGTTCCTCATATATATATAACTATCATTACTATATATAAAAGCATATTAGAAAAATGATATGAAATGGCTATCTTCCCAAAATAAGAAACCTGAGCCGTTGATTATTTCTTGGATAGATTAGAACCATTGATGTACGTTAATCTCCGTTGACGTTCTCAGCCTATATAAATTATCTCAATTTAAGATCCATTACATATTATCTTAAAAGTTTATTATAAGAAATAACAATTTCAGCCTAAAGCATGACGTATACAGGAGGTGGGCTTTTTACTAATATATATATATATGATGAGCGTAGCATGCAGGTTTTTTATGACAATGTCCCTGCTCCAGTCGTCGGCTTTCCGAGCTGATCAGATGGCATTGTATTTCTAAATTAATCAGCTTCAATTTTCAGTTCGACCTGCAGCCGTTTTGCCGTTCCGACGTCTATCTTGCCATGGGTTGAGCAGGGAATATTATATCGTACAGGTTACAATTGCATGTATCACCTCATTAATTAATTGTTCCTTTATCTTTATTTCCTCTTCATTATATATATCAACGGACAGATCTGTTTTAAAGTAAACTGATCGATCTAACGGTCCAAGTCAGAATAACAGACTTGTTTTTAATTACTTAATTTGAGAACTACAACACATAGAGACTTGGATAGATATGGAATAACTCTCATGCATGTCTCAGTGTAGCCACATAATAAGAGAGGTCATTCAATAATAATAAAGTTCTCTCTTTATATGTTTACCGAGCTATTCAAAATTTATAATAAAAAAAAAAAGAAGCATATTGGGATTTCTTAATTTGGATAACTTATTCAACAGCTAATCAGCAATTGGCATGTTAAATATGGAGATGACTTTCTAGCGCACTCACTAAAAAGAAAAAAAAATGTCAAGATGTTGTAATAATTAATGCCTTTTATCTTTATACAAACAATTAATAGACAGATATCCAGTCAAACAAGGAAGGAAATATTAATTACATGGCATGCCTACGAAATCTCAATTGAAGCAAATCATCAACTAATTATTTATAAGTTCTTAACCATAAAAATTCCACACCGACAGTTAAAATGATGAAGAACATAATTAACATTACCAGAGTGATCTGGACCTTAAATGGGTACAAGCTAGTGAACATAACATGCACATTTCAAGCATTTTAAAACAAACAAACTATATGATTAAAGTGTGATTGGTGGTTCTTTTTGAATGCTTAATTAATTAATCTCTTTCTTTAGATTAATCATAGAGCATTCCATCTCATTATATACATATTGTTTGCCATTTTGGTGTTTATGTTGCAACCACTAATTAACATCTCTGGCTGTTTCTTTCCAGCCTTGGTTGGAGGTACTAATTAATTAATTATAAATTAATTTGCATGAGCATCAACATTGGGGTGTCAATTTGTCAGAGATTTGTTCAGGTTTATTCTCTGCTTTGTCGTTGCCTTAGTTGTATGCTTCATTAAAGTCCAGTCCTAATTAAGACAATACAATATATATGAAGAGATCATTGTATTGTACTAACAATAAAGTAATAATGTAATCTTGTGTTTAAGAAACATCTCATAAATGGAGAAGTGAAATTAGGAAAAAAAATAATTTTGCCAAAATTGATGTAAGGACAATATAATTAATTAGTATTTAAGATAAAAATATATATTTATCAATATAGTGAAATGATAATCTATTTATTACTGATCAATAAAAAAATGAGTTTCAATGGACAAATAACAAATATTATGTTTTAATATGTCTAATAAGTAAAATTGCAAATGGGTATATAAAAATTTTCTCTAGTTATAATTTAGATATATGATTGATATTATACTAATCAATCACAAGCCGGATTGCTACGGTACATACTTTCTGCACGGAATGCTTTATTAATATTTAATTACCGTTGACTGTGTTTAGTTATTTTGGTAATGGCGAGTTTTGGCGACTTAATTAATTTGTTAAGAATTTTTAAATGGTCTAGAAATAATTTTTCACAGTGGAAAGTTGGAAACAGATACATTGATAATTGGATATCCAAGATGATACCAAAATTAATACCAACTGTGTTAATATTCAGTTAAATTACATTCATATTAATTTATTTAGTATTTAAGTTGTTGGCATCATATATATAATCTACTATATATAAATTAAGTAGTATATTAAAGTCATTAATTTGAATATTTTCTCAATTAATATAAATATCAATTAATCCAATCGGTATCAATTTTGGTATCTCAATAAAATTTTCCTTCCACAATAAATCAAAAACCAAATTATATCCTCAAGATGTTAAAATCAAACGAAATTATGGGAAACTTTGAGGTCATACCAAAATTAAATAGAACTAGAGTAATGGCCTCGCGTTGCTTCGGCCGTGTTGATCAGGATAAGTTAGGATAAATTTTTGATGATATTTATTATTGATGACTTTATATTGTATTTTTTTATTCAATTATATATATTTTTTGGAATTATTGTTAAATTTACAAAATTTGTAAAGTTTTCCATCCGCATTAGGAAATTGGATCAGGATATTTTAGATTATCTATACGCTTCAATTATATAACTCTAATATTCCCTTATTATGGTTTTTGTGCTTTGTTTGGACGTTAATTAAAATACATTGTTATAATAAATATACTATGAAAAGTCATAAAAAATTTATGGTATAGTGACCAAAACCATCGTACCGTATAATATATACAAATTAAATTAATTTTATTAAATTCTTAGTTAATATGACTAAATTTATCTTTTCAAATATTTAAATGTAAGTAATTTTATTAAATTATTAATAAATATGATTAAATTTATCTTTTCAAATGATATTTAGTGAGAAATGGGTAACATGAATTTAATTTTCAATAGCTTGCATTAAGGAACTTATGACGGAAAGATTAACCAAACTTATAAAAAAAATAAATAGAAGCATTTAAAATTCATCACATACAATTGAATTTATTAGTGATATTATCTTAAATTTTTTTTCTTGTTTAAGCCTCATGTAGGATTAAAATAAATTATTAAATATGTGATTCCATATCATAAATAATTATCAATTATAGAAGCTTCATGTCATTCACACATTTTGGCATCTCGTATAATAATGATTTTTATTGTTTTTTTGCTAATTGGTATGAATAATACTAAATTCATGTATCTGAATACCGTCATTTAGTTTTGTGCGAACTGGATCACTGAAAGATCAGATATCAAATGATGTTGGTCTTAAAAAAAATAAAAATAAATAAATAAATATGTAGCATTGTTCCTTACACTGCAGCTACAGTGTAAGGAATAGTACCGAAAACCGTCCAAAATTAATATATATAAAAAGGATTTCCATGGCAGATTCCCCGGTCGGGTCGGGTATCGGGTTGATGGCTGCCGGCATTTTTTCCGGGTCGGGTAACAGGTTGATGTCTGCCAGCATTTTTTCGGGTTGGGTCGGGCGGGTTTTTCATTTTTGGTCAGATTTGCACCTCTATTCCCGGGTTGGGTTCGGATCAGTTTGATTTTCTTTGAAACTCGGGTCGGACGGGTTTTTCAGGTCGAGTCAGATTTTGCCACCTGTAAAGGATCTTACAAAAAAAAAAAAAAAAAAAAACTGTTCACATTACTGTTCTTTCTACTGTTCCTTCTACTGTAGCAACCCATCCAAGATTATATATACTATAATAGGATTAGGATTATATTATTGAACACCAAGAAAAGCATTAATTTGTGGGGGCCAAATTGTGTAAACTCAAACCATGGAATTAATGGTTCGCTTAAACTTAATCAATGACTAATTCTTCTAAACGTGCTTCACAATTATTCTTCTCTTTTTAATATATTATCTGTTCTTCTTATTTTTTTTAATTAATTAGTCCGGACAGATCATGTGCTTCACAATTATTCTTCTCTTTTTAATATATTATCTGTTCTTCTTTTTTTTTTAATTAATTAGTCCGGACAGATCATGTTCATATATGCCTCTATCTCTATTTCTTTTGGAAGCTAGTTTACAAACTTCATTCTTGCGTTGTAACTAATATGCATGCTAGGTGATCAATGAATTAGTAAATGAGGAGACATCCAATAACCATAGATTTTGGTGACCGCGGTGACACATTTCACTATTTATATATAAATTGATAAATTTAAACCGTTAGATCTATTCTAAATCATCTAAATAATATATACACAAAAAACGATAAAGTTTTAATATCGTTTCAATAGTCATCAAGAAAGGAGAAAAAATCATAAAATTTGAACCGTCGATTTTTGTTAATGCTTGATGCATATGTAAATAAAATCAAAATGATATAATTTTTTGTATACACATAAAACATGATATATACAACACATTTTATCAATTAGTTTTGTCATTTAACAGTTTAAATTGTAGTTATTTCATATTTAATTTCACAGTCACCGATCGGTCACAAAAAATATGGTTATTTGATCCCTCCTCTTAGTAAATTACCGTTACGTTCTTCCTGATTTTCTGTATGTTGGAGTCCTCATATATATATATAGAAGAAGTGAAGAACACAGTTTTATCCCAGAATATATATGCTCCCATCAATGTGTTTAATACTTAAAAAGAGGAGGAATATATACTTTAGGATGGTTATTTTAACAATTTTGAGAAATGAAATTCGATATATAAAAAAAAAATCTTAAATTAGAAAAGTTTATAGATATATTTTTGAACTTGTAGATATATTGAGTGTTTTAAATTTGAAGCAGTTTGCATATAGTTTGATATATAGCTCATGAATTATCAAACACACCTAGAATTGCTTAAGGTTTTAAAAAAGAGGAGGGATCCATTGAGAATGCTTATCTTGACGATGGGACATCCCAAAAATTTGTAAGAATTTAGAAAAAAATCTTAAAAATGAAAAAAGTTTGTAAATGCATTACTTAACTTATATATAGATAGTATTTAAGTTTCAATCAATTTAAACATCGTTTAATAACTTATCAGAATTTTATACATTTTTTAATTGTTGTAATATAACGAGCCTTTGAAGAGCTAACTAATGTCACTTAAATTAAATATATTCGAAAACATACTCAATATATAAGTTAAACAATACTTCTGTACACCTTTTACCTATTTTTGAGAATTTTTAATGATTTTTTTCAAATTTCTGAAAAAAAAAAACTATTATCACAATTATCAAGATAAGCATTAATTGTCAATAAATCTCTCCTCTTTAAAAAAATATGCAATCCATAGGCTCCAATATTTTTATAGCAACTTCTCAAATTGTACCATTTTTAATCATCTTTTTTAAAATCTTCCAAAATATCCATTGACAATTATATATGATTGTCAAGATAAGGATGGTTAATTAAGGATCCCTCCTCAATCCTCATACTTAAATCCTATATATATACATACACCTTCATACTAACTTCCCAACATATATACACCAACTACTACAATCAGCACATATATATAATCTCTATCAACCACATCCCAAATCAAAACAGCAGAATTAAGCAATGGCAGGCAAAATAAAAACTGTGGTTGTGCTTGTGCAAGAGAACAGATCATTTGATCATATGCTGGGTTGGATGCAAGCTTTGAACCCTGAGATTGATGGCGTGATGGGTAACGGCGACTACTCGAATCCGGTGTCGACCGCCGACCCGTCGTCCAAACGGATTTACTTCGGCGACAAGGCTGCGTATGTCGATCCGGATCCAGGCCACTCCATTCAAGCCATCTATGAGCAGGTTAATTTTAAAATTTTTTATGAATATATAAATATATTCTGATGTATTTATTGTTGTATATATTGGTTTTCATGTCAAATTTAAATCGTTAAAACTTATAAGCACAAATTTGAGGCTTCAATATATTGGCATATATATATCTCTTATATAAGAGCAAATTGGAAAATTTTAAACTATCTGAGCATCAGAGTCTCAAAGATGGTGGCTTTTTAATTTTCTTACTGAATTATTGTTAAACGTATACTCATGGGAAATATAAGGTTTTTCTCAATATTCATGCTCAAAATTCTAATGTGTGTATATATATATATATATGTATGTTACTAGATACAGAGGAATTATAAAAGAAACAGTACTTAGCAATGAAATTTAAGAAGACATATAGAACAAACAATTCAGTTATTGTGCAAATAATGTGCAGGTGTACGGTGTGAAATACGTCGATGGCCAGACTCCGATCACGCCGCCAGACATAACGGTGCCACCGATGAACGGTTTCGCTCAGCAAGCCGAGAGCGAGAAGCCGGGCACACTAGAAGCCGTGATGAACGGTTTTGCCCCCGACGCGGTCCCTGTGTACAAAGAACTTGTCAAGGAGTTTGCGATCTGCGACAAGTGGTTCGCGTCAATACCCACCTCGACGCAGCCCAACCGGATGTTCGTGCACTCCGCGACGTCGCACGGCCTGACGAGCAACAACTCAGAGATCCTGAGGAATGGCTTACCACAGAAGACCATATTTGAGTCACTCCATGAAGAAGGGCACACGTTTGGTATCTATTACCAGGTGCTTCCCTCCACCTTCTTCTATAGGTATATATTCCAAAACCTTACAACAATTTATTTCATTACTTACCTTTTTTTTTAAAAAAAAAAAAATAGGCTATTGAGCCCATTTATAATTTAAAATGTCACCAATATTCAGTTCAATATTACTTATCATTAAAAATAAATTTAATTTTAAATCTAATTAACATTCCTAGACCTGATTAATATATATTTGTATTAATTTAATTAAGTATTATATGAAAATGAATTAGCGTTCTGTTTTGGTAGTCTTATTATTAAATATAGGTTGGCCTATATTCTACTAAATTTAAAATAAATAGATAATCATATATTGATAAATATAATATATATTGAATTATTGATTTTAATTATTAATCGATTTTGAAGCTATATACGTGTTGTCCAGATCAATAATTATAGATAGATTATCAATAAAACTCCCATTTTTTCACAACTCACATAAATATTTATTTTGTTCCTTAATATTACGTTTATGCTTGAGATTATGATGTTCATTAAGACTACATGGTAACATAAGGTGGTAGGTTTCTTTCAAGGTCATTAATTATGAAGTCAGAAATGAGAAAAAAAAAAAAATCCCCTTAACAATAATAGAAACGAAAAGAAATTGATGTTAAAACATGTAATTAATTTACTAATTAATTCCCTCTTTCAACACTTAAAAACTGATAATTCTAGAAGAGTAATAAAAAAATCATTGAGTTTAGTTTTGCATGCTTTGACTCAGCTCATGCCTCGTGCCATTTGACTTAATTTCTTTAATTAATTCATATATGATCAGACCCTAAACCAAGTCTCTTACTTAATGTTATTATAATTATGGCAAAGATCAAGTCTTCTTCAATTTTTTAATTTATGTCTATTATAATTTGACTCCCTCACCAACTATACAATATATCATATATATCCTTATCCAACTATGCAAACAACTCTGTAACTCTAGTGTTATTTGACGAAGATCAAGTTTTCTTCACTCCTTGTCTTATCCAACTATTACTATATATATACAGTTGGCTTTTTAATTGGCCTACTTGTCTTAAAAAAGCCATGTACCAGTAACTGACGTAAGATCTTGGGATGACCTAGCTAGCATACCATCCATATGTATGTATACTTATCCATGATATGTTCATGCTTCATGGATGGATAATTGTTCAACTGCAAAAATAACTAATTTTAGTATAATAGTATATATATGTATATATATGTATTCTACTATTTTTGTTAGGTGGAAGGTCATATCATATGACTATAACACTAGCAAACAGTTAATTTCCTAAAATTGCAAGTAATCATATAAGAGGAGGGATCCTTGACAATACATATCTTGACAACGTAGATCATTTAATAAATCTGAAAAAAATATATATATATATTAAAAGGGGAATTTGTATATTTGTCACTCCAAAACCTTCCAATTCTAACTTTGCCACTCCAAAATTGGGTATTGCAAATTTGTCACTACAAACTTTGAGTACTTTGCATTTTTGCCATTAAAATTTTTATATGACCAAATTGCCCTCATTATCCTCCATGGCAGCCCCATCTTACCCCCTGCGCGCCCCCGGCAGCCCTCCGCGCACCCCTCGGGAGGTGTGAGGGGGCGGTCGGGGGCTACTGGGGCGGCGCGCGGGGGCTGTGCGAGGGCTGTCGGGGGGCGCGGGGGCTGCCATGGAGGAGATTGAGGGCAATTTGGTCATATAAAAATTTTAATGGCAAAAATGTAAGTACTCAAAATTTGTAGTGGCAAATTTGCAATACCCAACTTTGGAGTGGCAAAGTTACACTTTGAGGATTTTGGAATGACAAATATACAAATTCCCCATATTAAGAATATTAAAAATGTGGGCTCGTTTAGTGTGTACTAATGGGAATTTAGATGAAATTTATATGAACACCAACAAAAAATGGTAACAGTTCATGATCAAGGAAGAAAGATATTCATATGCACATGGATTTTGATAGACTAATTATCCTTTCAGGAACCTGAGAAAACTGAAGTACGCAGTACATTTCCATCCGTTCGACTTGTCATTCAAGAGACACTGCAAGGAAGGCAAGCTGCCGAACTACGTCGTCATCGAGCAGCGCTTCTGGGACCTGCCTCTGTTTGCAGCGAACGACGACCACCCGTCGCACGATGTCTCCGTGGGGCAGAATTTCGTCAAGGAGGTCTACGAGGCGCTGCGTTCGAGCCCGCAGTGGAACGAGATGCTGTTCATCATAACCTATGACGAGCATGGCGGGTTCTATGACCATGTACCAACTCCAGTTGTCGGGGTTCCAAGCCCGGATGGTATAGTAGGAACCAACTTCAATTTTCAGTTCAACCGGCTTGGCGTTCGTGTACCGGCCTTCTTCATCTCGCCATGGGTCGAGCCTGGAACAGGTTAGTAGGTTACTAATTCAGTAATTCCATATCCTCTGTAGCGCTGCATTGTGTACGCAGGATGTGAACCGTTAGATCATCTCGAGAGTTGTGCTACTCGAATCTCAAGATGATCTAACGGTTCGCATCCGGCGCTACACAATGCAGCGCTACAGAGGATGAGCACTCTAGGTTACTTGGGTCATTTTTTTTTTTTTTTTGTTCCTTTTTATTATTAATTTTTTTCCATTGTTGGTAACTTCTGCCAACTTATGGAAAAAAAAAAAAAAAAGAAATTCTCTACTATATATCATGAACCTAAATTGTCAATAGAAAATTTTGGGGGAAAAAAAAGGTTTAATAGTTTGCTAAATGGGCCAATTTGGGGTTAAAGCCCAAACCAATAGACATATATACACACATCAATATATCATACTCGGCCCATATAAAAAAAATCATACATTCTTTTCAGTTTTTGTTCAATAAAAATGAAAACCAGATGAACTTGTAAAATCTTGAACTAAAAATGTGGACGAGTGTGTGAAAATTGTTCTGAATTCCTCTTGTTGCAGTGCTTCATAGGCCATCTGGTCCGGCGGAGACGTCGCAGTTCGAGCACTCGTCCATTCCCGCGACTGTGAAGAAGATCTTCAACCTCAAGAACTTCTTGACGAAGCGCGATGCCTGGGCCGGCACGTTCGAATCGGTCTTGTCACGCACCACGCCGAGAACCGACTGTCCCAGTTAAGCTCACATGATCAGTTCATGCAACATTTTAAAACTGAATTAGTTTAGAGCACTAAATATTAATCATGATTGTTGGTTAAATTTGTGAATTTGTAGAAACTCTACCAGAGGCCAAGAAGTTGCGAGAAAGGGGTCCCAACGACGAAGCACCGGTATCTGAGTTCCAAGCGGAGCTGGTGCAGCTGGCAGCGGTGCTGAACGGGGACCATACGAAGGCGACCTACCCGCACAAACTGGTGGAGGGAATGACAGTGGCAGCGGCCGCCAAGTACGCGCAGGATGCGTGCGAAACTTTCTTCAAAGAGCGTGATCAGTGCATTCAGGCCGGAATGGACGAGTCCCACATCCCGATCTCGGGATCGAAGGTGCCCGGAAAGCAGCCCGGCGGATGGCGAGTTTTGGACATATTGAGTTGTTTTGGCTGTAGCCGTGCTTGATTGATGATGTCAAGTAAAAACAACTTATTCTGTTTCAGAATAGTTCATATTGTTTAATTTGGTTTTCATTTAAATGTAAAGTAAATATTGTGATTTGTTAAATTGTATATTGTATGTAATAACTAATAAGCTGTACTTGATAGTTGTCTTTATCTTTACAATAATAAGGATGATTGAATTATTATTATTATTTTTTTTTTTGGTAGTATTTAAAAGGATTGATTGGCAAACGCCGATAAACTTATATATTATTAATTTATTTATTTGTTAAAAACATAATAACTTGATTTTCATAACAAGTTCAATTGAAGGCAAATTTGGAACCTGTATTTTTTTTTTTTTTTTTTTGTAAAAACGGTAATATCTTATTGTATTAGCTGCTTAATTTATGTGATGCTTGCTTTTAGGTAAAAAAAAAATATGATTATATTTATCATTATCATGAATAATTTGAGAGAATTTCCCAATAGATTAACCAGGCGAGTAGTCGAGTACCACACGTATTTTGGTTCCAGGTTGCCACACACAGGCACACACCAAACGAAAAAAGAATTAGAAGAGGGGAAAAAAAAAAGAAAGAAAAGATAGAATCAGAATCAGAATCAGAGCGTTGTGGAATAACCGGGAAAAAGGGTGAGTATGGCCGAGCATGCCACCAACGGCGCCGGGTCCGCCGTTGCCGCGGGACTGCAATCGGCCGCGGCGAAGGAGAAGCTGTGTCGCCGGTGCAAGCGGAGCTACGATCCGGCCACTAACAGCACCTCGTCCTGCAGGTTCCACCCTTCCTTCTTCGTCTGTCGCCGCCATGACGACCAGAAGAGGTTCAGACAGTCCTCTCTTACCCTCCCTCTCTCATCTCTCTCTCTCTTTTCTCTACTATAGACGGATCGATCCGTCAATCAATAGATCGAATCATATCTGAAATTGCCGTTCTTCTATCGAGAGATCGGTTCTCAACTGTACTGTACCAGACACACCGAATTGCTCTGATATGATGTACCAGTATGCAGTGAGATTACTGGTCTGTTGTTGCAGTATCTATGTTGGTCCCCAATTGAAACTGGCTACACAATTAAAGTATGAAATCTCACTTAAGTTAACTAACAATGGGGAAACGCCGATCTGTTACTGGTACGGGGTGCACTTTGTACCAGAGTTTATTAAATTGAAAATCTGATCAGTTACTGGTACAGTAATGAACCGTTTAGGGTTTAGGGTTTAGGGTTTAGGGTACAGAAATCTCACATGCTTTTCTAAAATGAAAAGCAGGCCCTGCTTTTCTTGATCTGATGGTTGAGAAACACCGAAGTACTTTGAGATCGGTATAACAAACACCCAAGTACTTTGATCGGTGCGACAACCGATCCTGACCATCCGATCAGAAAAACACACCCTGCTTTTCTTCTTCTTAGAAAAAGCAGGAGATTCATATCCACCTTTTACCCGAGCTGAACTCTTTTTAAAATAGTTTTCCTGTTTTATGTGAGAATCCCACTATTTTTATTTTTTCTATTTCTGATGGTGTATTTTGTTGGAATGAATCAATGAAGGTACTATGAGCTAGGTCCGGATGACCCGCCGTACGCTGCGAAATTCTACGATTGCTGCGGAGCAGAAGATCCTGATGCTGCGGGTTGCACGACCGACTGCCATGCCTCCTATGATGATCTCTGATCGCCGCTGTATTCAGTATCCTGTAACCTCAATAAAATGTATATAAATGTCTGTTTTCTTTGTTTTTTTTTTGTTTGGAGTTTGATAATATACTAGAGACTGAAGTTTTATGGCTACTTGATGAATTTTGGTTTTCTCTATGACTATGAGCCAGTGACAATGAGGGTTTTAGTATTATGAAGATTGAAGAACAAACTCTCTTAATATGTGGATTGAAAACAGTAAAGCAACTGATGCAGCCATGCAGTTGCAAAGAAACCAGCTCCTTGAATCTATTACTCCTTAACACGGTGTACCGGGTGTTTATAGTTTGCAAGGGAATCTATTATCTACTTCCTCCGTCCACAATTAAATGAATTTATACTCTTTACAACTTGTTCACAATTAAATGAATTTTTACCATTTGTTTGAATCCACTTTCTTCCTCAAAAAAAATATATATATATTACGAAATTCTCAAAATGTCCCTCATCTCCTTCTAAGAATGTTCACTTTTCTACTAATTGAGGGCATAAAAGTAATTTCACTCTTCCACTATTTTCTTTGACTTTTGTTACAAATTCATTCTTTTGTGAACAGAGGAAGTATTTGTTAATTATATTGGTTAAAGACAGCCAAGTAAGGAATATAATGCATAGATATTTTCAAAAAAGGAATATAATGCATAGGACTGAATGGCAAAAATATTCTGTAATGTGTAGCTTTCTTTTACTGTTACGATCATTTATCCTAAGCAATGAATCAATGATTAGGATCCAATCATCACAGCGATTAGAGGCCAGAATAGTAATTAAGAAATCAAGTGCTGTGAGTTATATAAAAGTTTTTTTTTTTTTTTTTAATATCAGATTGGATTCTCTGGACTTCAGATCCATTCATCCATTATGAGGGCATTATTAGCAATGTTCTGGAACCGATAACATTTGCTATAAGAAATGAGAAGCAAGTATACCCGTGATACACTGTTTATTCGCTTCTGATGGAGACAAAAAAAATCAACAAATCAGATCCCATCTTGTCAATTGATACATTAAAGAAAAAAAAAATTAGAAAAAGCAATCGACCTAATTACTAGTTAAAATTAGACTATAAATCAATATATTTGGCGAAGTGAAGTGTGTCTTTTACGAAATTTTGATACTGCACAACTGCAGTCTGCAGAGTTAAAAAGCATCTACGTAATTATTATTAGCTCGACTCTTCTTATTGTGATCATGTGATGTCATTTCTGATAAAAAGATGAAATGTATATTTATCGAAGAAACGATTTATTCAGATTAAAAGTATTTACTTCACCAAATTTAAACTTAAGTTCCCGCTATGAACATAATTCATATGTTGATTCGATCGGCTGGTAATAAATAACATACGCCTCCTGTGATTGTAAAACAAAATTTATTTTTTAAGGTATAATTTGATAATTTTAATTTCAAAAGTGACAATATATTCAAGTCCAAGACAAAGAGTAAGAAAACAATATAATTCGGATGATAAGTAAAAGAACATACGGACTTTGAGAGAGACTAAGAAAACAGAAAAAAAATTCAAACCCATAAGCTTGCTGAATAGCTTAAGGTTCAAAAAAATAAAAAGTTATTATGAAAGAATAGATTGAAGGTAAAAAAAAAAAAAGATTGGGGTGAGAGAGGCTCGAACTCTCGACCTCAGGATCACTCAATAGCTATGAGACCTACGCGCTAGCCAACTGCGCCACCACCCCTTCTTGCTACTTGGTATCACAAAAGATCTTACAAATCTTAACTGTTCCAATAACTTGGATCATTCTCATTAGTCATTCGGCTTTAAGTTCGGCGCGTAGCCCGAGGCCCGACACCAGCAGCAGCATACTTGTCCACTCCAGACTTTCCAGTCAACACACACAGAAGAGAAGAGAGAGTGAAGATGGAGAGCAGATGGACGGAGGCCGACTGGAAGAGGTGCTGCGGCAGCACGAGGTTCGCCAGGGAGATGGCGGCCGCCGGGCCCTTCTCCGATCTCCAGCACGCCGTCCGCACCGCTCGCCACATCTGGCTCAACCTGGTGAGTCTCTCCCTCCCAGTCTGTCTCCAATTCTCCTACCCTTTTTTTCATCCTTAATTCCATGATAATTCCCAATTGACGATCGATCCTGTTCTTTCTTTGTTAGGTGGATGTGAATGGATGGCTCGAGGCTTTCTCGGCGCATCCGGCCATCGGCTCGACGGCTCCGTCCGTCTCTCAGTTCAGTCCTTCTATCCAATCCAGTGTAGTATTAGTATAGATTCTTTCTATCTTCCAGTGATTTATGATTCTGATGAAAATAATCTGTACGTAGATGGTGCAAGGAGGAGCAGTCGAAGGCTATGTCCACCGTCACCAATTCGACCGTGGAGGTGCTTGTTGTTCGTAGTATTTCGCAATCTCTTTATATTTTGAGAATAGATTGGTTTGATTGTATGTTTTTTTCTAAATTTTATTGTTTGAATTGCCAGGAACTGAAAGAATGGAATCGGAAGTACGAGGATAAGTTCGGATTTGTGTTTCTTATTTGTGCATCGGGAAGGGGCACTCCTGAGATTCTATCTGAATTGAAGGTGAAGTTCTCTTCTTTGTTACCTTTAACAAACAAAATTGAAGAGTGTGATCGATGCATGCCATAACTAAAAGAGATCTGAATGAGGGAATGTTACTACAGTATGTAAATACTATACAAAAAAGGCAGAAAACAGCAAGCTAGTGATAATCTTTCTCAAAAAAAAAAAAAAAAAAAGCTATTGATAATCACATGATTTGGGTCTTTTACCAGAAACGGTACACCAATAGGCCAATAGTCGAGCTGGAGAATGCTGCACATGAGGAGATGAAGATTACTGAATTGCGAATTCAGCGGCTTTTTGCGACCACAGACTCGGCTGCACCATCAGTTAACTCAGCAGATCCCGTCGCTAGAGCTGGTGGTATGTGATGATCAATTAAGAATTAAATACATAGAAACTTTTTTTATTTCTTAAATAAATACAATACCAACAGCTGGAGGCCTTCTTTGTCATGATGTGAGTATAGGATTATAAAGAAGTTATATTTAATTAACTATAAGACGCCATTAAGCCAAAAACACCCCTTTATACACCCAAAAAAATGTAGATTTTCTAAGCATCCTGAATGAACTGTGAACAACAGAAGAGAACTTGTTACTTCTGATTTGGATTGTTTTCTTGGTATCCGACCAAGCTGGTATCGGATTCTGGTTTTACAATATGCAAAGCCCTTGCTAGTGAGTTTTATATTTAGTCTTCCCTTTATTATGTCAAACTCACTTGGCTTCATAAATTGGAAAAGACCGTCTAGGAATAATGGGAGCACATCTGACAGCCGTCCCCAAAACATCCCATGAAAAAATTACAGGTACACCGTTGCATACACGACCACCAATCACAACACATGTCCTGGATGTCTCACGTGGAGCCCCTGCATCAGGCATGGAAATAGTCCTGGAAAAATGGATGTATGACACAAACCAACCACCATCCTTTGCTGAACGGGATTACCCAGGATGGACAACACTAGGGATCTCAGAAACAAACAATGATGGTCGCAGTGGCCAGTTGATGGACATAATGGATCATGTAGAGCCGGGATTTTACCGCATAACCTTTAACACGGGTAAGTATGCACCGGCAGGCTTCTATCCGTACGTGGGCATCGTATTTCAGGTGAGAGAAAATCAGAAGATGGAGCATTTTCACGTGCCATTGTTGCATTCTCCGTTCTCTTTCACTACTTACCGTGGGAGTTAGTTAATTGTTGTTTAGGTATGTTTAAGTTCTCAAGAGTCCCCACATGGGTGGGGGTGGGGTTGTGCTAAGAGTTGGTGCTGTTTTGTGATTCATGCTGTTGATTGTGTAATTTGTGTTTAAAGTCATAAGAAATATAAAAACCAGATCAAGTGGTTGGTTATTTGATAATAAGTTGATTTGAGTATGACTAGCATCTTTTTTCTTTCCCTTTTCTTTGTGGTTGATTAAAAAGTCGAAAGCATCATTACTGAATTGTCTGTTGCATGAAATCAGCACTTAACATAAATACAACCATTAACCATCCATCATGATACCCATTACCAGAGATTCTTCTTAGCTGTATCTGTTTTTTTCTTCCGCACATGCGTTATTGTCTTTATCATTATTATTATTATCCTTTTTTGCATCTCAAATACATTCATGCTTCTGTCAAAACACAATCTGTAATCGATGGTAGCTGTTTATTATTATTTCTTTTATAGTACGAATCATCCAAAAACTTTTGTCAACTTTCATGATGTCAGCGATCACAAAAATGACACAGGTTAATGATTTTTGTATGTACAAAACTAAAATTGGTCAATCATTTATCACTAAGTGTAAAGGTTTATAGTATCTCATACCTTCTACAGCTCCAATTACTTGCTGAATCGTAATCAAACCAAATACACTGCCAGTCCATATTCGAATCGCAGCTGTTACAAATCCTATCATTTTCCATTTTCTTTTTTTCAAATATACTTCCATTAGCTTAAGGCTGATTATCCATGAAGATGGGCTGTAATATCTTACAATAAAATTGAATAGAACTTGGTATACAACCAGACATCTAATACAGCATTCAATCTATGAAATACAATAGCAGATACTTATAATGAAGATTAAATTAAATAATAAAAATAAAAACAAAAAATGTTCTTGTGATGTGCAATCATCAATCAATCTTCATCTGAATCGCCAAAAGTGATCTTTGTTGATTTAGGGGCATCTGCTGTTATTTCCTTAAAGTGAGCACCATATAGCTTTGATTCCTTTAAAATGAAAGCCAAAAATATAACAGAAGAAATCAGCAAAACAAATATGACGAGTAAATCAAGATACAAACAAATAAAATACAAGAACAAACATAAAAAAAAAAAAAGAATACCTTTTTCTTGACATGAGTGCCAAATTTCATTAGAGAAGCAGGAACAACTTGCCCAGCTTCTCTCAGTACATTAACAAGCTCTCCAGCAAGTGCCTGTTAGAAAAGGAGAACCGCAATAGAACAAGAAACAAGTGCCTTATCAGATAGTATCACACCCCCCGAACTAAAAGAAAAAGGTAATCACTAGCCAGTTCTTTCTTGTTAGCTAAAAGAAAACGATAAGCATTTGATAGTTTACCTTGTTAGCTTGAGTGAAGAAGGTATGCGCAACACCTTTCTTACCAGCACGACCAGTTCTTCCTATCCTGTGCACATAATCTTCTGTTGTCAGAGGAAAGCTGTAGTTTATTACAACCTCGACATCTGGTATATCCAACCCTCTTGCAGCCACATCTGTTGCTATCTGTAACAAAATTCCCCATTTAACTGATATCTCATTTTTTCTTTGATAATAAGAGCAAGAATGAAACAAATTATACTAACCCAATAATCAATGCTAACTTATTTTCCCTTTATTCTCTTTATATAAGAATAAAATATATAAAAAAAAAAACAAGAAGTGATACCATCAATGGCGATGTTCCATCCTTGAAAAGAGATAAAGCCTTAGTTCGTTCATGCTGGGCTTTGTCTCCATGTACTGACACAGCCTTCCAACCCCTACCAACCCAGACATAGATTTGTAAGTTTATGTTACCATTAAAAGAATATTAAAAAACACCAAAAACGAAGAATTAAAAGAGTAACAAACTTTCTCTGAAGCATTGACTCTACACGTGCGGCTTCTTTTTTGTAAAGCACGAACACCAATACCCTATTTCTGTTATTCACAATTTAAAACCAATTATTAGGGTAAGCAACATTACTAGGTGAATGTACATACAAAATATTTCACCCCAACAACCTTTTGGATTGATGGTACTTATCGAGCAAGGCAAATAGGCGCTCGTCTCGTGATCTTTCATCCAATACCTCCACTATTTGCATCACATCATGGTTAGCAGATAAATCTTCAGAACCAATTACCACCTTCAAAATGTAAGGGTAAAGCAAAATAAAATCATGCCTGTTCAAAGCAAAAATGTACAAGGAAATCCACCATTCTAGTTCCCATTAATATTAGAAACCGACTACAATGTGCAAAAAGTACACACTTGAAATCCGATCTATTTTGGTCAAATACAGTGCCCTAGACAATCAAACTCAGTTCAATCAAACCCTTCACCAATTAAAGCAGTGATGTAGCAACCCATCATTACAGCTTTGCACAACTGCATCAGCATCAAATTGGTGTCATGTCAGCACCACATGAGCACTGAGTCACCATCGAATATACTAAATCAGAAGAACAAATATGCCACAAACCCACAACAGTACTGCACCTTACATTGGTATCACTAAATTCTAATGCGATGGCATTTTTTTTATCAAAATACCAAACAAGGAGATCATACACAATAAAAATTTAAAAAAGGGAGATAGAGATAACACAGCAAGTTGAGTAATCAAATGCTGTTGTGAGCCTAGTTCAATGAATCAAGAAGGAAAGAGGAGAGATGCATACCTTTACAGGGTTAGGATCCATAAATTCTTGAGCCAGCTGATGAACAGAAAGGGGCCATGTTGCACTAAACATTACCATCTGTCTCACTGCATCATATTTAAGGAAAATCTTATTATAACTACTGAGTTTCAAAAGTATGTGCTCGTCAGTATACTACAAAGTACATATATTGACAAGCAATACAGAACTCTTGAATTCTGAAATTTTACAAACCAGAGCAAGTTTGGCTTAAAATGGCACGCACTTCCGGTTCAAAACCCAAATCAAGCATCCGATCAGCTTCATCAAGCACCTACAGAAAACAATAAGAAGAAAAGAACTGAGAGACAAAATAAGCATGAAACTTGTCACAATTCAAGAACTTACAGTACGAGCTATAATTATAGAGAAAAAGACAGTCCGGACCAAAATGGTACAAGTTGGGACTTAGAAATGCTTAGGCACAGTATTTTATTCTGAATCTTGAGGTCAAAGTAGAAACTGTCTAGTACCTCTATCTAACATCCATAGGACTCGTTAATATAAAAAATAGCATAATATACTCATAATAGAGATCTATCATAGCATACCACAAAGGAAACATCCTTTAGAGAGCATACTCCCATTTCAATAAGATCTTTCATTCTACCAGGTGTCCCTATTACAATATCCTGCATGAATGAAACACAGGAACTGTTAATAACTAAAAATAAATATGAAACAAGCAAATGACTTGTCCCCAAGGAAAGTAATCCTTGATGATAAATCCCTTACAACAACAAAATTGAGATAATAAAAACAACGAATGATAGAAACAAACTTACTACTCCAGACTTCAGAGCAGAGATCTGAGGTCCTTTGGAGGTACCACCATACAAGCAAACTGTCTTTACATCACAAGTTGACCCTGCTTCGCTCACTACATCTGATATCTGTCATTATTGGTTAATTAACAAGCAACATTTTGGACAGAATAGTTAAAATGGTGAAACTGTAGGTGCAGGTCTACCTGCTGAGCAAGCTCTCTTGTTGGAGAGAGGACAAGGCATCTTGGAACTGGTTTCTTCAACTCCTTATTTTTCTTATTCAATATATGCATCAGCGCAGGTACACCAAATGCAATTGTTTTTCCTAGAATAAAATTTTAGCTAAGCCATTGTTCTCTACTAATTTATCAGAAACCTGCGAAGAAAATAAATTCATTACCAGATCCAGTGGCAGCAATTCCAATGAAATCCCGGCCGTTCAACAAAAATGGCCATGCATGAGCTTGAATCGGCGATGGTTTTTTGAACTTCTGACAGCACTGAATCACCTTTTGTGGAAGGTTTGATTGTGCGAAGGATGTCAAAGGAGCATATTTCTTGTCACTCGTGTCATTACCTGATACTGTAACTGTCTTTGATTCATCTAGTTCTTCATCTTTTTCTTTTTCTTTCTCTTCCTCCATCTTCCTTTTTTTCTTCTCTTCACTTCCTACTCGATATTACACTCCCTTAGTCAGAACATAATTTTGAAAGCATAATAACTAACCACCATTTCACTATGTCTTTTGTTAGAGAATAAACCAGAATTAAGACATTTATATCAAATTCCGACACATATCTTTTTCACTAATTCACAGGTCTACATGCATTCATCTATTCAAGCAATTAAATTACACTGCCGTTAGAATAAGGATTATCCATTATATTCAATATATATACTTAGGCTAATTCTGCTATGGATCGGATGAAATATGGTCACGATCAGTCTTTTAGATACAATTCAAGATAAATATATGATTAGAACCATTCGATTCAAGATGAAAGGTTGCTTAGCCGATCCATAGCAGAACAACTCGTAAGAGCAATATGCTCCAGGATCCACTGATCAAATCACAATTAATTCGATAGCTGAATAAAATGAGGTTTGCTAAATGAAACTACCATTAGCCGATGGATCGAGTTCCGATTCCTCAACACTCCTCTTCTTATCCTTCTTCCTATCCTTCTTATCCTTCTTCTTCATCTCCTTCCTCTCCATCTTCTCCAACTCACTCACCTCTCCCACTTGTTCCTCTCCTCCCCCAACCGCAGCCTCCTCCGCGCGGCTCTTCTTCCGGTGCTTCCTCTTCTCGCTCCGCTCCACGCCGTCGACGGAAGCGGGGGTCCCGGATAGGAGCTTGCGGCCGCCCATGTCGATCGCCGAACGGAGAGCCGTGAGGAGAAGTGACTGGCGGCAAAGAGGAAAGAGAGAGGAATCCCCGACTGGGGTTTCTTCTAGGGTTTTAGTGAATTCGTTCATATCCCCTGCTGTACTGGATTATGCAGTTCACAGCGTCAGCCATTGGATTGTCTCGAGATTCGTGCGAGATCGGTCTTGAGACGATCCAACGGCTGAAATCGTGAACCGCACAATGCAGTAAGTCAGGGGATGAGCACTCGGTTTTAGTTAGTCCTGTTTTCAGATCTTCAGTGGTGATATCTTTGAGATATTTGTGTACCGATTGTATGACTGTCAGATGCAAAGTCCGTTAGAACATGGAAGTGGACCGTTATACAACTCGACGCACAAGGTACAGCCGGAAGTAATCTCCTTCATTGTTTTCACTCATTTTTAGCTGTCTTATCAAAGGGTACGATGGGCCGAAAGCCTGGAAGTAGTGACAATAGTGTTGGCCCATCTCACAGTCACACTCACGGAGGCTCATTGTTTTATACTGTTGTGTGCTCTGTTTGCGGGCTTGGTTAATTGTACAACGGACCTCGTATGAGATTCACAAAGATGCAAGAGCGCAAGATTGATCCATTAGGAAGTTGCTCACGTACTAAAATTGATTTTTGTAACTTGAACCATTGCAAGTTCTTCGTATGATATTTGGAACAATATATTTTTTGAGACTAGTAAAGAGCCCACGCCGTACTTTGGGCTGAAATTATTATCTCTTGTAATAATTTTTTATGATAATATTTAATGGGTATTATATTAAGAAAATTAATATGGGTCTTAAATATTAATAGGCTAAGACATTAATGTCAACGGGCATTAAAGTAAATCAATGGTTCTGATCTATCCAAGAAAATGATCAACGGCTCATGTAGATGGATAGTCATTTCATATCATTTTTTTCTAATATGTTTTTTATAGTAAGGATAAACATGAGGGTTAAGCCACTCAAATCTAAATGTCTATAAAAACTTCTCATACGGAGAGAGTTGCCCTTAGCCACATGATATTTGGAACAATATTAATATATAACAACTTCAGCTTAAAATATTTACGTACAAATCATATATATGGAATAATTACTTGTAAATATTTCACAATTCAACCGGTTCATTATTACGCCGTCGTAATTAATTGGTTGGTGAGACCAGAAAATAACCAGAAATTATCTGCACGATGTGTGTGGGAAACATGCCACGTTGATACAACTACAAGCCCATAGTTTACTTTTGCCCCTTATCCTCTGTTTCATACGTCACGAAATGAAAATTATGAATCAGGGTCATGGTCATGGAGGTGACAGAACCCGACCCGACCCGACCTGATTCGAATCCGACCCGACCCGGCATGTTTCAGAAAGTCAAACTAATCTGACCCAATCCGACCTGACCCGAATCCGATCCCACCCGGCATGTTTCAGAAAGTCAAACTAACCGAGATCAAATAGCATCCAATCCAACTCAAATCAATATACGATCCAAAAAAAGTTGATACTAAAATTAACCCGTCCTAACCCACGCATGACCCGACCCAACCCAACCTGACCCGAGATATTCTAAAAGATCAAACTGACCCGACCCGCCTGACATGAACCCGAACCCGATCCACCCACCCAATTTCCCACCTCTAGTCATGGTCATGGTCATGGTCATGGACATGGACAATATGATATGAACTGTCACATTACAAACTATGTACCCTTTTTAAGACAAAACCATATACAATGACAACTTAGTCATAGTTGTATAATTTTGAGTAATACCCTACCGTCCACAGAAAAACTGTACACAGCGTGTCTATATATAGTTTACATTTTGAGATGTATTTGTTACATTTTATAATATATTTGTTACATTTTGTACACGTTATGGATGTATGGACAGTTTTTCAATGAACGCAAGATATGTTTCTCTGTAATTTTCCTCAATGATGACACAATTAATTAGCCTCGTCACTTTCCATGCGAAATATTGTTTGTGTGTTGATATTAATTCGACCTGACGATAATTCAATTTACTCACAATTAATTCGACGGTGCTCTATCCTGGATCTAGGTATGAAATGTCGAATTTATTATACCTACAGGTTTATTATCATGTAAGTAGGAACGTACTGAATAATAATTTAATTATATAGTGTTTCTCTTACCATGATAATTAACCTCGTTGCAATCCATGTGAAAATTAATTCAGCCTGTCTATATATATATAATCAATGTTTCATATTTAACATTTAAAAAATCCGAAATAATTAAATACTTAAAATTAAATCTTTAAAAATAGAAAATTTTTATATTCCACGTTATTTTGATATAAAGAATTTATTGAGCCATATAAATCGAAATTTTGATATAGTTTAATTGGTTTTGGTGTTAAACTTACGGAAAGCCTCCGTAAGCTTAAGAACACCGTAGATTTACTCTGTATACATCATCCAGAATTCAGAAAACGTACTGTGTGTTTTGATGTTGCCATTCACTAACAAAAGAGAGAGATGAATCGAACTTGTATAATTATTAGGTCAAGATGAGATTCCAAACGTACGATGGAATGTGTGGACCTAAAGATAACAAAATATATGAGGTTACAAATGAATGCACTAGTCAAACTGATGAGTTATCATGTTAATTTTATTTATTTTTATAATAATAAACAAAGACTTTCATTAATCAAGGATTACGACAGCTGTATGGCCGGTTTATAATTGACGAACAATTAAGTACTACTCCATATTAAGTAGAAGTGCACTTGTCACTAAATTACATAAAAAGCATTGGAAATTCGTACATAATGGAGAAAGGTATAATTGAGTTACAACTTGCAAAGAACGGACCGACAAAGATGATTCCTGAAGGCAAAAAAAAAAAAAAAAAAATACAATACAATAGATAAATATTATTAGGTAACTGATACATTGATACCAAAAAATTTATATATATATATTAAATTCGATACCAACTATATTAATATTTATGTTAATTCATGTAGCATTTTTTAAGAATAGTTGTTATTCCCATTTGAACAGTTAGATCTAAACTGACGGACCTGATCGACCAATTTAGATTATAGAGGGCCTTTATAAAATCAATCTCATCCGTTGATTTTGATCCGACGGCCTATAGTAAGATAACAGGTCCGACCAATAAGGATAACAATGGAAGTGAATTCATATGGCTATATATGCTAATGCAAGGGAAATTGCTTGGTAAGAAAACAGAAATCACCGGTGATGCGTGAGGACTGATTTTTTTTTTTTTTTTTTTTGAAATAAAGATGAGAGTCAAGCTACTCAAATTTAAATATCTATAAAAGACTCTCCTACACAGCGTTGCTAAACCAAAGGCTGGTTCTTGATGCGTGAGGACTGATGTTCCGCAACAGATGGAGATGGACAATTAAACTAGGATGGAGAGTAGAAGACCAGGGAATAGAAACCGATACATTGTGTAGCGTAGGATGTGGACCGTTAGATCATCTCAAGATTCAATCCAGCACAAATCTCGAGATGATCTAACGGTTCACATCCTGCGCTACAGAGGATATGAAATCTTGGTTGGTGGGGCAATCCGGATATACGTACCCATGATGAAATCATTTATACACTGACTGAACCAATTGATATTGATATATATTACGGTCCCCATATGATATCTTTTCAATCGTTGATACGTAAAGTGCCTCCAGACATACGGTTATCCATCACAGCATTTATCTTATATATATGTTACTAATTATTAAATGGTTCCTTTTTTATTATAATATCACATCTCAATACTTCTTAGAGATTCTAAGTGGTTATTTTTATTTAAGATTTTATTAGAGATGAGCCATTTTATATACAACTTTTTTTTAGCTTTTAGTTGTTTTAAAAAAAAATGAATAAATATTTTACTAATAAAAAATAAAATGTCAAGTATATACAACGTTAACCTATCTAAATATGCAGTACTTATCTTGAAAAAAAAAACAAAAAGAAAATGAGTAACAAACCTGCAAGGCAAAGTACCCGTCAGCAAAATGTCTCTAAACGGGTCTGACCCAATTTGGAGACAAAAAACCATGGCATTACGACACGCTGTACTATGAATAATGAAAGGAACGGAAAGTATATATGTCTCAATAGCTAGAATTTAGCATTACTTTAAATCATACAATTATGTCAAATTCTTAATTTTTTACCCACTCAATTTTCAATATATAAAGTTAATTTCTCATGATCAAGGTTTTGGATAATTAAGAACTATAGTTATCCAAGTTTTCTCATAAAAATGAAAAGTGAGTATCCATTGTTTACAAACTTTATATATTGAAAATTGGAATTTTGATTCACCTGAATTCGTCGAGGGCATGAAATATATATACATCACCATAATTAAATTCTAACTTCAAGTCCTTTGATAAAGAATCGTAGAGCAGCACCGTAGCAACTAATGGCCACTCATTCCATATGACTTCTATATATATGCAACAACCAATCAAACACATCTTAAAAACTCTTAGTTCTTAAGTAGCAGAAAAATCCACAGTAATTAGCTTCACGATCTTATATAATATATAAGATATAATATTGGTTTTCAAAAAATAAAAATCAATTATTTTATAAAAAAAAAAGTAGAGAAATCTAACAATTATAAGCATGCTTTTTTTTTTTTTTTTTTTTTTTGTGCCCTTGTATACTGACGTGTGTCAATTTTGATAAATTTCATTTGATTTGTTGAACAAAAAAAATATACATATATATACACACAATTCTTGATTTTTATTTATAAATGACATATAAATACAATACAATTTGGCCAACATGTATTGTCAGAATGAATTATTGTGTACAAATTACGTTCATGGTAACATTTAGTTTAACAATATTATATATCAAATCAAACAATTTTTTATTCAAAATACTCTTCAATTATTTTATTCAAAATAAGTAAATTAATAAAAAATTTCCAACATGAAAGCACTAAGATAACTTATTTTCAATTTCTTACATAATTACTTAATCTCTAATAATTAAACTCACCAATCACCTCTGTCTACATTAATGCATACAAAGTATATATACCTTCAATCTAACAAACCAGCTGCTGCACAAATTTGAGATTGGCAATTATTTCCTAATTATAAATGGACATTTAACATTTTTATTGTTAGAAATGTTTAATTAGAGTGCATCAATCCTGCCAATCCCCCTCTTTCTTTCTCCTTGTGCAAAGGAAAACATGTAGAGTTTTACTTGACAGCGACTGTCAAGATTTTCAAAAAAAAAAAATGATATATGTTGATCGGAAAGATATAAATATTTATTGAAAAAATAATATCTGTTCATAAAAAATACGGTAGATCGGTGGACAGATAAAATGGTGGTCGTTACCTACGACTCTTGTGCAAAAGGTAACCACTTTTATCACCCACATGACACCCCTTTAATTTCTTTCTCACAACCTCTTTCTCCAACTCATGCACAAAGAATTGCACTCCTCTGAATCTGAGACAGAGAAAGATAAGAAATTAAAGAGAAGGCTGAAGGCCACAGTAGCACTAATCCATCTGACCATCTCCTTTCATTTTCTTTCTCCACTTATAATCAAGAGGGTGTAGCTAGCTTTTCTGGTGTATCCCCCCACCTTCAATTGTTGCCAAGCTTTTTAGTTTTCACTTTGACATAATCTTAGATGCACTCATTGCTCCTTAATTATAATTAATTTTCTCCTTTTTTCTTCCCTCTCTCTCTAGCTTAAAGATCTAAATCTTTAAAACCTCGGCATAGGTTCACACTGGTCTCTTGGTGCATCAAAAGCTCTCAACTTTGATCACCTTTTTTAGTACTTGAAATTTTCAGATCTGCTTTTGGTTGTGCTCTGTTCATAATTATACTGGCAGCTTTTTTATATAGCTAGCAAGGTCATGAACTTGATGATCAGCTTGAAGATATCCATCCATCTGTGTGAATAATGAATATATGTAATAGTGGCATGAAAAGTGGATGAAGAGATCTAGAGGGGTTTGAATTGGAAGGAATGAGAGGAGAAAAGGGATGGTGTGTTGCCAGGAAATCAGCAGCAGCAGTGAGGATCATCATCATCAGTTCCAGTTGTGGAACGACTTCCCGAAAGGCCTCCGAGTTCTACTCCTTTGCAACGATGCCGGTTCTGCGTCTCAGACTCAGACCAAGCTTGAGCATATGGACTATATAGGCATGTCGATATATAATTCGTATAAATTTCCATGTTTTTTTTTTTTTTTTTTTTTCTCCTTGACATTGCATGTGTGTGTATATATATAGCCATATATGCATATGCCTTTGAGTTATAATTATATAGATCTGAGTTCTAAACTTCTAAATTCTAATGTTCTAAATTGAAAGTTTGAAACTTTAAGAGTTGTTTTATTTTATAAATTCAGTACTGCTCGATAAACTTTAGGAGTTGTTTTATTTTTTGAATCTTGAACTAATTTTCTGGTTGGTTTCTTCCAATTTCTTTCAGTTTCTTGGTACAGCAATTTTGAAGAAGCGCAGAATGCGATCGCAGAAGGATCAGAATCTTTTCATGTAGCTATTATTGAGGTAAAACTAAAATACTTGCCCAACATAAACAAACAAAAATATATCTTGTGGACCTCATATAAAAGAACACAAAATGATATTGTTAATTTGCCATTTGCAATTTTCAGGTTACATCAGACAACTGCCCACACAGCTACAAGTTTCTTGAAGCTGCCCGAAACCTTCCGGTCATTGGTAAGCATTTCTAGTTCAAATACTAACTCTTAATTTTTCATGCATATTATTCACAAGCTATTATATATACTATGCTCTACAAATTGATATGAATAATGATGAACTTATTGGCAGTGATATCAAGTGATTCTAGCTTAAGCACCATGATGAAATGCATAGCTGTAAGTCCTTAGAAATATATAATCAAACCTTTTTAAAATTATACGCACAAAAGTTTGTTCGAAGTTGAAAATGACGATCCTGTTCCTCAGCTTGGTGCAGCAGAGTTCCTGCAGAAACCATTATCAGAAGAAAAACTGAGGAACATTTGGCAGCATGTTATTCACAAGGTATATATATATATATATGGAAGGTTCGGCATTCTACTTACTTCAATATAGTTTCTGTAATTCTTGATTTTTCTGATCTTTTTTTTCTCTCTGAATTAGGCATTTAGTTCGAGTGACAAGTGCGAGACCGAGCTAAGATCACTAAAACCTATCAAAGAAATGGTTGCATCCATGATTCATTCAAGCCAAGAAGAAAAGGTGGAGCGAAGTGAAAACGATGTTCTCGAAAAATTGACAAGACCGTCAACACCGCAATTAGAGAGCAAGTTGAGGATTCCTAGTAGTAATAACGAAGAATCGGAGGAAAGATGCATCAAATCTGTCGAAAATACTTGCAATGATTCAGTCATTGCACCAAACAAAAACCAAAATGTAGAAGAAAAGGAGTTGAGAAAGCACGAGGAGGAGGTTAATTCTTTGCAGATATCGAAAAGCGATGCATGTAGTTCGGTAAAGGAGGTCGACGTTGGCGACATTCACCTGGTCAGTTCGAAAAAGAAGAAAATTAGTTCTTCATTCAAATCAAGCAAAGATTATAAAAAGAAATCTAAGGTACAATTAAATGCCATTTTTTTAAAATTTAAATCATATTCCAATTAAGCAAATTAAACGTAATTACACCGGATTATTTGTTTGCTTAATTGGTCGAGCTTTTCTGTTTCGGTCGAGGAAGGTCGATTGGACACCGGAACTGCACAAGAGATTTGTTAAGGCAGTAGAGCAGCTAGGAGTAGATCAAGCTATCCCTTCCAAAATTCTTGAATTGATGAAAGTTGAAGGCCTAACTAGACATAATGTAGCTAGCCATTTGCAGGTATATATCCACAATAATAATAAATTGAGTAATACGTACCTAGCGTTCCATAGAAAAACCGTCCATAGTGTCCACATTCTGGAATGTATTTGTTACATTTCGGGACATATATATATATGCTACATTCCAAATACGTCTATGGACATATGGACGGTTTTCCAATGGACGCAAGATGTTTCTCTAAGAAATTCTTCTCATTGTGTGTATTTCCATAAGATACTTCTGATTTCAAAATTCACATATCAACTAAAGTAAACTCATTAAGTTCCTTAAGTTTATATTTGTTCATTTTGGCATGCAGCTGAATCTCATATCTACCTACAATACATCTATACATACATATATGTATATATCTTTACATTTATGAAACCTCTGCATGTACTTTTTATTGCCTTTGTGGTGTATGACATCAAGGTCTCATAAATGGCATGTGCATAAGTGCATTCAATGAAACTAAGCAGTTCTTGTGTTCTTTCTTCTGGTACTGACTCTTTATAGCTTTGTCACGCAGAAGTACCGCATGCACAGGCGGCACATATTGCCGAAACAAGAAGAGCGATGGCCGATAGCCCCACGGGATCGTACCTGTCTGAAGAGTTACATGCAAAGGCCATTCATTGCATCTCCTCCCCCAGTACCGTTTCACCACCAGCATTACCCTGCACCGCCATTCGCACCGTGGTATCAGCACCACCAGAGTTACTACTACCGCCCGTTTCAGCCCTGGCAACCGCCGCCGGTTCAACAGAACTGGCCTTGGAACTCTTACCCTGCGGTAATTCAATCTCTATCGACGTGTCGTTTTGTTGGTTTATGTTTAGTGTAGTAGTGTTAACTTCTTTTAAATACTAATTAATTTGTTTATCTATGTTAATTTGTGTGTTGATTTAGATCAATGCCGATACATGGGGTTGCCCGGTATATCCGCCTTATACGCCATATTCCGTCCCTCCACCGGTAAGTCGAAATGTTCATTAAATTTTGAATAAAAAAAATTACATGTTGCCAATATATTTATTAATTACTTTTGTTATAATTTTGACATAAACTTTTGTATGCATATAGAGTATATATGATTTCATACGCATCAATTTACACTAACTTCTAATTCTTCTGAATTTTTTGCTTGTTTAAATTACTTTGCAGATGGCGCCACCAACATGCAACCAAAATGGGACACTCAAGGAGAGCTCCAATGAGTTCTATCTGGTAAGTAATTAATGAATCAAATCAGAGTTCTTTATTCAGTAATACTTAGCGTCCATAGAAAAGTTGTCTATAGTGTTCATATGTTACATTGTGGGATGTATATGGTATATTCTTTTTTCAATAAAAAAAAAAAGAATGTATCTGTTACATTCTTTGTACGTCTATGGATGTATAGACGGTTTTTCGATGGACGCAAGATGCTTCTCTGCTCCATTTGAATGCATTCATAGAAGAGTAATACCTTGCGTCCATAGGATCTATAGGTTACATTTTGGAATGCATCTGTTACATTTTAGGACGTATCTGTTACATTTCATACATCTATGGATATATGGACGGTTTTTCAGTGGACCCAAAATGTTTCCATGAAGAAATTGTTGTGCTAACTATATAATACACCCAAGCAAGTACTAAAAGGGCTTTAAATAATTAATGCATAGATAGCACAGGAGGAAGAAATAATAGACAAGGTAGTGAAGGAAGCACTGGCAGAGCCATGGGCTCCCCTTCCTTTGGGGCTGAACCCACCTTCCACCGACTCGGTTCTATCGGAGCTGCACCGGCTCGGCATCCACACCGTCGACGTACCGGTCCTACCCACAACTGCAATCACCAACCAGAATCTCTTGTGATCATTGATCAGACCCCAGTAGCTACCTCCAACCCCACCCAATTCCAAGTACTGCACTGTACCGGTGGCTCTGATGCACCCACGTCTGCTACTTACTTAAGCCCTTTCCCGTGACTGGTAGTTTGAACTTCAACTCGTGAACTAGCCGTAGGAGTTATACTAGTACTAGATATATAATGGGTAGATCGAATGAATTGAGAGCCCACCTCAAAAAAAAAAAAAAAAAAAAAATTGAGAGCTAAGAAATAAATATTTATTACCAGGACTAATTTCTTTACTGGTAACTGAGATTCTCTTTTTGTATGTGAGTAATGTGATTGTGGGTACTGGGTATTGCAAAGAATGAATCATGATTCATGAATGAGATGAAATGAGATGAAATATGTGAGTAAGAACTAAGAAGTGGGTACTGTACGTCATGCACTGATCAATGATCATGGAATGCAGTGCATTGCAGTTGCAGTCTTGCAGGGGAGCCCAATTTTGTAAGCTAGTGTTGAAGTGGCTAAGTAGCTAATAAGTGGGGGATTGTAGAAGCAAAGTCAGGTTCTGATAATGACAAATTGCACAATAGATAGGGCCCAGTGAAACAGCTTTGGGGGTTGGAGTTTTGTGCTGCTAGGTAGCTAGCTATAGCCGTGAATGTGAACTGTTCCCCTCTATTTTTCCATTTGTTATATGTGATCTGATATCAGTCACTGTGTGTATTTTACTGCACTTGCTCGAACAACTTGTTTGTCTCCTTGTTGTTTGTTGAGAATTTGAGATGCAGTAGTGTTACTGTAGTGTGTTCGATTTCATCAGTGATTGCTGTTCTATCAGTATCACCATGGGCCCGCAATGCAAGCTGCAATTTTAGTGTACTATATATGTAGCATATATTTTGGGGTATTTAGTAAATTTAGTAATTAGTAGCGAGGAATTATATATAATAACTCGCAGTAAAAGTAGGGTGGGATCAAATGATGATTAAGTCTCGAAAATAAAGATTTTTGATAATTTAAAAACAAAAATTTATGAAAATCTTAAAAATAAAAAATTATGGATATATTATTTAACTTATAAATTGGTAATGTTTCAAATTTCAATCAATTTGAATATCATTTGAAAACTTATTTAAATTTCATACACTTTTTAGTGATTGTAGTTTAACAAGTTTGAGTTATAAAACATCACTTAGATAGAATATAATTGTATAAAAAATTATCACCCTATAAGAAACGATATATCTACCAAATTTTTTTTTTATATAAAAGTAGATAAAAATCCACCGTTTCCTATTACTTTTCAGGAAACCATAGAATTCAATAAAAAGAAAATATCCTAATTATCTAAACTAAATTACAAAAGTCACTTCACATAACCAATATCTGGAACTGTGACCCACCATAGTCAGTTCAGAGGACCAATATGGCATATAGACAAAAACATGACGTGTTAACCTATCCTCGTTATCAAAATGTGCAATATATCTACAATTTTTAATTCCCATTTTTACTTTTGTAAGTTCTTTTTTCCCCAAATATATTGAAAAATTCATTGCCTAGATAGCGAAATATGCATTATCAATTGATTCCTCCCCACAAAAGTAATATTCAAAACATTTTTAAAGAAAATCTGTATTAAGTGGTTGCTTTTTTTCTAAACCTCACCAGATGAATCTCATAATGGGTAATATTCATTTACGATCGTCATATCGAAAAGAAATTTTTTTTGGTGGGAGTATTGGAGTAAAATTCTAGAAAATATATGGATTCTCACATTAAAATTTAAGATACCCTGCCTAGGCCTATATGTTGATACTAATATAGAAGGCCAGGATTGACAATTGCCCACTTAACTGGCCCATTTTCATCTAGTAACAGGCCCTGGAAAGGCCCAATTCTACCTCCTCATGGAATACAATACTGCCTATTACAAAATTTCTAATTGGCCAACAGACTGTTCTGACTATGCAACCACTGTACCAAATCAGCATTATCAGCCACAAAGCTGCCAGCTTTCTCCAGACACTTGTGAAATGGCGATCCCGACTCTGATAACTGACCCTCGAAGTATTTGGTAAGGACTGACCTGAATCTATCCGACCCAAAACCAGTGAAAACCCTGAATCGAGGCGGTAAAGTTTCTCTGTCCTCCACTGCCTCGGCAATGCCGTTAAACCAATCAGCTAAAGCAGCCTTTGCTGCACCAAGAGAGAGTCGACGCAAATCGACTGACCATTCACTGCGTCCCCTGGTTTCTAAATTCTGGTACAGCCCACAAACATATCCCAAGTGGAACAGGTCGCTTGGTCTATGTGAAGGGAAACCGAATCGATCGGTGCAAATTTCTATCAAGCAATTGCAATATGGTTGACGTACATCGAGAGGTGTCGTGCTAAGTAACTCGCGGAAGGACTTCTTCATTTCATCAAGCCCGACTAGCTCATCCCGCAACATGTGTATTAACTTGTGTAGAGTAGGATTAGCCTTTTCTATGCAACCTAATATGGCATTGAATTGCTTCTCATCTTTACAGTAGGCTATTGTGGATAGCAAACAGCAGCAAAGTCTGTCATCAATTTCAGATGGTACTGAAATAAAACAAAATTTTGATTAGTTTGAATCACAATGGTCGAACAGATGAGTTAGATTTCCTATGAAGCAGGTTATGACCATAACAGGCCCACAGTTCTGATCTTTCTTTCTTGTTCCCCCTTCATTATGAATTGTAATGTTAACCAGGTTGTATGAAAAATTCACTTCCATTTCAGTTTCAGTGGACCTGGGTACACATTTGCAAATTGTAATTCTAATTGTAGGACCAAAATCCAAGATTGAAATTCATTGTTAACTTAAATTAGAAAATAATACAGAATTGCTAACTATATCTACTTACTACACTACACTAGATAGACCCGATTACTTTTGGGCCAGGTTTTTCCAAAAAGATACTGGTTAACGTGGTCCGTAAATACGGTCATTAAGTCAATAAAATATACCTGTTTCCATGGCAGCATCAAACACAACTACCACATCATCTATTCTGCCTTGCTTGCCCAAGCAATCAATTAGAGAGGTGTAACTTGTCACGTCCGACTGGATGTTCCTCTGTGGCATCTCTTCAAACAGCAACTGCCATGCATGGTCAATCTTGCCTCTCCGGCAGTACAGTTTGATCATAACGGAGTAAGTCCACTTGTCAGGGCGCCACTTCGGCGACCGTTTCATATCCCCAAATATCCTCTCTGCTTCTGAGTCTGTCCCGAGATCCTTGCACATTGTTAATAGTGTGTTGTATACGATTTGGTCCACAGGCCAACTGTTGCAAGATGCATACATTTTAGATATAAGGATAGCAGATTTCACTGGTACAGTATCTCAAAATAAGATTGCACTGGCAAAATTAATCAACCAAGGCAAAATTATCACTTTCAGGTTCCAAATTATTATGATGTTGATACATGAGAGCACCTTTGTGCTAATTTTCATTTACAAGAAGAGTAAACAGTTATTGCATGTGTAGCAAATATTCGGTGTTATTTACAAACAGTCAATTCTAACGGTGTTCAGTTCATGATAACATCCACTCCTGGTACTATACCAGTAAATAGGTTGGCTTCCAGGGATGTACAGGTCTAACCCATAACCCCAGCTATCATAGAGATAACCTTGCTTGTACCGAAAAGAGAAAAAAAAAAAAAACCTCGACGAACCTGTTTTCTTTCATGCGGACCCATACATCCATGGCATCGCTAGTCCGTTTATGCTTCCCATATATCTTCAAAATAGCAGTGAGTGTCCGAACGTCAGGACTCACTCCCAACTGACACATCTCCTCGAACAGTTCTTTGGCTATACTGACTCGCCCGGCCCGCCCGAACCCGTTAATCAGGGTGTTATACACCACCACATTCGGCACGATGTTGAGCCGCTTCATTTCGTCGCGTACGAACATCATCCCCTCTTGGTCACCCGCATCCCCAAACAACTTCCCCAATACCGCAAATGCCACCTTTCGATATGAAACAACTATAATTCAGTATCCAATTAATGCGCTAAAAGTGACAAAATAGTATTAATTAGAGAAGCAATAGGAGGAGAATGACCGACATGGTCAGGCTTCCACCCGGCGGCACGGCCTCGCTCATAAAGAACAAAGGCCTCCTCTTTCTTGCCGAGGGCCGCATACACCTTAAGCACAGCAGAGAAGGTGACCTCGTCAGGAATCACCCCCGCACCGTACATCACATCGAACCACTCGATCGCCTTGTCAAACTTGCGGCACTTGTGGGCGGCAGTTATAATAGTTGAATACGTGATGTTATCCGGCTGAGGCCCTTCGTCGAGCATCTCGCGTGCGATCCGGTCGACCGGGTCCCAGTGCCCCCCGGCACGTAACGACTTCAGAACCAGATTGTAGAAAATGGTCTCCATTTCAAAACATGTCTCCTTCAACCATTCGAGCAACATAACGCAGTTCTGGCACGAGAGAGACTTTAACAGGAACAGCACGTCATCCCGGGTCGGTTTCGCCGGGAAAGCCTCGGATAATGTGGCAAAGAAAGCGGCTTTACCTTTACCATTACCATCAGAGTGTGCAATGGAGTTGAGGGTTTGGACAAGGGCCGGGGTAACGGACTCAGACAGGGTCCTGTTAGAGCCCGGTTTAGTCCTCCGGTGGCGGTTCAAGGAGATGATATCGGGTTTGGGTCGGGTTGGGTTGACCCAGGTGGGCTTGGAGCTGGCGGAGGAGGAGTCGGCCGGGGAGGGCTCCTTGAGGAGGGTCAGGGCGAGCGGGCGCAGCTGGTCCGAAATGGAGGCCTGGCATTGGAGGGACGGACTGGAGGTCAATCTGGAGAAGGGTTTGGAGGGAAGGAGAGTGTGCGGGGACTGGGAGGGGGAGAGAGTGGAGAGCGGTGGCGCCATGGAGTATGGACTATCTGCTGCACTGCACAGGAAGCAAGCTGCAAGAGTAGTGAGGGGATAATTGAATTGAGTAGATATTTTAGCTACGTGAGTGGGGAGCTGCTTCGGGCAGCGCTAAATTTACTTTTGGACAGATTTTATACCCGTTTTGGACAAAATTACCCCTAAAATCATACAATTAACAAACACTGCTGCATGGGTAAATTCGTCCAAAAAGTGTCAAAAGATGGTTCAGAACTAAATTGAACGCTGCCCAAAGCAGGCCCCGCGTGAGTGAGATTGGGATAATTGGAACCTGGGACTTCTGGGAAGTGCGTTTTTTCAAGGTGGACACTGGATTTTCAGCCGGAGTAAAATCGAGTGCTCATCCTCTGTAGCGCTGCGCTGCATTGTGTAACGCAGGATGTGAACCGTTAGATCATCTCGAGATTCAAGCCAGCATAGATCTCGAGATGATTTAACGGTTCACATCTTTCGCTACACAATGCAGCGCTACAGAGGATATGAAATCGGGAGTGAATCCTAGCGTGCCCTAGAAAAACCGTACACAGTATAGGTTACATTTGAGAATATATATATATATGTTATATTTCGTAGTGTATCTGTTATATTTTGTATATATTTATAGATGTATAGACAGTTTTTTAATGGTCAAAAATGTTTCCCAGCCACCTCCCAATTAACAAAAACGTTTTCACTCTTTCATTTATGCATTCCACTTTTGCAACGCTATAGAAAATCAATGAAGATAGGCTACTCTTAAATTGTTATATCAAAAAATCTTGTATGTAAAAAAAATATATATTTTTAAATTATTAGAGTCTCTTTCAGATTTTTTAGGTGGGTTTTAAATTGTAATAAACAATAAAATTATAGATGATCCAATCCACCTATACTTCTCCATTTCTCTATATACGATATATCATCGGAATTTATCCGAATTTGCAAAATTAAAATAGGAACATATATCGTTAAACTAGAGCTTAAATCCTTTTTTTTTTTTTTTGTGCATGGAAAAACAAAAATAAATGGCAAGCTTTAATAAAAGGAAAACGTCGCCTGAGAGATTCGAACTCTCGCGGGGAAACCCCATGTACTTAGCAGGCACACGCCTTAACCACTCGGCCAAAGCGACTTTTTGTTCACTTCGTAACACTTTTATTTATCAGTAACATATCTAAGCAATAAAAGGTGTTCGGCAGTTTGTATCGCTGTCAAATAAGAAGTAACAAGAGGGAGTGAAAAGGAAAAACGCCAAACCCTCCTCTCTTCTCTCCTCTTCTCCGCTCCGCTCCAACTTTCCCCTCGCCGACCTTCCTCTCCGTATCGTTCCCAAGTACCACCGCCAGGTAAAGCTTCCTTCTTTCCATCTTCTGGTTTCTCCTATTCATCATTACGGGTTGTGTTTTGTTTTGTAGTTTTATAGTTGTAAGGGTTTACTGCCTCTTGATTGATAGAACTTCCTTCCGGCTTGGCTTTGGTTGCTGTGTATGTATAAGGGACCATTTTTTGTCAATTATTCATGCTGCTTTAACATCAGATTTATAGTTCTCCATGTAATTGCAGCAGGATTATTGCTAATTAGTCAGTAGAAAAGGACTATCTGCTGGGACTTGGGCAAGAGTTTAGGTTAATTAATTGGTGATAGAAATTGGGGCTTTTTCAGCTATTTAAATTTAGTTTAGCTCAGACCTGAGTCCAAAGTCCAAACCCAGTTCATGGTTTTTTTCTGTTATGGATCGGCTGAGCAACCTTTCATTTTGAATCAAGTTGTTCTTATTAAACACGTCTCTATAATTGTATCTAAAAGACAAATCGCGACCATCCGGTTATGAAAAATGAACGGCCTATATTTCATCCGATTCATAGCAGAATTAGCCTTAACGATTATTTTTATTACTGATTGGTGGGTTTGTCCTTCTCGCACCGATTTGTTCTGATTTATAACCTTTTTTTTTAACACAGAATATAAGAAACCGTGATGAGTGGTGCAAGATCAAAGAATTTTAGGCGCCGATATGAAGATACGGATGCAAATGCAGATGATGTCAGCCCAAGCCCTAAACCGCAACCTGCATCACAAAAACCTAAGCCAAAACAGGAACCTGTACAAACCCGTACCCGCCTCAGTTTTGCCGATGATGAGGAGGAAGATGACGATGCCAGCTTCCGACCAAGCAGGCCTCAGCGACCTGTAAAGCCAAACCCTGTATCTTCCAATTCATCGCACAAACTGACGGCTGCGAAGGACCGGATTAAGGCGAAGGGTTTAGCCTATTCTTCAACTCCTTTGCCTTCAAATTTACAGTCTCAGGCTGGCGAGTACACGAAGGAAAAGTTACTTGAGTTGCAAAAGAATGCACGCCCGCTCGGTAGTATTTCGAGACCTCCACCCAAATCAAATCCTCTTTCCAGTCTGGAAACAAATTTCCCTCCTAAACCTGATAAGCCACCTGAACCTGTTATTGTACTTAAGGGTCTAGTGAAGCCTATGACCCCTTCTGCTGCGGCAAATGAGGAAGAAGAGGAAGAAGAAGATGATGAAGAGGAAGAGGAGTTGGAAAAGGGGGTGCCATCAATTCCGGATCAGGCAACTATTGACAAGATTAAAGCAAAACGCCAGCAAGTGCAACAACCCCGACATGCTGCACCTGACTTCATCTCACTCGATGATGGTGGAGCAATCAGTAGCCGGATGCCTACTGGTGCTGGGGGCTCCAGTGATGAAGATGAAGATGCAGAATTGAAGGGAAGAATTGCTCTTTTAGGTGACAAACCTGGTCAATCTGTAAATAAGGGTATATTTGAGGGAATTAAAGATAGTGGCATTCCGATGAACAATGCAAAATTGAAAGACTTACAGCTGCATGAAGAGGACGAAGACGAGGAAGAGGAAAGAAGGTGGGAGGAAGAACAGTTTAGAAAGGCTTTAGGTCGCAGATTAGATGACTCAGCTGCTCCTGCAGCAGTTGGGATTATCCCAAACAGTACACCGTTAAATGCATATGCTCCGCAGGTTCAGCCTCAACAAAACGTAGTGTTTAGGAGTCAGATTGCCGAGGGTATGTCACTGGCACAGCAGGCCAAGGTGGCAGTAGAGGCCGTGCATGGCATGATGAGCAAACTCAAGGAATCACACAAATCAACTCTAGATTCTTTGGTCCGGGTTGATACTTCCCTCTCAGAGGCATTGATTGAAATCTCCAATTTGGAGAAGTCATTGGAAGCAGATGATGAAAAGTATGTCTACTTCCAGCAGCTGCGTGAATACATTTCTGTCTTGTCCGACTTTTTGAGTGAGAAAGCACTTTTGGTAGAAGTGTTAGAGGAAGAAATGCAAAAATTGCATGAAGATCGTGCACAGAGCATCTTTGAAAGGCGGGCTGCTGACCTTGTTGATGGATTAGCAGCTCTGGAACCAGCAATAAAAGCTGCGATGAGGGTTCTAGATGATTCCAGAAGCTCGGGAAGTTCCAATCAGATGGCAGCAGCTATTTCTGCTGCTCAGGCTGCAGCAACCACAGCTATGGAGGCTTCTAGAAATTTACCTGTGAAGTTGGATGAGTTTGGACGAGACGAGAACAGGCAAAAGAGAGTGACGCTGCAGCTCAGAGCAGAAAGTAGAAAGAGAAGAATGGCTCGGCAAGAAAGTAAACGCATGAAGTTAAGTGGGAACAGTAGCATCATAGAAGGAGAGCTGAGCACAGATGAGAGTGACAATGAGAGTGCTGCCTATGTATCGAGCCGTGATGAGCATTATCAAACAGCTGACAAGATATTCAGCGATGCTTCAAATGAATACGCTAATCTGAAAGATGTCAAGGAGAGGTTTGAAAGTTGGAAACGGCGGTACCCTTTAGTATACCGCAATGCTTATGTGTCAGACAGTGTACAGACTGTCTTTGCACCTTTTGTTAGATTGGAGCTTGTGAAGTGGGATCCTCTGCACCAATTTACTGATTTTGTTGGCATGGAATGGCACAAAGAATTGTTTGACTATGGCCTTCTTGAATCGAAAGTTGAAGACGCAGAGGAGGATGCAGATATGAATCTGATACCGGACTTGGTTGAGAAAGTTGCGCTTCCTATATTTCACCATGAAGTTGCCCATTGCTGGGATGTTCTAAGCACCAAACAAACCCAAAACGCTGTTTCCTCTGCGAGGATGCTCATAAGTTACCTGTCTCCTTCCACAAAGGCTCTTCATGAGCTGCTCTCTGTGGTAAATTCCCGTTTGACCGAGGCAGTTAAATCCTTAGATGTTCCGGTATGGGGTCCAAATGTGATTAGGGCTGTACCAGGTACTGGCCAGTTCTCTGCATACCGTTTTGGCATGTCGGTCCGCTTGCTTAGGAACATTTGCTTGTGGAAAGATATACTATCTGGCCCGGCTTTGGAGAAGCTTGCAATTGCAGAGTTATTAAGGGCTAAGATTTTGCCACACATCAAGTCTTCTGGGCTGGATGTGCACGATTCACTTCTAAGGTTAGAGAGAGTGGTGGATTCGTTATCGGGATTTGTATCCGGTGCTGGTGTAAGAGGAGACCATTCTGAGAAACTTCGACCCTTAACGGAACTTGTGAAAGACTTGGGGGCAAAATTGGAAAGAAGGCGCAAATCAGGGGTCGATGAGATCGAGGTACATGGGTTAGCACGGAGATTAAAGAAGATTATGGTTAGTTTAAATGATTATGATGGGGCTAGGGCTATTCTAAAGATGTTTCAACTCAAAGAAGCACTCTAGAAATAAATTTTGTTAGTTAGATCTGATTTCATTACTAGTTTCTTTTTTTTTTTCCATGTACTTTGTATTTTTAATCCTTAATTTGAACAAATTACTGAGGTATTGTTGAGCCTCTAAAAGAACTTGAAGAGTAATATTTGTTGTTAGCTTTTAGTGAACTAGATATTTAAGCAATTAGATTACATATTCATAGTAGTTTTGCCAGTTGAATTCTCCAACTTAATAATTTTGTTAAACTTATTTCTCTGGGATGCATATATTTATCCTGCAACTTCTTTTTGTTCCATAGAGATAATAATTGGGTCCGTTTGGATTGTGCAAGGATTAGTGAAAAAATAGTAAAATAGAGAATAGTAGATGAGATTAGTAAAAAAATAGTAATTTTTGGATTAGTTAAAGAATAGTAGAAATATGATGCTATTCAGGATAGTAAAAATGTTATTGGATTATTCGTTTAGAATAGTAAGGGATGGTTAAAAAGAATAGTAGCTAATCCATGTTTTATATGGATTAGTAGAATAGCAACTAATCTCACTATTCCGGATTAGTAATTGTGTGTTTGAATGTACTCACAAGTTAGAAATAGCTTACTAATCCAAATAGTAACTATTCATTGGCAATCCAAACGCACCCAATAATAAGAGTCTCCTTAATAATTGTACTAGTGATTGGTGAATCTGTAGATAGAAACTTGAGTTCACAGAAGAAATTCGAGCAGCCTCAGCATGGCATATAACAGAATAATTCAACATTTTCCTTAAAAAAAAAACAGAATAATTCAACAAATAAGTTGCAGTTCTTAAAATAGCATAGCTGAGCCACGCGAGCTTTTTGGCCCCAATCAAAACGAAAGAGATGGCAATTATGTACACTTTTATATTCTGTAATATTGCTACCTTTGTTACAAGTCAACAGTTTATATATATATAGAGGAGGGATCCATTGACAATGGTTAACTTGACAATCTTGACAATATCACTTTTCAAAATTTTATAAAAAATCATAAAAAATCTTAAAAATGAAAAATGATTTATGGATGTATTATTTGACTTATAGATTGATAGTGTTTCAAATTTCAATCAATTTGAACATCGTTTAATGACTTATCAAAATTTTGTACACTTTTCAACGGTTATAATTTAACGGATCTTAAAAGAGCTATCAACCGTCGCTTAATTTGAATATAATCGGAAACATAATCAATCTATAAGTTAAGCAATACTTCCATAAGCCTTTTCTATTTTTAAGATTTTTTATGATATTTTTATAAATTTTTAAAATTTGTTATTGTCAAAATTGTCATGTTAACAATTGTCAATGGATCCCTCCTCATATATATATATATATGTCATTTCGCTCAAAGGAGCTACCGATGTAACGAGTAATTTAGACGAATCGATAGACATAAATCGTGTGATTATGATTATGATTATGATTTTGATCCGTCCTTGATGCTTAAAGTGACTCCTGAATTTTGATCTTAAAACTTCAATAGCCATAAATAAATAGTGGTTAGTGAGAAATTATTTTATTTATACGAATCTTTAAGCAACTGGACTGGACAGAACGCATTCACGAAAGGACTTTGACCCACCCGATTATCAACTTCAATCAAATACGGCTTTATTTCATCCTTCCAATTTTACCCTCCGGCGGACCGAGCAGAAACCACTTCCGCCTTCATTTCTAAATCTATAAACTAGAAAGAGGGGTAACTCTCCCAGCACCTCAACTATGTCAAATCATCAATATTAGTAACCATTGATTTTGTTTAAATCTCTTTATTTACTTAGATCTAATAGTTTATATTTATTCTCTCTCCCCATTTAATAAGATGATATGGTATGTCTAAGACAAAATTTAATCCTTAAAGTAGTCTAATATTTATGTTCTATTATTTATAATTATACATCATCATCATCATCATTCACATAAAAAATTTTAAAATTATATTTAAATTTTTTAAAATAATTTCGGAGCGAAATCCGAGTCACAGCTCTAGTTGACTAGTTCCAAGTTCCAACAATAATGACTGTCAACCCGCCTACCCTTACAGGGATCCAGGGACAAGAAAGTAAAATGACAATATGTCTACGTCCTCCACCAGCATTAAATTTTCATTTCATTTTGCACATGGCTCCAGACCCAATTCCTCTCTCTGTGTGACTGTGTCTCTGTCTCTGTCTCCACACACACACACACACACAAGGACCCAAAACAGTACACTACAGTACAGTAATTCTAGTACTGCACAGTCACAGCAAAGGGGCAAGTAGAAGTAGCTCTAATAATGTCGGAGGAGGAGCAAGAAGAAGGCAGCAGAAGCAAGGACAAGCCATGGGCACTCCATCCTCGTTCCAGCTGCAGTTCCACAGAAGAAGAAATGAGGAAGACAATGTCAACTTACCTGGGTCTCAGTTTTGCTGTTTTCCTTGGCCTCCTTCCCCAAAACACCCTTCCCTACATCACTTCTCTCCAATCCAGGAACAGGTTCATTAACTTACTGTCAAATTTGAATTATCAACTATTAAGTTATCAGTGAAGTTGATGATGATGATCTGTTGTTGAATTTTGATGAATTGTTGGGAATGAGTGAATGAACAGGGTGCTGGCACTGAGGATGTTTGACGCAGAGGAGAGATTGAGGCAGGCAAAGGATCGGCGGAGGGAGGACGGCCGCGCGAACGCGCGTGCGGCGGAGATACTGGCGGAGCACCGGAGCGCGTGGCTGGAGACGGAACGCGGCCTCCTTACCCGCATTGCGGATGCGAGTGCGGTCGAGTCGGAGCTACGGGCCCGGATTGAGTCACTTGAGAGAGAGCTCTCGGTTGCCGTTGCCAGAGCTGGCAATTCTGCTTCTGATCCTGGCGGTGATGATGGCGCTGACGGCAAGGATGAGGGAGGGATTGGAACAGGGGGAGAGGAGGGGGAGGTGAGTGAGGAAGAGGAGAGTTTGGATTTCCATGAGGAAGGCGTCGAGGAAGGGTCGGAATTCGACGAGATCGCGGCTATGATGTATCGCCAGAGGTTGCAGATGCAGTTGCCGACGATGGATGGTCATGGACTCGGTCCCCAACATAATGCAAGTTATCACCGCAATGATGCTAGTTGGTTCGACCTTGCCAATGCCGGTACCAATCCCGTACCAAGTCATATTCCTTGGCAGGTAGTTGTTTCTTCTCTTTCGATCTTTTTGCAAATTAGTTACCAAATGCGCTACTGCGATAGTACCTTGTAATGTTACGCTTAAATAATTAAGGATAGGCTAACAAAATTAGCATGTTTGAACAAATTACTAGAGGTGACAAAACCCGACCAGACCTGACATTTTTCAGAAAGATAAATTGATCTGACCCGACCCAACCCAAAATCAAATAGCATGCAATCTAATTTAAATCAACATACGATCCAGAAAAAATCAATATTAAAATTGACCCTGACCCGACCTGCCCACCCGATTTGCCACCTCTACAATTACTGCTAATTGGTGTGACTGTGTCATTGCCATATCGGTCTGGTCGTGTTGTGGGACTCGTGTGACTGATCAAGTGTCAACTGCATTGCATATGTTGACGGTTTGAGTTCCAATTTCTGCCAATACATCAGTTTAGATCTCCATGGGATCCTGCTAATTAACACCTATAGACTATGTTAAAAAACAGAAAAATGAAAATAGTTGTATAATTTGGAAACTGGAATCGTGCTGCCTGCTATTAGCAGGTCACTACCACCTATGTGTTTTTAACTTGGGATCTATGTGTTATATAATGAGCCGGGCTACTATAGAAGTTGGAAGAATTTTTTTATGCAACATAAATCTTTGCAGGGCCTGAATTATGATGCCGTTGAATCAATGGGAGGTCTGAAGCATGTAACGCCCAGGTAATTCCGAACCTCAATATTTCCTTGCTAGTTAGGAGTTCAGAGAAAAGAAAAATTGGTCTAAGTTACAACAAAATATATAATTTTTTTTTCAGAGAATCTCCCTGGAAAATAGATCTGGAATCGTCAGGTGTACCGAATAAACTGAAAGTACTGGAAGAAGAACTGGTAAACCTCGAAAATGTTGGGAAAGGAGATTTGTCAAAGATCCCGTCCTTGATGCGCAAACAAGCCAAAAGATACCAATCACTTTCTTTGAGGATTGATGATCTATGCAAAAGAATGGTACATTTTCAATCCCAATTCTCATTAAATTCATTGTTACCAAAATTTTAAAAAAAAAAATGTTTATTTTATTTAACTTTGTCCTCTTTTGTACAGCGCGCGAGTGATCCCTACGATCCAGCCTTAGGAGCAGAACTGCGCATACAGAGACAAACTGAATTCCTGATGGAGGCAAAACATTTGCAACACCGTGCAACAGAGACTCGTCTAAAACTCAGCACGGTTCAATCAGAGACCCTCAGCATTAGTAGCTTTAGCTTTGGAGAAGAGTGCAGTGCCGAGGTCAAGCTCAGGACAAGGAGATCTCTGGATTCAATAAGAAACAACTTCAAGGAAATCCAGAGAAACCTTGAAGTATGGCTGGCACGTATTTTAGGTGATTTGGAGGGTATGCTTGCGAGGGATGGAGCATCTCGCATGCGGGAATACACCGGCTTCTGGTAAATTTCAAACCTTTTATCTGAAACTTGAAGCTGTTCTGCGCAGATGCATTTGGTTACCGTTACCTACGTTTACGTGGTCACTTCTCAGCAACTATAGATTACTGCATTTCACTTATTTTTTGTTTCTACGGCGCAGTTTTGTTGCTGAGCTTAGTGCAATGTCATTAGTTGTAGATCGATCAGTAGATGACCATTTACAGAATGTATCTTTTGTTCTTGTATTGACTGACCTTCACATGACCGATTGCAATCCCTGCTGCGGTACACAGCAAAGTTATAACTAGTTTTGACTTTTGAGGCTTCAGATTCACATATTCCTGTCTTTAGAGGTCATTTACCAGTTCAAAAGTAACAAAGACCTGACAAGATATGTATGGCTACAGTAGACTTATGGATGTCCAACATATGAACTCTTATGATGAAATCATTCAAATATCACATACAACTTACAAATATGAGATTTGTAACATTCAAATAAAAGAAAGAAAATTCAGCCTTAACCTGGGTGCTGACCTCCCTAGCTAGATACAAACAACATTTCTAATGTAGGAACTTATGTTTTGTGGCAAACTTTGAAATATCGCAATCAGTTCTTTTCCAACAGATACTCATTATAATCAGAGGATAAGAAAACCATTATATTGCGTCTCTTTTTTTTCGAAATCTTTGCAAAGTTACGTAGGCGGTATCAAAGTAAACAACAGCCCTAAAATTTTTCTCTTAGCCAACTGAACTATTTTCCATTATCTTTTGCGTCTCACACGAAAAGATCCAAAATATATTCATGTAAAAGGGATCCTCCATGGCTATGGCCTGTTCAATGTATAAATGTTATTTCAGAGAAAACCTTTTAATAGGGATTGCTCTTGTGGGCTTCAATGGCCCAATGCTCTAATTGGGCAGTGTTTTTTTTTTTTTTTTTTCCTTTGCTCTCATTACTAGTTCGACAGTAAGCTCGTAGATAATAACATGTTTTTTCTCTTAAAAATGGTCTATATATTTGACATTTCTCATTTCTAAAATTGTTTCCAGATTATATTACAACAGCAAGTTCGGGGTTTTGCGAAATTAGTTGTATAAGAAAGAAGAAAAAAAAGATTTTTAGACTGATTGGGGAAGTCTTAGACCAATTGAGAGAATGGATAGCAATATTGCCAGTATATGTTAAACATTGACATGATTATTTTACTTAGGGAATAAAGAACTTCAAAACCCTCAAATTTACAGGTGCAGAAAATAATTAAATGCAGCAAACATATATGCCGAGTTACTGACAGACAAAACAAAATCCAATTTTGAAGCAATAAAAGAAACAAAAATTGAAAAAAAAAAAAAATGCAACTACAATTCTCTAAGTCAACCATTTTAATATTGAGGAGGGATCAAGTGACCACAAGTTTTAGTGCCCCATCAATGACCACAAAATTAAATTTCTAATAACTACATTTTAAATTCTTAAAATCAAAACTAATTGATAGAATGTTTTGCATATACCATGTTTTATGTATACACAAAAAATTATATCATTTTGATTTTATTTATATGTGCATCAAGCGTTAACAAAAATTAACCGTTCAAATTTTATGATTTTTTGCCTCTCTTGATGGCTATCGAAATGAAGTTAAATTTTCATCATTTTTTGCGTATATGTTGTTGAGATGATTTAGAATACATCTAACGGTTTAGTTTTGCCAATTTATGTATAAATAAGAATGTAGTTACCAATAGCACCAATTTTTGTGGTTATTGGATCCCTACTCTTTAATATTATGCTATACATTTGGTTGTGATGCATGCCGGCCTTTTAATATTACGTCCTAGATATCTTGATTGAATGCGTTTTATATCTATCATGTGCATATATATATCAGCTCGTTAATTATATATTTGACTATATATATACATGTATACAATGTATATAGTGGCTGATTTTTTAAGCTAGCTTTATCTTCACTAGTTTCAAAATATATATTAATTCATCATTATGTTTACGGTGTGGATACATATTAATCAATGAGGAGGGATCCATTGACAATACTTATAATGACAATCTTGATAATGAAGATTTTGAAAAATTTGTAAAAATAGTTACAAATTCTAAAAAATAGAAAAAAGTTTATAGAGATATTGTTTAACTTTAGATTGATTATGTTTCAAATTATATTCAATTTAAGTGATGTTTGATAGCTCTTTAAAACTCGTTAAATTTGAACCGTTAAAAAATATATAAAATTTTGATAAACCATCAAACGATGTTCAAATTGATTGAAATTCAAAACACTATTAATCTATAAGTTAAGAGTATTTCTAGTTTGCATACCAATTTTTGTTTGAGAAAATGTCCATATCCCCGCTCCCTCGTCCCCGCTAAAATCCCCTGACCTTCTAAATCCCACGGCCCATGATCTGTAAAGGATTGAGGCCTGAATCTTCTTAATTCGAATAACACGAGAGGAGTCGATCGATTATTTCTTCCTTCTCGACTCCTTCCTCTGAAACCAAAAAGGGAAAACAATCAAAGTCATGAGTTCCGACAAGGCGAAGCGGAATTTGATCAACGGTGGGGACGATGCAGCGGTGGAACTCGTGGAAGAGCTCCCCCGGGCGGCACAGGACGACGTCCTCCTCAACCTCCGCGTCAAATTCCCACTCCATCTCAAACGATTCTCACTTCGCGCCTCTCGACTCCGATTTGATGCGCCTATTCGATGCGCTTAAATCCAAACCCTCGGTTCCTCCTCCTCCTCCTCCGTCGTCGTCGTCGTCGTCATCGTCGTCGTCATCCAACTCTCAAGTCGACGATCTGGAATCAAGATTTGCGAAACGCTTTTTACGTTTATATAAGCAATTTTCAAATCTATATAAACATTTTTCAATCATACATAAACACTTTTTAGGTTTATGTAAGCACTTTTCAAAACTATATAAACACTTTTCAAATAGATATAAACACTTTTTAGGATTATGTAAGCATTTTCAAAGGTATATAGACATTTTTCAATTGTACATAAACACTTTTTACGTTTATATAAGCACTTTTCAAATCTATATAAACATTTTTTCAATCATACATAAACACTTTTTACGTTTATGTAAGCACTTTTTAAAGGTATATAAACACTTCTCAATAGTACATAAACACTTTTTAGGTTTATGTAAGCACTTTTCAAAGGTATATAAACACTTCTCAATAGTATATAAACACTTTTTAGGTTTATGTAAGCACTTTTCAAAGCTATATAAACACTTTTCGGGGGTAAATGGTGAGCTATTATGTGGGCCTGTCAACGCGCCGCTGAAAGCATGCCATCTAGCTAAATGTCGCGCGCTTTTGGGTGCAAGTGGGTCGCGCGATTTGGGCCAAATGGGCCTGTCAATAAATGGATGTTTAATACTATATAAACACTTTACAAATGTATATAAACACTTTTTATGTGTATGCAAGCACTTTTCAAATCCATATAAACACTTTCAGGGAAAATGGTGAATGTTTATTTGGGCCTGCCATTTCTCTGAAGGTCGCGCGCGTTGGGACAGGCTGGCAACGCGTTTTTTTTTATTTTTGGCAAGTTCGGAATACGCATTTTTGCCAAAAATGGAAAGTCAGTTTGGGGGATTTAGTTTGAGGTACTATTAGTCTCTTCCGTCATAAATGTGACTAAGCCTGATTGTAATCCTTAATTAGGTAATTATACAGCCTTCAAACTATATCAATACTTTCAAATTTGAGTTTATATATATTATTTTTTTCTTTGTATCAAAATATAGCGGAACAAAAAAATTTTCAATTTTTATAAATTTTTAAGTATAATTGTTTTGGACTTTATAAATGATACATAAAACATTAAATATTTTATTAATATTGTATATTTTTTTTTAAAAAGTTCTAAACAAATACTTAAAATATTCTAACAAATAATTTTTTTCTGTATTTCATACAGTTTTATGAGAAACATCAATTTTTTTAGCACCATAAATTGTGATTTCTAACATCAATTTCTAACAAATACTTAAAATATATATATATATATATATATATATATATATATATATATATATAATTTATTGAGCACCATAAATTATGATTTCGGACACGATAACAACAATTTTGAGCCGTTAGCATTTCGATCCGAAATGCTAACGTTTAATAAATAAGAAACATCAAGCTGTAAAAAAAATATAGCAAAATAATGTGGCAAGTCACCAACAATCATGCATTATTTTTTATTGAAACATATAAATGATCAGAATAAAATAATGGACCAAATCACAACATATTACAACGTTAGTGGCTTACTCACATTTATTGCTGCTTAATTACGGAAGGAACTCGGTAGCTGCATATTTAATTATTTCCTGTTTAACTAAAATCTATATACGATTATATCCTTTCTTATGGCTGAAAAAGGAATTTTTTTTATAAATCTCAGCCATTAAATTCGATGGTATGCATATGATAGAGGTATGCAAATAAAAATTGGTATGCAAACAAGAAAAACTCATAAGTTAAAGAATACATCCATAAAAGTTTTTTTATTTTTAAGATTTTTTATGAATTATTATAAATTTTTCAAAATCCTCATTGTCAAGATTGTTATTATAAGCATTGTCAATGGATCCCTCCTCTTAATTAATTATGTATGGAAATGTCATTAAATATAGTGAAGGATTGATTGATTTTGTATAGAATTGCTATTAACTGAGAACTGGTCTTTAATCTAGTGGTTAAAGGCAACACTTTTAAACGCAGATGGAGAGTCTTTTATAGACATTTAATTTTGAATGACTTACCATCATCTTGATCTCAAAAAAAAAAAGATTTCACATCCTCTGCCTTAAGGCACAGTGCCATGAAGCACATGGGACATTGGATCATCTCGAGATTCAAGCCTGCACAAATCTTGAGGCGATCCAACGGCCCATGTGCTTCATGCATGGCACCGTGCCTTAAGGCTGAGGATAAGCACTAAGAGCCTGTTCGGCAACAAGGCTTAGGGACATCTAGCTTAAGAAATTAAGCTGCTCAAAGGAACAACTGTTCGGTGGTTGAAAAACGTATATAAAAGCTGAAGTTGAATAAAATATAAAAAAAAAATTGTCAAAAGTGGTTTAAGGAAGCTGCAAAGGAGTCCCAACCTCTAAGGAAGGAATCGGCATCGTCTGCCATTCGGTACATGGACCGTTGGATCTCTTCAGGATTTGGTGGAATCTCTTCGGCACACGAATCTCGAAGAGATCCAACGGCAAATGTGCTGAATGGCACATACCATATGGCAAGGGATAATCATCCGGAAGGAAGGGGGGAGGTCGGCTTAACAAATATTGCTAAGGAACCCTCTTAATCCAATCTAAGGAAACCTTGTTCGGCTAGCTTAACAAAGCTTAGAGCCTAAAGGAAGCTAAAGTCTGGCTGCCGAACAGGTACTAAAAAAATAGCTATTAACAATATATAATGAAGGAATATTTATTAATTATATAGGTATGGAATTGACATTGAGTATTATAGTGAATAATCCATCATGGAGATCAATCCAAAACCTATCCTTAATGCGGATATACACTACACATATATGATCCATAGGCCATAGCTTAATTATATATTATACTGTGGATTCTTCACAATTTTCTGTTTCTGTTATCCAATAGCAATAATACCTAATCCTTCAACTTCAATTATTATTAACTATGGGTATGTTTGGATTGGACGGGGTTAGCTGTTCTTGAGAATAGCACAACTAATCCAAAGTGGGTGTGATCCAAACACAGACCAGTGAATTGGGAATAGATGGAACAGCTGCTATTCTACTAACCCGTGTATAAGTTGGTTTAGTAAGTTTAATTAAACGAGAATAGCTAAAGATGGGAGAGAAATATTAAACAATTCAATCCATCACCTTTTTTGGCTGTTATAAAGGATAGTGGCAATATAAAAAACTATATATTGTTACTTTATTCAATTTTATTGTTACTATTCCCAAGAATACAATCCAAACAACATTTTCACAAACCCGAAAAATACAAAAATAACACTAGTGCACTACTCTCCTACTAATCCAAATAGCACTATATTTTCACTATTCTTATTCACTAACTCAAATTTCACTATTTTTTACTAATCCTTGCACAATCCAAACGCACCCTATATATACAAAGGAATGTTTTACCCTGCTCAAAATGAAATCATTCCTATCAAATGAGAATTGGAATTCCAGTTTTTTTTAAATTCCTTGCTCAAAATGAAAGAAACAAATCAGAATTGAATTTCTTTGGTATGATTTGGAGAGAAATTTTTTCTCAAAATTTTCCCATAAAAATTGATGGTATTTGACATGATTTCATTTTAATGAAGAAATCCCATTTCATAATACCAAATCTGCCCTCCTTTGCAGATACAGACTCTCCTCTTCTCTTCTCTGCTCTCGTCCTCTCGGCAAGAGTGTGCTCTCACTCACGCACAACAGTGCTTGTTCATCGCCTCATCGGCAATTCCTGTTGCTTGTTGCTGAGCTGCAGCGTCATTAATTTGTGTCAATTCCCTAGCACGGGCCCTGCAGGCACCACGACACTTATGTTCGGCTGGGAATGATGGCCAGGCACATTGATATGGGAGGTTCCAGCAGCTGTCACACCAGGCACGATGCTCCCACCTGAAGGAGTGGACCCCTTGCTGGCTGACTCAGCAGGAGCTAGCTGAGATAAACCAGCTGCAATGGTCAGCAGCACATCCTGATTGGATTGGGCTTGCCTTTGCAAACAAGGTCCGGTTGCTCAGAGTTTAATTAATTAGACATGGTATGTTTCACTATGAATTTAAAACATTCTTCTTTTTTTTTTTTCAAAGGGTAAACATGTTATGTTATATAAAATGAAATCACTTTCTATTGTAATTGAATCATTTTGAGCATAAAAAAGAAAAGATTTCAACCTCTATTCTAGTTTCATGTTGAACACAAATATTCAATTTACAATCATTTCTATTCATGTCATCTCTATTGAAATCAATTTAACTCTGCAAGGAATTCATTTTGAATGGGTATTTGTCTTTTCCCTTCTATCCGAACACTTGTACGGAGCCTCAAATTAATGATGTTCCCTGTGACTGTGAGCATCCATATTTACATACAGTGTAAACAATGTAATTATGTAAGTAGATGATCACTAAATGTGCATATAAATTACGTTAAAACAAAGTTCAGGTGTCACCAGTACTCACCACAGGGGCCAATTTTTTAAAATAAAAAAAGAAAAAATCTTATTTTTAAAAGTATAAAAGGAAAAAACTTCTTTTCAAAACTAATAAATCCGGGTCCTGGAAACCCGGCCCACGGGCCCAGGCCTACTCCTGGAAACCCGGCCCACGGGCCCAGGCCGGTTCCTGGGGACCTGGCCTAGTGTCTGATTTTTTTTTGATATTTTACTTTAGATAGATCTCATTGTTAGCTTTCCGTAGCCGCGACATTTGCTCCGATCGGAGTTTCCTATCAAAAGTTATGCCCATTTGAATGTTGAGTGCCCGAAATATAGGATAAGATTTAGTATAAAATTCAGAATGGAATTCAGAAATGTTTTCAATGAATAATATTATAAATAAATATTAAATATCACAAATAAATATTAGAAAAAAGAATATAAAGAACAAATCTTAAATTAATTTGAAATAAGATTTAAATTAATAAGATTCTGTATAAATTTCAGAACAAAATATATTGCATGATAATTATTTATAAAACTGTATATATAAATATTAAATATTATAAATAATATTAGAAAAATTATATAAAGAAATAATTTAAATTTATTGCATGATAAATATGGCATTTGAATGTTGAATATCCAAAATTTAAGATATGATTCAATATAAAATTCAGTACGAAATTTAGTACATGACTGTTACACAATAAATTTTTAGTAAATCCTAAAGCTTTTTGCTCATGTCAAATAAATTTATGATTTGTTATTTATATTCTTTTTTCTAATATTATTTGTAATATTTAATATTTATTTGTAATATTATTTATCGAAAACATTTCTGAATTCCGTTCTGAATTTTATACTGAATCTAATCCTATATTTCGGGCACTCAACATTCAAACGGGCAAAACTTTTGATAGGAAACTCCGATCGGAGCAAACTTCGCGGCTATGAAAAGCTAAAAACGAGATCTATCTAAAGAAAAAAATATCAAAAAAAAATCAGACACTAGGCCGGGTCCCCAGGAACCGACCTGGGCCCGTGGGCTGGATTTCCAGGAGCCGACCTGGGCCCGTGGGCCAGGTTTCCAGGACCCTGATTTGATAGTTTTGAAAATAAGTTTTTTTGTTTTTTACTTTTAAAAATAAGATTTTTTTTCTTTTATTATTTTAAAAAATAGGCCCACCACAGGCCCAAAAGTGTGTTTATAAGAAATAGTTGTCACTGTGTTTAATTTCCTTTTAAATTAGGAATTGAGGAAAGTAGAATTCAGTCTTATTGACAATGCTCTCTGTATGAGAGGTTGTAGGTTCAAAAGACTGAATGAGCTCACGTATCTTTATAGACATTTAAATTCGAATGACCAGCTTATCTGTTTAATCTAAGAAATTCAGATGAGGACAAATTAATTGTATTCCGAGTGATTTTATTTAACCTAATTTAATTAACTCGTCATTAGCTGCTTTTGATGCTGAATTAATTTGTCGGCACAAAGAAATTGAGAGTACAGTTCGAGGTTGAGAGAGGGTACAAAATTCTTGCATTCTCTTCTATTTGGTCCTACTTCAATTTGGTGGGGATCTCTCTGATCTGATGTTGTTTCTATTCAAATTTCACGTGGACTTTTGTACCAAAATATTGTCCAAATGCTTGTGGAATGGAATGGAATGGAATTATTATATTATTAGTAGTTAGGTTTCGAAAGCTATATATGCTTGATTTGATTGAGATCGATTTCAGCTTCAAATGAAGTGCAATTATTTGTATTATCCGATAGATCGAACATGTACTTTTGTTGCCATCAATTCACGAGTGCTTATCCCCAACTTACTACATTTTGCAGTTTGAACTGCTAGATCGTCTCGAGATCCGAGCTGGCACGAATCTCAAGGCAATCCAATGGCTCACAGTAGTACATGCAGCTGGGGATATGAAATCATGATCAATTCATGCATGTTGAAATCAAATTTTGCCATAACTAATTCATGGTTGATCGAGGTTATTAGTTCACAACTTGTTCATATAGAGAAACATCTTGCGTCCATCTGTCCATAGACATACCCAGAATATAACAAATACATCCTATTTAATTTGTAACAAATATATCCGATTTAATTTGTAACCTATGGACGCTATGGACAAATATTCTATGAACACTATGTATTAGGTACTGGTTCATATATATATGCGTGTCAGATTTGTGTTAACTTAATATCATGAACTGCAAAATACAGTACAGCAGGGATATGAAATATCAGATTTGTGTTAACTTAATTCACAACTTGAGGTTAATTCACAACTTGTTCTGATCGGTTGTTTGTACTGTTTGTAACATTTAATATACTGATGTATGTTGTAAATTAAAGAACAAATACCAGAAGAGGTAATATTCAAGTGGGAAACGTTGATCACAGCAAAAATTAAACATTGCACAAGTTGGCAGACATAACACGGATTAATGTGGGAATTGTACCACGGACTAATTAGTCATGAGGAAATTGTGCAGTTCAAGCTAGCTTAATTACAAAAGAATTAATTATATAAAAGGCTAAGGAAGATCTCGTCTAATTAATTTTTCTTATATATCCGAAGGGGATCCGTGGAATATAATTAATTGGAAACATATATAATCAATCTATAAGTTAAACAATAATTTTATAAAGAAATTTTCTATTTTTCCAAAATTTTTAATGATTTTTATTTTTTATTTTTGATAAGCATTACCAATGGATCCCTCCTCTTATTTGATCAATAAGTTAATGCATGCTTGCAAGCTCTCAATGCAAATGTGCAAGTATGTAGTACATATTATATCTGGACCATCTAGATGTAAAAATTCCTAATTAATAATCAATTGAGGTTGAAATTAATTCATGTGGCACTTTGAAGGAACTTTTCATTTTCTCTGAAAATTAATTCATGTGGCACTTTGAGGTTGAAATGATGGCTGATGTGTAATATGCCGGAAACAATTAATTACTTTTTAGCATATATTAATTACACAGTTACACCAACATTTTTCTTACAAAAAATTTCTGCATAATATTTGTATAGCTTGGTTTAGGTGTAAGAACCAAAAATATTTCTTCATTATAATTTGTCTACGCTCTCTTGATCGAATGCCTATATTTCATTTTTGACCAAAGGTTTAAATAGCGCCGCTATCGGCCGCTATAGCAGTCGATATAATGTTTTGGAACCAAAACGCTACGACGCTATCGGTTTTTTTCCCGCTATGTGAACTTTATATAGTAACATATAAAATATGGTTCGAATCATCTGAATTTTCAATTATTTTATGATATCTAACACCTTATAGTCGTTATTAATTTATGTTTTACAATCATTTAACACATAATTAATTGGATTTATGAACAATAATCAATGTTATATAAACTTAGTATCCACATAAGAAAAATAGTGGGATTAATTAGTGAAAATGAAAGTCATATACTTGAAATCTATTAAAATGTTATATAACCAATATTACATAACGTTTTATCATGATTTGTTTACAATTTTTCTAACATAATTTTTAGATTCTAACTTTTTTCTTGAAAAATGATAGATAGATAATTTATTTTTGATAATTTCAATAATCCATTCAATTTTTTAATATTTAGGAAAAGTAATTACTCAATTATTCAATTTGAAATCCTTTTTATAATAACAAATTATACTTGTGCAATAAAAGACTGACCAACATGTTGTACTATGTCAATATATCTGAATAAGAATGCTTTTGTTTCAAAAGAAATACAATAATTATATAATTTTTAAACAATTTGGTTAGAAAACTTTATAAATTATTCTAATTATTTATCATTTTTATTAAATATTTTAGCTCATGAACTAATAAAATAGTTAAAATATTCCACATAACAGGAACCAGTAGCGCCCGCGATAGCGCCGATATCCGATATCCGCTATCAAATATACCCCACCGCGATGAGTCTGCTATCCTCTATTTAAACCTTTGTTTTTGACAAAAATACCCTAAGAAAGAAAGATACCATGGAATTAATCACTAAGCTAATCAACGGGTCAAAGAGATGCTTACTAATTAGTTTCTTACCTTACAATCGACAACCATAATGTATACGTCTTAAACAGTAATTAAATAAACAATTATATGCAATAGCTATTGCGTTTTTTTAGGGCATTAATTATATAATTTGCAAATGTTGATTAATTTGCTTGTCGCAGTACTAATGTCTTCACAGCAAATTAACTTCCATCACTAAGAACAATATATTGGTTATCATGCTTTTATATAGCTGATAAAAAAATAAAAAAATAAAAAAAAAACAAGGAGAAGATCCATGCAAGAGAAATATATAAGGTAAATTAATTAATTCATGATGACGAATCTTTTTTTATATATTAAGAACTCCAAATTTAATAGCTTAAGTCGGCCCCTTAAGATCATAGATCACAATGAACAACTAAAAATACTCCTACTCCAAACTCTTATGTACAAACTTAATTACGTACATAATGCATGTGTCAAATTTATACACATGTAGCTATATCTAGATAGAGAATTCATATCATTTAAATATCAAATATATATATATATATATGGGTCTAATTAATACATAGTCTGTGGTCCTTTAATCTGTTCATGCTTCGAACTTTGAAATAAATATTCGGCAACATGACCAGGAATGGAAGGTATCACATCAACAGAGAAGCCTGTGTGGTCCTAATTAACATTAATCTTGCCCTAAATGAACATGATTTGGTTGATAAGCAAAGTTTAACCCCCTGCTAATTAAGATTATCCCTAGCTAGCTACCTAATCTCTCATCATATATATATGTATATATGTATATGTATGCCTATAAAGTCAAACTTTGGTACAAGTGACATCTACCATCTACCCCTTGGAATGCATGACAGTTGTCCTTGCAGAATTCAACATATTTACTGATCACTATAACTCACTAAACATGTTTAATTTCACTTAGTTACATGTAAAGAGGTTGATGGCCCTTTAAGCTAGGATCTAGGCACAGTTTAGGGGTAGCACATTAAGCCGAGGTGGTCCAACTACATGTATGGGGCTTGGAGCATTCCTGGATAAATTTCACATCCTCTCATGTACTGCAATCTGCAATGTGCAGTGCATCACGTAAGCCGTTGGATTGTCTCGAGACCCGATCTTATACAAATCTTGAGACAATCCAACGGCTCACGTGACGCACTGCACGTCGCATGCAGTACATCAGAGAGGATAAGTACTCAGCATTCCTGCCCATTGGCTCTACAAACCTGGAATGGCTGGCTGAATTTTATTACCAGCCAATTGTACTGGCATTGTCATTAATGAATAATGAAAAGGGTTTAGCTGAGGGGACCATCCTATTAGAGGCTCTTTGTTCTAATTTCGTATTCATGAAATCTTGCTTATTTTTCTTCAGCACATGTAGTTGTTCCCTTAGAATGTTTGTTTGAAGGTGAGAGGTAATATCATATATATGGATCATACTGATGTGACATAAGTTAGTTTGTTTTATCCTAGCTAGCTAGCTAGCTACTTGCAAGTAGATATATATTATATAAGAGTTAATGATTATTTAAATGTTTTATACATATGGATTATCTTTTTTGTCACAATATAATTAATCAAAGCACAATATTATGCATGCTTATATGCACAGTATATATATATACTGGAACTCCCAAACGTTAAGTTTTGATTTCTCATTATTTCTATATATATATAGTACATATATATCAGCTTCTTTTTCCATTACAGTTCTGAGAAGAAACCATCATACACAATGATGTGGATAATAATACAAAAATGCTGAGCATGCATATATTAAAATATATACTGGGTATAGCCCCATTGCACCAATTACTTTTGTTTGATAAAAAAAATAAACCTTTTGAACTATATGACCAATAAAAAAATAGATCTAAAGTGTGCTATAATATATAGAAATTACCAAACATTTCTTACTAAAATTACACAGTTAGGCATATTCTTTTTTATCCATTTTACATTCATTAATAATATGGCTCAAAATGCTTCAATTTTTTTTTTTTTTTACCAAATCACTATAGCAAAAAAAAGGTCTGACAGTATATATACTTTAACATCTTTATCAAGTGAGTCCAATTCAGTTTGACTCTTTTGAAGTTATTCCTATTAAATTAAAACCAAAACTTGAATATATATATATATATATCGTTACAAAAGAGAAACTAGTGATCAACAGTATTACAAAATTGAGTACAAAAAGGGCAATCAATGCACTTGGACTCTATATCATAGAATTAATCTTGCAAGTATTCTATTTAACTAAACAAGCCTAATAAAAATTTTAACTTTAAGAGAAAAATTGTATTCAGTATTCCATATGGTATCTAATAAGTGTATAATTGGACATACCCCTCTTAAGTTCAAGAAATTAATTATACATAGATTTTACCGTGTATATATTTTTGGTCTCTAATTAAATAATCCCAAATAACATTATCTTCTTCATCCATATTATTATAGGGTAATTTTGAACAATACTTAATTAGTATCTCTAAATTTTTCTTCCCTCATTAAAGAAGAAACACCTCTTTGTAAAGGTAAGTGTATACATCCATTATTCCATACCTCCACTAATAATTTAGGAATTTTCCAAGCGTCATCGTTTTAAATATATATCCACATGTTCACACATACACAAAATTTGTAACTTTTATATCAAATTGTGTACTGAAACTTAACTTAAAATTTGTAATAATGTGGACAGATGGACACTAATTTTGTAGACACCCAATAATTTATCAGGTGAAACCATTATTTCTATATTTCTTGATTCTCTGTTGTGTGACTTAATTAGGTTGCACTCGCTAGCTAGCATGCATGAAAGATCTTTCTGTCGATATATATATATATTACACAGGAAACAAACAATAAATAAACTTCTCTTGTAAGCTGTTGAGGATACGATACAACCAATTAAAATTAAATTAACAACTATGCATGAAAAGCTTCCGGAAAAGGTCAAAGAATTAGATATATATATATAGCTAGCTTCCCATGTTCTTCCTGCAGGAGATTGTTTTTGGACTGTTAATGATATATAGTGCGGTTATACTAGGTTGTGTCACTGATATATTTAATATATATAGTCATTATATGTCGGCATCACATTATAACAAATTTGTTATGCAACATTTTTTATGCTTATTTGCTTTTTGTGACTATTATATATGTTTTGTCCTAACATTGCTTTTTATGTTTCTGCCTACATTAATTTAATATCGATTTTGAGGCTAAAATTTATGTTTCCTTTTAATTAATTACTTCACGTCGATCGACTATATACATAAGATTAATACCTAGCGTCGATAGAAAATCTGTCCATAGCGTTCATATGTTACATTTCGGCAGGCCCGGTAGAAATTGTTGAACCCCGATTTTTTCTGTTTAACTCAAGTTCATATATGGTGTTATTTTATTAATTTGATGCTAAAAATCATTTTTTTGACATCAAAACATGGACGATTAATTAATTAAATATTTTGTTACTTAAGTATGCAATTAACTCTTAATTTGATATATATTTTTTTGAATATATATAAAAGTTGTATATTATAATAATTATTTTTTTTATCTTTTGAGCCATAAAGTAACCCCTCTAAACCCATTTTGGATCAATATTTAGAAAATTGGAACTATGAATTGTTCCCGGCCCCCATTTCATATATCAGTTCTGGATCCGCCCCAACATTTTGGGATGTATTTGTTGTATTTGATGGTGTATTTATTATATTCTTTTTACATCTGTGGCAGTATAAACAACTTTTTAATTGACGCAAGATGTGTTTCTCTATACATAATTATCTAGCTGGCTGCCAGAGATGATATACAGCCACCGTACTCTCGTATATGATAATAAACCGGTGGCACTTTCTTATGAATTAAAGATTATTTTATATATTCATGATTTCATGTCACTAAAGTATAAAATGAACAATAAAGTACAACGTAAAAAACTTGGTATATGGATAAAGATACTATGAATAAAGGATCAGACACTGAAAATTCTGTGCTCCCAAAGCTTTGCATAGACCTTCAGAGTGGTACCAAAACATTCCCATTAATAAAATCTAGTTAAAGAAGAATCATATATATTATATATATATATGTACACTGCTATGTATAAAAAATTTTAGCTTTCTAATTAATGATTTATTTTGTTGCAAAGTTATGTCCCCTCATTGTCATTATAAAGTGACATCAGTATAAGATGCTGTATATATGGAGCTTTTTAATTAGTACTTATTTCACAAAAGTTTCACTTTTTATGTGAAGCAATAATGATCTAGCTAGCTATGATGAATATTAATTCATGCAAAAATTAAAGACCCAATAATCCTATAGTAATTTTCCCTTCTCTTAAAAGTTTAAACTTTAAAGCTAAACACTTTTTTTTAAGTGGTAGACAAATTGCCGACCAATAATTTTTATTTAACAAAGAGAGAAATATGTAGTACAAAATTCAAGCATTTTGCTACTTGAAAATTAATGCATCAAGAAACAAAACAATTAATTAACTAAGACCAAGCCTTTGCAATGCAACTTTCCCCATTGAGATCATGATCATGCGTTTCCAGCCCAATCTATATGCTCGTTTCCTTCACAATATCTAGCTTGTACTTGGCAGCACATGGTAAGACATGATGCCATGCCACCCAAATCATCACAATTTTTTTTTTTTTTATTAATGATTAAATATGGTATTATTTGCAAATAAATCCTCATTACAAGTTTTATTACGTACACACTGTTGATAATGCTGGGAGCTAGCTAGAATGCATGCCAGAAACTAGCTAGATACAATATATATGCATTTTAATACCAAAATAAACAAGTTAATTAACTAAGCACTCACGTTGGGTAAAGATGAAAGTACTATATAATGTGTCTTAGGACATATATATATATTAAAATGAGCTATATATGATCCATGTCATTTTATTTACATTCAATATTCTAGTACATGTACAATATATTAATTGTATTTGGCACAATGGTAAGGCTTGTGATGAGTTTGACCTGCCTTAGATTAATCAAACTGACAATTAGAACAAGCCCTGTTGATCAGAAGAGTTTAATTTGCTTTGATTAATTTACCTAGTAATTAAGATGGAGGACATGTCTTTGAATACACCATTATAAGGGATAAGCATGCAAATCAAGTCACCATTGTATAATGTATAGAGAAACATCTTGCGTCCATCGAAAAACCGTCTATACGTCCATAAACATGTACAGAATGTAACAAATACACCCAAAATGTAACAGATACATCCCGAAATATAATCTATAGACACTATGGACAGTTTTTCTATAGACACTAGGTATTACTCGTATAGATATAGAAAACCCTACATCCAATTATACATGTATATTTTCTCATCACTTGACCTTCCTTGAAGAAAGCCTCTTCAGCTCCCCTTACCTAGCTCCAACATCTCTCTCTAATTCCTCTTCCTCTTGCTCATCCATTGTTATTTCATGCGATAACCATGGTGGGGAAGAACAGCCAATACGGGGCGAATCGCGGTCAGGAGGAGCTGGATCTTCTCCAGAGACCGAGCAAGGCGCAGCACTCGTCGGGATCCTCGAGCGGAAGGAACCTGTTCCGGCAGTGGAAGGGCAAGATTCTGCAGGGCATGAGAATACACCGGTCGCGGTGCGTGCTGTGCATCCAAATCCAGCACATCAGCAACCTACCGATGTCCGTGGAAGGGCGCTCGCTTGTCGTCGGATGGAAGACCAAGGGCTCGAAGGGGGAGCACACGAATCCGGTCTACGTCGACAGGGGGAGCGCGTCGTTCGACGAGATATTCCTGCACTACTGCGGGTTCGACGTGAGCGAGAACCTCCGGAACTGCTTTATTTGGGTGTCCTTGGTCGGCTCCACAGACTGCGATCTGGGCTCGTTTCGCGTCGATCTCAGCAGTTTGGTTAACGGTGAGAGCTCGAACTCAAGAGGATCGATTAATTCGTACTCGAAGGGGAGTATGGGAGGGAAAGCCATGAGCTTTGTGCTTGGAGGTGCTGCCAATGGTGGAGTGCTAAACTTGAATGTGTATTGTAGGATGATGGATGATGATTCAAGAGATAATTCTGGTATGTGTGTATATTTATCACTTAATTTTAAGTTTTAAGTCAATCTATAAATGTTTTTTTTTTTTTTTTTAAGGTTCTTGATTTATTTTTCAGAAGGTTAATTTGAAGGGGGGAAAATCACTGTTAACTCAACAACAGAGATCCATATATATATAGTGCTTTGCTTTAATATGGTGTGTATAATCACAAATTTTCTTTGATAGTGTTTAATAAAAAGGTGAATAAAATTAAAAGTTCATGTACAGAAAATCACAGGAAAAAATTGAGAGGCCGGATTAGTTACAAATTATTTTATATAGCAAAGAGATATTTAAGCTTTGAATTAATTAGAGTTTTACTTTAAAATGGAAATATATAATTAATCATGAGAGCTATATATGCTTACTTGTCTATATAAACTGAAATTTGCATACTCCTGTTTACTTAATTTCTAAACTACCTTGCTATATGAAATATTGTTCAAAGATGTACCATTATTAATTCTTATTTCCCCAATTTTTGCTGATGAGAAGATCTTTTTTTTTTTTTCTTCTCTCTTTCTATACTTCAACTTCTGTGTTAGCAGAATTTCATTGTTACTGGAATGTACCATTGGTGACCACAATCTCTTACTAATTCAAAGAGAATATTTGTTGATCGATTAGAAAGATTTTTTTCTTTTTCATTTTCAAAACTTTTAGAAGTCACAAAATATAAATTATGAAGTTAATTAATTAAAGTTGTAGAGAAATTTTTATACATAAGATACTGAAATTTCATAGCATTCTATTATTCAGTTTCTCTTTTGAAGTAATATATCCACACTACATTTTGACAGATCGAAAGAAGCGCGACAGCAAAGGGAAAAAATGCGTCTCGTCATGCCTTCCTGATCTTAGCTGCCTACGTGCCCCGCCTGTTACTGTGTTGGCCAAGAGGATCCCCTCTCTCCGGTCCGACCGAGGTGGCTTTATCACTATAGAAAACTCGAGCTCAATGCACGATTCCATTCGGATTGAAGAAGACGAGGATGTGGATTTCATCACTATAGAGAAAGGTACCATATCTGCGTCGTCCCGGTCCCGTCGACCTCCTTCTGATAACCTAGCGAACACAACCGATGACGATGAAGAAATAGGCATGCGCGAGGACGAGAAACCTTGCCTTATGATGGATCTTCACGAAGATTTCGACTTAGAAAAGGTCGAGGACGAGTTCCTAACCATGCTAGAAGATAAGTATTGGAAGAACGGGTGCGAATACAAGGTCGAACCATGGAGAAAAGATGTCGAGGATAGTTTAAATTTGAGTTTGGACTTGAGTATTGATTTGGATCTTAATTTGGATTTGGACTCGCTGATCAAGGAAGCCGAGATCGAACTCGCAAAAGCCGAACAGTCTTATAAGAGCAAGATGGGGGGTGTGGTGTTGGAAAAACAAGAGTATGAAGAACTAATGAAAATATGGGGTGTAAGGGAGAATCCCCCTAGTGCACATTGCTTTGAGTATGGATTTGGCAGTCCTTTCTAAGTTCTTGAAAGGATTGGCTGTAGTATTAAAGGTGCTTAATTTAAGCTAGCCAATTATCACTTATTTGTTTGTTATGTTTTTATCCGTTTCATTGAAGGAATGCATAAGTATGTATAATAACAAAACAAATACTATATATATGATATAGAGATTCATCCATAGTTTTCATGTCTTTTTTTTTTTTTTTCATTTCATAGAATAAAATGCTTCAAGATATCCAAATGATGTAACACTTCTCATATGTAATGCAAGTGAAGTAATATCCAGATATGTAGAATTGTTGAAATTAATGATCTTGTGAGTTTCCAGGAGCTAAACAGATCGAATCAAACGTCAAAAACCTAGCCAAGCTGATAAAACAGCACCTCAACTTTTCGAAGTAGTTTTTAGTAATGTTATACTTCAGTTTCAACTTTAATCAGGATTAAGCATTTCTGTAACTCCTGATTAAATCGCTCTTCATATAGTTATTTTCCTTTTGTTCCCTTTTATTCTCATAAACTAACCTGATTCTTCACGGAGAGTGTTAATTAATTTATACGCCAATACATATATAACTATATTTATATATTCCAAGTAGAGCTATTTTTTGTGGATCGTTAAGATATTTACCGTGAAAATTGCAAAGAGCAATAATAAGTAAAAATTACCTTGATAACATGATACAAGTTGAGACAACAACTACAAAAGACCAATTAATATACCCCAAATGCAGCTCAGATACAATCAATTCAAGTGTCTTTAAAAGAACAGACGAATGTCTACACTTTGATATCAAAGTGGGGCATCATAGAGAGCATTATTTAACTTAAACTCGTGAAAAGCAGAGCACTTATAAAGTAACTTCTTGTTCCTAACATATCTTCTTCCCCCCCTTTCTTTTTTCTTCCTAAAGTATCTTAACACAAACTACAACAGAAGTTCAAATCGGGTGGGGGTCCGCCAACACCGGTCCATAGTAATTTGAGCTTCGTATTATACCTCCTTGTAAGTGTACCATCCAAATATTATTTTGCATCAAGAACAATGACATGTGTACTGAGCAAGCAAAAAGCTTCTACCAAGACTCTCTTTTTCTTCATTTCCAAGGAAAAAGATAAAAGGACAGGCCAATCGTACTCATTTGGGAATATCCAACTCCCATATCACCACCTTACCATCTAATCCTGCACAACAAAACACACAATATTGCCATTTTCGGTATTATCAATAAAATTATCCTAGAAATGATAAATTGTATTTAATATTTGCTAGGATGACATGACTATATGCCAGTGTACAGCTGTTGCACTGTAAGACTCTAACACTTGCGTATATCATTTTCTTTTAACACACTATATATTATATAAATTCACAATTAAGATATTACAAATCGATCAATAATTATTGCAATTGCCATATGCCCTCAAGGCCTCAAGCGTATCAAATTGTAGTGTCAGATAACCAAGTACATGTATGTACTGGTGCTGTGATGCATTCTAATTTTGCATGACTGCAATTGAGTACAGGTTAGGTTCCTTTTTTTTTTTAGGGCATTCACAACATATTTACCATATGTCTGGGTTTCAACATTTATCACACTACTGAAAATAGACTATCACGAAAAGCATTTGTACTTTGTACTTCATACTAAAATGCACAAGCCGACAAGCTGCAAAATATACCTTTATGCCCAAAATTTTGATTGATGTTGCTCAATAAAAATTGCAGATAAAAATCACATGAGACACAATACTATTTTTAGAGTTCTAATTTTTTTTTTTTTAGATTCTTAAAATGGTTCTAAATATTAATAAAAATAATGGTTTTTTGGACATGAAAATAGGCTATCTTACAAAATCTTTAAAAAAAGAAACTTAAAAAAGCCCTTAATACAGAAAATTCTAGTATTCACAATATTTTCATATGAAATATTAATTGAACAACATAAATCAAAATGTTGGCCATGAAAATATATATATTTTGAGGCATGTGCACTTCAGACTGAGGTGCAAACACTTTCATAGTAGTCCTTATCTTAAATAATGTCCATCTTTATTCAAGAGAAATATTAAGTGGCTCATGTTATTAATTAGTAATGCAATAGTACTTTATACTTCCAGAAGTTCTCTTGGGAATTTCACTAACCTGAGGTGCTGAAGCGACACAGAGAAGTGTTCCCGCGTGTCTTTAGCGGTACGATACATCTGACAAAAAGTTACTTAGTCAATGGTTTGCATTAGAAAGATCAACGAACCTCGTAAATTAACTACATCAACTATGGTTGTTGATTGAGAACTGGACAGGAAGGATGACAATCTGTCAAGTATCTCCTAAGCCTCATACAGAACAGAATTACAATACAGATGACCTAAACCTTAACGTACCAAAGTATTAATATTGAAAGGAGGAATCATATTTAACTTGGAATACATATCTTGCTGAGAATACAAGTTCTAAACAGACTATTTTACCTCATTTTTTACACCAAATTGTTCAGTGCCAAATTAAATAGACTAATTATTCCATCACTTTAAATATCCACAATCATTATTGTATAGCACAGACATGCCATCATACAATTCTGGCTATCCAAATATATCACATTAGAGATTTGGATACGTAGCTCACAATTGACTCCAAGAATAATGGAACATATGAGAAAGAGACAGAGAGACAATACGTAATGCAGTTCTCATGAGCACCACCACGCGGTTTGGACGGCTCAACAGTGTCGTTGCTTGGCGCTTGTTTAGATGTCCCATACAACTTTCCAAATGCTTCTGACAACTGCAGTAGCATAGAAAAGGAATACAAAGTAAATGAAAAATGTTCATTTTCCATAGAGAGCTTGGGCCTTTTTTATAGCAGACTTTCATATGATATTTTCAGTTTCAATGAAGGTCTGTATTGACGAACTAATAAACAACTCGTACATCTTTAAAAGCTGTTTACAATCATATCAAGAAACTTAATTTTTGCTATACATAATGAACAGTTTAGGGATTTAAAAAATAATATAGATATACTTTCTAGCGTCTGAAGGAATAAAGGTAATAGCAATGTCAAGAATCATACATTTAAGCTCAGACTGCTTAACATTAATTTTAGATGGGGCATAAATCATATTTTCATGCTTAATTCTTCTCAAGATTTCAAAAGTTTAAATAGAGTAAACGATTAATCGTTGTCTCAGTTGAAAGGCTAAAGGAACCCTAGTACTACCTTTTGTTTTTCATCTTCAATTAATTTCAAACTTTAGAACATGAACAATAGCTTTCTAATGAGAAGGTTGTAAAAAAAAATCTTGCGACAAAATAGTAAAACAATACGATTGTACCTGTGAGCCTCTCGAACTTGAGGGAGCTGCCTTCTTCTGATCCAAATATTTGGTGAAGCTCCTACAGAGAAAAATAAAACATATAAAGTAACAAACTGAAAACCATAGTTTGGTTTGGCATGTGGAGTCCGTATCGGCACGATCCAAATTGGAATCTCAGCCGTCTATTTTGGATTGGAGGGTCCTAGGATCCGATTTGGATCATAGGTGATTTCAGCGCTTGGCATGTGCAATGAAAAAGAAAGGACAAAACTCATGTTTATTACAGTGAAGATTGCGCTGGATTGGAAACCACGCCGATATGTATATAACATTTTTTTTCCAAAAAAAAAAGTAAATTATTCACTATCACCACCCATTTTTATAGGAGGATATGTAACCAACTATAATATCATATTTGTCCTGAGTTTTCCAATTCAATAAGTAAATTTTCAAGATGACGATCAGTCGACCACACAGGTATTTTCTTCAATCAAATCAACAGAATATGAACAGTACTCAGCCGAACCAGAAGCCAACTTGTATGGAAGTTTTGTATGATACTTACCATAGCCCAGTATCATCAGCTGCGAAGATCATTGGATTGCAATCAAACCCAACACCAACCACCACTCTATCAGATAAAAAGAGTATCTGAAAGTTTGTAAGTTTTTATTAGCCATACTTTTAATTCCTAGAGCATATATATTTCAGTTAATAGAACAGAAAAAAAATGCTGACCCACATCACGGAGAGGCAGATCCCGCAGAGGTATGCTCTGTGCAGCAGGAGTTGACTTCACATCATCAATAAAATGTATCATAGAATTGTGACCTGAAAAACAAATCAAAGGATTTTAATGAAATAAGACAGAAACAGTAAAAAATAGCATGGTAAGTTGCAGCACAAGATTGTGATGAATGTTATTAAATGTGTATTCATGCACATAGAAACATAGGAAACTGCTGAGTTTAAATTAGCTACATATTTTGATAGATAGTAACTCACAATTTAGACCAAAATACTAGAGATAAAATTAAGTTAGGTTAGTTTAGATATAAAATTGGATGCTGGTATGGTTTTGGTTATTTTCTTGTTTGGGAGATTCTAGAAGCAGTTTGGAGCAAGTACTGCAAGATTTATAAGTTCATGTAAGAAAAAAGTGGTTCTAAGGTTAAGTACTATAACAGTCAATTCTAGTAGGATCAAGAATTCAAGATGGTAGCAATATGTTCTTCTCATTTTAAGATATGTCTGACCTGAATAGTTGAGAAACAAAAGACAGAACTAACTTGAATAAGCTAAGATACGTCCACTTGGAGACCATCTTACGCCAAATGCCCAAGTAAGTGACAAGTCAAGTTGCGCAATTAGCTGATTAAAGAACCCAAATAAATGTCAACAAGCTGGAAAATTGTATATATTGTTCTTTAAACTTAACCTTGAATTGAATGTAATAGAAGATGTTTTATAATTTTAAATTAATTGGTCTCTACTCTCCACCAGCTCAGTAAAAAGAAAGAAAGAAATTCACATGCTAGTTCCTGCCTTTGTTTAACTCATTAGTTGCAACCAAAGGTTAAGATACTTTTAGTCAATCCCATAAGACCTTAGAGCTTATAAACCCAACATTGAAGCAAGTAAAAGCTGTGCCATGTAACCAAAATCCATCACTATCATTTAATTGAGTTCTGTCAAAGAACTACGACAAATGTTGTGCCTAAAAGGATTCAAAATTTGAAGCATTATACTAACAGAAAATTTTAAGCAAGGTTTACATGGGAAATGAAAAATAAACTTAGTTTTACCTCTCCAAACTTCAGGTCACTGGAGCTTGATTCTGACTCCCTAAAAGAAGGAAAGGATAAACATAAGCAACATGAAACATTTTATTTTTAATATTCTTATTTTGCTTGAATTACATGTATTGGAATTATTACTTTGAGTCCACACCCTTGATTAATGTGGAGAAGACTCTACATTTACCATCAGTAGACGTTGTTGCAAGAAGAATCTACATAAATAAAAATCAGTGCACCAAAACTATAAGAAATTAAAGCATAAGAAAGAAAGACTTTGTTATCCATGCTTAAAATTCAAAATGCTACTGACAATTTACTTTTTGAGTATTGTTATATCCAAAGATGTTTTTTTCCAATTTGCACTATACTGACCTTGGTACTAATGTTTAACTAAAGCGTAACCAAAAAAATGGAAATGAGAGATAAAAGCAACACAGCAACAATGCATTTAGTTCTAATTAAATTGGTGTAGGCTAGATATGAAATCCAACTATAGAGAAAAAAACATATATTGCAAGAAAAAAATAATAAAAAAACAAATATGAAAAACATAAAATATAACAACAAAAAGTATATACATACATTGTCAGGATGCCATGCAACACTTGTTACAGAAGATTCATGTCTTTTCCTGATCAGCTTGCTAACCCACCTGAAACAAAAGATAAAGATTGCATACTCAAGACAAAAAAATGAGGTGCAACAGAACAACTGGTATGCACATTGAATTTCAGCAAAAGGAAAAGGAATGATGAAGACAATAAAAGTGTCCATGGGGAGTGCTAAACCCATAGCAATTATAAATTAGTATATATGGACACAGCATTACTACCATGAGACAAAAGATCTTATTTCTAAAGAGATTCAATTCGGAACTATTTTTTTTTTTTTAAGGAGCAATTCGGAACTATTATGTGTCCAGGTCCATTATAAAAATAATGTCAGAGGTTTTATCTTACTTTGTCTGTGTCAAAGAAGTATTTGAAATAACTCCGCTATTCTAGAACAGATATGAGTCAGATGGCAATGATAAAGAAAAATGAGAATAAAATAAAATTTGGTTACCAATTATTTTCCTGTTCATAGTAGCATACGCAAACAGACTTAGCACCACTTCCTACGGCGAATTTGTTTTCTTGAAAAAGAAAATGAAAAATTTGTATGCATTAGTCAAATTTAGCTCAGAACATAATAATCATAAGCCCCAAACCAAAAGAAAGTTAATTTGGCACTAGTGCATAAACAAAGCAGAATGAAAGATTCTTAGATGCAACCAAATGTTCTTCAACAGATAGCTGGAAATTAAAGTAAGGTATCTACGTGAATAAATGGCACTGCTTAGTTAGCTACCTTCTGGACTCCACTGAACGCATAAAGCAGCACGATTTAGCCTGAGAATGACCAGCGTTGGAACCCACTCCGTTCCTTCTTGGCTCCAGACATATCTATCAATAGATAAAAATTGTTAGATTGTAGTCAGTGAGCTTAATGCGGTTGGCAGCAAGTAGGAGAAGGGTACTTACGAATTCCTATCATGTGAAACAGTCACAATTTTGTTGGATCGTAAGCTCCAGTCAATTCCGCATACAATTTGATCATGCTGCAGATCAAAAGTTAATGGAAATTTATAAATAAATAGGCATACGAGAACACAGTAAAAATAACAATATCAACAAAGGAAACTATACAAGAAAATGAATTGGCATTCATCTCACGACCATGGATTTGCACATTCTTGGTTCCACATTTTGGGGTTATTCCAGTTGTCTTGGCTTCCGTACAGGAGACTAGAATTCAGGACCCTACTGATACATTACTTATTGGTTGTCACCAATTTGATACCAATTAACAGGCCCTTTAGTTTCCTTTGTGTTATCTAATAATTAAATATCGGCTCAGATTAGGGTTGTAATAGTTAACTGAGGCTAAGATTCATAACTAACATGGTAACTGATTATTGGCCAAGAGCAACAACCGTACAATCCTGCACTTTGTACAGTGCCAATCCATGCATAAGAGTACGGACTATTTACTAACATAACAACCACAAAGATCTCGATTCAACGGGCTCTAGCAATTAAAAACCAAATCATCCATTTGACTCTTACCTTTGAAAGAACATGCAATTTCTCCCACTTGTCTCCAAACAACTTACAAATGTGCACCTCACTGTTGTTGGGACAGAAGGCGACCACTGCAAGACAATAATAGCATATATCAGGAACCAAAATTCCATTGGGGGGATGATGAAAATTCATCCCCATGCAGTATGACTGTACAAATGAAAGAATGAATGAAATGCCCAATATCTCTTCTGGACATTGATTGTGAAGTCAAATTGAGCTAATTAGGAACACGTTAAACTCGAATATCGCACATTGACGCCATTGATCGGGTTATCTGGTCAAACGAGGGTTTAACAGCAGAAATTGAAGCCTCGAGTTAAAGAGAGAGAGAGTATACTGGTTTGATCGGGGCTCCAGGCATGGCAAGTGATGCACTCGGCGAACTGGTGGACCGCCACCGCCGCCATCGCGCCGCCCTCCCGTTGCGCCGGTGAGCTGAAATCTCCGATTGATGGCCCGGAATTAAGGAAGGGAAGGTCAGATGTCAGATCCCGAATTCGAAGGGAAGAACTGAGAAGGGAAAGGAAGCAAAGTGGACTCCATATCCTCTGTAGCGCTGCATTGTGCAACGCGGAACGTAAACCGTTAGATCATCTAGAGATCTGTGCTAACACGAATCTCGAGATTATTAACGGTTCACATTCTCGCTACACAATGCAGCGCTACAGAGGATGAGCACTGAGCAAGTGCGGGCATGAGGCGTTCTTGTCCGCTACAGCGCAGTAGGGGTTACTGCGCGATTCCGACCTTTGGATCTTCACGGGGCGTTTGGAGATTGGGACTGGAACGAATCTTGATGTAATCGGACGGATCGTATACTGTATAGTACTGTACTGCTCAGTAGGTGATATCAAGCCGAGTATGAATGAGAGAGCAGTAGAGCACTACTACGACTTGGGACCTACCTACCGTAACGTAACGTAATGACTAATAAACGAATGAACGGCCCACCCCGCATGGCCGCATCTGGTCTGGGTTGATGATTTGGTTGGGCCGACCCTAATTTCTGGAAGCCCTTTTTGCGCTGATTTTATTTTAGTTGGAACTGGAACTTAAAAATTGTCTCTACTTGAATGGCTGTTATGTTATGTTAGTTTGCATTTTTATTAATTTATTTATGAGAGGTGATAATTACTCTTAAAAATCCACATTATCCATGTCTCAATACAATTTTAGTTGAAAATTTTTTTTCGAATGTAATAAATCATTTCTATCGGTTACAATTCACATCCTCAACCATGCAAAATATTCATATATGTACAATAAAAAAATAGAGAATAAAAAAAATTCACTCAAATTTTATAAAAGCAGAGAGAAAGAGAAAATATTACAAACTAATTAGTTTGAGGACATACAACGGGAAAGTTAAGAGACCCTATTCACGATACCCTAAACCTTAAACTACGTACCACACGATATGCATTGGCTTTATCCATTTATTTAGAGTAAATTACACGGATGGTCCCTAAAGTTTCACTCCTTTATCAAATTGGTCCTTAAAGTTTCAAAGTTACCAATTTGGTCCTTAAAGTATTGATTTGCTACCAATTTGGTCCTTAAAGTTTGGAATGTACCATTTTGGTCCTTAAAGTTTCACTAACATATCGTTTTAGTCTCTAAAGTTCTAAATATTTATCATATTGGTCCCAAAATTAAGTATTTCATTCAAAAATATTATTTTCACGTATCTTAAATTAATTCTTAGCATTAGAAATAACAATAATATATTATTAAAAAATTTAAATAATGTACAAATAAATATATTTGTTCATGCTATTAAATACTTATTAAGTAAATTTTAGCATTAATGGATGATGATAGGACCAATTTGGTATGGATGAAATATTTTAAGGACCAAAATGATATGTTAGTGAAACTTTAAGAACCAAAATGGTACATCTCAAACTTTAGGGACTAAATTGGTAGCAAATCAATACTTTAAGGACCAAATTGGTAGCAAATCAATACTTTAAGGACCAAATTGGTAACTTTGAAACTTTAAGGACCAATTTGGTAAAAGACTGAAACTTTAGGGACCATCCGCGTAATTTACTCATTTATTTATTATTAATTATTATTTTTATTTTTCGACAGAAAAGAAAGCAGCTTTCCTATGAACGCACTGGTACAGTGGTACACTACACGGATACAAATCATACACCAATTCAACAGTCAACAGAGCATGCATTCTGGAATCAGAATCAGGGTCCAGTTATGCTTGAATTGGCCACAGGCGTTGCTTCAAAAAATGAAAAAGTATATCATACGGTAAGTTGTGGGGCAGTAAATTGTTCCTAAAACGAAATTTATGCAAGTACCAACAAACTATAATAACGAGCATGTGGTAAGCAATGTCATTTCAAGAAGAATACTGAGCCCGTTTTCTATAAATCCATGAGAGCTTACCGATCATACCTTCTATTGTCAATTTCATCCCATATTTCATATTTGCTAGCTAAACACAAAATCCTAACCCATATCCAAAATTACCCAAACAAACCCCAGTTTAAGCTAAATTGGGGGAGAAACACATTACTGTCCATGTTTGGCTTGACCTTAAATTCCGTAATGGCGTCTTCTGAGCCTGGCGGCAATGGGGTTAGGGGAAACACTATCAGAGCTCCTTTCTTTTTTCTTTCGTTTAAACCTAGGAGGACACTTGCTCATCATTTCTTCATCACTGGCAGCATTACTTTCATCAGCTTTCTCCATTATAACAATTTCAGGGTTTGGCTCATTTTCTTTGGTTGCTTCTGTGCTATCTGGCATGGCAACTTCGGTTTCTGACGAAGGTACCTGGTCTGAACTAGCTGGCCTCCGGCGAGTTTGGATCAGATAATGCGCCACAGATTTGTATCCAAGACTTGCAACCTGCATTCAGAGAAAGTAACAAAGACGAAAATATTTGAAAGAGGAAACTAGTCAGGGTACTACAAAAGAAGAAACTTCTCATGTAAATATAGCATCGGCGCATCCCTTTTGCACATTCATAATAGGCAAGTTCATTTCTGTTGTACCCCTGCAGAAACCTCTAAATATCATCAAATACCAAGCTAGTACTATTCTGTAATTCTGGTAAGAATGTTAAATACCTAATGTGTTTGCCAACAAACAAAGTATTATTAATATTTAGTACAGGACAGAATAAATAAACCTGAAGCATTGAAGGATAAAGTTGACAACATGTATTAATTATTATACAGAGGCATTTCTGATGTCTGATGGTCTTTTTTGGTACATAATAGGGATATGTGTTGAGATATACGAAAAGGGCCATATTTCTGATATCTGATATTACATATCTGCACATTGTTCCCTTGGTTCTTGAGATGACACCTGAAACTCCTCGCCCAGAAAGGGACCAAATTGCTTATACACAAAATAACAGAGAGCATTTACCTTCTTGTAGATAGGCCCAGTCGGGTTCCATCCCTTTTTAATTCTACAATTACTGCAATTGCATATGCCCCGACAGACTGGACAAATCCATTCGGTGTTCTTAATTGCTTCTAGAACATTTTCCCCATATCTGAATGTATTGTATAAACAATAGAGCGCAATTTAATTCTCCCTAAATATAAATCAGTCAATTATAAATTACGAAAGTAAAAATATTAAAAGAAAACAAGCAGAACGTACGTCCAATATCAAACACAGTGATATCGGTATGCTGTAATCTTAAGCTCCACCATGCTACAAAGAATTGAACTCAGCAACTCACCTCGTATAAATACAGTCTCCACACAACTGACCCTGCACAAGCCGACATTTAGAACAACTTGTCCGATAACCTGTAGTCTTCTGCCTGAAAATAAAGATTGCAATGAGGACAATAATATCAACTGAGGCTCAAGTTACAGGAAATTGCACAACAACACCACGAAATAAGATTTGAATTGTGAATTGTCCCAATTAAGTGCCCGGTATGCGACTGATACCCGTTGGCATTACGAGTTCCATGATTTCTATCCCACAAGAAATAGTAGAGGTGGCAAATCGGACGGGTGGGTCGGGTCAATTTGACTTTCTAGAAGATTTCGGGTTGGGTCGGGTCGGATGATGGGCGGGCCGGGTCGGATCAATTTTGACATCGACCTTTTTTGGATCGTATATTAATTTCAGTTTGATTGCATGATATTTGATCTCAGGTCAGGTTCGGTTCGGTTCGGTTCGGTTCGGGTCGAGTCAGTTTGACTTTCTAAAAAAAATACAGGTCGGGCAGGTTTTCCGGGTCGGATCGGGTTCTGCCACCTCTAACAAATAGTGAAGCCAAAGAAAAGGAAACACACGCACCTGCATTGATGGCAAGATTTGCCTGAAACTTGATCGTAAACGCGTGAGTCATTCCTGCTGCATTTATCCAGGTTCCAGGGCTCCTCACATGAACCCAGCAACTTGTCATGCTCCTCAGTGTAAAACTCCTCCTTGGTGCCTTCTTTGATCACAATAACCGGCTTCGGTTTGGGCAGATTCTTGCCCTTCCTGTCACGTGCTTCTGCGTAGTCAACCGACAGCGAATTTCGCAACCTTTAACAATCCAGAAAAAAGAAAAGAAAAAGTTACAATTGCAGATTTTTTATTCTACACAAAAAAAAGAAAAAAAGTTTTTGTCTATCCCTAAAAAAAAAAATCAAAACTATACTTATTTTACTGGCGGCCATGGTCATAAGTCAAAGCAACCACAGCGGTCAGCTCAGAATAATTTGTGTAAAAATTGGTTAGACGTCGGTCTGACCGTTGCATTCAATAAATGCTTCTGACCGCTGCGGTCACTTTGAATTGTGACCGTCACCACAGGTAAAATAGGGATAGTTTCGAGATTTGTTTGAAAAGAGGGATAGTATTAAGATTTGTTATTATTCTGGGGATAGACAAAAAAATTTTCAAAAAAAAAAAAAAAGGTAAGAACAACAAAATGGGATTTGATGGATGGAACAATCAACAATGGGAGACGTTCCGGTACCTGTTAGAGCGCCTAGAAGGTTGATCAGCGGGCACGAGAACCGCGCGCCTTTTAGGGTTAGGGGTAGCGGAAGCGGCAGCGTGGTGGACTTGGCGGGAGAGATGGAGCAAGCCGAGCTTCTCCATCCGCTCCCTGTTGGCCTTGATCCTCTCCTCTCTGCACCTCTCGTACTCCCCCGCTGCCTCCGATCTCGTCGCCATTGCTGAAAGTGCTAAAACGGTAAAACGCTACCCCCCAAATTGAAGTGAAAAAACCCCCTCCCGCTTCTTTTCTCCTCTCTTCATTTACTCCCGCGCCAAAAGCAGCAAGTACTGTGCTTTAGTTTTGGGCCTTTTGGCTGTTGCTGTTTCCAATATTAATGAACAAACCCAGGGCATAAGTGTCACTCTACTTTTAAAATGGAGTAAAACTATCAAAAATATATCAAATCACATCCAAATTTTAATTTATATGGCTTAATAAATTCTTTATATCAAAATCTTATAGCATGCAAGAATTTTTCATTTTTAGAGATTTTTCAATATTTATTTTGGATTTTATAATAGCAACTACAAAATATTAATAAAATAATCAATGTTTCGTATGTAACTTTTAAAAAATCCGAAATAAATACCTAAAAATCTCTAAAGATGGAAATATTTTGTGTGCCACATGATTTTGATATAAAAAATTTATTGAGCCATATAAATCAAAATTTAGATATGATTTAATACATTTTTTTGTGTTAATATCGTAGAAGACCCATGTGAGTTTAGAAACACAGTAGTTTTACTCTTCAAAATGCCCCAAAAAAGTTTATAACTAAAATAATTTACTCTTGAGCAACGCAAAAAAAGTTGTTATATGTTAAATACTTAGATGGAAAAAACTAGGGCTAGCAAAATTATTTAACTTAACATACTAATTATTCAACTTAATATGCTAGTTATTCAATTTAATTTATATCAATAATTATTCAGCTTGCATATATTGTACCTAAAATGGAAAAAAAAAACAACTAATTATTCAACTTAACATCAAATTATAATTAACATATTAAGTTGAATAATTATTGATGTAATTAACATTCAACTTAACGTATTTATTATAAGCTGATGTTAAGTTGAATAATTAATATGTTAAGCTGAATAATTAGTTCGTTTGACCAAATCAAACTTACATTATAACTGAACCCCCTACATATGGGTTGGGCCGCTCACTGAAGAAGACGACATTTAGTTAGGGCCGTTATTTCATCTGTTTCCTTTTCATAATAGATTGGTAAGAAACGACAGCCCGTAAAATAAGGTCGGGCTTTATGAATCTGGCCGTCTGTAAATTTTGAAATCTTATTATTTTCTAGTATTTGCATTTACATTTCTCGTTTCTCAAACTGAAAATACTGTAAATCTTGATCGTTTGCGCTTCCCTGTGCACATTTTTTTTTCCTTTGGTCTTTGTCGTGGTGTCTATGTTCTTTTTGTCAGCTTGTGGGATCCAATTCCTTATCATTGTTGGAGACACTGGGAACCATGGAGAACTTGATTTGATATATACGTGTTTTGGGGAGAACTTATTCTTATGGATCGAGGGAGGGAAGCCTGGAAGGTGGTTCAAATTGAATTGCAAAATATATGTCGGTTTTTAGGGAGTTGTCCATATGAATCGAGTTTCCGGTCACTACATTAATAGATATTAATAGATATATGTACAGAATATAACATATACATTTTAAAATTTAATAGATATATATATTCTGAAATGTAACCTATAAACGTTATAAATAACTTCTATGGATACTAGGTATCACTCTATCTGATTTTACAAGAAATCAGATCTCACCGAGTCTAACAAAAGGTATTTATTTACCTTTACCTTTATTAACTATGAATCATGATCCCATGATTCTGAAGTCTAAACCATACGACTGACTGACTGACTGACAGCCTAGCAAGATCTAGTCGTCCCGGTCGGTCACAACTGGAGAGAAGTACGCAAACCACGTTCCACGCTTCCTTCTAGCAGCTCTCTTTTTTTTTTTTGAGGAAATTCTAGCAGCTCTCTCGGATGCGGGTAAAATTCATTGAAAATGATTCCACCACGTGTTCATGCCACGACGAGTGCAGCCTGCAGAGACAGACAAAACAGGCCAACAGGCAACAGCAACCCCATTCTCAACCTCTGGCTTTTAGCAGAATTTTCTTTAGTTTCCCCTGGTTTCCTGATAAATTATACCTTTCGATCGGATCCAAATCTCCTAACATATGTCACATGACATTCTTTTCGGAAGTTGTCGATCGAATATATCTAGGGTGTAAATGAGTCGAGCATAAAACTCGGCTCATTAAGTTGACAAGTCAAAAATATAAACTCAAAATTGACTTATTTAATTAACGAGCTGATCGAGTTAGCTCGTTAAGCTTGTTTATTTTTTAATAATAAAATTTTAAGTATATTATATTAAAATTTATATAAAAATCAACAAAAGAACTAACAAAATATGTTATTACACACATTTTACATACAAATTTCAGATATATATTAGTCCATATGTACGATAAGAGCAGTACGAATTGTAATTAGTAATGATTTATTGTGCTATATGAGTTTAACGAGCCGAGCTATGCTAAGCTCAAACTTAACTCATTAGTTTAGCGAGCTTAACATGCGAGCCTAACTCAATCCGATCTAAAGCAAGCCACGAGCGATCCACGAGCTCCAAGTTTTTTTTGCTAGCCTTATATATCACCATATTGTCAGTAGTTTTGATAGTTGATACTCAAAGAGAGTCAAGACTTTGATTTGATCCCACATAGACACGTAGTTAAAAGTTAGAACATACCGGTAGCGTTTTACTGTTTATCTTGTGCCTGACTTATTTAAAAGCATATTAAGAAGAATTATCCCCAGTTGGCATCTTATCAAAAACTTTTTCTTATTTTTTCATTTTCTAAAACATATTAATAATCCCATCTCGATCCTCAAATTAGGCTAATCTCAATAAGTGCTTTTATTTTTATAAAATTGTACATTTAGTAATTATCTTCTTTCGAGGTTTTGATAATAAGATAGTACTTATCTTCACAATGAGTTTATCAAATAGTTAGACTTTTTTTTAAAAAAAAAATACAAAAAAGTTGAATAAAATCCCTTTAGAAAAGTGTTGTGAAGTTTATGAATTATTTATATTTTCAAATTTCAAATCATTTTAATATGTTTAATGGTCTATCAAACACCGAATTAAGCTTGAACCGCTAAAGATTGCACAACTTTATCAAACAATATTTAAATTGTTTGAAAATTAAAATAATCTTTCAATATTTACAATATGAATAAACTTTTTTTCTAATTTTAAAAAATCTCGTTCTTTATTAAACGAGTTTTACAGAGCAGTTAAATTAGTCCCTTAACTTAATAAGTTGAAGAATCAACCTTTGCTCTAGTGGTTAAGTGTAACGTTCTCTGTGTGGGAGGTCGCGGGTTCGAAACCCGAATAGAGAGGTCTTTTATAGACATTTAAATTTGAATGGCTTAACCCTTATCTTTATTTAAAAATTTTAATAAGCTCAATGCGTGGAACCATGGAGAGCGACTGCAAAACTAGATCACAAATTGGACCCAACTCAGATCATTTTGGCTCATTATAGCCCTATTTTCTGCACAAAAAGGTACATAAATTTCAATGCACGATATTGAATATGTGGACAAGGTTACTATGCACATTTCCAAATTTTGCCTGTCGTAGTTGATTATGTTTTTTAATTCACAACTATAGTGAACTTGATTAAATGAACGAATATTATTGTTAATTAATGTTATCATCACACTGGAACGGAATTAATCAATTAAGGAACGAATTTTCGCATTGAAGTCATGCCAAAGCGATGACAGTTGAAACTGAAAAGGAAATTGGAGCAGAAGAGTAGAGCTGTAGAATATAAATACAAACTCTGCAGGGTCCCATCCACAAAATACAGTTCAGCCAGCAATCAACATCCCATCATTGCCAATTACAACTCATCTCGGAGTGCTTATCCTCTACTGCACCTCATTGTGCAGCTCACAACTTCATCCGTTGGATCGTCCCGAGATCCTCTCTAGCATGAATCTCGAGACAATCCAACGGATAAATTCATGAACTGCATACTGCAGACTGAAGGGGATATGAATTCCTCAACTCCGTGGCGTTTCGATACCAATTCATATACTCTAAAGCGCAGTACATCAACCATTGGATCTGCTTTAATATTCGTGCAACTCGATCTCGAAAAAGTCCCTATAATCTCCATCGTTGATTCGATGCACAGTTCAATACTGCGCAGCAGAGGATAAGCACCCTTTCACGCTTTTGATACCTTCCCTTTGATTTGATATCCTCTGTAGCGCTGCATTGTGTAGCGCAGCATGTGAACCGCTAGATCATCTCGAGATCTGTGCCGGCTCGAATCATAAGATGATCCAACGGTGTACACAATGTAGCGTTACAGAGGATAGGCACCCCCTTTCCTTTCTACTTCCTCTACTACTTTCTTGTTCTTCTTCCCAACTCATCACTTCCAATTCATTCATTCATTCATTCACTAGTCTCTCCTTTCGCAGATCTTCACTCCACAGAAGAAGAAGAAGAGAAGAAGAAGAGATTAAGATTTAACAATGCAGTACAAGAATCTGGGGAGGTCGGGGTTGAAGGTGAGCCAGCTGTCGTACGGGTCGTGGGTGAGCTTCGGGAACCAGCTGGACGTGAAGGAGGCGAAGGCGCTGCTGCAGTGCTGCCGCGACCACGGCGTCAACTTCTTCGACAACGCCGAGGTCTACGCCAATGGCCGCGCCGAGGAGATCATGGGCCAGGCCATCCGCGAGCTCGGCTGGCGCCGCTCCGACCTCGTCATCTCCACCAAGCTCTTCTGGGGCGGATCTGGCCCCAACGACAAGGGCCTCTCCCGCAAGCACATCGTCGAAGGTATATATAATTCCCTCTGATCACATTCACATCCCTATTAGCTACTAATTCCCTGTGATCAGATGATGAGATCTGTTCATCCATCTCTTTTTCAAGTAGATATCAGAAAGCATTTCCCCAAAGAAATAAAATCAGGAATCAGAAAGTACTCTAAATAGATGCTGTCTCAAGAGCAATCTTGCATGCATTTTTTTTTTTCTTACATGTTGATAATTAGATGTAGAGTATTTTGGTTTTGAATCTGTGGTTGATTAGTTGAATTATTAATTAATTAACCTGCACAATAAAAGCTCATTTTACTTGTGAAGTTGTGATTTGTAATAAAAGAGCATTTTACTTGTGATCAGCAACACCATGGGGTCCGGTTGGGTCACCATAATTTCATTTATGAGCAATATATTTGATTTTCTGGATACTGAATTTTGTACGGCATCACGCTGGGCTGATTCATGATCGAAGAGGCAGATCATTGTGACTTGGTTCATGGAAATTAATTGAATTGCTTTTACTCAATTTCAGGCACGAAAGCGTCCCTAAAGCGGTTGGACATGGAGTACATTGACGTGCTGTACTGTCACAGGCCGGATGCAGCCACACCAATTGAGGAGACGGTGCGGGCCATGAACCATGTCATCGACAAGGGCTGGGCGTTTTACTGGGGTACGAGCGAGTGGTCAGCCCAACAAATCACCGAGGCATGGGCCGTGGCAAATCGGCTCGACCTCGTTGGACCCATTGTGGAGCAACCTGAGTACAATCTTCTCTCCAGGCATAAGGTGTTTTTTTTTTTTTCAATTGATTTTTCTTTATCTACAGTGGGAATGGGAATGGCGGATGCAGGTAACCATTTTGCATGTGGAAGTAATTTTAATTATTACTGAATACTATATCTAGGTAGTTCTGTTAACAAGTGCATTCTGCATAGTCAATTCAGAAAATTAGCTGACACATGGTAGATACATGTTGTTTTAAACAGAGACAGCACAATAATAGCACTGTTATTTGATATGGATATTCTCCAATAAATAATAAAAAGATATATTAACTAGATAAGCAGAGATATGGAGGTCCACCCATATGTCAGGGCATTTAACACGCTATTTGCCATATATGTGTTAATACAATAGTGAGTTGGCAACATTTTAATTTTAATTCTTGGTATAACAATAAAGCACTCTTAAGAAACAATGCCAGTTGTGTATTCGCAGCATCTACATATTTTTTTTTCTTTTATGTAAATACCTGTCTACTTAGATTCAGTGTTGGTAAATTTTATTTTGAAGAAGCTAAATTCATTATGACCCTAGTCTTAAGTGAGCATGACTTCCAACGGAGCGCTAATGGGATAGGCAAATTTGTTACAGCTTGGTTGCTGACATGACTTTTGTCAAAATTGCAGGTGGAAGTAGAGTTTTTACCTCTGTACAGTACATATGGACTAGGTCTTACAACATGGAGCCCACTTGCTTCAGGGGTTCTCACTGGGAAATACAACAGAGGAAATATTCCTCCTGACAGTCGATTTGCTCTAGAAAATTACAAGGTACTTGCTTCCATTCTCTACGAAAATGGATGAGTTTGTGTTGCAGTAATTGCACTATTATTTTCAAGCTACAGTATTAACCAAGTTTCTGTATCATCTATCACACGGAGTCATGCTTGAACCCTCAACAAGCACACATAATAACACACACTCCGTGGAAAGCAAAATTAGTTTTGTTGACAAAGTCTGAGCATGAATTGAATCCAGGCATGGTTTTGTCGAGTATATCAAAAGTTGGAAAAATAGTGTTGAAACCTGTAATGTATAAAATTTAAATTTGACTAATAAACCATACGCATATGGGTTACCGCATATGTGTTATGTGCTTCTCTGCATGCATATTACATATTTAAATCCGCATTTTACAACACTGGTTAAAAGTCTCACAATACATGATTAAGAAGATGGTGGATGGTAAGATCAACTTACTCCAGGTCAAACCAAAGCAGTACCTAATATTTTAATCTATTGGTACCGTGATACAAGTGTTCGAGCTTTATCATGACGAAATGTATTTGACAAGAAAATACAGAATGCCATAATTAATAGACGATTCTTTGTATTTTTTGTCTCCTTGGTTGTTTATGACTTCATTAAATTTTTTATCTGTGTAGAATCTGGCAAGTAGGTCACTGGTTGATGATGTGCTCAGAAAAGTTAATGGCTTAAAACCAATTGCTGATGAGCTAGGTGTCCCGTTGTCTCAACTAGCAATTGCTTGGTGTGCAGCAAATCCGAATGTCTCCTCTGTTATTACTGGGGCAACTAAAGAGAGCCAGGTACTGCATGATTGTTTGATTAAAAAAATGTTTTAATATCTCCCTTCTTGCTTCCCTAAATAATGTGGTGATAGAAGTGATTTGATATGGAAATGTGTTGAACATATTTTATGGTCATCTGAAGGTAAAAAGGAGTTTCTTTTTTATCATTGGGTTCCAAGACACGTTAATAATTTAGTGTAATATTATGAAGTATTTAAACCCAGTTAAGGTATTTTGTAAGAACTGAGCCTATCACTTCAGGTTGAACTTGGTCGAATTAGTTAGCTTCTTTCCTTGGTCTCTCAACTATTCTATTTTATTTACAACGCTGATGTAACTTCAAATTTTCTCACGAATGCCAGATTAAAGAAAACATGAAGGCTATAGATGTCATTCCACTTCTGACACCTGATATAATGGAGAAGATTGAGAATGTGGTGCAGAGTAAACCGAAGCGTCCCGAGTCATACAGGTCATGAGCCAATGTGGCACAGAGAACAAAAGTAATTATTTGCCGGTCTTTTATGTTTCATTTGATTGGAGAGGCATTCGAGAGGACTTGTTGCTATTTTCCTTCATAGTGATAGAACTTTCGCTTTGTTGTGCTATGTTGTTGTATGCTATGTAATTTAGCTGGTATCATCATATACCTTGATTATTTCATTGTACAATTTGGGGGCTGTTTACGCGGCTGTGTGAAGTGCATACATTTTTTTTTTTTTTTCTGTTTTATGTTTCTTTACGGCATGTTTGATGTTAAAAACTGTTGTCAATTTGCCATGTATAGTACCAGTGGGTGCATCTCTTTGGAATTCATCAATCTGAACAGCTTATTGGCAAAAAGAAATTAAACAGCACATGACCTACATACGATGGTCCAAAAGCTTCTTAACTATGCATGCTTTAATTTCATGGAGTGAGCTGAGACAAGGAATCCAATCCAACCAGAAAGTGGTTAAGTGGTGGGCAGTGCACTGGGGCACAACTTCTCTATCTGTGAATCCATACGCTGCTTTCGCAACGATACCACCGGAGATCTGTCCTCATTGTAAATTAGGTTTTTGGTATTGGGTTGCTAGCAGAAACAGCCTTTCTGGTACAGCATTGCTAGCAAGAACAGCCTGGATGGCTGTATTATTAGGGAACATAGCTCAAGTCCTCTTAATTAAAATAACTATATTTGTGGGTCAAGGCCCATAATAATGAGTGAAAAGCTTGTATGATAATCTTTTTTTTTTTTTTTAATTCTTTGCAGGAGCTACAAAGTTTTGTAGGCAGGCATTAAACTCTCGACCTTTGGGTAAACAACAGCCCTAGAACTCCTCTCCTAGCAAACTGAGCTACCACCCATTTTCATTTTTTGGTAAACAACAGCCCTAGAACTCCTCTCCTAGTTTTCAGTCTCCCGTTTTCAAAAGCTTGTATGATAATCAAGCACACTTGCTAAGTTTCTATCAATGCTGTCATGGTTTAATTTATGCATCTTTGTGTTGATGTTCCTGTTGTTCATGCCAGTGACCAATTGATGCCAAAATATAATTTGATAATTCCTTTAGCAGTTTTAGTAAAAGCGTCAGGAGGACAGATCCTTTATAAAGAGACAACGAACAAATTCTGTGTTTCTGTGTTTGATTAGATTCTGAAGCTAGAATTACTGGTGCCTGAGGTGGTATCGGTTGAGAATGACAGCATAAACTTTATAATTGAAAAGGACATAATAATAATTGTGTAGGCTCGAGATATTTCCAACTTTTAATTCCAAACTTCTTGGACACACTTTCATTTTTTGTTAGCCGATATATAAATAAAATGAAATTGAAAACTTTGCAGATAGGTTAGTATTTTGTTCTCACAGAGAGAGAGAGAGAATCAAGTACTTGTTTTTCTTACAGGAAAAATACATACTGAAAGAACAATTTTGAGATCTTAAAACAGTAAAACACAGAAGACAAAAGGCAAACATGTATGTATATATATATATTTACATTCATGTAAAGCATCGATCAAAACATCTCATGCATGTTTCAAACCACCCGAAAACGGAACAGGGAACAAAACTGGTGTAGTGTAGTAATAGAACACTCAGACAGATATAAGCACATCTCTAAACAAAATTCAACCCAAAATAAAAAAAAAAAAGGACCAACAAAAGAAAACAAAAATATAACATAGGTCTAATGTCCCGGCACGCCAGGAAGCTCGTAACTCTCTATTTCATCTACTTGTGTCCTCTGTGTTTGTATCGTCTGGTCTTCAGCCGTTCAGCGTAGCAACTTTTTCGACATGTTGGAGCAATTCTTCGCTGCTATGAAGACAACAACAAAGAATTCAGGTCAGCTTGATCCTACAATGGAATACGAAGTGTCCGTTTGCTGGCTTGGTAACTGTACGTGAAGGAAGATACAAATGAGGCTAATTCTGCTATGGATCTGATGAAATATCGGCCGTTCATTTTTCATAATTGGATGGTTACGATACGTCTTTTAGATACAATTAAAGAGACATGTTTGATAAAAACCGCTCGATTCAATGAAAGGTTGCTTAGCTGATCGATAGCAGAACCACTCAACAAATGAACTTACTTAGAGCAGGGTCGTCACAGTGCCTCATGATCCTAAGCCTCTTGACTGTGTCAACGAACATCCTGCAGACGAGGAGACGACATTATTATAAGTTAAATGCTGCCATAAAATCTGAGTTATAGTGCCATAAAATTGAAAAAACAAGGCCAGATTGGTAGAGAAAAGTTGCTTTATGTTTTTATCCAGTGCAAATACTTGGTTTTAAAAAAAATTGTCAAGAAAACAGCCCTCTGAAACCCCAAATTTTCAATAAATGTGCCATTTATCCTTCCATCGTCAGTCATAAATACTGTATGATTATATAGAAATAAGACATTGGAGAATGGCTGTTCTGTATGGATGTGCAATATAAGAGGAGAAATAAATCAGACTGAAGTGAAATCGGTGAGTTAAAGAGGAGAAATTACCGCCACGGGACATCTCCGACCAGCATCCAGTCTCCCTCTTTATCTTCATACGTTAGCTTAAATTCTGACGAGTCTTCTAGAAGCCTCAGTTCTGTTAACATATTTGACAGTAGAAGCAAGTAAATAAATATACGATTAATTAAGGTAATAAGATCTGAAAAACACGAACAAGGTAAGACTATAAGAGTGACGCTGCACGTACTGGGTACAGCGCAAGACCCCAAACCGGGCTTCTGGAACATTATTTCAAGTACTGAAGCGAGAGATTTGTACGAGTTGATTGCATTCAGGTCGATCTTTCTGCCAATTGGGTCTCCATCCATTTTAACCTTTACAAAAGGACTCGACACAGTTCTATTTCCTAATTTCTTCTTCTCTTGTTCCTTAACATGTTCCATCTCTTTGTGCTTCTCGCCACCGAGGCCAGGGACAGTATTCGGAATTTTAGTCGAGTTTTGTTCATTGGCGTCTCTGGAGAGATTGAAGAGGTTGTTCATCCAAGTTTTTTTTACCGGTGGCCATCCTACGGCCATCTGACTGCTACAGACATAAGCAAAATTAGCAGGGTTAGACTAGAACAAGTGTTTTTCTTGCATAATTGCACTCTGTATGATTTCAGAAATGGAAAAACTAAAAGAAAAGGACATTAGAACCAATAAGCAGTTCATAGGTTGTCTAATCATATGAATTAAGGTTCCGAAAAAAAAAAAAAACTATTGACTGCCAAAATTATTGATACAAAATGAATTAATGGCAAGAAAAGTAGTTGCTTATCATGAATTTATGCTGATTTTAGCAAAGAAAGTAAACACAAAATTGACAAAACAAGGAATTCTTTCTTACCAGTGACCTCAATTCAAAAGGCTGACAAGACCCAACCATTTGCCAAACTTAGATTTTACAATTTAAAAAAAAAGGTTTATTCGGAATTTGGGATTCAAGATTTTGTTATCATCAAACCAAATAAAAACAAAAAAAATAAGAAAATATTACAGAACTGTGAACTATCTAGGACAACTCCAAATTTACAATTAAGTAACAAGTAGAGAGGCAATGAAATTCCCTCTTTTTCTTACTATGTGCAGAAAAAATTGTCCAGTTCTTCAAATTGAGTGATTATTCAGACATATTAACAGAAAATATAAACATATAATAAAAGAGGCCAGCTAAATTCTTACTTTATGCTTTCAATTAAAAAGAAAAAAACCAACGAGCTACTATTTTCAATTTTCTCAATTATATTCTCCAAGACCAACAACACACACAAATAAAACCTACCCAAAATTACCCAAAAAGAACAAAAAACAGAGAAGAGGGAAAGTATTTCACCTAGGTGGCTGAGAAGGCCCGGCGGCACGGTCGGGAGAATTGGGGCCGGGCTTGGCGCGCTTGTTCACAGCAGACTCGGCGGCGGAAGACGAGGAGGAGGAGGCAGAGGAGGTGGTGGGTCCTCCACCACCACTGACAGGCCGGAAGTCCCTGGCAGTGAGGATCCTGCAAGTAGTCATCATCATCATGGGTTTACTGGTGCTGAAGTTCTTGGCACCCAGAGTCAGACCCAGCTCCAGTTCCTCCTCCTGGTCATCCTGGTCCTCCTCCTCCTCCTCTAGCTCTGGAGTCTCCTCTACCTTCTCCATGGCAATTGGGTCTTTGTTGGTGGTGTGTAGGTGATGGATGTGTGACTGATATACTGATATGATTCTATCTGTTGTGTTGTTGAGGTGAGGATGTGAGGATGTGAGAAGAGAAGAGGAGAGATTGTTTATTTGGGGGGAGAGAGACACTGAGAGTGAGTGTTATACTGTTGTGTTAATATGTAATTATATTATATGAAAAGATTAGTTAATTAATTAATTCATTAATTAATTATGATTAATTAAAGGGATAGACAATAGACATAGACATAGACATAGACTCACTCTTGTCCCATTCAAGTCACTTTACACTAGGTCTATGCACCAGAGAGGCTTGAACATAACACGGATCTTTAACTATTATATTATGTTTAGTAAAAAGTCTACACCTTGTTTTGGACTGAAATCGTCCTTTCTTATAATAAATTGTTAAGATAACATGTAATAGGCTTTAAATGGAGAAAATTGATGTGGACATTAACTTTTAGACCCTGTTCGGACTCATTGGGATTTCTATTGTTTGGGTGGGAACAAATAAATTCTGTGAGAGTGAATTTATTTTTTCCCACGCGAACAGTAGAAATCCTGGTAGGTCCGAACAGGCCCTTAATGGGTTGAGATATTAAAGTACGTCAACGGTGGTAAACAATCAACGGCTGAAATTTATTCCTTGGAAAGATAGAACTTTCATGTCAAAAAATCTAATTTCCTTTTATTAGGAGTAAGGATTAGAGAAAAGTCCGATTTTGGTTCCTAACTATTGCATTTTGTTCAAATTGATCCCTAAAGTATTTTTTGGTTCAAATTGGTCCCTAAAGTTTTTTTTTGTTCAAATTGGTCCCTGAACTATTTTTTTGTTCAATTTGGTCCCTGAACTATATGGTTTGATTGGTATTACTCCTCATTTTATTTCCATTTATGCTGATTGATATAATTTAGGAATGAATTTTGGTATTAATTAGTATAAATAAAAGTACCTAGGAGGAATTATATGTACCAAACCTATAAATTTAAAAATCAATTTGAACCAAAAAATATTTTAAGACCAATTTGAACCAAATACAACAGTTTAGGAATCAATTTGAATAAAAAAAAAATTAGGGACCAATTTAAACAAAATACAATAATTGAGGGACGGACTTTCCTATCGTTATTATTACGTTGCAAGTGCACACGATTCTAAATTTATTTATTTATTTGTTCATTTAAACGTGTTATTATAAAATTAGATTGATTTGATCCCGCCGTATTTAGAAGATTTTCCTCCCCTTGTTTATGAATGTTTGGGTCAGTCAGTCAATCTCAATTCTTATTTTTGCTCTGGTTGGAGAGTGTTGTGTACCTTCCAAATTATTTATGTGTGCTTGGTTTGGTTTATTGTTATTTTAAGAAGGGGAGTTTGTGAATTCTTTCATTTATGTTATTGATAAAGGTCCCATTTTTTTAATTAAATTTAGCATGCTTTAATCTTTCACATGATATGTTTTATCTTTTTTAAAAAAATAATAATCATGTAGAAAGTATTAAATGAGATTTAATGGAAAATAAAAATATATACCCTAAAAAATAGATCAATATATATATATGTAAATTTATTTAATTGTAATACTTACATTATGAAATATACAATTTTTATCATGCCCAAATATATTTTGGTCAAATTCTTATCCTTAAAAATGAATGCAAATTTCAATGACTTAATTGCACTTCTTCCTTCTTTTTCTTTTTTCTTTTTTTAAAGTTTTCAAAGTCACAATTCACTTTTTTTTTTCTCTTGATCTTTCAAAATTCACTGTTTATTCAACAAAGAAAGAAAATTCATCCCAAATAAATAAAAGAACATAAAAAAAATATATCTACCTGCATATATTCTGTACAGTGTACACCAAGCCTTTTTTTTTTTTTTTTTTGAACTTCTGTACACCAAGCTAGCTTTATTGAGAGCAACTTGAGTACCTGTACCTGACTACCTGACCCATTGAAATGAACGGTTGGAGTTTTTTTTTTTTTTTGAATAAATGAACGGTTGGAGTAAAAAACAACCATCTAGAACCTCTCTACAAAGCTATAATAAATACTTCCTCTGTCCACAAAAGAATGAATTTGTAGCAAAAGTCAAATAAAATAGTGAAAAAGTGAAATTACTTTTATGCCCTCAATTAGTAGAAAAGTGGATATTCTTGGAAGGAGACGAGGGGCATTTTGAGAATTTCGTAATATATATTTTTTTTTTGAGGAAGAAAGTGGATTCAAACAAAGAGTATAAATTCATTTAATTGTAGATAAGTTGTAAAGAGTATAAATTTATTTAATTGTGGACGGAGGAAGTAATAAATAACTAGAAGGCTTATACAACTTTTCTTTGTGAGAAAAAGAAGGCTTATACTCACATAATAATTCCTGACCCACTGTTTGTTGGGCACAGCAGTGCATTTTTATAGCTGTACTGTACTGTAACTGTATGCGGTATACAGTATTGCAGTATGTACGTATTCCATTTGGCTTGGCTTTTGTTCCTTATACTGGGGCCTACCTCTGTCTCCCAACTTGTCCCCCTCTGTTATAGTAACACTTGAGCCAACCCGGTCTACGCCGTATACCACCTAAACTGCAAGTGTCAATCTGGTTCAGTAATTAGTACTAGCTCCGTAGAATTTTTAAAAAAATTCAAATGAATCAGTGAAAAAATGAAATACATATTCTAATTAAATAATATAGATAAAAGGGTAATCATAATATTAGAGAAACCGAAAATTTTGAAAAAGTGAATGCGACGTATGAGTCCTTAACAAATACAACCTCTGTCCATGAATAATTAAATTTGTAGGAAAAGTCAAATGAATTAGTAGAAAAATGAAATTATATAATAATTGTTCTAATTAAATAATATAGATAAAATGGTAATCATAATATTGGAGAAATAAGTGGATTCAAACAAGTGAATAGAAAAATAAATTTAAATCGGTAAAGTCCATTTAATTATGGATAAGTTCTAAAGGGTATAAATTTATTTAATTGTGGATGGATGTAGTATATGACTATATGTCCTTGCTCATTGCTCAAGGCGTATATACACTGTGTGTTCGTACTATGTATGTATGCATGTTGAATTGTAGGGCTATATATATAATAATTAAAGATTTGCTTTAGAGTTTAGACAAAAGAGGGTTTTGCTCAAATGACCTTTGAAAGTGTTTAATGCGCGTTGGAATTCGGTTCCAACTAACGTCTCTCACTATAAAATGGCAAAACCTTCTAATTCTCACATTGTGGAGCCTTAATGTCGTGCATATTTTGTAATCAGACTGCCACTGCTCCGTTCAAATTATTTAAAATGTTAAGGCAAATTTTTGTGCAGTATTCTTTTCTTTCTTTCTTTCTTCTCTCTTTTTTTTTACATACTTGGTAGTTGTTAACTTGTTATGTCAAAGAAAACAAATATGGAGAAATATTTCTCACCAGGTGATTCATCAAAGAAACTTCTTGCATCGCGATATAACGAGTGAGATAATTTATAAGATTTCAATACGTAGATTGTGTTAAGCAATTTGTATTGACCATTTAAATTATGGTTTTAAGATTTTTGACCGAAACGCGCTACCTCACTATGCTTTACGAAGCACAATGGCCTCCCTACAATGTAATTCTTAGAACCTGGTATGCAGTGGCGGAGAGAGGGGGGACATGGGGGTGCTAAGACCCCCCATGATTTTGCAACTTAAAGAAATATATGTCATTTTTCTGTATAATTTTTGCCGTTTGACCCCCTATAATTGATGGATATATAGTTTTGTACTACTAAGCACCCCATGTCACAACTCTGGCTCCGCCCCTGCTAGTATGCAAAGCACAAATTAAAGATTTCCTTGTGAAATCTAACTGGAAGAATGTAAATAAACGAGGGTGGGCCTGCAAACAGTGAGCAAAATTGACAGGAAGATTATCAGGTGAAGAGTCACACACACGTGTGAGAAGGACAATTATTATTATTAGCCCAAATGTTGACGGCCCTTTTATAATTAATTTCAAGCGTGTGTGTGTGTGGGATTTCATTTTCTCGCGTGATATAATCCGAATACTTTTTGTCTGTCTCGGAGTCCCATACTCACAAATAAAATACTTTCCGTTTCTCTCTTTTCTTTAACGTACAAATTGTTCTCTCATTATATTTCCCTCAAAAGAAATGGTATGAGTATGACAAACTTGTCTCAAGTTGTTTTTGATATTTAAGGTACTTTTGCAAAAGTATACTGTAGCAGCATGTAGTTTTGTCCCCAAAAATTATAAAGAAAAAATAAATTGAACCGGCTCAAGATCTCGAATATATTGAGACAATTTTGAGACGATAGTAATAATAATAATAAGCTAATGTAAAAGACAACATATGTTGTATACTTATTACCGCTACTTGAGTTCGAGACATTTTGAATAAATGAGGAATTCATTTGACAATTGAAGTTCAAAAAAAAATTAATAATAATTATGGATATATTCTTTTAACTTATAAATTGAGCATAGTTTAGGTTCTAATATTCTTTGATAGCTTATGTAAAAATTATGCCACTTTTAAGGATTGAAATTTTACCGGTTCTTGATGGACTAATATTATAATTTTATTATAATTATTTGTTTATAGAAACTCGGTTCTAATAAATTTTCACACTTCCATCCCTTTAACAATTTTCTTGGTAATCTATATCTAATAAATTATAGTTAAGTTATAATATATATCATAACAATAAGGACGTCGCTTCCATGCTCAAACCAAAAAAATTTTATCGGTTACAGATAATTACATAACGGTTAATATTTATTTATAATCATCAGATCGAAAAGAAATTTTTTTTTTGGTAGGAATGCTGAAGTAAAATTCTAATAATAAATGTAATATAATTTTAGCTTCACTCCGTTTAAATATGCGGTCACTCATGAGCAAGTCAGCCTTAATAAGCGCCTGTTGCCTTCATGGACACCTCCATTCCATATTTCCATTCAACCGAGTGACACACATGTTATAAATTAAGAGAGCCCATAACTGCACTCCTTAAAAATCCTTTTTAACCGTACCTCAATACATTTTTAGTTAAAAATTCTTTTTCAAATACAACAAATCATTTCTACCGGTTGCAATTCACATCCTCAATCGAACAAAACACTTATAGATTAACAATAGAAAGATCAAGAATAAAAAAAAAATCACTCAAAATTTATGAGAGTACGAGAAAGAAAGAGAAAATATTACCAATTTAGTTTGGGGATAGATAAGGGGTGTAGTTTGGAGGAGCAAAGATAATTTCTCATAAAATAAATATCGCGAACAGAAATAAAAAACACTAATATATATACAATAGAAAGATCAAGAATAAAAGAAAAGAATCACGCAAAATTTATGAGAATACGAGAAGAAAAAAAAAATATTACCAATTTAGTTTAGAGATTGATAAAAGTTGTCTAGATTAGAAGAGCAAAGATAATTTCTCATAAATTAAATATCGCCAACGGAAATCAAATAAATGTGTGCAGCCATAGTTGAAGGAAGGAAGGAATGGAGGAGCACGTAAAGTAACGAGGGAGGGAACAAACCGACAAGGTTGAGAGGGAAAGTGTTGACCTCGTGGGAGGGCCGACAGCCTTTTCTTCGCCAAGCGTGTCTCCTACTCTCCGGCCCTACTCATCTTTTCTTCTCTTCCCATCCCTTTCTCAGTTCTCAAATTCTTCTCAACTCCTGGTCCTTCCATTCCTCAACGCCACTATCATGTACGCACTACCATTTGGGGTTTGGCTGATTAATTCATTAATTCAATACACACATATATATATATATTAAGAGGAGGGATCATTGACAATACTTATCTTAACAATCTTGATAATTGATAATGAGATATTTTATAAATTTGTAAGAAATTAACAAAAATCTTAAAAATGAAAAAAATATTTATCATGCGTTACTTAACCTGCATATTTGTAGTGCTTCAAATTTCAATCAATTTAAACATCGTTTATTGATTTATCAAAATTTCGTATGCTTTTTAACTGTTGTAATGTAATTTTTAACGGTTGTAATTTCAATCAATATACTTTGAGAATTCTTAATGATTTTTTTCAAAATTTTAAAAAGTTTATTGTCAAAATTATCAATAAATCCCTCCTCATATATTCAAAAATATATTCAAATACCAAAAATCATCACAACAACTCAGCAGCTAGTTCATGATCTGACCATGCTCAAGGAGCATTCCATACACCACACCCAAGTGGGCCAACAAAGGAGGGGCAGTTGAGAGGTCTCTCCCATATTAAATTCCGCGACGTATCCCCTGGGGGAGTCCAACCTAATTAATTAAACCTTCTTCTCAAACACTCTATTACCCACCTCATACACACATCCATGCGTGCGTAAATCCTGACCGTTGGATTGACAAAGAAACGGTGGGGATCTGTGCAGGACGGTTGGTCTCAATGCGGGCTGCCTCAGGCGTGGATAGGCGGGCCTCGAGAGGAGAGGAGGTAGTGTCTAGAGGAAAGGAAACAGGCCCACGGCCCAAGTAGACCCGGGGCCCGCCCGGTTGCTCTAAGGTCTAAGCATATTTTGATATCATTGCCTTAGGATACGCATCCACTTCTTTATTCCCCATGTACATCATAATTTAATTGAGTAAAAGCTAGTTCTAGTATCTATAGAAAAACCGTCATATTACATTTTCAAATGTATCTGTTACATTCTTTATATGTTTATGAATGTATAGACGGCTTTTCAATAGACACAATGCAAGATGTTTCTCGAATTAATTTAATTTGCTCTATCTTCTTTTTTATTGATTGTTGATTTTTTTTTTTTACTAGCATAATGCCTGCCCCGTACCGCAGGTCCCTTGAAGTTGAAAATATCAATAATAAAATCAATTTATACATTAGCATACTTCATAATTTAAAATTTAAGAAACTTAATAATTGGAAAGAAAATATAATTACAACATTAGAAATCCTTGGTGAGAGGCGGCCATATCTGCCTATCAAATCCGCTCCTTGTTCCAAGGCGAGTTCCTTAATTGATATACGCGTATATCGCTTTTGCGTGCTCTGGATGGTCTGAAAATCAAAAGTCCAGATTCATCTATGAACGGACAGGACTGAGCCAAGTCTCTTGATCCAATGGTTGAAAATCATTTTGGACAAATAGTATTTTCAATACGTAAAACGAACTCCTCCTTTGAGTAAAGATTGGTTATTGATTATGTTTATGTTTGTGTGAAGGAATTCAAGTGAAGTGAAATTGGTGGAATATTGGTCTGAGGGTCCCTATAGGGCTCCTTTCTGACCACTAGGTGATAATAGTTAAATGTGACTAGACTCTAGTAATGCTAAACAAGTAGTAATAACTAAGTCTTTGTTTTTTTTTTTTTTTTTGAGAATGTAAGTCCACCCGACATATATTACATGACTCTTCAACGGATGGAGAAAGATGTGTGGAATTTTAATTATTTGGCTGTGTTGTATTCAATTCAATAACCCCACATTTGTCATTTTTAAAAAAGTTTAACAAGACTTTCCTTAGATTATCATGACCCATGTGTTAAGTGGCTGTGCTGTATAAACTTTGAAGTTTGAATGTTGAATAATTAGTTGAAAATTATTATTGTGCTTTTATTTATGCTAATCCTGAATGTCTTGGAATTGGAATATAGATATCAAAAGCTCCAATTAAGTAACCCTTGCATTAATTATCTTTTTGTGTTTTTTTTTTTTTTTGGGTCTGAAATATGATTAAGATCATCAGTTCCTCTGTGAATATATTCCTTCGGCACCTAGTTTGAAATAAGATTAACCATTATGAAATAATTAATTCTTGTAATAAATCCTGTGGCTAATTTTTTATGAAGTAACTTTGTGACAATAGATATTAGATACAATTTAGACTTTATAAAGACTTTTCAAGGAACTTAAAACTAAACCCTTCAATTAATCAAAAGCATATTAATTATTCTAACAAATAAAGTTACATGAAAGAGACCACACTTGTATATATATATATATATCTAGATCTGTGTCTACATATCAAAACAAGGAAAAGATATTATTCCAGTGGAAACAAGCACTTTAGAATGTCTTCTTTATTTAGGGCAAAAGTTGACAGGGATTGCCACAGCCAAGTTTTGTCTTTATGGATTGAATCAATTGATTGATTAATTAATTAGTTAATTAATTAATTAAGAGACATAACCATGGATTGTGGCAAATTAAAGCTGCATCGAGATCTAATATATATAGTACCAGTAATATGTACAAACAATTAGTAATAAGTAAAACTAATTACCAGTACAGTACCTTCTGTCTTCATCACCAAGAATTTGTCATTGGATTAGTAAAAGTGGAAGAGTAATTGTTAGAAAAGTAGAAATAATAGTGATATTTTGCGCTATTCGGAAGAGTAAAAATGTTGTTTGGCAAAATTGAGGGCTATTCCAAAAGTCACATGAGAGCACTAATCTGCTATTCCACCATATACTAGGAATAGCGGAATAGTATGATCCAAATGCTATTCTATTTTGCTAATTGATGTTTGGCACCAATTTTGTTGGAATAGTGATTTACTTTTACTATTCTAAAATGGAATAGAGGTGACAAACAACCCCGTCATGTAAAGGGAAGTAATTAAAATTATAAAGACCAAACTTTTATCAAAACATAATTTACAAAATGTAATTATTAAACATAATATGCTAAATATTTAGGCCGGAATTTAGACCTTTATTTATATCATTATTAATTCAAACTTCTTCATTTATATGGCAATATTGCACCCATTAATTCCAGAACCTGAAATAAAACCAAGATAAATTCCAGCCCAATCAATTAGCTAATTAATAAATAAAATGTGTTGTAACTACACATACTCTGATGCAAATGCCTTCAAAAATTACCAAAAAAAAAAAAAAAAAAAACAAAGAAGAAAGAAAGAAATGAACGTGAAGATCAATTTTGAGTGATCAATTTGTTTCTCTCTCTCTTCTTTCTTTTTTTTTTTTTTTTTTTTTTTTTTTTTTTTTTGCAAATGTAGCTTTAAGAGCATTATGAGGTTCAGGTTCATCATATATACTTGAACAAAGAAAGCTTTTGATGGATGAAATATCTTTATTATAGGTCATTAAACACTCCCTTTCTGTTAACTGTTAACTTGATCACTAAGCCATGATTATTTTTTTCTTCCTTTTTTTCATGAAGTCAGGATGACATCTTGCTGATGTGAATGATAACATCAACTGTTACAATTTATGTTCTGGATGTAACAAGTAACATGGTGAACTGGTTAATATAAAAACAAAGTTGAAATTTTAATGACTTTGCAAGGAGATTAGGAGACAAATTAAAGGCCGGTGAACAATTTCCAACAAGGCTTTTGTTGACCTCTCGCAAAAAAATATCATTCTTTATATTGTTGATGTTCATGCTCATATTTTCCAACAAATGAAACCCAAAAATAACCAACTACCATATGCCAGAAAAGCTTTCAGAAAATTCAGTTAGCTTATACATACATAAATACCTCCTCCAATTATTATTATTGTTTTTCTGAAGTATATATATATACCTGGCTCAGTTCAAAAAGAGTAATGTCTTCAATATGAAGGGCTGAAGGCCAACAGATCTCAGAACATCTGGTACTGGTACCTGACAAAGAGGGATCCACTCCTACAGCAGTATATCCCCTGCAACAATTTTAATGATCAGTTTACAGAATTAGGAGACATCAAAACATTTGTGCTCTGTCAAAGCTGAACACTTTGACAATTTATTAGATCACTAATGGGCTTAATTTTTCATGTTACAGATATTTATCCAACACTTCTATTTTGAATCTGTTGAGAAATTTCTTTGTACAATAAGAGAAGAATGTCATGTACGTAGTAGGACTGAAATGATGCATTCACTCTATTGAGAAATATCTATATACAATACGAAATGATGCATTAAATTTGAAATTACTTTGATCAATTTTAACATTCTAGAATTAAACAAAAGAGGAGGTTGAACCATCAATAACCAACTCCCATGATATTTTCTTGGAATTTCTTATCTACCTACATGAAAATTACTGCAGAGGAAACAAACAGTCAAAATTAGTGGTTTAATTGTTATGACTTTACAGAGACCGGTTTATCTTCATACACAAAAGCAAAAGTAATTATTTTTAATTAATTGATATGAATTAATTAAATAGATAATACCTGAAGTAGTCGTGCTTCCGACGGTTTTACTGATTGATTCAAGTTTTGATAGATCAGACAATGACAGATCATTTGCTTGCCAGAAGCCGATTGTTAAAGAATAAAATGAATTAGAAAAATAAATAGGGCAATATCGATCAATATCTGACCGTTGCACCATTTAATTTCTTTCTGATTTGGTCATCAAGATGACCGTTGTAATTACTGGCTATATAAGCCACATCCAAATGTACAAGTTAATTTAAGATCAATAAGAATAATTTCTATTGATTATCACAAAACCCACAAATCCTTCATGGTATCAGAGCACGTCTGATCAAAACGCTTCCGCAAGCAAAACCAATAAATCAACAACCATGCCACAAGAAATTGAGTTGCAATTCGGCAATCAAAAAGCTAACCAACTCAGAAAAGAAAATGCGACAATGCGAGTTGCTATGGGCACAACCGAACTGAAGGATGAGAAGAAAGCATTTCTCTCTGCGAAGGAGGAGGAGACAAAAGGGGTGAATAACTTCAGACCGACTCGATCGCATAGAGGAAATGCTTACTTCGCTCCTGGATCAGAAGTTGAGTCAAGGTTTAATTAAAACTCAACATTGTTTATCTCATCCCACAAACAATACGATAGGCTCCAGCAACCAATCAAACCAGTCCATTTCATTTAAAATGTCTAATATTGGGTCTGGACCAGAAATCATACGAGGAAATATGCCAAATCTAAAATTGAGTTATGAGAATAAATGTTTGAGTATTGGTCTTTGTACCAAAATTGCACCAAAAAATAATGAGAAATGAGTACTTGATTCGGGTGCCACCGACCATATGACCGGAAATAAGAACCTATTGAGAAGCTTTCGAACCCTTGAAAATGACCAATATTTTATGGTTGCCAATGACGAAAAGATTAAGAGTAAAGGATGGGGCATGATTAGCATTTTGAATAAAAATTTTCTTCAAGATGTATTTTATGTTGAAAATTGTACCGTGAACTTACTTTCGATTAGTAAACTTACTAAGAAACTAAATTGTCAAATTATTTTTGATCAAGATAGTGTAGTTTTTCAAGATCGAATTTCCAAAGAAAAGATTGGTGAAGGTTTTTAGAAAATGGTTTATATTTTTTGGATAGCAACAAGCGTATTTTGAATACAAACCGAGATGAAGATTTAAGTAATCTTTTGCATAAGCGAGTAGGACATCCTTCCGACAAAATATTAAAAATGATGTTTGATTTTTCAAAAGATTTTTGTAACAAGTGTGATGTTTGTAAGTTTGCAAAACAAACACAACTTCCTCAACAATTCAACCTCTAAGAGTAATGAAGTATTTGAATTAATTCATTCTGATGTATGGGGACCCGCACCTGTGGACTCTTATAATGGTTTTAAATATTATGTCATTTTTATTGATGATTTTTCAAGAGCAACATGGTTGTATTTAATGAAAAATAAAGATGAAGTTTTCTCTCATTTTCAAAATTTCGTAAATCTTGTTGAAACTCAGTATGACAAAAAGATTAAAATTCTTCGTACGGACAATGGTACGGAATTTATCAATATAAACTTTGAGAATTTTACAAATTTAAAGGGGATAATTCATTAAACTTCTTGTGTGTATACCCCACAACAAAATGGGGTGTTGGAACAAAAAATTGCCGTTTGTTAGAAATGACAAGAACTCTTTTATTTCAAAATAATGTTCCAAAATTTTTTTGGTCGGAAGCCGTTCTCACCGCCACGTATTTAATAAATCGATTACCTAGCTCCGTATTAAATTTTAAAAGCCCTTTTGAGATTATTTACAATAGAAAATTTAATTTTGATCATTTAAGAATATTTGGTTGTACTTGTTTTGTGTATAAAACTAAATTAGATAAACTAGATTATACATCAATTAAAGCTATTTTCTTAGGATATTCATCCCACCAAAAAGGATATAAATGCTATGACCCCAAAACAAAAAAAGTTCATATCTCAAGAAATGTTGTCTTCCTTGAAATGATCCTTTTTATAAAAATGAGGAAAAAAAAGATAGCAATGATAATTTCTTGAATGAATTTGTGATACCGGTTACTACTAATCAAGAGAGACAAGTAGCTGTTGTAGGAAATACAACTCAGGAAAATTTTGAAGAAAATATGGAAGAGCCATCTCAAGAAGAAATTGAGAATGAAGAAACAGAGGAAATTCAAGAAGAGGACATGCCACTGAGAAGGTCAAGTCGCCAACCGCAACCATCAACAAGGCTAAAGGACTATGTTACATATTCGGTAAATTATCTCATACAAGATTACATTTCATATGAAAATATCTCAAATGATCACTATGCCTTTGACCGCTTTGTCAAAAATTGAAGAACCCACTAATTATGAAGTAGCTAGAAATGATCCAAAATGGTGTAAGGCAATGAAAGAGGAACTTCATGCCTTAGAAAAAAATGCGACTTGGGAACTTTGCAATTTACCAAAGAACAAAAAACCGGTTGGATGTAAATGGATATACAAGGTTAAATATAATAGTGATTGTACCATTGAGAGGTATAAGGCTAGGTTAGTGGCCAAAGGATATACTCAAACTCAAGGTATTGATTACTATGAAACCTTTGCAACAGTAGCAAAAATGAATACGGTAAGAATTCTTTTCTCTAAATAAAAATTGGAATTTAAATCAAATGGATGTTAAAAATGTTTTTCTTTAAGGAACACTTAAAGAAGAAGTATATATGACCTCCCACCGGGTTATAAAAAAGAACAAAAATCTAACCTTTGTTGTAGGTTAAAGAAATCTATTTATGGTCTTAAACAATCTCCAAGAGCATGGTACGACAAACTCTCTCATTTCTTACTTTCTTGCAATTTTAAGTTAAGTAGTGTTGATTCATCTCTTTTCATTAAACATAACTCCAATGGTACAACCGTAGTTCTAGTTTATGTTGATGAAATTATTATTACCGGAGACAATAATTTTGAAATTGATTGTATAAAAAGAGATCTTAAACAAAAATTTGATATTAAAGACTTAGGTAGGTTAAAATATTTTCTTGGAATAGAGATAGCTCGTTCATCAAAGGGGCTATTTATATTGCAAAGAAAGTATACTCTTGAACTACTTAAAGAAACCGGTAAACTAGAAAGCAAACCGGCCATAACACCAATAGATACAAATGTTAAGTTAAATAGTGAAGATGGTGAACCCCTAAGTGACATAAACCAATTCCAGAGACTTGTAGGAAAATTAATTTATCTCACTGTAACTAGGCCCGATATATCTTTTGCCGCAAGCCAAATTAGCAAATTTATGCATGCTCCTAAGACACCACACTTAGAAGCCATAAATAGAATTTTGAGATACTTAAAGAGGACACTCGAAAAGGGAATTTGGATGAAAAATAATCATTCTAATGAGATATGTGGCTATTCCGATGCAAATTGGGCCGGCAGTTTTGATCGACGATCTACAACCGGCTTTTACACATTTGTAGGCGGAAATCTAGTCACATGGAAAAGCAAGAAGCAAAATGTTGTGACCCGATCAAGCGCTGAGGCGGAGTATCGAGCCATGGCATCAACCGCAAGCGAGTTGGTTTGGATTAAACAACTTCTTACAGATTTTGGCATTCAAATTCAAGCACCAATGAAGATGTATTGTGACAATCAAGCCGCGAGACACATTGCATCCAATCTGGTGTTTCACGAACGAACCAAACATATTGAAGTTGATTGTCATTTCATTGGAGAAAAAGTCCAAGCTCAAGAAATTGAAACATCATTCGTCAAGAGTGAAAATCAATTGGCGGATGTGTTTACAAAAGGGTTGAGTAGCAAATCTTTTGAAGACATAATAAGCAAGCTCGGATTATATGATATATACATGCTAAGCTTGAGGGGGAGTGTTAAAGAATAAAATAAATTAGAAAAATAGATAGGGCAATATCGATCAATATCTGACCGTTGCACCATTTAATTTCTTTCTGATTTGGTCATCAAGATGACCGTTGTAATTACTGGCTATATAAGCCACATCCAAATGTACAAGTTAATTTAAGAACAATAAGAATAATTTCTATTGATTATCACAAAACCCACAAATCCTTCACCGATACTGCAGCAGCCTGTTTATGTGACTCAACCTACATGCACAAATGGAGCAGGCGTCGAGGAAACTCTGTATTTCACAAAAGAAAGTCGAGGAATTAATTTTGGTTTAGCATATTCTTGAATCTAAAGGTTATGAAAGGAAATGTTATAGCATACAGCAGCTCGATCCTGTTCCTGGCGTCTCAGTCTAAAGCACTTTGCAATGTTGTCCGAAGCGGCTTCCAGTGGTTTCTGCATATCCTGGACAAGCTTAAATGCTTTCATCTAGATTATACAAAATATCAAAGACAGATAAATAATTTGGTATGTGTTCTGATATAAATTACTAAATTAGTATAAGATTCACTAAACAAAGAGATGCTTTTGGATTTTTTGACCGTTCCATAGCGAACGAATTTGAAGTCATTGATTCTAAACCAGCTCCTATAACACAAGTGACAAACTAGATTTGATGCAAGAATATTTAAAAGTCACTGACCGATGTCGTAAAACACAGCTTTAATTGAAGCTGCGGCATCAGAAATTGCATCAAGCCCAGATGAGCCTTGCCGGCTCACAGTTTATATAGGAACAGTTTCTACGTTTGAGCCAAAAAATCATTTTTTCTTTTGTATTTATAATATGAAGAAATTACAACAGCCAGAAAAAAGAAATAATCTCATTACCAGGAAAACCAGTATAAAAATAAGCCATCCGAGGTTCATTTGCTCTCTGCAAACCCAGTGCCAGTGCTGTACCGACTACTATATCGCCGATCTCAACAGGGTCTATTCTGGTTTTATCCAACACAACCTAGATAGAAAAAAGTAGTTTCTCAAGATAATTATAATGCTGGTAAAAATATATAACTTGGACAGTAAAGCAAACAAAATTAAACCACCTTTAGGGCAACAGCTAGTAGTAGTTCATCCGGGTAAGTATCTTTCAAAGCACCAGTACGCGATTTGCAAATCGGAGTACGGCAAGCTCGGATTTAAGAAAGATAAAAACAAAGATGATTTATGTTGTTACTGATATCTGAGACAAGCTTTCGCAGTGTACTTGTAGTTTGCTGACACCCAACATTGATTCTGTAATTAAGTTTAAGTTTATTTCGAGGATTCAAATTCAAACATGATTAGTTAATAACTATGTCTGGTTCAACACAAATTTGTGGAAATGTTCCGGTTTTATAAAGAGGAATTACAGTTATGAGCACAATGTCATCGAGCAACTGAATAGTATACAAAATCTGATAATTAATCCAGTTAATGCAACTGCAGATATATATTGGATCAGGAAAATTGTCCATAAAAAAACACCTAATTTAGCTCGATAAAAAAAAACTGATGTCTGCGTCAACAATGAGAACAATCTGCCTGACAGAATTGCTACCCAATTGCTATATATATATATACATTTACAAATTAATTATACGGACTGTTAATATGTATGTAATGTACCTTGATCAATTGCTCGGAGTGTTCTTGTTATCAATCAAAATAACAGTTTAAACACCATTATTTACACCAGTTAAAATTATGACCTGTTATGCAAATCTGTGGACAGTAAGAACTAAGAACCACAGTAGATTTAATTAACTGACACTGTAAGGATAAATATAAATACTAAAGTGGTTATGCTATGGATCAGCTAAGCAACATTTCAACTTGAATCGAACGGTTCTTATCAAACATGTTTCTTTAATTGTATCTAAAAGACAAATCACGACCATCCAATTATAAAAAAATGAACTGCCCTTATTTTATCCGATCTATAGCAGAATTAGTCTAAATAATAATTGTGAAGCTCAAAAGCGGTGAAATATTTGATGGTTGGGCTCATCATCACCCATGTTAGACTTTGGACTAATATATGGATTTTAACTTGGTACCGTTTGATTTGTGGGCCTCCTCTGTTGTTCGAACAGATTTTTCACTGGGCCGTAAAGCCCAGTTGGCCCACTTCTCACTCTTCAGCAGCACATCTCCATGGCCCATGGGCCATGACGAGTAGTAGCTTACATAACACCCGTTTGGTAGTGTAGTATAACTGTAATAAGGTGATTTAATGTACTTTAAGTCACTAAACGGAAGTGATTTAAGGTGTAGTAAATTTGTGTAATAAACTAAATCTTCAACTTTTTACATCTTTTATACATTCTACCAACTTTACTTCATCTATTTATTTCACTACTACCAAATACCACTGCTTTAAAGTGATTTAGTATTTTTACTCTGCTTGCCAAACGGAGGGTTAATAATCTTATTATTATGGGAGTTCAATCAGGTTAATTCAAATTCTCTGTACTGTTTTCTTTTCATTTTCATTTTCTTTGTTTTTTTTTTTCCAAACATAGAGATCGCTTATTAGTACAATAGTACAACAACAATAGGACTTAATTTTTGTCTCAAACAAGTGCTAGAAACGGGACACAAACAGAATAAAAAATGATGAGATTAGTACATTCTTGGTCCGCCCGAAATGTTAACATTATTGTGATAGTCTTTGTTGCTTTTTTTACTGTTGTAAGTTGAAATATTGAACCATACAAACTATGATCCTAATTTGGATTTTGGATACCGTAAAGCTCACACCATCAGATGACAGGAAATGGGTGTTTTTTGACTTTTTTTTCTCGTCTTTTGTTGAAATTTACAGCCAACTTTGTGGTGAAATTCAAGTCAAAATTCTTCACAAAATCTCTGAATTCCGAGTCAAATATATAGACCAAGAAGATGAGCCTTGTCAAGATGACAAGCAATAGAAATACGATGATGACAAACTTTCTGAAAAGCTTTACTTAGAATATGATGACAAGCAATGGAAATTTGTCATGTCTTTAGATCCTTGTCAAGATTTGTTAGAATTAAAAATTTAGAGCTTTTGACCAAAAATAACAGTTCATTTTTTCCTTCCCAATTTTTTTCTTTTTGTTTGCTTTTTGTTGTGTAGAGATAACTCATTTGCATACAACGGATTTTAGAATTGAAAACTTGGTTTTTACTGATGTTTGAAAATATTTTGTAATCTAATAAGACAACTAATTATCCCCAAACAATGGAATTTTAGAACTGCAATTTTGTTTTTAGTCTTCACTGATGTTTAATTAACAGGAAGTCACAAATGACTACCAAGCACAAGACAGTTCAACATAAATTGAAAAATTACACACACAAAAAAAAAAATGACATCAAATTCACAATGGCCTTCAAACAAGACGATCTATGCCAATTCTGTGATTACCAAGAATTGCAAAATTGGATATCAGTACCAGTAAATTACTTCTCCCCCAGTTTCAGTGCAGACTTGCAGGCAGCATTTACTGGTATGCTGAAGACTTATTTCACCAAGAAAATTAAAATCACAGACTATTTTACTGGTAAATAATACATGCAAATGAATTTACAGCAAATACACAAAAAACATGTTATTTTGCTCATAATTAATAAAGCATTTGACATCTGCACATCCATATTTGCAGGAGAAACATCTTGCGTCCATCGAAAATGCATCCATACGTCCATAGACACACTCAGAAGAATGTAACAAATACACCTGATTTTTGTAACAGATAGATCTGATTTTGTAACATATAGACGCTATAGATAGATATTATGTGGACGCTAGGTATTACTCTATCGCAGAAGTCAATTTGCCACCATTTCTTTGAGCATTCTTGGTTCACCTTGTTCATCCTTGTTGCTAATCAGCTGGTACATCTTCTGTACCAGTACCTGAATCTCATCACGATCTCCCTTGCGACGCATCATGTCGGCCATCTCCTCGACTTTGTTTCTTACATTGCGACCAATCTCCGAATGCAGCACCTGCCTGATGCACCTTGCCACCTCCTCCCCTTCAAAGTCGCCGAAACCCCGTTGCGGGACCTCAATCGCGACGCCGAGTTCGACCATCAGCCTCGCATTCAACGGCTGGTCAATGTGCAATGGAAGAGCTAACATGGGCACACCCGACTGCATCGCTTCCATTAGCGAGCTCCACCCGCAGTGCGTCACGAAGGCGCCTAAGCTGGGGTGCTCCAGTATGCTGCGTTGCGGGGCCCAACCATCGACCACCATTCCTCTTTCCGGTCCGATTCTGTCCATGAATCCGGGCGGTAATTTCATAGCCCGGCTCGCGCCGGGCGTCTCATTTTCCTCCTTCGGAAACCTCACTACCCATATAAAGTTGGCAGCACTGTGCTCCAAGCCGTACGCCATCTGCTCCATCTCTTTTTCCGACATGAAGTACTCAGTACCGCACGACACGAACACCACCGACCTCCTCGGTTTCCTGCCGAGCCAATCCGTAACTTGCTTCAACTGCTTGGCATCCACCAAGTGATCATAGTTTCCGGTGACTAAAGGTCCCACCGGGACCACCTCCTTCCCCGTCAGGGAAGACAGATAGTCGATATACTTCGACTCGATGTGTCGGAACGACTTTATGGCGATGAACTGAGACGACAGTTCGAAGCTGCTTAAAAGCCGGTGCCTATCGGATACGCCGTTGGAAAGGTTGTCGACAAGCATGTCTGTATACTTCCGACCGTCTACGCCAAGCTTTATCGCAGGGAATGGGAATTCCTCCTCTGCGACATAGCTGTAATGGCAGAAGAAGGAAGTAGGGGCGGCGCCGCAGGTCATGAATGTGAAAGCCGGGACGCCACGGCGTTGCGCAGCCTGACAAGCCCACGGCTGAAGGAAATCGTAGATGAGGAGGTCGGGTTGGACGGTATCGAGAATGTTTAAGAATTCCGGCTCGGAGAGATCGAGGGCGAGCTTGAGAGTCGACATGAGACCCGGCGGGAGGTGCTTGGTGGTGTGGAAATGCGGTGGCAGGCCCGGAAGCGAGGGAAGGTGCAGCTCCACCAGCTTCATCCTCCTCGAACCTCCACCACCACCACCATCATCATCTTCATAATTGCCATTGGGTGCAACATCGTCGAGGTGGAGGAGGTTGCGTACAGGTTGGAGGTTGACTGGGGTGGAGCAGAGGTAGACCACCATGTCGCTGCGCTCACGGCAGAGCCGCCTGCCGAGCTCGAAGAAGGGGAAGACATGGCCATGGGCAAGCCATGGGAACATCAGCACTCTAAACATGTTTTCTTCCATATTCATTCTATGTTTGTATGTTCTACCTCAGAAGAAATGTTCTAGCTAGCTAGTTGGTGTATATATTGATATATTCGTACCGGTACCGGTACCGGTACCGGTACCGCTCTTGTGTCCAATGAAGAAAGGAAACATGCGTACCTATATATGATAGCCATGTACATACCTATCTGGACAATTTTTTTCATATAAAGAAAGAAATTTTCCATGTGTCATCATTTTAACCGTTTACATGTCCATACATAGAGCCGTTTATATTTTAACTGTCTACATGTCTACAAGTAGAGGTGTAAACGGAAGACCGTTTTTCGTTATCGTGTTTCGTTTCGTCAGACGAAACAAAAACGAAACGATTTTTTGTTTCGTTAGACGAAATGATTAACAAAAATACTCTTCCCATTTTGTTTTCCATTTTAAGAGAAAAAATACTAGTATTAAACGATTTATTTCGTTATTTCGTTTCGGTCTCAAAGGAAACCGAAATGAAAACAAAACGAAACAGTTCATTGTCGTGATCATTTACGATGTTACACCCCTATCCACACGTACACAAAATTAATAACCATTATCTCAAATTTTATAACTCTTAATTCAAATTTTGTAACAACATACACATGTGGACAGTAATACTGAGGACACTAAATATTATGCTATATCTTGACATTATTAAATGTTTATCATTTTGACAGTTTCTTAGTCGTTGCTGGTGCTGCATCATTTCAACGCCTTGCATTCATTCATTCAAATGAGGAATCCAAAATAGATATGGGTCTTTGGAATGCCGTTCGTGGCATAATACTGGCATGTGTCAAACCCATTTTTACACGTGTATGTGGCTACAGAGTAGCTGATCAGACCAGTTGTGATCTTTACCGACTGAAACTGAAACCTTCTCAATTTCCACACTTGGTAGCAGTAGAGATTTGTCATTTGTTTATCGCTTTTTTTTTTTTTCTTATAAATATTTTAGCCTTTATTAAATGATTCTATTACCTTATGATGACAAATAGTTATGAATAAATTAAGCTTTTCGATATCGTTAATTTCATAATACAAAATATCCTTTTATATGAAGACATTAAAAGGAGGGAACAATTCAAACATTTAAAAAACTAAAAAGAAACATCAACAAAAGTCGAATACCGTGAATATGTTTTACTATTTAAAAATAATTAAGTACGAAATAGCTAAGAGTTGAAGGTATATATAATCCGATTTAATTTGTATATATCAATAACAAAATTAAATTAATAAGATACATATTAACTTAGTGCAGTGGAAAATCACGAATATTGTATTAATTAAAAAATAACAATAATAAAAGTGGAGCCCGGACGAAAACAATATAGTGGATAGGGGACGAAAAGTATATATATATATAAATCCGTTCAGTACATAAAAGCTGGACAAAAATAACAATATATCGATGGATAAGCTAATTAATTCTACAAGCAATTTCATTATTTCGGTGATGTTTATTTTTGTTATCCGAATTAAGCAGACCAAATAATTAGTTTGAACAATTAAAGATAATTAAAAAAAACAATAACGTTGCTTAATACTGTTAATTATAATCTGGAACTAACATTATCAAGATAATCCTGCATACTAAATAATCTAAAAACAAAGTGCTCGTTCGGCAAGGTGGTTGGCTTAAATATTGAAGCCTCACTAAGCCACACTCGTTCGGAAAAAGAAAAAGAGCTTAAGAAAGCTTAAGCCTTAAGTCATGGGTATTGCTTCCTTAGAAATCTGAGCAAGGCTTAAGCCCCGATCAAAAGAAGGTTTAAGGAGAAACTTTTAATCCGTGCTAAGGAGCCTACGTTCGGAAAAATTAAGAGACTAAAGAAGTTAAAGGAAGTCTAAGGAAAGCTAAGGAGAGGTTGCCGAACGGCCCCAAAGAGATGTGACCACCACTTCAACAAATATTCTATTTACAAAATTATTAGAAAAAATATTCACATGATTATTAAATATTATCCACAAATGAAACAATGTGGTAAGACCAAAAAATAAAAAGGGAGAAAATACAGCTTGCAAATTTAGATAGATTATCAATAAAAAGAAGTCATCATATAATAATGTTAATTTGTTCTTGGCATGGATTTCTATCTGATGTTGTCTGATCTGATTGAAGCTAATCACTTATTAGTTATTAATCTTGAGAGGGCTAATTAATTTCTTCCTACTTTTGCCAAAACTAGAAGTGTACCTGCATGTTGTTGCAGGCAATTTTAATTTATTCAAACTAAATAGGGTGAAAGAATCGAAGAGGAGAAGAAATGGGTTTGTGACTTTAGCAGTCAATATTTTAAAAGGTCGGTCAGACAATTCGCCACTGCAATTTTGTGCTGAGACATAAATGGAGAGGAACACGATATGAAATGAATGCGATGTGAGTCTTTCATTATTTGATGGATGGAGATTAAGATGAGAGTTAGAATATGACCATTAATAGAGAGTTCAATTATTAGCTTCTCTTTAGAGGAGTATAGATATAGATAATTCCTTCTGTCCACGTAGCCATTCAATTGGACTACTCAGGCCACGTAGCTTTTACCAGAATAATCTCTTCCTCTGTATTCGATCATAGTTAATTTCATAATTTCTCTTATATTTTCTCGATGCTTTCCGAATTCTGATGCTTTCCACTGATTTTCAATGAACCGAAGGATGAATTAAACTATATACTCTTTGTTAAACAAACGATTCTTCTTTTAAGTTCTAAGGATCAAAATAAAAACGTATAAAATTAATTAATTTCCTCTTTTAAGTTTTAGTATATACTTGAAAAGGAAAGAAAAGTTTGTGGCACTATAACTTCAGGTCATGATTATTCTTCATACGATTTTCATGTAAAAACATCTTCCTTTCCCTTCATTCTGGATAAATCTCCATCATCAACGTATTACTAAATATATCTATTAAATTTTGTGTTAAGATCAGATTTCAACCTAATATAGATTTCAACCTAATATAAATACAGGCTATAATACTAATAATAGTTCAAATTAGTTATACTATGGCTCTTATATTATAGTTTTTAAAGTCCAAATGGTCAATCAAAATCGCTCAACATGATCTCTATGTACAAATATCATTATAGACAATTTTATATTTTCTGATACATTTTTACTATTTTTTTACATAATTAAAAATGACAAGATTTAAAAACATTATGAACCATTCAAAAATATAGTTAATAAGATAGTTTAAAAATTCTAAAAATTATAAAATTTGGTCTATAACAACATTAACATATAGACATCACATTAGACGGTTCTAATCGACCATTTGAACTTCAAAAATAATAATACGGAGCCGTAATACGGGGCGCTTCGTACTATTAATAGTACCATAGCTTTACTCATATGAATATTATAAAATTAAATCCTATTATCCCTTTATAGTATATTAATTCGGAATGCATTGCTACAGTGCAATGAACAGTTACATGAACAGTATATATATATATTTTTTTTGGGTGTAAGATCCTTCAATAGTATCATTTAGTCATTTAAGAGAATAATCTAGAAGATATGATTGTTGACATTGAAAATGTAAATAAATAATATACAAAATATAAACTACAATATCAACTAGAAGTTTTAAACTATAAGAAGAGATTGGTTAACAATTGATAGTATCTCAAATTTTAATAAATTACTCTCTGATAACTTATCAAAACTTTGTATACTTTTAAAATGTTACAAATTAAGAAATCATCAATAGACTATTAAATAACACTTAAAATTAAATATAATTGAAATTATAGCCAAACTACAAAGTTAAAAGTACATGTATAATTTTTTTTTCATTTTTTTAAGATTTTTAAACAATACTTTAAAACTTCTTCTAATCTTCATTGTCAAATTTGTCAGATAACCGTTATCAACTGATCTTCTCTACAACTATTGCTTTAAACTTCCTTTTGTATACTTCAATAATTGTATTCAAAGATATTAAATGTGTTGTAAACAACTTTTATCCTTACACAACAATATTTGCCGAAGGTAGAAATGTCTAAAGAAGCAATATTTAAGTTCTAGAAAAATAATTAAAAAATTTAACATCTTGGACAAGAAAAATTACAAGTGTAAGTTTGTGGAGTTCATCAAAAGATTAAATGAAAGAAGGTTCCAATTCAAGATACAAGTACATACCATGAAAATTTAATGAGCTTTGAACCACAGATGTCTTCTAATATTATTATTTGCAGTCATTTTAGAAAATTGAAAAGAAATACTTACAAAATTTTAAATGATAAAAAAATTATATACAATGAGATTTTTATAAAAATATAAATCCAATAACAAAAAAAGTTGGAGATATTAAAAGTATTAAATTAATAAACAAAAAAAAAGAAAATCTATAACAAACCAACTATGCCTTTAAAACATTCACCTTTCAAAAATACAATACAATTGTATGGAAAACTTCAAGAAATTATGTTTATTATGATCTCCTCTACTTTTTGATTATTTTTATTCTTTTTAGTAGAGAGATGTGTATGACTTCAGTTCCCTCTCAATTCTAAATATATAAGCAAAGTACGCTACAAGAAATATAGTATAAGCTCTGAAAATTGCAACTTATATAACATAAAAATTTCTTCATAATTTATATCTTTTTTCTTCTAGTTCATATTTTTTTTAGTTTTTATCCCATTTTAAGATTTAAGATTACATTTCAGTTCATTTTTTTTCTAAAAAATATTAATCTACTGCCGAAGCAACGCGAGGCGCGTATCTAGTAGTATTATTAAGCTCTGATGGATTGCTACAGTTTCATCTACAGTAGTAACTACAGTGACTCGATTTTGGGGCGTGATAGCACCGAACTGAGGCCGATGAAGAGAAAAGATCGGAACTATCTTGGTGGAAGAAAGAAGTTGCTAGAAATTACTGGAAGTTGGTTTGTTTAGAAAGAAAGGGAGCAGAGCATCTAATACATTGTGCTGGTTGCAATTAAAATGGACCGGTATGAAAGCCATGTAGTTTGGACTTTTTATTTTTGTTCTTTTGCTTTTGGATTTTGAAAACTCATAATAAATTACCTACGACTTCATTGGTTCCAAAAAAAAAAATAATAAATAATTACAGCAACTAAAGATCTAAACTCTAAGGCAAATAACTTTTTTATATATATAAAAAAAAAAGTTTCATAATTTGGCATGTATGCAGAATCATCTACACAGATGTTATAAGTCGACTGGACTACCATTTAAGAGAGACACCACTTAGAACTTTTATCTTTAACTAGAGCTGTAACTCGGGCTTCGCCCCGAAAAGTAGTATCAAATAAATAATTAAGAATTTATTAAGATTTTAAATATTTATATTAAACAAAACTTGAACAAAATTTTAAAATTTTTAATATAATTAAATAATAATAATGATGATGATGCAATAATTTATAAATAATAATATGTATAAATGTTGGATCATTTTAAGGGTTAAAATTTGTTTTAGACATATCACATTCATCTTATTTAATGAGGAGAGAAAAAACATTAGCCATTGGATCAAAGTAGATTAAGAGTTTTAAACAAAATCAATGGTTAATAAGAGTGATGATGTGGCATAGTTGAAGTGCTTAGAATACCTCTCTTTATGGAGTATAGATTTGAGATGAATTTTTAAGATATCTGTCATATCCTTCATTTATTTTATAAATTCAAAGGTAGTCCATAAAAATGGCCGATACAACCATGTTATGACTAATAGTCTCAAACATTTTCTTTTTGAAATTAATGATCCATAAACATACCACAAATTTCCCAATAATTTTTTCTTTCTACATATAGTAGATAGATACTTCTTAATTAATTACAAAGCTAATTTAAACAAATTGTCTTTTATTTCTACTAGCAAGAAATCCGTCCATTGTGCGGGCATTTTAAATCCCGATCTCATACCGTGTAATACATATAATGTGCTTTCAGTTTTTGATTGATTATTTATTATTTAAATTTCATCTTTACACTAAATCAACTCATTGAATGTTTGAACATAAAACATTAATTCCTCATTAATGTAAATTCTAATTAACACTGATGTCTTCTATACCAAGATTGATATCTTTCCATTTTTGTAAAAAATAAAATGGAGTGGAAGTTGTTTAATTGGAGAACATCAACGCCTTTAAAATCAATATATTTTGATCTATACCGTTGATTAAGGGGTAGAATGGGTTTTAAAAAAATTTGAAGAAGAAAGAAAAAAAATGGAGAGTGTAATAGTTACGTGCTTTATGCTTTATAATGTAGTATAGATATAGATATCTGGATTACAAACTAGACTGGAAAAAAAAAAAAAAAACCACAGCATAATATGTTTCTTTCTTCTCCATAAGCAATCTGAAAAGTGAGTCTATTTAAATGTTTCTCAATTGCAGCTTAAAATAGATAATTGACGTCTGTGATTTTAAATTATTACTCTCTTAAATAATTTCAGTCTATAATATTACACTCTTAAATAATTTTCAAAACTTTCGAACTTCTTTCTTTTCTGTATCAGGTTTACAACACACAGCCACAACAAATATGATCTCCACATCTGATCGTAAAGGGATAACTTACAATACAATCCAGTTTATTCCTCTCCCAAAAACTATTAGCTGATATTACACACTACTATTAGCTGACATTACTATGATTAAGTTTACATGTACGATGTCTCTATATATAGTTATATATGTTACAAGAGAGTATTTTGTATTTTAGTAGAATTTAATTATATTTTACTTCATATATTTACAGGCTCATCCAATTTAATTATCTCGATCAGTACTGCCGAAGCAACGCAAGGCAACCATCTAGTATATATATATATTCTTATGAGAAAGTTATGATGATACACAGGTTACATTATTCGCTTTCCAAATACTATATAATTGGTTCCCGGGTAAATGCATCACATAAAAATTTAAAAAAAAAAAAAGATAAACGCAAATTTAATAACTATTAAGCTGCGCCCTTTTATGCTTTTATTCGCAGCTCAGAAGGTTTCAGGAAGAGGAAAAAAGCTTAAAGCAACGCATCCCTGGACAAAGAATTGTGGGATTCAATCTTGCGTGCATTCGACAGTGCATCTACTCCATCACCTCTTTCAAATACAGCAGCTGCTCCCATTCCCGATCCTGCGTTGTGCAAATCAACAGAGAACTTTTAGCTTTAAAAATAGAAAAGAAAAGGAGATAATGGATTGTCTAGGTTGCGAGTTTAAGAATTTGCCCAAGCAGATAAGCAATTAAAGAAGTTATAATCTGTTCTGTAGTCATCGCCGTACTGGACCATACAGATCCTGAACTTGAATTAGGCTTCAGTTTAGCATTCAAAATGTCATTCCTTATTGTATATGAAGTTATTTATTGTCTCTATGGTCTGCTCAAACTGGCCTTGATAGTTCGTTCAGTCAAAGGTAAACAGGTAATACAGAGATTTATATTGATGTTTTTTCACAATCATTCCATGAGATTTCCAACCTATATGTCATCAACACAATCGACAGACAATCTCTATTCATTAGAAAATTGCACACAGAAAAAGGACTAACCAATGCACATAGTAACCACTCCAAACCGGCAGTCTTTGCCACGGCGCTTCATCTCGTTCAACAGGGTAGCCACACAACGTGCACCTACATGAGAAAAGATGACATTATTTCCATTTCCAACAAGCCATTTGCATGTTTTTTAACCTATTATCTCAACTACAATTAGCAATTGGGACAACAGATTTCTGTTTTGACTTATTTTCATAAGAAAATCAACACAATCATAAAATTATATTTACAAATGTAAGTACCTGTGGCACCCAATGGGTGTCCAAGCGCAATAGCACCTCCGTTGACATTAACCTTGGATGGATCTAGGTCTAACTTCTTGCAACAGTAAACAAATTGTGAGGCAAAAGCCTGCATATAGTTCAAAAGGAAACAGTAGTAAGTCACAGCACAATCACACCGAGTATTCCTTTCACAATCACATAGAAAATAAAACAGGTTTATCATCAGTTATATGGAACTCTAAACCAAATTCTCATTAATGGTCATAATTTTTACCTCATTCAGTTCAAAAAGATCGATATCTTCAATCTGCAGACCAGCAGCTTTTACAGCAGCAGGAATTGCAACAGCAGGACCAATGCCCATCACTGAAGGATCAACACCAACAGCAGTAAAGCTCCTACAAGCATGAGAAAATATAGATTAAAAAAAGAGAGCGAGTAAACAGGAGTTCTCTTAAACACCAAATAAACTTGTTTTCTACTCGTCCATGAAATAAAGAAAAGTTACAGGTTCACTCAAGCTCCAGGAAAAAAAAATTATGAGAAATTCAGAAGACTCCATTTAGAAAAAATTAAAGCCCACAAGAGTACATGATGAATATAAAAGAACTCACAAGCACTAGACTCATACCTGAAAACACCAAGAATTGGAAGGCCTTTCTTCAAAGCTACATCCCTCCTCATGAGAAGCACTGCACCAGCACCATCACTGACTTGGCTAGAATTGCCTATTACATTAGGTTATCTTTATTAGTGCTTTTGTATGATACAAAAGAGAATATAGAGGTATATAATCTGAGATTGCATCTGGTGCTACCCCCTTCGTTTTCAGTTCCTCGAATGCCCCTTTTACAAAAACCAATTACTATGCTATATTTTTACATCTTGAGTTTTTAACACATGCTCACTTTCCTAGTATCTCATTCTTGCCAAACATTTACCAAGACAAACACTTAATATAGCGAATAAATAATTGCAATTCACTGCAGCCACTGAATTGGGTACCCAGTAAAACAATACAGATTAAGAAAATATTTTACCAGCAGTAGTGCTTCCATCCTTCTTAAATACTGTTCTCAGCTTAGAAAGACCAGCTAGTGTAGTCTCAGGCCTTATTCCATCATCTACAGATATTGTCACTGGTGTCTCATCACCAGTTTTCGGGTCAACAATCTGTCAAGAAAATAATGTCAAACCTATTTGGTTGCGTTACTGTGATACAAGAAGTGTTTTTCTTCTAGGCTCTGGCAATACAGCCAATGAATATGATATTCAATAAAATCAGTTTTCTCTGCTAAGCTACTGTGAGGCTAGTTGGGTAGATTAGAGGCAACTCCACTGGCTGATCTACCAAGAAAATTGTTCAGGTGCAAAGAAATGGAAGTGGCACTAAAGACACAGCTTGGATGGCAGACTTTTAATATACTATTGAGTTTTAATAAGATCGTTGTATCCCTACAAAACTGGCAGGCCTAAACAGTTCCTTCTCATAAAGATAGCATCATATTATAAAATTATTGCATGCTTTCAAAAGTCCTATCTGAAGCTTTTTCCTTTTTTTGTACCTTAGTCATGACAGGGACAATTTCATCCTTAAATTTGCCAGAGGCTGTTGCTGCAGCAGCACGCCTATGTGATTCCACCTGATTGTATCAAATAAAGTTGATAGCATTAGCATACTGACGGAGAAGCCAACAGGAAAGAAAAAGAGACACAACTTGCAGAAAATATTTTTAATTCATAAAAGAGAAATTCCCCAGCATAGTTGCATCTTTCAAAAGAGAAATACAGAAGCATCACTGTCAATCATCACATATCTGAACACAGTGAATGTTCTCAGATACTAACTACTTGAGATTTCAGATAACACTGACTTGATTTTCTAGAAAAGTAGGCCATTTTGCTAACAATTAAAAACATTAGAAAACCTCCTTAATGAAAAATGGACAATTAAAATAAACACAAGTTTAACTATATGTATGCATTTAACTTACAGCAGCCTGGTCTTGTTCCTGTCGGGTCACACCATAACGGTGCGCTACATTCTCAGATGTGATTCCCATGGGAAGGAGACAATCCTGTGCCTTTTGGTTTGTGTTCACTTTTGGGTTTATCCCTCCCTCCCAGGCAACTGAATTAGCTGTCATGGATTCTAGTCCAGCTCCAATACCTACAAAAGTTCATAATCTAAACTCAGGAAACCTGCTGTATCGTCACATGATATTATTGGGCTAAAAGTGTTGATACAATTACCAAAACTCATCCATTTTATGGATAATCAAAATATCAAGATTACTCTATATCATTTCAATTTCATGTTCTTCGTTTTAGTTTTCAATTTCACATTGATATTATTGTGTTAACGTTGCAACTATAGTTTGTTACATAGCCCGACCCAAGCCAGGAAAAATAGAGGGTTGTGATAGCTTGGCGAGCCAAGATAAAAATTCAGCCACTCTCAAGGAAGTGAAACCCAATCGATTGGGTTTCATTTCTAGCTTATACCCAACTTGTTTGGGAATAAAGGCTTTGTTGACGTTGTTGCTGTTGGGGAAAATATTTTAAGGTACTAATTAATGCCCTTATTATTTCCTGCAACTATTATCAAAACTGGGGTAACACAAAATCAGGGCAGTATAATGAACTAACCAGTTGTAAACCTGCAGCAGCAAATAAAAAAAATAAGACATCAAAATAACTCACCAATGTCATAGAAACCAGCTTTAATTGCAGCTGCCACGTCAGCAACTGCCTGAAGACCAGAAGAGCATTGACGATTCACAGTTCTGAGAGGAACAGTTTCTAGTAGAAGAAAATAAAAAAGTTAGCTTCTTGAACTTTGCAGGGAACATAATAGTAAGTATATATATTTACTAAAATTAAATCAAAATGTACCAGGAAAACCGGCATAGAAAGCAGCCATTCTGCATTCATTTGCTCTCTGTGCTCCTGGAGCAAGAACAGAACCAACTACAATATCACCGACCTCACTGGGTTGAATTTTGGTGCTGTCTAACACGGCCTAAAATAAAAGAGCATTTTAAATTGATACTATCTTAAGATTAGCTATTAGTTTTTCTCCTACTTTCTGATGACATAGTCTATAAATGATCGGACAATGCTTCACCTTAGAAATAATCAATCATTAATGTTCTACTATCTAATATTAATGCTCAACTCGCATAAGGTGTTTCAACCGATAATTTTTATATAAGTAAAGTTTAGCCAGAATAAGCCAGGTAAATTCCTAAAAGTTCACATAAACTAAATTATTAGAAGTTAGAAATTCTATTTCACAATCAGTAATTTATTCATAAAAAAAGTTATCATATTTAGCTACCACATATCGTTGCAAATAGAACAACTGATGTCAAATTAAAAAAGAGGCAGATTCAAAAACTGTTTAAAAAAGAGGTGAGACTATACCTTGAGAACAGTTGCAAGGAGGTCCTCAGGATATGTATCCTTAAATCCACCTCTCTTAGATTTGCAAATTGGAGTCCGGTAAGCACTGCAATGGTAGAAACAATCAACTCACAAATGACAAATAACTGTAGAGTAGGCAAACACAAACATTGACATCATTTTCAGCATTTTTTTCACCAATTATTCAAATTTTTAAACAGTTCCGAACATCTCGTCAGCATTTTCATATGTGACTCAATTTGTTCCACTAATAACCAATTCACCAAATTTTCACCAATTTAATCAAAAAAAAAAAATGAATAATAATTCTTTTATTTACCAATTTGACAAACACACAATCAATCATGTACTACATGGTGTTACAACATAACATCATTTTTTCTTTTTCCAATTCTCTATAACCTCAAAATTATCAGGTATATATATAATCTTGAACATCACTAATTACAACTTAGTCATCAACAAAACTTATAAAAGAAGATATATGAAAACAAGAGCGCTTACGCCACGATGACAACATCATCGCCAAAGGAGGAGCTCCTCTGGTACGGAGCGCTATCTCCAGCAGCACATACCGACGCCTACAACAAATCATAAAGAACCTCGTAAAATAAGACAATGAAAAGGGAACAAGAGCGCAAAAAGAGATCGATCGATCGGTTGGTCCATCGATCGGGCACGTACCGACAGGATGGCGGGGGATCCGCTGGGAGAGACGGCGGCGGGGCTGAGGTGCTGGTAGATGATCCTCTGCCTGTCGATTGCTTTCTCCATTGTTTCCCTCTTTCCCTCTTTCTGAATTTCACGATTGAATTGAAATTGCTGTTGGGACTGGGAGATATTAATTAATCAGAAAAAGAGGAGAGGATTGCTTCCACGCTTCGATCTCTCCTCGGGAAACAGAGACGCATTTATTTATATCTATCCTCTCGCGCGATCGAATCGATCTGCTATTTTACTGACGTCATGATAAGATCTGACGGTTGTGCTATTCCGAGCTTTCGGATCTCTATCCGGAAGTTTGGTAATGCTGTTATTGATCTGCCGTTGGATGGGGAGACTAGTGCGATCGGACGGTAGGGATGGCTGAACTGATTGCGGGAATAGGAGTCGCTAATATAGCTCGGTTTGCTGACGTCACTGCTAAGATCGGACGGTTGTCCTATTCCGAGCTTTCGTATCTCTATCCGGAAGTTTGGTAATGCTGTTGCGGATCTGCCGTTGGATGGGGAGACTAGTGCGATCGGACGGTGGGGATGGCTGAACTGACTGCGGGAATAGGAGTCGCTAATATAGCTCGGTTTGCTGACGTCACTGCTAATACCGGACGGTTGTCCTATTCCGAGCTTTCGGATCTTTATCCGGAAGTTTGGTAATGCTGTTGCGGATCTGCCGTTGGATGGGGAGACTAGTGCGATCGGACGGTGGGTGTGGCGGGACTGACTACGGGAAAAGGAGTCGCTAATATATCTCGGTTTGCTGACGTCACTGCTAAGATCGGACGGTTGTCCTATTCCGAGCTTTCGGATCTTTATCCGGAAGTTTGGTAATGTTGTTGCGGATCTGCCGTTGGATGGGGAGACTAGTGTGATCGGACGGTGGGGATGGCTGGATTGACTGCGGGAAAAGGAGTCAGTCGGTTGGTGCATGACGCTATATTCAATTTGAATGCGTCGTTGCGTATGAACGGGAGCTAATATGGCAGCAGCAGATGGATAAGGCTGCTTGCGTCGGCGCCATACCGCGCCAGCTTTGCCTATTTTGATTCTATCCGACTGGAAATAGAATACGGTTAAGCCGATAACGTATTCATGGGGATTGCATACCAATATATCATCCCAATGGGATTTTTATCTGCCCATAGTTGTGATGGGGTGCTGCCATTGTACCTATGGCAATGGAACCTGCCATTAAAAGAGCACCTCTATCTCTAAAATCTCAGCCATTTAATGGTAGTAGATACGGACCCCATCCCAATGGGGTAACTGATCGAGGACCCTTTTGATGAAATTCATTGGATCCTCCCAAATTTTGGTAGTTGGTTATGTACTTCTGGTCCTTTGCACTGTCTTCTAAAATTGAAAATTAACGGAAGCTAAGAATACATGAGGTGAGCGTCTAAAATCTAAATTGCATATAAAAATATCTGTTAGTTGGAGATTTTGGATTCCTTTATAATTAAGAAGCTTAATTTACAAAAAGACAAAATTTAAAACACCCAATATTAGAACAGTTACAAAAGACAATTAGCTACTGGCCGAACAAAAAAAAATATTAATATCCTCCACGAAAAATTTTAGAGATCCGCAATATCGTCATAAAACTACGAATTTAAAATGTCAACATAAAAACCATTCTGGGCCAAGTCAGCATGATTCGTAGGCTTATGGGTTTAGTCAAAGAGGACTTTGGGCCAGACTGGACTGGGCTGTTAATGGGCCAAATTCACTGGGTTTACTGATATATGGGTCTGACTTGCTTTACTAGATCGTCTGGGCCTCAGAACTAAATTTAATGGGCCTACTAAATCCCTTTGCTTTCTTTTCTTCATTACTTCCTCTTAGGCGGCCCAGGTATACTGCCTTGTGTTGCAGGGGACCAGGGGTAGCATAAGAGGAACCCATAAACCCTTGGATGTCATCAGCCTCATCGATCCTGATCCATTAACTCAGCGATCCCCCCAAGTGTAAAATCACCCTCTCCCTGTATTACGGGGCCGAAGCGCATTGCATTGTGGCCTACAAATACCCCAAGCTTCTACAACAGCCCATTTCACACAATCAATCAATCCGATCCAAAACTCAAACGAATCCGCAGACGACAAAGAAAGAAAAAAAGGAAACAAAAAAAGAAAGAGCGAAATGGACAACGAAGAAGCCCAAGAAGAAGAAGAAGAAGAAGTGGTCGATGAGATTGATATCGATATCGATCCATCTACAACAACAACTCGAGCCCCCGCCGTTACCGTTACCATAACCCTAACCACCACCAGGTCCAGATCGAAGAAGCGCCCGAGGCCGAGGCCGACGACAGGGAGCGCGGGGGGGAGGAGGGGGATGAAGCCGGCAACGCCAGCAGGGGAGTCGATGGACCGCCACGCGTTGGACGAGGACGAGGAGCGGCTGGTGCGCCGGCACCGCGAGGCCGCCGCGTTCATCGAGATCGAGGAGGACGAGGAGATCGCCGGCGTTGTGAACTCCGGGTTCGGCCCCGAGATGATGGAGGTCGACGACCGCGAGGACCCCGTGGACGTTCTTGTGGATCTTGACAAGCATTTGCTTCCCGTCGACTCCGATTTCTTCAACTCGTTTGCTGATGATTTTGACGACTCCGATCTCTCCTGAATGGTATAATATAGTCTCTAAACCCTAACCCTAGCCCTTCATTTTTAGTGTGTCATCAGCTAGCTAGGGTTAGGTTAGTGTTTCCTTAGGGTATGGTGACAGTACTGGCAGTTTTGATAAAAACAACAGTACCTTTTCTAGGGTTTCATGTTTAGTCATATCGTTAGCTACCATTGCCTTATCTTTTGTGTGAATCCTGGATCTTGCTTATGTTGCTGTCTTCTAAACTTGTCTGATGATTGAGTGCCTGACTCTTGCTTCACTGGTGGTGCTGATTTTTCAGCTGAATCATATAAGATATAAGATCTGACTTTTTCTTTTTTAAGAAAATAATTTCTGTTGAAGATACAAATATTTGTTGTTTTCGATTTTTTGTTCCCGCCAAGATCATTCTATTGTCCTCTGAGATTGTTGGTTGAAAGTTTAGAAGTGTATGCCATACAGCCAATTCAATTATGGTTATGATCTAAGTCAAATCTTGCTATCTTTAGTTATTTCACATTGTTTATGCATGCCTTTTCTTAATAATTCCAGAATTACTGCTTGCATACACAAGTCCAGGCTTAAATCTTAGTTCTTTCTAAGATTGGGTGTCCTGCATCAACTGGGTAATTACTATGTTTGGTTAGTCAGACATTTTGGTGGTGAAGTTCTTAGCAAGTCAATTTTTAAATTCTTCCTGGTTCTAGAAAGCTATTTCTTCAAGAATAGGCTAATAAAGTTTAATTTAAAAACTATCTATTAGTAGATGCTTCTAGGGTTTCTAAATACTTTGCAGTATGCAGGTACTTATTTCATGGTTTCACTTTAACATGTTTAGCATATAAAATATTGTCTGAAGGCATTAAAGTGTGGCATAAAAATGCAAGATTAGAAATTTAAATTTGGTCTTGTTTCTAAACCAGATACATTACTTGGTCTTGTTTTAGCTTGTTTATTACTCATTTTCTTTTTTATCAATTCAGGTTCTTGATGGGTGATTACTCCAAACTTGGCTGTCTGGCATAGTAGATTTAGAAGTCAGTGCTGGTGTCATTTTCTTAATCCCTTTTAAAAGGCTAGATGATGTTTACTGCTCTGGCATCTGTGTGCAAACTTGTTTGGCTGGTTATGTGTGGTTCCTGAAGGAATGCACATTGGATCTTTGGATGTATCAAACTGTGAATAAATTTGGTACCGGGATTGTATGAATACAATTTTACTGATACCGTAGTTTAGCCTATTTTTAGTGTCTTTTTAAGTATTTGTTTGCACTTCCTTTAAAAATGATATAATTTCATACATTGTTCTAATATTTTGAAGCTATCTTTAAAAAAATCTAAGAAAAAGAAGTATTTTAAGATGAAGCGTTTTCTAAATTCAATTCTTTGTTTATTCTTTATCAGTCCAAAAGCATGAACAGATTACTGAATAGGGCAAACATGGTATCTCCTTGTGAAATATAATGTTAATAATTAAGAAATGATCAAGGTGATTTAATGCCGCTACCATATTTCCCTGATTAAATTGTGTGAAGACCTTTGTGATATACCGTTTTAAGCATGTTAGAGCATACATGTTGATGTTCAGACCATTAAAATGGTCTTGCCGGTCAATCAATAAAACAGTAGGAAAACATTACAATATATTTTCATGCTTTCATCCTCGCAAGTTGCAACACTTCGTTAGAGTGAGACTGAGCCATATTTTTGATAATACTGTCTGTAACTTGGAGACGGTATTTTGAAAATATCAAAATACTACAAATAGTGTTTTCAGCATTTGAAATTTTTTTAAAATATTCTTGCGTTTCAATATTTTGTTAAAATTATTTTTTTATAATTGACAGTTGAAATACCCCAAAAGGGAAGAAAAAGCAGAAAGTCAAGGATGTCATCCTGCCTAAATTCAACGTCTCAAACCATCTGCTCCGGATCATGTGTGTTTGCTCAAAAAGGCGGGGTAATTGTCTACAGCACTTCTGAAAGAAATACCGAGCGAGTGTTATCCTCACATAGACGCGTACGGGTAATAATGAATAAACCCATCATATCAACCAATAGATAAAATAGATGACTCAATATACTGTCCTCTAAATCGACCAGTATGAATTTTTGATGAACGGAATAGAGAGTTACTGTGCCACTTGTCACCATAGACATATCTTCGGACTTTTTGAAATACCATTATCGGGAAACATGTCTTTTAGCAGCACCTTTGTGTACTTCGCACGCGCCTTGTCTCCTTCAAGAATCAAACAATAGCTTTTTGGTGCGTTTAACCATATATATCAGCAATTTGAGAATGTCATTTAAGCCGCTCTCAGAACTATGTATATGTCAATCTTCTAATCACAATTTATACGTCCTCGATTCTTCAAGAAAATGAACTATATCATGGCACTCATGTCAAAAACCTGGGCACAAATATTGTATTTACAACTTCATTTATATTTCTCCATTATACGTCTGGCTTCTTCTACCGGATCTTCATCTGATGTTGTTCTACCACCAGCACTGCCGCTACCTTTTGAGCCATCATCAGAATTAGACGCAACGAACAAGAAGTATATTACTCCCATCATAGCCTGCTCAAAACAAACAAAACAGATACTAATGAGAATTTATGTATAAACACAGCCTTATAAATGCTGATGTTATGACTAGTGTGAATATTGCTCAAACCACTAAGAGCATCCACATTGCTTAACTATTGGGACTACCAAAATGCGTTTTGATATAATACCAGCGATGCGCGACTACCAGCGAACTACCAGTACCAATACCAAAATCAGATAGCTACCTAAAATTGATAGTCTATCGAATCAACTGAACGAACGACTCACCTCAAAATTAACCGTGGTTTTGTGCCATTTAGATAGTCGAACGGAACTTCTGGGATGAAGATGTTCTCATTCATTTCGTTCCGACTATCAAAAACTTTTGATTTTATTACCGAACTGCCCTTTAGGTAGTTATCTGAGCGTTCTGCGATGCGGATGCTTTAACTGATCATAAGCTTGGAATTTGAATAACAGCCAAATTGCAAGTAAAATGGAATATACTAATTGATGAACAGTCTGATGATGAATCAGTGTAATGAAGGATACAAGGTACACAGGTAGGTTCCATACCAACACAAAAAACGCCGTGGAGATGACAGATTTGAAAAGAACAATAGCCAAAGTAGCAGAGAGGACAGCCACGCCGATTCTGGCAACTGGTCTTGGTACAGATTCCTGAAATCAACCGCATCCATTTCATGTTCAATACAAATATCATCCAACTAAGATAACAATGCACATGAGAAAAGGGAAAATAAATACCGGCACAAAGCTACTTCCCGTCTCGATGACATCCTTGCCAACTCTGTATGCCGTCTGAACCACTGATATTGCATTCGGAAAACAAAAAAGGTAACAGAAGGATGTCAGTTCAATCAACAAATTAATCAATCTATATATCTGTTAAAATAAACACAGTTTTGTAGAGCGTAATCGAACAGTTACGGTTACATAACAAATTTTATGTTGAGTAATTCACATCATAATTCATTACCCTGACAGGGAATTTCATCGAACAGGTGGTGTGCATGGTAAAAAACAATCCAATTTAACAACCCACAGCGCACACACAGTCACAGAGGAAGGGAGATAGCAAGAGAGAGAGAGAGGGAATGAAAGTGAGACCTTTGGCGAAGTCGAACTGGGCGGCGACAACGACGACGGGAGAGCGAAGTCTCCGTCTCCGTCTCCCGGAGGAAGGGACGGCGAGGGACGGGAATCGGGAGAGCAACGGGGGCAGCCTTGCGGAAGGAGGAGAGAGGGGAACGGGAGTGGGATGGAGAAGCAGCGGCCTAACGCCGACGCCGACGCCGACGCCGAGGCCGCGGGGGATTAATGCGGCCATCATAATAAGTGATAGAATTTGGTATCAGAGGCCAATGAATGAATGAATTGCAGCGATTTGGAGACGGACGGACGGACGGACGGACGGACGGGCGCTCGTTGGCCTTCTTTCAATTAGAGTCGCTGACACGCGGACCCCACGGGCTTTATTTTCTTTTTTTGGGAGGTTCTTTCTTTTTTGTATGAATGAACCCGGCGTGGCGGGCGAAGTTCTTTCACTAGAGTTTTCACTGGAGTTCTAAAATCGTGCCGTATCGTGTTCAGACACGCTGTGCCTTCGTATCGTGCCGTATCTTTTTTTATTAATAAATTTTTCGTATCGTGCCATGCCAAAAATTGGGAGGAGGAGGTACAGCACAGATAAGATACACTGTGTTTATCGTGCCGTGACTTATTTGTGTTGTGCTTTATTCATGTCGTGTCTAATTAGATACGTGACTTATTGTGTCGTATCCACGTGTCTTAACCGTGCTAAACGTGCCCGCTCGTTCTTAACATAAAAAAATAAAAAGTTTTAATAAATTAAAATTTAACCCAAAAAAATCATTAAATTATTTTTTTTCAAAATTCAGAATAAAAATTTTAGAAAACATAAAAAAATATTTAAAAGTACCATATACTATAAACATTGTCGTAATTGTTTATTGTCTTAATTAATAATTACATAATGTTTTATAAATTACCCTTTCTCCTTTTTATGGGCTTTGGGACCGAGTATGTTTGAAACATAGATGGAGTTATTACCTGTGTCCTACCCGCAACCTATTTGTGCCTACCTGTGTCCTATCCGTTCATACCCGTGCCACATATATTATTTTTGTCGTGTCCCGTGCCGTTGTTGTGTCGTGTCTGACAACTGTTCCATGCCGTGCCGTTTTCTGGAACACTATGCGTGCCATATCAAAATTGTCAAAACTCAGATACGGCACGGTTAAGACACTGCACGTTAATAACCCGTGCCGTATCCGTTCCCATTCCTTATTTGTGCCATTTCCATCTGTACCCCTGCCGTGTTGTGCCGAAATTGGCTACGCCATTTCTATTTTTAGATGAATGTATTAAAATCAAGCAATCATAGTTAATTAGATCCATTCATTTTTAATCTTGTACAAAATGAATTCCAAAATTCATAAAATTTTATATGCATACATCTCTCATGAACATAAATAATATCAACGGTTTTAATTTGAAGTTTGAATACAAAATTTTGAAATATAAATAAAAAAGTGAGTTTGTGGCACTTGTGGCACAAAAAAACTTGTGGCATTGGAACCCTCCTCATGTAATTTATATTCTTCTTTGGTCGAAAAAGAATAAGACAACTTAACTCAATAAAGAGATTATTTTTAGTTAAATTTTCTATATAGAAAATTAACCAAGTGGTTGATACTAATAATTTGAATTCTATAAATTGAAATTTGAGCTACAACACCAACAATTAATGGAGTAATGTTCATACATGCATTGCATCATACCATGAACCTATATTCTATAAAATGCCAACTTGTTTTGTTTATTTCTTAACCTTGCTGCTAATTAAAATTATAAACTTGATATGTTGTTAATTTTGTAATCAACATTTAATCTACTAAATTGAGAGCAGTCAATTGTGTCACTCTCTCTGTTTCCATCTGTCTCAGATCTCTCGAGTCCATCTGGCTTGTTACTTTGTTAGCACCTAGCAGGCTAGCACTATCAACTACTGACTTTTTTTGTGTGGGGTCCAAGGTCAATGTCGCCATGGATGTCCGCTAGTCTAGTCCAATCAAGTAATGCAACTAAAATCAAAGTAAGATTGTTGTATTAATAATAGAGAAATTATTACACCCCCATTATCTATCCCCGTATAAATCCCCCGTGGAATCTTTAGAAAAGATTCCGTCTCCCAATAACTATCCCCTTAACTATCTCCATATCCATCCCCCAAAAATATTCTTAATATTTAGTATAACAACTTCCGATTTTTAGTATGACTTGTACAAATATTTAGTATAATCACTTTTTAATGCGTGAGAAAGCGCGTTAAATTGGGAAAACGTGTCAGAAAACGTGTCAGAAAACACGTTAATTTAAGTATAATCACTCCGTATACTAAGTATAATCACTCTGTATACTAAGTATAATCACTTCGTATACTAAGTATAATCACTTTTTGACACGTGAGAAAGTGCGTTAAATTGGGAAAACACGTCAGAAAATGTGTCAAAAAACGCATCAGAAAACATGTCAGAAAACGCGTCAGAAAATGCGTCAGAAAATGCGTCAGAAAACGCGTTAGAAAACGCGTCAGAAAACGTGTCAGAAAATGCGTCAGAAAACACGTTAATTTAAGTATAATCACTTTGTATACTAAGTATAATCACTCCGTATATTAAGTATAATCACTTTTTGACACTCAAGCGCGCAGCGCTTGAATGCCCTTTGCGCGTCAGAAAGCGCATTAAATTGGGAAAACGCGTCAAAAAACGCGTGACTCATGGGTTTGTTATGGGGAATAGTGATGGGGGATTTTTATGGGGATATTATTAGGACCCAATAATAATCGTGCATCTCCTAATATATATGATAAATCAATACATCAGTTGTATTTGACTTGGAAAAATTAAGGTTGCGGAGTACTTAATTAATAATAATAATAATAATAATAATAATAATTATTATTATTATTATTATTATTATTATTATATTAAGTGCATACTCAAATGGTATAAAAGTTGAAACATAATCAATCTACATATGTGCAAACATGAGTGTTTACCCTCTGCTGCGCATTATTTTACTGCACAGCGAGTCAACAATGAGGATTATAGGAGGCTTTTTTGAGATTGAGTTGCACGCATCTCAATGCAGATCCAACAGTTGAAACGCTGCACAGTAGAGAGGATATGAATTGGTGCAAACATGTCTGTATTTGTTTTGTATTTTAAATAAACTTTTAAAATCTATTAAAGTTCTCTGTCAAAATTACTATTGTCAATCGAATCCTCCCCTTATTTTAGAACTTTTCATAATGAATTTAATCGTATACGGTATACCATAGTGAAAATGAAATCGTATACCCACACTGCACAATGGTTGCACCAGATATGAAATCTATGTGCAGTGCAGTCTTTCTTTATGAAACGGTTTTCCTTTACAAATCAAAGATCGGCAAGTAAGAAACTGTGGAAATCTAAAACACATTCCTGGTTTCTGTATCAGTATCAGTGTACTGTATCACACACGGCTGCTTGATTCTGCGAACAGAGACAAAAATATGGGTCGGTATCCGCTGAGATCCAAAACCGATCTCAGGGTCTGAGATCCTGATCCGACGGTTCTCAGGGTCCGTATCTGCTGAGTCCAGATCTCAGGGTCCCCGAAAACCGTCGGATCGGGATCTCAGGACCCTGAGATCGGTTTTGGATCTCAGCAGATACCGATGCACAAAAATATATCCCTGTACTTGTCAAAAGTCTTTTTTTTTTTTTTTTTTTGAGGAAACTTGTCAAAAGTCTTCTGGCTCCTTTCCTTTTCAGTGGGTCAGACAGTAGAGCACTGCTTTCCAATTTTATGATTTATCCATCGCATATTTTTTTTTTGAGAAAAACCCGTAGGTACTTTTGATTGAACATTAAAACTACTCTTACAAAGACTCCATCAGTTCTACCCTGAGATAACACCAAAAGAAAAACAGCAAAAGAAAAACACAACAACCATCAGAAAAATAGGGAGCCAATAACGTAGTTCTGCTCCCCACCAAACTACTAAAGCCATTACATCCAAACTAAAAATCCTACCTAAATTAACATTAAAAAAACAAACACCGCAGCATTTTAATGCTTCCTACAAACTGATAACTCATGCTGATGAGTATTTTGCTCGAACCGTTCAGACTTATGTTCTTCCATTTTCAGCCTGTGTCCCATTGGAAAGTCTGGTCCACCATGGTGATTGACATGCGCAGCTCTTCCAGTGGTGTTCCATCCAGCCCTCCAGTGTAACTCTGCCCTGTTCTCCTAGCCATATTCGCCAAAATGTGTGGGGCCTTCATCACCTCACGCACTGCATGTTCAATGTTAATCCCATCTTGCATAGTGCTCCACTCCTCAATTATCTCAGCTACCACTTCTCTGGCTCTCCAAGAAGGCAGATCCTCCACTGATCTGTGCTTTAAGGCTTGCACTAGTGCACTACAGTCACTGTACAATTGGTATCCAGTCTGATGCCCCTCCACTTCTGTGTTTTTTATCTCACTTAAGGCCATCTGAACTGCTAAGGCTTCCGCTGTGAAGGCATCATGTGCTCGTGTGGACTGGAATACCACCTTTCCCACTCTTCTATCCTCTGTGTACCAGATTGCAGCAATCCCGACTCGCTGCCCTTGGTCCCAAGAAGCGTCCATCAACACCAAGGCAGACCCCGCCGGGACGGTATACACCAGGTTGTAGTGATCTGGTCGCGCTGTTCTGGTTGCCCTTGGCCCTGCTGGCACGTACATGGCCTGTGCCTCCTTCAATGCTGCCACAGGATTGTACGGCCTTCTCTCCCATACTACACCGTTACGACCTTTCCAGATTGTCCACAAGGTGTTACAAAAGAGAGGAATCATACCTGAGGGCATGTTTGCCAGAATGCTCTGCATGGTCGTCGCAAAGTCCGCCACCATGTCCTCCTCACTCCATGTGTACCCCAATGCATGCCATGTGGCTCTTGAGGCCGGGCACTGAAAGAATAGGTGAGTCAGTGTCTCATCTTCCACCAGGCATCGCGGGCATTCCGGGGGAATCACCGGCATTCTCCTGTGTAGTGCATGCATCGTGGGCACCCCTCTTCTGCACGCTTTCCATAGAAAGAGCTTTACTCGTGGTTGCAGCCCAGTTTGACTCCAGAGTCTGCCCCATACACTCTCCTCCTCCGGTTCTGATATAGAAAGCGTAGTCAGAGCTTTATACCCATCCTTTACCGTATATCTTCCTGTTGGGGATCCATTCCAAATCAGTCTATCCTGGAGTGAGGTGAGTTGTCGCGGTGGCCTAACCATTGCGACTATATGTGCTGCTTTTTGATCCCCAAATAATCGAGCCAGCTTGTCAATTTTCCACTGCCTATGCTCCTGATCCCATGCACCAGCCACCATCAGTGTTCTGTTTCTGTTGTTGAAAATGTTTTCCATTTCCCATTCCTCAAACCACGGTTGGTTTAGGATTGGTACCCGAGACCCATCTCCTAATTCCCATTTGACAGAGTTAAAGAAAAAATGCTTGAGATCTTGAATGCTCCTCCACAGTGGACTAGTGCCATTTCGTAATCGAGTAGCCCAGAAACCAGTATTGGGATAGTATTTAGCTCTCATGATTTTTACCCACAAAATGTCTCGTTCCCCCGCCAGCTGCCATGCCAATTTCAACAGCAATGCCTCGTTCATTTTCCCCAGATCCTTTATTCCTAAGCCTCCTTGTTCTGTTGGCTGCCCAATCTTATCCCAAGCGATCATTGCCAAGTATCGATCCTTATCCACCTTCCCCCAAAAGAATTTCCGTATCAGTGCTGTAAGCTCCTTTATAGCTCTTTTTGACAACCCGGTCACAGACATGTAGTAGACCGGTACCGATGTTAGTACCGACTTTATCAATATAGCCCTCCCTGCTTGGGATAGAAGGTGTACCTGCCATCCATTTAACTTTCCCCAGAACTTTTCGACTATCATCTCATGGGTCGGGTCCCACCCCCCGCTATTCTGAATATTTATGCCCAAGTATTTCTCAGTTGTCTGTGCCGGTTTCGCCCGCATATGGCTTAGGATTTGCTCTTGTAGTTCTGGTTGACACCTTGAGCTAAACCATATGGTTGATTTTTCAGGATTAATACACAAACCTGAGTGTGCCCCAAATTCCTCCATGATTCCTTGTAGTCGATCAATTTCCTCAAACCTTGCCTGCCCAAAGAGCACCAGATCGTCAGCGTACAACATGTGTGTTAAGACTGGAGCCATGGACGCCACCTTTATTCCTTGAATCTCACGTCTGCTCAGTGCCATATCCAGCCTTTTAGTGAGTATTTGCATTGCAATAATGAAAAGAAAAGGCGACAGCGGGCAGCCTTGTCGGAGCCCTTTTGTTGGTTTGAAAAACCCATCTCCCCGTCCGTTCACTAGCACTGTTACTCTGCTCGCTTCCAGGCATGACCTGATCAACCGAATAAGCTCTTCTGGCATGTTAACCGCCCTCATCGCCGCCTCGATGAAATCCCATTCAAGGGAATCGAAAGCTTTATTAATGTCGACCTTGAGCGCGAACGCTTCCTCTGTGTATGCTGTTGATCCAAAGGAGTGAATTATCTCCTTCATTGCGATGGCATTATCTGCAATATTCCTCCCTTTTACAAACGCCGTTTGATTTGGGGCTATGATTCTCTGAATATGCGGCTGCAGGCGAATTGTAATCATTTTTGTGAGGAGCCGATATAGAGTATTTCCCACACTTATAGGCCTGTAATCTTTGGGAGTAACAGACTCTTCTTTTTTGGGTATGAGCACAATTTGGCAATCCATCCACTCATCTGGGGCCTCACCCGTAATGAAGGCCTGCTGGATCATTTTAACTACATCTGGGCCCAAGATATCCCAATGCCTCTGCAGAAAGCCAGCTGTCAGACCGTCAGGCCCAGGCGCACGATCAGCCCCCATCTGGAACAGTGTCCTTCGTATCTCTTCTGGGCTAGGTGTTGCACTAAGGCCCGAATGAGCCCAAATCGGAATGACCTCTGATTCTTCAAAGGCTAATTGGGCCATGTATCGCTGGATTTCCTCCTTGCTATTTGGGCCAGGCTCTGATCTGTACAGGCTTTTGAAATAGGTTACAAAGACTTGAGTGATACCCCTATCTTGTGTGACCGACTCGCCCTGCTCATTTCTCACAGAGACTATACGGTTCGATCTCCTCCTCTGGGTAGCTATGGCATGATAAAAAGCTGTATTCCTGTCCCCCATTTCTCCCCATTGTACCCTCGATCTCTGCTTCCAGTGCATCTCCAGTTCCACCTCAGCCTCATTGAACTCCTTCATGAGTCTCTCCTCCACTGAGTGATCTTGCACTGATGGATGTTGTTGCTGAAATTTCAGGATCTCCTCCTGTATTTTCTGCACCTTGCGCTGAGGTGAGGGAAGTTTGCTTCTCCAGCCATCAATACACCCTTTGAGATTAGCATATTTTTCCTTCCAATTTTGCCCTTCGCCCTCCTTCCATTTTTGTTCCCAACTCTCTTTGAAATCCTCTCTCTCCATCCACCAATTTTCAATCCGAAAGACTCTGCCTTTTTTCTCACCTTGCCTCAACCTCAACAGTATCGCAGCATGATCACTGTGTATCCTTGGCATATGATTCACGTACGCGTCCGGGAACATGTTACACCAATTTGGGGTAGCCAATACCCTGTCCAACCGCACATGCATAGCCTCAGATGCATTCGGGCGGTTTGTCCACGTGTAGGCCGGCCCTTTATACCCGAGGTCTATCAAACCCATTTGGAACACAAAATCTCTAAACAATCTACTATTTCTATTCAGATTGGTACTCCCTCCGTACCGTTCCTCCCTATCCAATATTGCATTAAAATCCCCCACACAACAAACTGGAAGCCCCATACCTATCAATCCTTCCAATTCTCTCCAAATCATTGGATTGTTTCTATATGACGCGTCCCCATAGACACACGCCAAAATCCAAGCCGGTTTACCAATTGGTTCTACTCTAGCAAAAATGAAGTACCTTGAGTGTCGCATCACCGTGAGCCTCACGTCATCCTTCCACAACAGCCATAAACCGCCCGAAAGGCCGGTTGACGGCACACAAAACCACCTACTTAACACCACATCCCTTAAGTATCGTCTAGACCTCCTTAACGAACTCTTCGTTTCAGAGAGAAAAGCAATATCAACTCTAGACGAGAGGAGGAGCGAATTTAGGAACCGCCTCTTCCGTGACCCCCCTCCGCCACGGCAGTTCCAGGCTAAGATACTCATGATTGAAGGGGAGGCGAGCGCTCTCCTGGGCTCCCTCCCTTCGCCTTTTTGTGTGGAAATTCTCTGTCCAACAGAGAATCCTGACCCGACTTCGGTACGACAACCAAAGTCCCAAGCACAGAGTCATTTCTCGCGCCATTACTGCCTTCCTCCCCGCCATGGATGCCACCCTCTTGCTCCCAGTCTGTCGGGTTGCTCCTCTTCTGCCCTAGATGACCGGTAGGTGGTTTGTTGAGGTTGAGTTCTCTTCTGCCCGTATCCGACCCTCCCCTCTGTTCACCATTCACCCTGCTACCTTCCTGCTCCTTCCCCTTATCATTTCTTCCCCTCCCCACTGATGCTGGTAGTAACGCCAGAGATGCCATCCACGCTCCCAAACGAGGCTCTGCAATGGTATCAAGCTCCGGCCTATTTTTGTACCCCTCATCCTCCTGTAGCCTCATAAGCCTCATCCGGTATTTACATCCCTCAATCTCGTGCCCCACCTCCCCACAAAAACAACAAATTCTTTGGAGTTTCTCATACACGAGATAGATAGTGAGTTTACCTCCCCCCGGGTGACGGGCTACGATCTTGTCCTTCAAAGGCTCTTCAAGTGATACCTTGAGCTTGATTTTGATGAATTTTTGGCCACCGAGTTGGACCTCCTTGAAATCAGACAAGGGTCGCCCCGCCTTCTTAGCAAGGAGAAGGATCCCCTCCTTTGTCAGAGCACCCGGTGGTATCCCGTGCATCTGCACCCAGACTTCCACATGTTTAATCTCCAGACTTCCTGCGTCCTCCTGACTCGCAACCTTCCTTAATATTACCGCATCAGATCTGTATAACCACACCCCCCTCTCCAGCACTTCGAACATTTCTTCTTCAGATGTGAACTCAACTAGGAAACAGTTTTTTGTCATAGGGACAAGCGTCGTTGCTGCATCCACATTCCATACTCTTTTCATAGTATCCATACAAGCTGTTTCATTCACCCCCCTGTCCGTCATTACCTTCATCAACGCACAGAGGTCCCAGTTTCGGCTAGAGTACACGTTGAAAGGAAGCTCCACCTCTTGCTCCCCATCCTCCTCTCTCTGTGCATTCAGGTTGGCGAACCGGTTGATCAGCTCCTCATTTGACTCCATTTGGTGAGTTTTTTGTTTCGCTCCTCTTTCACCAATATCACTGTCCTTTGAGAGGATTGGATATGTTTGAAAACCGTATGTGGTTTTAAGATAGATCTGGGCCCTTTCATCCTCCTCCAATTCTGCATTTATGTCTATTTTCCTAGTGCACTCCTTTGCCCCGCATTTAAAGCCCTTTTTTCCTTCTTTTTTATCCCCCTCTAAATGGGCTTTCATCATGGGTTCTTTACTCTTTCTCCTTTTGGGCTTAGCATCCTCCCTGGGCTCCTGCTCTTCTTGGTATCCTTCCCTCAAACATTGAAAACCTTTCCACTTTCGTCCCCTCAATCCCCCAAACGGTAGCATGTTGTGTGCCAGCTGGAGTTGATCTAAAATAGGGATGGTCCCCACCACTAATCCCTCAATACTCTTCTCCTTCCCTTTCCTCTCCTCTGTCGCAATCTCTGGCTTCGCGCCCTTCTGACTTGCTTCCATTTCCAGCTCTTCCCAGATGTACAACGGCTCTTTGCTCAGACAGCTAGTTTCCCCAGTGGTCAAAAGGTTTTCGGACCGGTCACCCTCCCCCTGCTCCGTACCTCTGCTGGTCCCCCTCCTAAAAAGACTCCGCCTGACACTTCTCTCCTTAGTCAGAGTGCTCCGATCTACTGCGGCGGCCTCCGTGCCATTGACTGTGATGGTCACCGGCGTACCGTCCCCGGCCTCCCCCATATCCTCACCCAGCCTTCTCCCAAGCAGCTTGTCCCCCTCCACTTTCTTCCTAGCAGTATCCCCACTGTAACGGGAGATATGAATTTGCATGTCTCTAAATCTCCTCTTAACCGCTACCTCAGCTCTGTCAAGGTCCACCCACGCCGGCAGCCTGATTAGCATCACCGTGTCCCCTACATAGATCACTGGGTATTCATATAACAGCCCTCCATTCTCTTCTATTATTGCCCTTATCATCTTCTTCGCCACTCCCTCTTGGACCCCTTCCCCAGTTCTCACCTCCAGCGAGTGTGTGAAATTTTCCGGTGGCGGTTGCAGGAACTCCTCTGGCAAGTGCAAAGGGACCTTCTCCATTTGCTCTGATTCGAATGGGTAACCTCTGATTGCAGTCATTCTCAGAAACAATTACTCTAGTCAAAAAAAGGGAAGTTTGGTTTTGGGATTTAAATTTTGGTTTGGTGTGGTAGAATTTTTGAGAGTGGTGTTGTTTTTGGGTTACTAGCTACTGCAGTAATTACTCTGTTGGTTTGTGGTTGGTGGTAGGATTCCTTGTGGTTGCTAGGGTTAGTTGGAAGAGCTTTCAATTCGCCATTGATTTCCTTTCAGGAATCGCCATGCACGCTCCCCGAGGCTACCCATTTGACCTCAGGAATTTAGCTGTTATCCATCGCATATACATGCACCACGACACCACTTGTGTATAATACAGTACCAAACCTTATCTATCTGCCTGTCTGTCACGCACGAATCTGCACAGCCAGTGAGAGCCAGCCAGGTCACTGGTTGCCATGCTTACATGCACAGCCATCACTTGCCAACTCGGCTAGGCGTGCTCTGATCTGCTGAAAAAGTGGAAAGTAATTCTTCTTTGAAAGTTACGTTCTTTGATTGATTGATGATCTGTTACTGTGGGAATTAAGTTGGTTATATATTATAGAAACCGATTTTAATGTTATCTGGGAGATAAATATAGGGGATATCATTTTTGCTAAAATGAGTCATGACTCACGGGCTGCTCCTTGAGTCAGGATCTAAAAACGTATCAAATCACCTCCAAATTTCGATTTATATGGCTCAATAAATTCTTCATATCAAAATCTTATAGCACGCAAAAAATTTTCATTTTTGGAGATTTTTAAGTATTTATTCTAGATTTTTTAAAATGATCATAAAACATTGATTATTTTATTAATATTACATAGTCACTTTTAAAAAATCTCAAACAAATACTTAAAAATCTCCAAAAATGAAAAAATTTTGCGTGCTATAAGATTTTGATATGAAGAATTTATTGAGCCATATAAATCGAAATTTGGAGGTGATTTGATATGTTTTTGGATCCTGACTCACGGAGCAGCTCGTGAGTCATGACTCATTTTAGCAAAACTCTATATATATATATACAAATTGAAGGATTCAAATTATATTTGAGTCTAAATAAGTAAATATATATAATTGTTCTCTAACTAAACGGCATATATATGCTGGAAGAATTCTAGAGGAGACCCTCATAGAACATGAGCAATCAAAACGAATCAATCCATGGCTTACTCATCTTGTCAGCTATAAATGAATAGTATGAATTTACAAGAGGTAAACTTAATAAGATAACAAATACTATAATTAAAAAATTCAAAATTGCAGTAAACGCTAATAAGGATATTGACACAGACAAAGCATATTAATTTGCATAAGATAACAAAGCATAAGATATAAATGCATAATAAAAACTATAATAAAAAGGATATTGACACAGACAAAGCATAAGATAACAAATACTATAATAAGATAACAAGTCATATTAATTTGCAATATGATATAAATGCATCCCTCTCCCCCTAATAAAATGATAATAAAAAAAATGTTGATAAAGGAAAAATAATAAGAAAACTGGTATTTTTGTTATTAAATCGGTGACAGCAGACAAAGCACATTACTGCCAATTGGCTGGATTTCTAACTAGTATAATTATAAATCAATTATTCAATGTTATATCAATATAGTCTGGAATTTTACCCCAAAAAAAAGTCTCTATATGGATAAGCTCAACTTAGCCCCACCAAGGACTAAAGCATCCTACCAATCAATTTCAAAGACCACCAAAGCGGGATATCTGGATTTCATATTGTGTAGCGCTGCATTGTGTAGCGCAGAATGTGAACCGTTAGATCATTTCGGGATCTGTGCTGGCTCGAATTTCAAGATGATCTAATGGTTCACATTCTGCGCTACACAATGCAGCGGTACTGAGGATGAGCACTCGGATAGATATATCATGTATATTCACTTGTTGGGCCCCAAATTCCAGCTTTATATGATCATCACAGTTTCAAGTGCTCCACTCAACTCCTTTTAAAGATCTTCACACAGCCACTTCTACACACACTTCAATCAATCAACTAAAGATCAGCACTAATATTGCCTCTTCTTTCTTCAATGGCTTGCATCAATTCTTTTGCCGGCACCTCCACAAACCTCCTGTTTAGCCCCAGGCGCAGCAGCGCTGGTCCGTGCAGCCGGAGCTGCGGAAAATTGCCAAATGCGCCGCGTGCATCGACATTTTCGTCTGGGCTCAGGCTGGGGATAGATGAAAATCCTGAAGGGATCATCTCTGGCGAGTGGCCCGAGAATGTCTCGCTCCTCACTTATGATGATCTCCGTGCATATCTCGAGTCGCAACCCATCGAATCTTCTCATGAGGTAGAAATTAAAGACAACTAAATAATCAGTCCAATTATGATCTTCAATTGATGTTGTATAAATTGTTTTTTTTTTTTTTAATTTCTTTCACAAGATCACAATAACATATTTTGCAATTGATTTTCCAATCTTTGTATTCGGTAGAAACGGAGTTTGACAGGAGTCAGTGAGGTCATGTCTACACCTGTATATACCGCCAAGCCCGATCAGACACTGGAGGAGGTAGTGCACCACTTTGCGGGACTCTCAATTCTTCCTGTTGTCGATGGAAACATGAGATGCATAGGGGTGATTAGTAAGAAGGATCAGGCTAAAGCATCTCATGGGGTCAGATCAATCTCTCTGTCTCTTTATCTATCTCACAAACACACAATTTACATACCGATGATCGACTGTTTATGATCTGATTGTAAGAATAACTGTATGGTTTATCGACAGTTACAAACGAGGATCGGCGAAATGATGTCGTCTCCTGCCATTACACTCTCAGAAGACAAAACAGTAATGGGTAAGTGTTCGATCTCCACAGCGATATATATATATATTCTGCCGACAAAATATTATCTGCTGCAGAAACTTAACTCGATATATAACAGAATAACATTCCCACCAAGATCTATGCATATATATGACATTATATTTTCTATATATACAGATGCAGCAGCTCTGATGCTGAACAAGAAGGTATACAGGATACCTGTAGTGAACAAGGAACGGCAGGTCATAGGTCAGTTAAAGAGGATCTTCAAATCTTTGCTCTTTACATTTACTACTTCTCTAATGTTACCTTTTAGATTTTAAACACCTAGAAGGCTTTGAATCAAGAATTAATAAGCTGAAATGAAAGTCAACCATTAGAGCTAAAATTTGAAAATGGGAACAAACAACCCCCCCCCCCCCCCCCCCCCCCCCCCCCCCCCCCCTTTTTTTTTCCTGTGCACTGAAGGCTCCTGTGTAATATTAATTGTATGAAAATAAGAAGCTAATACTTTCCATGTACAGGAATCATTACACGTGAAGTTGTTCTTCAGGAGATGGAAGCTTTGCAGAGGATGTAGAATTTTGTATGTCATTGGGGCCTTACTTTTGTAAATACACTGTATGTAGAGAAGGGAAGATATAGAGATTACTATGCATATAAATAAAATCGTTCCCTCTTCTTAAGTACTTTCTTTTACCCTGAAAACAAGCGGTGGCAGAACTTGTGTTGACTCTGTTAATTTTGCATCTCAAATAAGATCATCATCAAATCCATGGACCATAATTAGTAACAGTGCATAACCTAAAGAAGATTAAAAGAATAATCCTGAAAAACCATGAAATATTGTTAAGCATAAAATGAGTTCAATAAAGCAAATTAAGGCCATGAGTTCTATAGTTTATTTCCCAATCTTCAGTATATTTGAAAAACTAATGCAAAAGAACATTATAGGATATGATGATCTGAAAGGAACTGGGTCCTATATGACAGTTTGCATGCGTCCCTCTAATTTTAAAAAATTACTTCAATATTTACACGAAGAATTTCAATGATTCTAGAAATTTATACAATTGATAGTTACGAAAAATAAAATAATAAGATGTTATAGTGACCTATTAAAATTATAGATGTTAGTAGTGTAAGTCAAAATTTAGCAGCAACCTCGCTTGTCTTATCATCTTCTGAAGCTTGTTGATCTATTTGTGATTGATTAACGCCGGTAAATTGACCGTCAGATACTATTTTTGTCTCAAGATTTGGAATTATGGGATCTCTAGTTCGCCGTGTGACAGTCATCTTCAAGCCCTCAGTAGTGTGTATTGTTGCACCAGTAGTCATTTCCACCTATCAGATTCCATACAAAGATAGATGTACTTATTAGTAATATTGAGAAAAGAAAATGTTGGATAATTTCTGCTTTTATTTATCATGTGATGAAGACTAAGAAATCCAAAATAATTAACAGTAGAGCCTAAGAAGCAATGTCAAATGCTGCTGATAATTCAGTTCTTTTTAGATGAATTTTATCTTGACATCTTTGGAAGGCTAAATTCATTACGAGGATTTAAGGTAAAGTCAGTTGCCCACATTTAGAAATTAGTTAGAAAACATAACACAAGCATAAGCTCTCTGCAGTTGATGCCAAGAAATTTGGAACTTTGAAGTAAAGGCAAATATATCGGTTTGAGCATTCATGACATTTGACCCAACTGTTGAAAACAAAAAAAAAAGCAACAAGAATAAGGTAGGAGCATGAAGTTCCTAATTTTGAATATGATATGGATAGAATATATACAGGTGGTGCTCCAGGGGCTAACTGAAAGTTGAATCTTCTGACAAGCATTGCTGTAGCTACCACATTCTGTAAAAGAGAATGGTTAAAGGTGGCAATTGTTAGGTACCTCAACATTAACGAGCAAGTCAATTATGCTTACAATATACATTTCCAATCATAGAAACTGAAACAAAAGATTACTTCAAAAGTAGCAAACATGTCCCCGACACATTTCCTTGGGCCACCACCAAATGGCAAGTAGCTGAGAAACAGTATAAAAGATCAGCAAAGACAAAGATGACTATAAGAAACATGCAGCGGTTTTTTTTCACATGATAATTTTGTCTATACGATGCAATAATTATTGGAGCATCTAGTATTGCAATTTTAAGTTGGTGGATAAGTGGTACTAATGCTGACTACTGATATGGAATATTTAACACAGAAAAGGTACAGACTTGATTTTTGTTTGAATGGATTTATGCAGATTGGGACTAAAGGCGTTGTTGTTGTTGGATTATATATATGCCATTAACACCAAACATTTCAACAAAAGAACCACAGAACAAGAAATAGGTTTAACCAATTTCAATGTTAGTTGGTAGAGACAGATTCAACTGTTACTGGTAACTTCTGTAAATATGAGAAGAAAGTAAGTTACTCTGCTGTGAGTTCTTAGATTTTATATTTTAAATTGTGCAAGAACAGATACCATGAAAATTTAGTAAGTATTTAAATAATGGATAAAAGAGGTATCTAGACCTGAAATTTTGATTGACTTCATTTGGATTGGGTCCATCTAAAGGCCACCTCTCAGGCCTAAATTTGTCAGCATCAGTCCAATGTTTGGGGGATCGATGGAGGTTCCAAATAGATATGAATATGTCCTCTCCCCTATAATAAAAACAATTAACAAAAAAAGCTCTTATATTTTACTTGCATAGCGGGGGTGTGGTATGGTTTATAAGTACTTTCTTTATAATCTGTTGGACTAAGTGGACAGGTAATATAAATCCCCATGGAACTGTAATTGCGGCAACGACAAACTATTTGTTTCTAAAGAAACAGGTAGAGTATATCCACTTTCACACACACACACACACACAAATCACTTGTGTTGTTAAAGTGAAAGTATATATTTTAAGAGGACACCAAAAGCAAGGATCAACACCTTAGTTTCTCAGTTCGTAGGACCTCTTATGTAAAGAAATAACTTTGCCACCTCTACCGATTTAAGATTAAAAAAAAACAGACATTCTTCACTGAAAAAAATAACAAACAGAATAAAAAAAAATGATGAAAGCTCTTACTTTCCAATAGGGTAACCACCAAGCACATCATCTTCCATTGAACGTCTAATTAAAACTGGTGGTTGTGGGTATAACCTCAATGACTACATAAATGTATACAAAATTATAGTTTATTTAGTTTGTTATTGAAATCCAGTTCCAAAAGACATGATATATTTTTAAGAAGAGTTACTTCATTTATCACTCTAGTAGTATAGATAAGTTTTTTCATATCATCAATTGTTGGCACGCGATCCCCCAAAACTCTATCAACCTAAGAAAAAAACAAAATCAATATCTGCTCAGGATTTCAGGGAGTTAAAAAAATATATATTTCAGTTAGAGCCTTATCTTCTATGAAATAAAATATAAAAATACCTCTTCTTGTAGCTTGGCCATAACTTCTGGCTCCTGCAGAACATTTATATGTAATATGAGTATTAGCTTAAATTTGTTCTAATAGCAGCATAAACTTATCTCTAGTATCAGAGAGTGGCTCCTCTTTACAAAGTACTAAGCACCACTCCACTTTGCCACAATTATGTGATTATCTGTTGCTAACTTACGATTGTAATCCAACAAACTGGAGCCACTCAGAGTCTATTAGATTCTTTAATATCCTTTAAAGAAATGCTGATTGGTACCTTTGAAAGAAGATAAAAGGTCCATGTTAAGACTGCCGCTGACGTTTCATGACCCGCTATGAGCAAGGTCATTAAATCATCTCTCAGCTGTTTGCTAGAAACCTACAAAGGAATATAAAATTATATTCTCCCATGGAAAGGGAAAAAAAAATTATGATTTTAGTCAGGAGTTTAAAAGATTGTTGTTACGTCATCACCAGAAGCTAAGAGAAAGTGGAGAATGCTGGGATCTTGCTCATTCATGTACTCCTCATGAAATTGCAAATCTTCTTGCTCTACCATTCGCTATAATTTTATGGTTACAAAATACAAAAAAGAATCAACTAAGAAATATAACTAAATTACAGTCAGAAGATAAGATATCAGTACCACAGTTAAAACACTTATCCAAGAAGAAGCTAACTATACTCATATCAAACATCACAATTAGAATGACAAAATTTTGCAAGTCGCCCCTACATTTATTGTACATGCAAATAGCAGCCAGAGTTATTCATTTGCGAATTGCAGGTAATGCTAATACTATTATAGTATATTCAAATTATTTGCAAATTTACTCCAATGTTAGATCTCCCTGTGGCGTAAGTTGTGGTAATAGACTAAATCTTGCCTTTGCCCAAGCCAATGTTATTTTCTTTTTCTTCTTTTTTTTTTAAGAAAAGGGGAGATTTAGATGGATAGATCAACTTATTAACCTGTATACATCTCATTTGAGTTCCTATGATAAAAAATCTGGGGGCTAATAAGTGCTTTTTTTAGTTTTCTTGTAACTTTATTTGTGGTATTCTTTGCAAAGAGCTCAACAAATTGGATGTACGTAGTTGAGGTAAATTCACTATTAAAAAAACCAAAACAATTTAATCATGATTTTCCAGAAACCCTTAGAACAAAGAAGCCCACAAGTATGTATACTCACACATAAATATAAAATGAGCTTGCCTTACCTTGCAAATGGAAATTAGGTTGTCCAGGGTGTTATTTATCAACTTTAGAGCTTCATTTACTTTTCTCTGACGAGGGGATATATCTTTCCATATTGGAATTTCCCATGTTGGAATGGGTGATGTACTTCTCATTTCAGCTTCTCTCAATACAATGTACACTGCCTAATCACAGAAGGAAAAGAGAAATAAACCGAAGGTAAATCATCACTTCACCAAAAGTTTTATCATTTTGCATTATATATATTAAATTCTACATCAGATTTGCATTGGTTCTTGTGGTTTTTGTTGGGTTTAATCTCTAGCCTACCCCAACCTATTTTGCGATTAAATGAAATGTTGTCATCATTGCTAGTTAAGGACATATCAGACAGCATCCAGTCAAGAGAAAACTTAACTCAATTGCAAAATTTGGGTACTATTGCTACATCAGTAGAATAACCAATTATGTGATAATGTGGTAAGTTGAGGCATAGACAGTATGCTGTGACTATGAAAGTAAAAGAACAAAGAAGAAACTTTTAATTATACAAGAGAGTGTATCAACATGCTGGGAACCATAAACCTAAAACTTCTCTATTTTTTTCCTAAATAAACAAAGTTCTTAAAATAATACCTCAACAATACCGTTGTCATAAGTCAAGGAATCAAAATCATAATTGAAAACTGCCTTGCCAATGACATCTAATGTCAACCTTGAAAACAGTGATTCCATTTCCACATCTTCTCCATCTGATGCTGCTTTATCTAATTTTTCACAAAGTCTATAGGAAGCTTCACCAAAGAGGCTGATCATGGCAGCCACATACTGCACTTCACAATGAAAAAATTGTAACCATTCCATTTGAAATTTGCAAATTACTTTTTAAACACCTCGTAGCAGCACTTTAATGCACAAAGCCACAAAGAGTCATTGACAAACAAGAAATCACAAACAAAGTTACACAATTCCAAAGGAATTACTTGTAGTTCCTTAACATCTGTTGAATATAAATTTGATTTTAGAATATATAATTTTTATCATAAATTTATCAGTACTCGTGTCCAACAAATTTTCAAAAGTGAAAAGAAAATCATATAAAATTTAGTGACAAGGAATCAAGTAAAGCAAGTCTGTTACCTTCTGATGCAAAGCAGGAACAATTGCACGCCTCCTGACACGCCAAACTTCACCGTCAGCTGGAATCAATCCCTTTCCCATCACAAATTCCAATATTTCTGCCAAAATACCCTGCACTAACCTGAATCAATTATCCCTATAATATTGCTACTATATATGCTTAATCAAATTACAACATTAGTAAATATAGAATTTAGCTAGAGATGATCAAACCTTAGAGTAAGCTTTGGAGTTGTCTCTCAGTATGTGCTTAGCAATTGATGGATCAGAAACGATGAGAAATGACTAGAAGGGAGAAGAAAAGACAGATTAGCATAATATCACGACTAAACTGTGAACCATCAAAAGTATATTTTAAGAATTAATTAATGTGCCCATAGTCAGTACAAGTATATAGTTATATACTATAAAATATAAATGTTATAATCACCTAATGTGTAGATTGTAATTAATTAATTGAGCTTATTACATTTTCACATGGAGAACTCAATACATCGAGCTCGTTCTTTTGCAGTATGATTTACAGGTACAGGAATTTTGGCTTGGTTTCAAAATTAGCTGGAAAAGTAGTAACCACACACAAGAGAATACCTTGGGGCCAAACATGAGGCGAAAGATGCCGCCATAGGTGAGGAAAAGCTCATAGAGAGGAAGGAAGAAAGCCTGGCCTCCCACTGCCGCAATCGACCCTCTCGCCTTCGGAATCTCCGGTCCCCGCTGTGCGCCGCCGTCACCGGTTAATCTCGAGACAAACCCCCGAACCGCCCGCCCAAGCGAAATCCACCTTTTCACACAAACAAATCATAAATCAGATCAAGATAGCGACACGAATCAAAGAAAACATTCATCTACATTCGTTGTGTAAGAACTTTGCAAGAAATATCTAAAATTAGTTACCCTACCCCGATTCTTGCACCGTGAATTCGCCGGAGGCAATCCTGGCGGCGAGCTCGGCACGGCGCTTCTCCTCGAGGTCCTTATCGGAGGGGGTTCCGGAGGGGCGCCCGTTGGGAGGGATGGAGCAGCGAAGAGGAGGGCAGCGACAGCGAGGGAGCTGCTGGCTCTGGAGCTTGAAAGACGGAGCACCGGAGAATGAGCAAGCGTGGGACGGCGGTGGGAGGTGGATAAGAGGAGGCGATGTCGCCATGGAAGGTGGAAACCGATCTTCGGCCCGTCAATCAGTAATAAGTCACTGAGTGGCACTGTGGCAGTGCTGTGCGTGTGTGTGATGGAGCGAAAAGCAAAAAGCAAAAGACAGTTGAGAGAGGTTTATCTCTTTCGCGGATCAGAATCCGCTGCTTTTCTGGAAGGAAAAGCAGAGTCTGCTTTGCCGATCGGACGGTCGGATTGGTTTTCGCGCGGATCTCAAAGTATTCAGTTTTTTCTGTACCGATCTCAAAGAACCGTCGGATCAAAAAAATAGGAAGAAAAGCAGGTGATCCCGATCCCTTTCGTCGCTCGCTCGCTCGCTGCTCTCTGAATTATGATGAGTTCATATCCTCTACTCTACTGTGCAGTAAATCACTGCACAGCGCTTCCTCCAACCGCTGGATCTGCATTGAGATTCGTGCTATTCAAAATTCTCCTAAATCCTCATCGTTGATTCTCTGCGCAGTACTTTACTGCGGCGCAGCAGGGGATGAGTGCCGCAATTATGATTTATTTATGAACTCTTTAACTCAAATTAGTTATTTATTTTATTTTTTTTGAAATCTCATCACGCCCGTAGGCGACTCAAATTAGTTAGTTGATCTAAGCAATATTTGGTCTTAACGGTTCCAACTAATTTGAACGGTTCAGATTCTCTAGATAATAGAGGAGATTTTGTGGAGCCCGCCTGTCATCGATACATAGCAGCGTTTTGCTATCAGAAAATATGCAGCGGGTAAAAATGAAAAACGCGATGAGGTATGGAACAAGCCCAAACCATCACCGCTGAACATGAAATCATCAGAAAACTAAAAAAGAGGCCCAATCTCTTAAGTCTTAACTCTTAACAAGCCCAAACCATCACCAGAAAGCCCATACACTGAACCTAATGTGAAAGAAAGCTCTTAAGACATCTTGCAACGTTGGATTGTTTCAATATTCGGGACAACACGAATCGTAATGTGATCCGACTTGTTGCCTCCGGGCTGTACCATGCAGCGCAGCAGAGGATAGGCATTCAGCGCTTCAACCGTTGGATCTGTAACTGTAATCTTAAAAAAACCTCTCTCTCTGCTGCGCGGCACCCGAAGCCAGCCAAGCCGCACGCACATCAGAAGAATTTCTTTCCTCTTCTTCCATCTTCAGTCTTCTTCACGCAGGCGCCTCCCCTCCCTTCGGCCGGCCGGGAGATGCTTCAGCTCTCAGGCAGCAAAGAATAATTTATTCACTTCCCAGCAGCATCTTGCACAATTAAACTACCCTGCTAACAACCATGCAGCGGTTTCTGTCAGTACATTCTCCCCATCACACCCAATTTTCTATGTTTTTATGTTTTTGGTATGCAATTTCAGTTCTTTGTTTTTTTTCATGATTGCCCAATTTTGGGTGCTTACTCAACGCAGATTGCGGGCTGTTCGCCGATCGACTAAGATATGTTGTTTCTGTGAAACCCAACTTCAGGTTAGATAGATACTGGTAAAAGTTTGTACTTTCTGTATTGTTGTTCTGCCATTGTGCATCATCATCTTTTTGATTGAATTTTTGTTGGTTTGTTTGCTTAGGCACGGGTCGGTTCGTTTGAGAATAAGTCATACTCAACAAATGCTGCTGCAAATTCTGTTGGTAATTTACTGAATTCATGATACTCAAAAGGAAAAGATCTAAAATTGGAAATGAATGAATGAATGAATTTTGCTAAAATTAAGTATTGTTTCTAGGTCATTGCGGCGGTGGATGGGTGGGAGGTTTGGCTAGCAGAATTGCGCAATTAGAAATTGTAAATGCGCTTCGTGGTGGTCAGAGGGAGCGTGCTTCCGCAATGCTTTCAGAGATAGCTCGGAATAACAATTCTCTAATTGCTGAAGATTTTTCACGTATTCTGGAATATTGTGCCGAAGCTCCTGATCCTTTGGTAAGGTTCATTTCGGAGTATTTACTATGTTATTTATTTTTTTGCAATTTAGTTTGTATTTTAGTGTACAGATGCCAATTTTTTTGAATTGTTCAAGTTTGCTATTGGTTCTAGTTTGTGATGGAGACATGGCAAACAATGCAAGAGAAATCGGTCTATTTAAACAAAGGAACTTCCAGATGGATTGTTCGAGCACTTTCCAAAGGTGGATACACAAAGGAGGTACTCCATTCCTCCGTTATGCTGTTCAATAAGTTATACTTGGTTACGAGCCAATTTCTTCAGCAGATAATATTTCTTTATGATGGATAGTAGAAAATGTATTAACTGTAATCCCTTTTGTAGGCACTTGATTGGTTGACACTTTTTGATGAAAGCGACGCCACCAGCAATACTCTGCCAACTTTCAATGTTTTCTTAAGTGCCTTGCATGGAAGCAAAAACCCGTGTAATTTCAAAAACTGTTTGGATAAAATGGACTCCCGATATATTGGCAAGTCTGAAGTCACATACTTGGAACTTCTCAAGGTTTGCCTAAAAAGAGCTAATAGCAAATAATTGGCCCAGTCTCATTGTCATGCTTCCTTTCTTCTTTGATTTTACTTGCAATTTGTGTTTACTTCTACTTATAAGTTGATGACCAAGAACCTGATTTTAGGCCTTGGTTGAAAGCTCAGCCTTACATGGCGTGTATTTAATTTACAATCTGTTTTGGACAGTAATTTCAGGAATTTAGTTCCACCATTAGTAAATCAGAAATTTATTCTTTCAATGACAACAACAACAACAGCAACAATCCCTGTAGTCCCAAGCAAGTTGTCTAGAGCCACAGAAACCAAAATAGATAACAGTTACTACAAGTACTATTTCATGTATACCCTGCCCCAACCTTGTTTGGGACAAAGGATTACTGTTGTTGTTGTAAAATAATGGACAGTGTAACATAAAGGTCCACTACTTCTGTGTCTGTCTGTATCTTAAATGTATCTGCTCATATTCAGATAATCAGATTTACAAGCCAAGTGTAATTCCATTATTTACAGCTTGAATCCACAGACGTTTTCTCTGGTTTATGCTATAATCTTGCCAGTACTTTTGTGGGCTTTTGTTATTGTCTAGACACTTACCTGTATGTGTGTATATATATTTTTTGCCTGGGTGATTCCTTCTCTAATTGATAGTGAATTTCAAATTCAGCTTGCAGTGTTACAGAAGAATATTCTTGCAGTATATGAAATATGGATGGATTGCACCAAGTACTACACACCAAGTATAATAACACTGAGAAAGTTTGTATGGTCTTTTGCTAAGCTGCGTGACTTAGATGCAGCACATACTGTTTTGCAACTAATGGTGAAAACTGCAGCAACTCAAAGTGGGACATCTCTTAGGGTTTCTCGTAAACAGAGGTACCAATCGCCAAGACTGGACATTCCCATACCGGCTGTGACTGAGTTGCCAGGTTTGATGTCATTACCTGCCGAAAAATCCAAGTTGGGTGAAGAGTTGACTGTATGTCATGATTCAGGCAGAAGCAAATTTGACCAGGAAGAGATGGTATATGACCTAGAGATGGCATCCCCACCAGTTAAATCTTTCCTGAGATGGGCTTTTAATGATATATTATCTGCTTGTGCACGGTCCCGCAATTGTGATTTAGCTGTGAAGTTGTTTCTACAGGTATATGAAACTTGAATTGCTCTTGTGGGTCTGGACTTCACAACTTAAAAGTTCTTTTAACACTACCTTCTTCTTTGTAGCTGCATGATCTTGGGTTGATGCCATCAAGACGTACTTATGATGGCTTAATTAAGGCTGTTACTACTGGAAAGGGTGTTACACATGGCGTAGATTTGGTACCTTTTTTTTTTCCTCTGGCATTATTTCCTTCCCATTACAAACAGTTTATATGTATTAACTTAATATACTTTTTGGTCTTTGCAGATCAAAACAATGGAGCAGAAGGGATTGCATCCTGATGACTCCACACTTGCATCTATTTCAGTTGGTTATAGCAAACTATTGGAGCTAGATTTAGCGGAGTCTTTTCTTCAAAAAATATCTGATAAATCTCCATACATGATTTATTCTTCTCATTCCTTGCTTGTCGCATGTGACATCATGGTGCCAATATATGAATCTATCACTTTCCATACAAAGTCTCTTCAAAAAGTACTAATAAAATTTTGTAACTCCTTTTTTAAATTACTTTGCAGGACGAACCTGATAGAGCAAACCGTATATTAGCCCGAATAAGGAAATCTAATGTGAAGTTGAACATTGGGTTTTATGCACTAATGTTTTCTATATTCGGTCACGTGAATGCACCGTATGAGGAAGGAAACATGCTATCCCATGTGGATGTAACTAGAAGGATCACAATCATAGAGAGCGACATGTCCAAAAATGGGATTCGTCACAACTTTTGTTCATTAAAAAACCTGGTAAGTATCTTTTCGTGATTTAAGTTGAATATTTTGTTGATATCTGACTACAAAGATGTGTACCGCTAAAACCTGTATGGCAGATAAATATGACTTAGTTCATGGGGTTGCAAACAGAAAGATAACCTATCCAAAAGTAAAATATCGAGTTCATGGGTTAGCAGATATGAGAAACCTTTACAGTGTGTAATACAAATCTGGCTAGTGGCACATGGTGGAAGTATGTTGTAGCTTTGTATTTAGATGATCTTGTACTTACTTCAAAAAAAAAAAAAGGAATATATACGCTTGCAGCATATCTACCTCATGTTGTAATATAGAACATGATTTTATTATATTTATAGATCCTAGTTCTAGGAGCAGAGGGCATGATAGATGAGATGTTAAAGTACTTAAATTTGGCTGAGAGGATGTCATCACAGATCAGCCTTGTTCACATGAGTGATCTTTATAACATTGTATTGGACTCACTACTTAAGGCTCGCCAAGTATGCTCTCTCTCTCTCTCTCTCAAATGTTCACAGAGGTCTCTCTCTCATTTTTGCATATGCTTAGTGCTTAAAGGGCCCACGCAAGTCTGGCAATAAAAGGCCGGCTCCAAGTAACTTTCCGGTTTTGATTGTGTGAATGGCAGGTCCACTTAGCCATAAGGTTATTCAACAACATGAGGTTGTACGGGATACCATCAAACACGGCCATCTACAATATCATGATAGAGTGTTGCAGTTTATTGACTAGCAGTAAATTTGCCTGGGCCTTGGTCTCTCTAATGTACCAAGATGGCTTCATGCCGCAGATTTTCACATACACTGCACTCATGAAGGTAGGCGATATGTTTTGCTTATTTTTGCTGAAAAATCTTGCAAGCAAGCTTTTAAATTTTGTGTTCTTGTTTTCATTTTTTTTCTTCTGCATTATGTAAGATCAGGGTACAGACAAAGATACTTTATTGGGGTGAATGTTTGTCACAAAAATGCCAAATTGTCAACTTATACCTGTCACAAACAAGTACTAAACAATATTTACCTAATAACTTTCTTTTTAAAAAATTATTTGCTTGTTTATGCATATTTATAACAAGCTTGGGTTGAGCGTACCTTGTGTACTAAATTAAGCCTTACTTGCGATATTATCGCTTTATTTATTATCTTGTTGTACAAACTTGCAATATTATTGCTCTATTTAATGTCTTATTAGTACAGAGATATTTGCAATATTATCACTCTCTATCTTTTCCCTTTCTTGCATTTATTAGGTACTATTGTCAGAAGAAGATTTTGACAGTGCACTTAAACTCATGGATCGGATTAGAGCAGAAGGGATTCAACCTGATATTGAGCTTTATAACACAATACTTACAGCAGCTTCTGCAAAAGTATGTGCACATCAATATTTGCATTTTAATAGGTTAAATGCGGTACCAGTCCGATTAATTCCAGAAAATAATCTGAATTTTTACTAACAAGTGTTCATGGGGTTGGAGCTTGTTTGACTACTATAATTGTAACTTCCGTTGCTGTGCTTGTAGTCACCGTCATTTTTGTTCTTGATCTGGTTAATAAATATTGACAGCTCGTCAAAGTCACCCTTTATGTAATTCACAGTGAAGTTAGGTTAATCAGTAGACAGTGCACTTAAAAAACTCATTTAATAAGGACAAAGTGGAATAAATCGAGTTAATCCTGCTTAGGTTAACCAGTAGACAGACCAATTGACTCCTTTGTAATTGTGTGCATAATAAAATGGAAATGTTGATCTATCTTTTATTCTATTTAGCTTCATGATCTGAGTTATGTTCTATTGATTTACAGGGTCAAATTCATGTCGTGGAGCATATTATTGAACAAATGCACAGGGATAAAATTCCTCCAGATCCAGCTACTATCTCTTACGCATTCTCAACCTATGTGGATGCTGGACTGCACAACACTGCGATTGAGGTGTTGCGGGTTCTGAGCTTGCGGATGATATCTCTGGAACCTTCCATGCTACAAGAATATAAAGAATTATACGAGGAACTTGTGACTAGTGAAGACCCAAGTGCTGAAAGAAAGATAATGGATTTGTTTAGAGAATCTAAAGAGCAACTCACAGTAGCTTTGCTAAATCTTAGAAATTGTGCAATTATCGGGTCTTCACCAATTTCGTGGTTGCCCGACGACAGTCTCTGGGCAAAGAGGCTCTCTTCTTCTTATGAAAGCAAAAGAGCAAAATGGTCTTTGAAGTAGATACCCTCCAACCCAACAAGGGAAGCTGGCGAAAAAAAAGGGAAAAACTGAGAAACTTGTAGATGAAAAATAAGAGTGCCGTTGGTAGCTGCTACCAACTTTTTGAAAAAAGAAAAATAGGAGTGCCAAAATCAGGCTAAATTTGGAGATGCACAAAAAAATCCAGTAGCAATTTTGTTATTTATGATGATGACGATTAGTTATTTAGTTGTGTACATAACAAGCATTCAATTTTGTAGCTCAGGGCTTCTCAATGACTTGATAGAGATGTACAATAATTTATAAGGCGCCCCCCTACTATTTGAAAGGTCTGCGCTGTATATTATGCTTTTTTAATAATTAAATGAGCAAAAAAGAACAAGGTCTGTTTATTTTTGTTGGATGAATGGATATAGGGCAATGACCCCTTATATGATTTCTCATTAAAAAAAATAAAATAAAAAGAAGAAAGGGCCATGGATTTTTGGTCGAAGGGGTATGTTTTTATGTTTTGATGCTACTTTGTATATTTCTCGTATTGTTTTGATTTATCGATCATACATTTTTGTTACCAAACGTCTGTTTGGCAACTCAATTCTGGGTTTTTGGGTTTGTCTGATATTTTCCGGTCAAAATGATCTTTATGAGCTTATCTATGTAAGTATGTAATAGGTGCGATTTGAAATAAAAAAAAAAATAATCTAGTCAAATTTTAAAACGCCCTCGCCAAATTCTGTGATTATTTATAAGTTTTCGTAATTATTCTGAGCCAAAAAAAAACACATTTTTATTTTGAGCCATATGACCGTATATTTCAAATTCCAGATTTGATGCTGGTTTCTGCAGCAAGTGAGATTGGCATCATTAATAAAGAACATTTTGCCAGTATTTGAGGTTGCCACCATTCAACAGCATCTAAGCTAAGAGATTCAAACATTTTTGCAGAAAGATAATTTTTACACATAATTTAGATCAGGTGACAATTGTCATTTGACAAATTCCAACCTAATTACTCCAATTTAGATCATAATAATGCATATGCTTGAATAAATTACCATAAACATCAGATCGTCTCAAAGAGTAACATAAAATTTCGCAAGTTCACTGAGTTTGGTTCTCAAGTATTTCACTAACCATGTGTTCTAGAGTCTTGAAAGGTATATGGAACTATAGAGGTGGCAAAATCTGGTCCGACCTGACCCGTGTTTCAAGGAAAGTCAGACTGACCCGAACGACCCGAAACCCGAGATGATCCGGGAATAGAGGTGCAAAATCTGACCAGACCCGAAAAACCCACCCGACCCGAAAAAATGCTGGCAGCCGTCAACCCGATAACCGATACCCGAACCGACACGAAATTTTCCATTCGGTCAAACTGACCTGACCCAAAAAAATGCTAGCAACCGTCAACCCGATACCCGACACAAAATTTTCCATCCGGTGAACCTGACCTGACCTGACCCGACCCGACCCGACCCGACCCGACAATCTGCCACCTCTATGGAACTAGCTCTAGTAAAGCTATGACAGTTTCACATCCCGAAGAAGCCTAGCTGCCATGGCCCCGCACCTCCTGATCTCCCAGTCGTCCTGCTTCCCGTTCTTTTGTAGCAAATCTTGCAATTCTACCGGGGTACTGGCTGCTGCATTCTGAGTCTCTCCACCATCGCATGCCTCTCTCTCGTCATCACTAGCATGAGACATTTTTTTGTTAACTGCTTCACTAGGGTTACTGTTGCACTTCGACTGAGCCTTCAATTCCATCATGTACAACTGTATGCTTGGATGTTGATACTTCATATCCATCTGTTTCATGGAAGAAAAAAATTGAATTAAAGAAAAGAGGATTTCATAGTACATTTGCTTGTAGGATTTCTATAATCTACATTCCTTTACTTGAAATATTAACATCACAGCATACTTAATTTTGCTGTAAACAATTCATGCTATGATAAAATGGACACCGCACAGGAGTTTTAATCTAAACACCGACCAGAATCTTCATCCTGGCCTGTGCTTTCAGTAAATTGTTCATGATCACTTGTAGAGCCTGGTAACCAGGTACTAGTGTTTCATGTTTAAATGGTGCGATACTAAATACTGGTTTTGTTTATAGATTTCTCACATTTATTCCGGCTGTAATTGGAGATGTCCAGATGGCAGCACTAAATTTCCCTGATTCAAGGAAAACAACAAAATAATGAAATCAACTGATACCTTTGATTTTGGTATTGTTCTGACAATGAAATGCTCCTTCAGCATTTCTATCATCTGTTGATGCACTGTTGTAGAGCGGATTTCGTGACCTATCTGAAATTAAGGTTATTTATACATAAATGTCATATCTTCTTTTATAAAACCTCAAGGATATATGCTCCTACAACTACTAATGTTTCAAGAATACATGAATCTTTCCGGTCGCAGTGTCTTATACACCCGTAAAACCCAATCCTACCACATTTTAAGAAGGGACGCAATGAAGAAAGGGTACTTCGGAAGTATTGCATCACAAATGTGAAGGAATACTTCATGTTTCTTAGGATTATTTAAGGTATCCCATAAATTAATACTCCTAGAAGAGTTAAAAGTTAAGAACTTACAAGTATAATTGTCCTGGGACCAGATAATGACAACATTGTTTCAATTAGTGGATCCAACAGATGTTCTGCATAAACCTTGAACCAGAAACAAGAAGTATAAGTGAACACAATATCTACCATTAAATTTAGATTAAGTTTTCTATTATTTGGCTTTCTTAGAAAAACTTCTTCAAATTTTGACATTTGGAAAACTAGATGGTGCTTGCTGTTCAGTACCAGAAATCTATACTCCATAAAGAATGGTAGGCCTCCAAGCACCTCAACTATGCCACATCATCAATGTTATCTACCATTGATTTTGTTTGAAACTTTTCATCTACTTTGATCCAATAGCTTATGTCTTTTTCTATTAGCATTAAATAGTATGAATATAATATATTTAAGAGTAAATTACATGGATGGTCCCTAAAGTATCAGCCTTTTACCAAATTGGTCCTTAAAGTTTAAAAGTTACCAATTTGGTTATTAAAGTATTAATTTGCTACCAATTTGGTCCCTAAAGTTTAAGATGTACCATTTTGGTCCTTAAAGTTTAACAAACATACCGTTTCGGTCCTTAAAATATTTTATCCATACCAAATTTGTTCTATCATTATCCATTAGTGCTAAAATTTACTTAATAAGTATTTGATAGCATGAACAAATCTATTTATTTGTTCATTATTTAATTTTTTTAATAATATATTATCGTTATTTGTAATGCTAAAAATTAATTTAAGATACATGAAAATAATAATTTATAATGAAATGCTTAATTTTGGGACCAATTTGATAAATATTTAAAACTTTAGGGACCAAAACGATATGTTAGTGAAAACTTTAAGGACCAAAATGGTACATCTCAAACTTTAGGGACCAAATTGATAGCAAATCAATACTTTAAGGACCAAATTGGTAACTTTTAAACTTTAAGGACCAATTTGGTAAAATAGTGATACTTTAGGGACCATCCGCGTAATTTACTCTATATTTAAAACAAAATTCAATCCTTACAATGATCCAACATTTAAGTATTTTTATATTTAAATTATAATTATATTATTATTTATATGAAAATATTTAAAAATTATGTTCAAAATTTTATTTAATATTAAATTTATAAAATTATTGATTATTTTTTTATACTATTTTTCGGGGCGAAGCCCAAGTTACAGCTCTAGTTAATAATAATTAACCTAATACAGATCCACATTTAGAGGATGTCCTGTTATTAACACCAGTAATGATACAATAAAGAAATAGTAATTGATAAGAATAAATTTTAAGGATACATACAACATCAGTTCCAATGATGTAATCAAAAGGAGGACCCACAGCGTCAATCTGGTTTTTATTTCCCCAGTCTAGCTCAGCAACTGAAACTGATCCAAAAGAACCTGATAGCATTTTGAGGAAAAAAAAACAATAAATAAAAAACCCACAATTGTTCAACTTCTAGTGCCATAATGACATTATACTTCTAAACAACAGAAAGTGTAGTACCAAACTTTTAGAGGCATTTCGAGAAATTTCAAAATCGAGAAATTGTGACAGCATTTCAGAATAGTCCAGTGCACTTTAGATATCAATTATTATTAAATCATGAAACTACCTGAATCAGAATTCCCCTGAGAAATCCAAGATTTGTTTCGATCAACATTTCTTGTAAGCAATGGAAGCACCTCCAATTGATCAGTTAATGTCACATCACAACCTAACAATGCCATCCCTAGAAAAATACAGCCAATATAAAAACAATCTGTCGAGGAAGAGAGGAACCTACTTTTGTGGGGGTGATAATGGCTTCCGAGAGAGTTTTTAAAAGAACATGTATGCTATAGACGCTTCACATGCTTCACAAAAGGTCCAGGTTACTTGTTTCTATGTGCTTTCAGGGCCATTGTTTGTCAGGATTTTTGGGTTCTTTAGGGAGACTCACTAACCTCTGGATAATTGGACGATATTTGTAAATTATGGCGGATAAAACAAGTGAAATAATCATATCAGCTTCGGTTCATGGAGATTTAAAAGAAGTAGACCATAAAAGTTACGAAATAATTTAGAAAAAGAATAACAGAAACGGTGCACAAAGAACTATTGTAGAATATAAGAAACAGATCTGAAGAGAGTACCAAGCCCTGCTAGACCGCAACCTGCTCCAAGTTCAATCACACGTTTGCCTTTCATCTTGGCCGGGCTAAACCTCCCTTTTCTGCTATTTTTCTCCTGTAATTTGTAGAAAGCAAACTCATATAATATTTACAATTTGGTAAGGTAATTCTCTTTATTTATTTCTAGCTACTATATTTTCCTAAAAGTATCTTATTCTCATACAGACGATAAAGTTCATGGCAAATTTGACCAGTACAGAGACGCAAAAAGCTATAATATCACACAGATAATACCAGTAAATTAGTAAAAAAAAAAAAAAAACAATATGCCATTTTTTAGCATACAGTTTTTTTCTTTTTCTATGAAATATTGGAACTTTAAGCTATAATCAGAGCTAAAGAAATGAGATTACATATTAGTGAATGCATTAAATAATATAACTGACCAAATATTTTACAAGAACCATGGATGCATCCCATACTGTCATTCCAAGATGCTTTGAGTTTGGATCCTGAACCCAAAAAAAAAAAAAAAAAAAAAAAATTCCCAATTGTTAGAAATACAGTATCTGCTGCTACTGCTACTACAAATATTAAATACCCAAAATAATACTTCAGAAGGTCATTAAAATATCACCTGAGATATGTGAAGCCCATGACCAAATGCCTCGATTGCAATACTGGACGTGCTAGGAGAATTCAACCTGATGCCAATCAAAACAAAATTTAAAAAAAAAAAAAAGAACAAAAGAAGTTAAATTCATATATAAATTTACAAACAGAGACAGAACACAGGGGCAATACTGACAGTAAAAGGTATCAATCACCGGAGATGCATACATACCTATCGGGGTCCATGGATTGAAGAAAATTGGTGGGATTTGGGAGCTGATGAGCTCAAAGTCAGTACAGGAAAATTGGAGAAGAAAAGAAGAGGGGACATGGTAGAGAGTATAAGTAAGAATTGGGCTTAAGTTTAATGGACCTTTTTTTTTCGGAACATTTGTCTGGGCTTAGTAAGTTACTGTATTTGTTCGGCTCCTTTGATACAATTTTGATCCATTTACACCTTGCTCGAATTAATTTTTTTCTGGGCCATGATTAATTTCCTCTTCCTGAGTTTGCTCCTGTGCTATGCTAACAAGATCGTATTTTAGTTTAAAACAACAAACCGACCTTAGCTCAGTTGGTAGAGCGGAGGACTGTAGTTGTAGCAGATATCCTTAGGTCGCTGGTTCGAATCCGGCAGGTCGGACTTTAAAACCTTTTTGTTCGATGGATTTCCTTTTTTCTCTCTTTTTTCGTCCGAATATTTTTCTAATCGATTTCCTTTTTTCTCTCTATTTTTGGTCCGAATATTTTTCTATTTCGCTTTTCACATAAAATTTTGAAAAGAGAACCACGTTAGAAATTAGAACCGTTTCTAAATTAAGTGTCCAATTTAAGAAAAAGAAAAGGGTCAGGATGATTTTTTGAAGATTCAACAATCTGAATTGACAAATTAATTCTTGATGCACCAAGCGATACTGAGATTGTATAATTTTTAAACAAACTTATTCTTGATGTATCATGCGATATCGCGATTGTATAATTTGTAGAGTAATTACTAAATTATCCCAATAGTTCTCGAATATCAGTTTTTAGAGTTTCATTAATATTAATTTGTTTCTTATGTTGTTAATTTCCTATCATTTTAAAAACTTAAAAGTTTCTAATGTAGTACTTGGGTCTTCAATGTTCCAGTAATATTATTTCAGTTTTTGAAATCTTTATTTGTACCAAACCAGTCCTATTATAATTGATTTATTCTAAAATTTAAAAATTTACTTACTAAATATTTGATAGTATGAACAAATAAATTTATTTGTTTGTACATTATTTCTATTTTACAATACCATATCGTCACTATTTGCAAATGGTAAAAAGTAATGTATGATAAATATATTAATGCTGAATAAAATACTATGAAATTGGACTAACTATAAATTTAGAACTTTGTAGACCTTTTTTTTTAATTAAGTGGATTAAACGATCCACCGTTTCCCATTTCTTTTAAGGAAAAGAACTTTGTAGACCTAAATGACCTATTACACAAACATTAAGGACTAAGACAATACATTTAAAACTTTAAGGACTTAAATAGTAGAAATTAATATTTCAAGGATCATATTGGTAATTTTGAAACATTAAGGATCAATATATTAAAATAATAATATTTGAGAAAATAATTTAATTATTTTTATTTTAGATGATTTGCATATCAAATAAAATAATAATTTTATTTTTTAATATTTTAAATATCATACTCCATCCATAGTTCCATACATGATACATATAGTGCAAAAACCGTGGTCTTAACTTTTGGATCATAAGGAGGAGGATAATCAGATATTGATTATCTGGGTTGTGATATCAGATATTGCAACTGAAGAGGTAATGTTTTGGAGAACCAAGTTCAAATAGAGAAACAACATTTTTGATTTGGGGTCAATGGAGACTTAATACCATAAAAAAACATAAACAATCAAGTAAAACCAACAAAAAATTATCAATAAGAATTAATGTCCTATAACACATTTTATTAGGAAAGTTATGTTAAGTCGTAAATTTCCATTACCAAGGTTATTTTCACAATTGAAGTGATGACAATAACCAAGGGACCTAATTAGAAGGGAAAAAAATAAAAAAAAAATGGAGAAAGAAATAACTTACTCTCCAGAGACACAGAAGGAGGCAATGGATTATTAGGAACACGACAAAACAATCATGTTTGATAAGCACCAAATTCTCACCAAACTTGGTGTAGTTGTTGTACTCGTACTTGACAATCGGAGTCCCAAAGATTTTTTTTTTTTTTTTTTTCTCGTATCTCTTGCCCGATTAGCGTGGCGAGTAGGATAAACGACGGTCACTTGTCGAGCCGAAGTCAGGCGTGATAGCCGTGGCGGTACTCATTACAACAATGACAGTTTGTGGCAAGAAGGATAAAAGACTTACAGCTTTGTTTAGGACAATCACTTGTCGAGCTGAAATGGTGGTTTGCCATAAAATTCTTCTAAAATAGGGACCCTTTGGTGAAGGTGACATCATTGGAGATATCCATTTTTTTTGTGAAGGCAGTTGGTCCTGCTCGTTCTTCTTCTTGATTTCGGGATTACTTTTAATTTTAGCTGAAACTTTCATACTCAAAATCTTGATTGTGTTTTAAGAGAACTTTTGCATATTTTCATCGTTCTAAAGGAAGAAGAATTGATGTTTAGGGATATGAAATGTTATGAAAATTTTAGAGATGATTAAGTGTTGGTATTTCAAGATCAATGAAGATGAAATACACCAATGGGAGAAAGATAAAGTGAATGGGTATTTGACCTTTGAGATATTGCTCTAGTTTCTCCAATCAGGGCAAATGTCACAATAGCGGGAGCTCCCTCAATTCACAACAGTTTACTAGCCATATGGAGCTCAAACTAGTAAGATAATTGTTCTTTAACCACAAAGGAAACTTTGAACTGCGATAACCATAAACTACTAGGCTGGACAGGTTTCAAGGTGGTTGAAGGACTTTAAGCACATCATCGTCAATATGTCTAGAAGTCACAATAGATGAACACCACCAGAGTTCTGGTGTTTTCATGTGCTTATTTCGGCAAATTTGTGCCTCGAGAGCATCTTGTTTATTGAAACCTAGTTGAAAATAATGAAAAATACTCGCCAACTCTTGTTCGGTAATGTATGCCAATTTGAAAGAGAATGAACAAGGATTATTAGAAACCTATGTTGGTTGGAAATCAATAAGGTTGTCATATAAAGATTTCTGTGAATATCTTGATTTAGTAAATTAAGGGTTGAAGGTATATCCATATAAGAAATGGCCCTATGGGAAGAAAGAAGAAGTTATAAATTTGATTTTGTCGTGATATTTGTAAAGAATTAGTTTGATTGATGATATTATCTTTTGCAGCGCAAACATGAATAATCTGCTTTGAGAGCTCGACTTTTTTTGGTTACCCGAGGATCATAAGATTTACGCAAGAATAATATATTCATTGTGTGATGAGCATGAAATGCATTTGGAAACTAATCATGCTGATCTTGTTCCTATGCCATAGAACAATTTCAAGCAAGCGGGACGTGGCCAAACATTGTTGGATGCAATGAGAGACTTCCGTGGCAAAGACAAAACAAAGGAGTCGAGAGCTAACTATAATGTGAGGAGAGTTGTTAGTTGTCTTAAATTTGTTTTGCCGGCTTATACGCATTGTGAGAATTTGAATGTACATGATGTTTTTTTATGTCATGTTGTAGTTTTGTAAAGGATTGCAGTCAGTGGATGCATTTATATGTAATGAATTTCCGGATATTTTTCGCCGTGTGAGAGCAATTGATAAAGAGATTGAAGAACGCAACAGAGGAGAGAATATGGGCACACAAGAAACAAGCAGATGACACAATAGTGGAGGGAATAGGGGCACACAAGGAACAAGCAGAGGACACGACAGTAGAGGGAATAAGGGCACACAAGAAACAAGCAGAGGACATGATAGTGGAGAGAATAGGGGCACACAAGGAACACGCAGAGGACACAACAGTGGAGGGAATAGGGACACACAAGGAACATGCAGAGGACACAACAGGGGCAGACGCGGTAGAAGTGACCGGCGTGCGAGCGAGGGCAGGGGTAGTGGTGAAGGAAGCAACAGTGGTAGCAACGGTGGCTGGAGGTGTAGATAGTCAGGGTATGAGTGGCAGTAGTAGGAGTTGTATTGGAGGTCAAAGATAAACTGCAGAGTTTGTTTCTTTTTGCTTAGGAATGATAATAGGATTTTTGTAAACAATTGTGGAATGAATTTTGGGAGTGAATTTAAGAATCAGGTGGTGTCACGGATAACTTGTTGTTGATATTTTTTTCTTTTTCTTTTTCTTTTCTTTTCTTTTCTTTTTTTTGGTGTGTGTGTGGGGGGGGGGTTAAGAGAGCCATTCTCAGTTTACATATACAATTGTAGGTATTTAGTGATAATTATGAATTACTAAGATAATTTGAGTCGCTGTAAGTCTCTTCTATTTTGTATCCAAGAGGTGTCTTTCCTCCTCCGTTACAGACCTACAGCAGCTTCTCTATAATCAATTTCGCCTTTCCTCCCCGCCGTTCCTCACCTAGTCTCCGATTACTTGGCCAAAAATGTAGAATTGCTTAGTGTTATGATCTCAAATTATTTTAAGAGAGATAATTGAGATCCATTGGGAAGAATCAGTTGTATTTCAACAATAGCTATTACATCAGTTGTAATTCAAGCAATTCAATTACTTGGACAGAAATTGAAAAGAATGAGAAAAATGGAAAAGTGGATTGGAAGAAATTGGAAAGTAAGAACAAGAATAGAAAGAGAAATTTGATAATATCAGTAATTTTCATTCAACAACAGCTATTACATCGCCATTTTTTAGTTTATATAGAGTACTGGATCCTAATGTGTGTCCATTACAATCACGATGGCCTATTCATTACATCTAAATTCCATTTTACGTTAGCAAGGTCCCATCGGAAAAAAGAAACAAATTTAATGATTCTATGCACATACAATTAATAGTTTACAATAGTTGTTACATTTAATCTCTATACAAATTGATACCAGTTACATTTAATCTCTATATAATTTATTACATTTATTGACTTCATGTATGGCATGAGCCTAAGTGTACGTAATAATGTCACTATCCGTTATTAAATATATATAATGTATTTTTCCTTTTTTTTTTTTTTGTTGTAATGAATGCCTGCGTTAACGTCCAACGAATAAACGAGTTGGTCAGTTGGTGTTTTTGCTCTAGTCAAATAAGAGGGAAAACTAAATCGGGTTTTGGCCCCCTCTTAAATCTAAAATTACTAATAATATTACTTATTTTGTAATGAAAATTCATTTGAATTATGAAATTGGCCCCCTATTATATTGACTTAACAGATTTAATTGGATTGCCCCCCCTAAATTATGCAATTCAGATATTCGGGTACCACAAAGGATACCGTCGGGGATACCATGATCTTTGACCAATTCAACTAAACCTAAACATTCACCTTAACTTCCTAAATATTCACCTTAACTTCCTAAATATTCAACTTAACACATTTTGCTTGACAACCAATAAAAACTCCACATAATAAAAACCTAATTGCAGCATTACACTTAACACATTTTGCTTTACAGCCAATAAAAACTACCCTTAATTTAACTTGCAGCATTACACTTCCTAACTATTCAGCTTATCCTCCTAAATGTTCACCTTAACCTCCTAAATATTCAATTTATCACATTTTTTATTAGCAGTCAATGTTTAATAGTATCCCCGACGGTATCTTTTGCAGTATCCCCATAGCATTTTCCTAAATTATGCTTCAAGCGCCACTACTGGAGAGACGAGAGATAAAAATGCGGAGAGAGTAAGCAATTACAGGTACTCCACTTCACCGGTAAATCATCAACCAAATAATCAAGAGGAGGGATCAAATAACCATGTTTTTGGTGACCGATTGGTGACCGTGAAATTAAATCTGAAATAACTACAATTTAAACTGTTAAATGACAAAACTAATTGATAGAATATGTTGTATATGTCATGTTTTATATGTATACAAAAAATTATATCATTTTGATTTTATTTACATATGCATCAAGCATTAACAAAAATCGACGGTTCAAATTTTATGATTTTTTCTCCTCTCTTGATGACTACTGAAACGATGTTAAAACTTTATCATTTTTTGTGTATATATTATTTAGATGATTTAGAATACATCTAACGGTTTAGATTTGTCAATTTATATATAAATAGTGAAATGGTTACCACGGATACCAAAGTCCATAGTTATTGGATCCCTCCTCAATAATCAATCATTAACCAAATCGGAAAATAATCAGCAAGCATGAAATTCATGATATAAGTCATAGCCATTAAACCAAATTAAGTTACTAAACCAACTGATGATAAAAAACGTCCAGCTTTCAAACTAGAAAAAGAAAAACTTTTCTTTTGAGAATATAAAATGAAAAACTCAAAAAGCATCTGGGGTGCATCAGAATTTTGGCATTTTGCATGCGTATGCGGTATGCTGTATGCAGCTTGTGCTGCTTCAGTACCGTACTCCCGTACAGCAGCTCAGCTGGTGGCCCACTGAATCCATATCCCCTGCTGGACTGCATTATGCAGTTCACAGCGCTGGCCGTTGGATTGTCTTGACATTCGTGGAAGCGCGGATCTCAAGTCGATCCAACGGCTAATGCTGTGAACTGCACAGTACAGTAAATCAGGGGATGAGCACTCTGGGCCACTATACTCAGAATCTTCTTCTGTGAGTGCGACTGCGAGTCCCACTCTAAACTAAAAGCATCTCATTATTCTTCTCACCGAGTGCTCATCCCCAGACTTACTGCATTGTACAGTTCACAACATCAGCTGTTGGATCTTCTCGAGATCCTCGCCGGCACGAATCTCGAGACAATCCAACGGCTGTCGTTGTGAACTGCTTAATGCAGTACAGCGGGGGAATATCATCATGAATCCGAATCCTCTCAGTTAACTCAATTTTTGGGTTAGTCTCCATCCACCGTTAAAATAAATAAAGGGCCCTGATTAAAAAGTTCTCTCTCTTCCAAACTTGAATGCTGCCCAGACTATTGATTGAAGCTCCTTTCTTCCTCTCCGCTCCCTTCTTCTGTTTATATCCCAACTCTTCTTTTTTTTCCAATTTCTCCATAGATACAAGGATAATCCCACTGCTTGTTGAATCCAAAAGTGAGATCATCTGACGGCATTTTACTAAGGTTCCTCTATTTAATCGCCAGTGATACGACGGGTTATACCACAAAGGAACGACGTTGATGCTGGAAATACTTCAATGGACCGCGCTCGGTTAAGTTGACTGGGAGGAACGGCTTGCCTACACCAAGAACATTGATCTCACATTTTGAATCAGTTCTGTGACCATTAACATTGGCAATTTTCGATCTTATTAAATGTTATGGCCAAACGCTGTATTCTGAGTCCTGACGATAACAAGGTTCAAATTACCTTGTCAATTGATATCTGTTTATATTGTGAAATTATGTAAGAGAATTGGTTGTTCGTATGAATTATGAGCTGCAATTATGTAAGAGAACTGGATTGATGGGAAATTAGTTTGAGTAGGTCGACAAGAGCAGTTATAACTTTCTTTAGAGAGAGCACCAACCCAAATTTCATCTTCCCTGCTCATCAGATCTTAGAAGGTTGGAAGCAGCAATAATGCTATTCTTCTTTGTTTTTCTCTTGGCTGCAAACATCGGAATCAGAAGAGTTGGGATTTAAACGGAAGATGGAAGTGATTAGTAATTTGGGAGATTATCCGACTTCATTAATTTATCGTGTGAAGGAAGCGGAGAGGAAGAAAGGAGGCGGTCAATAGTCTGGGCAGGATTCAAGTTTGGGAGAGAGCGCTCTTATTAATCAGGGCCCTTCATTTATTTTAACGGTGGATTGAGACTAACCCAAAAATTGAGTTAACTGAGAGGATCCGGATTCATATGATCATATGAATTCCTCATTCTCACCACCTTCTATTCTATGTATTTAAACAAACGAATTCACTCTCTGAATCTCATTCTTAGTCTGTCTCAAAGAGGGATATTATAGCAAGAAAACTCATCCATGGGGAAGGTTCTTTCCTTCAGATGATCTCACCTCTCTTTAATTTTACGTTCAATCAATCTCACCTCTCTTGCATCTATGTATCTTTCTTGCGTAAAATGTATCATATCTAATATTATAATTAATCTCTGTATTTGATCATTTAACTGGTTCTTCACAGAAGAAGAGGAAGGGAGGCGGCGGCGGAGGTGGTGGAGCTGGCGGACCTGCTGGTGGTGCTGGAGATAACAACGGCCAGGGCGCCGACGGTTCTCTATCTTCTCCGGCGCCAGATCAACAAGCCGCCATCTCCTGCAACAACGACCGCGGCGGCGGCGACAGTAAGAGTACAGATCAACACACGCAGTCAGGTGCTGCAGATGATCATCATCAGGGGAACAACAGCGGCAAGGGCGCAGGGAAAGGCTGTGGCGGCGGGGGAGGAGGGAAAGAGCAGGGAGGAGGAGGCGCGTTCGTGACGGCGGTGCTCAAGGTGGATTTCCACTGCGACAGGTGCGCCGACAAGATCCAGCGCTCCATCAGGGGCTTCAGAGGTCGATTAATTACTCTCTTTGATTAACTGGAGCTCGATTGCAAGCTGCACAATGCAATGCTGAATGCTTCATCAACTTCATGCACATTTTTATATGATACACTTAAGAAACATTTATTTTGCTATAATTAGTTACTAATTGCATAATGTTTTCGATACAATAATAATGCTCTGCATTTTCCAGATAGAGTTGGTTATTTCCTCGTTCAAGTCTTAGTATTTCTAATTTCCGATTAATTCTTTTTGGTCTCAATTTGATGCTATTTAATAAGAATCGGATGTTTATTCGTCGTTACTCGTTTCCTTTGTCAATTTCTTAAGAAAGTTAGCAACGACAAGCAGATTTTATCGTCATATATATAGATAAATTCAGCATTTTTCTTAGTCTAGGTTGTATTTTCAGGATAAAATTTGCATTTTGAAATTTTGTTTGCTACTTTGCTTAGTAAGATTTTGGAACTTACTCAACAGATAATTAAGAACATTGCCTCAAAAATAGAACAGATGAAAAATGTAAATAAATCAACTATTAATTTTATTTTTCTCTTAATTGATATATAGGCATCTCATCTTATCCCTGTATAAGTTTTTGGGGTAATGACCCGAGACCCCCCCGAACTTTCGGGTTTTGACAAGTTGGCCCCCGAACTTTTAATTTGGACAAGTGCCCCCCTGAACTACCGGTTTTGTGACAAATTGCCCCCCTTCTATTAATTAGCCATCTAATACTCCATTTAGAAGTATGAAAAGTCCTAAATACCCTTCTGTATACATGCATGATATTTTAAATATGAAAGGTTCAAATCATACTTAGTTTTAAAATATTTATATTTATTTATATGTATATTAAATTTCAAGTAGTTTTCAAAAGCATTAATATTCAAAAAAATATTTCTGCTATGTTCGTTATTTTTATTTTATTTTATTTTGTCTTAAATTTGCATAATTTTTTCATGAATATAATGATACAAAATATTTTTTTAAATATTAGAAATGACAAACTTCATTTAAAACGTAAACAATATGTATAAAAATTTGGGTTAAGGACACAAAATATTAATAACTTTCTCTATCTTTTTAATATTTAATGATTTTTTATTAAATATGATTTGAACTTTTTTATATTTAAAATATCATGCATGTATAAAGAAGGGTATTTTGGTCTTTTCATACTTCTAAATGGAATATTAGATGACTAATTAATAGCCGGGGGGCAATTTGTCACAAAATTGGTAGTTCGGGGGGGCACTTGTCCAAATTAAAAGTTCAGGGGCCAACTTGTCAAAACCCGAAAGTTCGGGGGGGTTTCGGGTCATTACCCCTAAGTTTTTTTACATCAAATTGTATAGAAATGTTGTCATTGGTAAACTTCGCCTTTTTTTTTAGCACATAAAACAAAATAACGAGACTGCTGACCCCTGACATATGTCCACTGGTTCAGAATAGAACAGGGCGTAAAGAACAAAAAGTTCTGTCGTTTTATTATCTGATACTAATAGTGGACAGTAGTTCATCTGCTTGTTATCTGGTAGCTAGTGTGCATGCCAAAAGCAGTATTGCTTCTTATTTCCACTTTTTTCTTTGTTTATCTGTAGTTTATTCATCACTTTTACAACTTACAAGTTACAACATCTTAGTTACAAAAATATTAATTTGATCATTGATCAATTACTGTTAAATAACAGAAAAAATACTAAATTAAATACTAGATATCGATGAGTAATTGCTTCCCTCAATCACTGTTTGTGATTTCTTTTCTGGGAATTTAAAATCAAATTTATGTACAGGAGTTGAAGGTCTGAAGCTGGACATAAATGCAAACAGAGTGACTGTGGTGGGAACCATGGACCCTTGGAAGCTCCAAGACAGAATCCAGAAGAAAACAAGGAAGAAAGTGGAAGTTATCTCCCCTGCAAAGAAGAAGCAGGGAGGAGGTGGTGGCGAGAAGCAAAACCCCTCAGACAACAAAAGTGGCAACAAGCAGGAGGTGAAGCATAATCATGGCAACCCAGAAGATGCCAACAAAGGTACTGGTGATGGTAAAGAGGATGAGAAGAAAGGTGGTGATAAACAACAGGAGCAGAAGCCGGGCAACCCCAAAGAAGATGGCAAAAAAGGTGACAACAAACAGGTAGGTATATATGCATAGCATAATTGGTAATTGTATGTTTAATCTGCTTTTAGTAATTGGTGTATCCTTAATTTATGGTGGGCTGACTCTATTGTTTCCATAATATGTAAGGTTCAGCTGGCGGTGAGTACAGTGGCTTTCAAGGTGCAGCTTCACTGTGATGGGTGCATTAGGCGCATAAGAGGTGTCCTCATGAAAATTAAAGGTAATGGCATATGACTTTATGTTTAATTATATCATGTATAAAATATACAAAAAGCATTCACCTGTTAGTTTGCACCCTTAACTTGCCAATTGGACGCACATATATTCTATTTAATTCCGGAGGCTAAATATTTGACTTAAAATATGATGCATAATTGTATTACTTTCATTTGCCATGGTATTACTTTCTGTAACTACAATGACAATGAGGTTCCTTTGATTAAGGCGATTAATTAGTGAAAAGGAAAATAATTAATTTTTCGTCTCTGCTTAATTAAAAACTTGCTAAGATATGATATTTTCTGTAGAAGTGAACAAAAAATGGAACAAAAAAGAAAAAGAAAAAGAAAAATACGTTGTTTAGCGGCGTTAGCCACAGTTGTAATAACCACTTAAGGCGGCCAAAAACTCCTGGAAAGCTGGGACCATATGCACTACACAATATACTGACATTCTCATTTGTTTTATTCAAAAAATAAGGGAAAAAAAAAAAACACAATAATTTGTTTCTTAAGGAAAAAAGAAACATTTATTTGCTGCACAACCCATAAATAACTGCACTTGAAATATCAATTAGAGCCATCTGAAACCATTTTTCTTCTAGGCGTAGAGCAAGTGGCAATAGATACACAGAAGAACCAGGTCACAGTGAAAGGCACCATGAAGACAAAAGGGCTTGTGGAGTTCCTGTCAAAGAAGATCCAGAGGCGCGTGGAGGTGGTCGTGGGGCAGAAGGAGAAGGACAACAAAGAGAAGGAGAAGGAGAGATCAGAAAAGGAGGAGAGGAAAGAGAAGGAGAAGAGCTGCCCGGGACTGATGACATGTCACTCTGACATGGGCTGGTGCCACTGCGACAAGTGCGGATACCACGTGTACATGGTCCCTGCCCCACAGCTGTTCAGTGATGAGAACCCCAATGCTTGTGCTGTGATGTGATTGTGATTATCTGGTTCTCCCGGGTAGTTTGGCAAATTTTGTGTGTGGCTGTGTGCTGGGTTTAGATTTTTTTTTTTTTTTTCATTTTGCCAATGTTTTGGCCGATTTTGGAAGATTAAATTAGAAAGCACTAACTTGCAGTTTTGAGAAAGATCAAAGAAGTAGAGAAAAGATTAGGATACATAGAAAACAAGAATCTGTTCTGCCTTTTTAGCTTCCAGACTGAACAGTTTTCCTTATTGGAAGTTCAAAGAATCAAAGTACATCTTTTTGTCTGTGTTTTTTTGCAGTTTTGCTTTTGTCGTTCTTGCGCTGAAATCAGCTGAGATCCAATCGGATCTCAAAACCCTGAGATCCCGATCCGACAGTTGTCAGAGACCCCGAGATCCGGACTCAGCAGATACGGGCCCTAAGAACCATCAGATAGAGATCTCAGGGTCCTCAGATCCGATTTGATCCGACGGTTCTCAGAGACCCCGAGATCCGGACTCAGCAGATACAGGCCCTGAGAACCGTCAGATAGAGATCTCAGGATCCTCAGATCCGATTTGGATCTCAGCAGATACGGACGCGTGGTTCTTAAGTACGCTTTTGCTTGTGATGTATACTCTCAACTTTGACATGACTAAAGATGCAGCGAATTCATATGAATCACTCTTGGTCTTGGCCTTGAAACGAAATTGTTTGTGAGTTGCTGCTACCTTTGGAGGATATGTTTCTTGGGTTAATTTTCTATTTTTATATATTTGAAATACCTTCTACAACAGTTTATACTTTACAACTAAGGCTCACTTTAGACAAGCTGTGTGCTTAAAGCAAGCACAAGGCAATATTCTATTAGACTAAACGAACAAAAACTTTGGAAGCCCTCAACATTGAGCTGTTATTTTTTTGGGAAAAAATATAAATAAATGATATAAACCTATAAACAAAGAAGACTGTAGAATACAAGTGGTATGAAAGCGTTATCGAGTTGAGCTGTATACGCCTCCAGTAAGCCACTCAGTATGATTGCTATCAGCAGTGATCCCAAATGCTACAGTATTAAACCATAACAAAGCATTAATTAAAAATTCAAGACATAAATTTATAATCTAAATGCATCAAAAGACACTATCGGCTCTAGATTGCCTGCTCTATGAAAATTAATACCTACAAGGCAAGACTAAAAAGAAAGAGAGGCAAATAAACCTGAGAGAGCATATATCCACCGGTAGCAAGATGGGGAAAAAGTATATAACAAGCCACACACACGGAGGCTATTCCAGCTGCTGTCCCTTCTATTGTCTTCTCTGTTTTGTTTTTTTGTCAATAATAAGATGCATTCAAGTTTAGATTAACAATAATTCTGATAATATTATGGCAAACAGGAGTGGTAATAGAAGATGAAGAGTAGATATATCTAATTACTCACTTCCTGTTTTACTCCATCTCAGAACTCCATACTTATGACCTACCATTGATGCCTGTTTAATTGAAAATCATACAGAAATTTTAGTCAAAAAATTAATGTATTGCAACTCTGTAACAGTATAACTTTTGGCGTTACTGTAAGAGCAGGATATGAATCAACCAAATGTCCAAATTAACCATAGCAAACCTAATCACATGGACTACTGAGTATCAGCAATTTGCAATTGCTTAATAGAAGAATATAATATACCACTATGTTGGTTGTCAATAAAATGATAAGGGTACCAATCGAAATGTTGCATACACATCCAGCGTATTGTTTCGTGAGAATTTACTGAAATATAGGTAAAATAACTGGGAAAAAGCATCATGAAAAAGAATAGGAGATGGTATTACCATTGTATCACCAATCCCTAAGCTCAGAATACCAGCGAAGGGGGCCAGAGGCCTGTCGTTAAATCCTGATGCCATCCATTTGGGAAGTGCACAACCCAACAACAGAGAAAAATGACTGAAATTTCAAAAGGAAAAATAACATTAGATATGAAATATTGAAAAATATCATATTCAAGTATGGCCTTGTGAAAATGCAAATGACTAAATGAAGTTTTACATGAACCACTAGAAAAAATTCCCTACATCCGATTGTGTAATAGGAGTATTTGTGATGCCTGGAATGTTTTATATCTTATATGGGCAAAACATATAATTCCAACAGCAACAATACCATGGATCTAGTAGAGCAAAATTTTTGTAAAGATTACAGGTACAAATTAACTCAAAGGGCCAACTTCATGCAAAAATCTCAAACTTGCATAAAGCATGAAAAACATGAAAATATCCAATATCCCTCCTCACTCCCCATTTATACTATATACCCACACAATGTTCAAATCACAGGTCCGATAATTTCTACAATAGAAGAGAAGCATGCTTAACTTTTAATTTCATTGGTACGTATAAAACAAACATATAATGCATTTTCGTTCTTCTTCTGGTGATGATTGATATTTCCATGTCTTAATAAGCATAAATCAATTGTATAACTAAACATATTGTTAAATATGTGGAGAGAACATGCCTGACAATGAGAATATCTGAATCCCGATGGTCGGTGAAAGCATTCATGAATTGGTGCACCATTTTGCCCAGAGGCCATATTTCCCACACCTTGAGTATAACAATCACAAGATTGTCAGTACATGACACTTTTTTTTTTTTAATGGAACTTGCATATATTCTAATACTTATATCATTATGGTACAATGAAAACAATACCCGAATCATTTCTAGTAACAAGAAAACCATCAAAGCTGCACCAAATGCTAGATCCAAAAAAGACGGCTGCCAGGAAAGAGGAAAAAAACAAAACATATAAATAAATGACAATCGTGGCATTGAGGTTTATTTCCAGTAGAATAAATATATTCTTGGTTGAGTGCAAAACTGCTAACCATGCCCAATATCTTTTGCATATAATCCAACAAAGGGAGCCCAAATTATGAATTAACAGTGAATATTACTTTGTATGGACGGACATAATAGAAACAAGAATTCCAATAAAGGAGTGCAATAAATTGTAGATAGATAATCAGCTTATGGAAGACAGATAACTCAGAAAGGTTCAGGGTTGGTTGTAAGTAAGACAAACATTTGCATCAATATGAGTAACATAAACCAGAAACCTTAGTGAAATATACCTGAAATATGAGAGCTGGTACAAACATTAGGACAGCAACAAGGTGGTAGTACTTTCTGAGAAGTATCCTCTCTGTTTTACTTTGCTTTGATATGTTGTAGAACCGATAGACAGAGATGCAAATAACACATATCCAATATGAGCATAGGGCAAGCCGTTCTAGAGGACTTGAGAACACAAAATTTATTACCCTGTTAAAAACAGAAACAAGTTATAAATCAAGCAAATTAGTCCATTGAACATTCAAATCTTAAACACTCTAGTCAACATATTTCATAAATCTACGAATATAATGAATATACCACTCATCCAAAACAGTCTCAAGGAGAGGAAAAATAATGCAGGGCCAAGATGGTTGACATAGTAGTACAGGCAATCAGATATCAAGCCCGTCAATAAATGACAGGTAATATAGAGACATAAAAAGTGGGTGCATCCTCAAAATGACAGCCATGAAAGTGGTTGTTAAAAAGATGCTAACCATAAAAGTGGGTGCATCCTCAAAATGACAGGTAATATAGCGACATTAAAATTTAGTCGTAAAAGAGATGCTAACCATAGAAGTGGGTGCACCTCAAAATTGTAAACAAAGTTCATCCAAGCTGGCATTAAGAATGTTAATAATATAACAGCGGAAGTGTAAAATAAAGCTGCGCTTTCAATCATTATCGGTGTGCTTCTGTTTCTGCAAAAACCCCATGACTGAAGGGTCAATTTGAAGAACATAGGCACAAGAAGAAGCCCTAGCAATTCTCCCTGAAAGCAAAAATATGTATATTTGTAGATATAAAAAGTTTGGTATAGTAACAAATAGGAAGGCACTATAGGCATGGATCTTGCACAGATGTGTTCTTATCCTTTGCACTACACAGTGCAACAAAATAAAACAATGTGGAGTTATGTGGTGGTGGTTGGTAGGGGGACAGGGTTGCTGTCACCCCTGAAGCTCAACAATTTGCATGATTTGATAAAACCAGGACTGTCAAATTGCTGTATGGTACAGCAAAGCAATCAGGTCATTTCTGTGATGAACTCAACAGATTGCTGTGCTGCATGATACAGCAGAGGATTGAAATAGAATACCAATCACATCACTCTCTGTAATGAACCCAACAGATGTTAAATAATATTTGTTGTCATGTTTTCAAATGTTGCATGCTATGAGGTATGACATGGTCAAGTTGAAAGGCAATGTTAATGCAAAATAGACAACAATTATTAAATGAAAGAACCTGAATAATAGTGGCCATTTCAGTATGCGCCCCATTTGAAAGATAATAGGGTTTTGAAGATACTGACAATAAGCTCAACTGCACACGTTTAATTATTTGAGTTAGCTTATATAGTAGGACAATGAGATATGAGATTTATTCTTATAGTACTAACACAAAACCATCCATAATACTCTATGTACCTTAGCAAGAGTATGAGTTAACATATCTCCAAAGTAGAGAACCAAGCCAGCTGAAACTAGCAGCGCCTCACCTAAAAATGCCCAAACAAGTTATTTTCACTCCGACCTATAGATTACAGCACCAAAAATGATTCCAATTTCAATAAGACAATATAGCAGAAACAAACGATCTAAACCAATTTGCATTAGACCAAAAGTGATATCAAATATGACATCTTCTGACTAAGCATATGATATACATGTTTTTTTTACATCTTTTTATGATCTTAACATCTGATTTACCAAGTGATCGCTTCTTTTTGTTAGATATAATTTAATTAAGACAATCATATTAAAGAATTTAAAGGCATTAACTATAAACCTCAATTAAATGTACCAATTGATGCGCAGGAAGGGAACTTTAGCAAAATATGCTGGATAAGGAGTGCGGTAGCTGCCCCATGAGAAATCAAGAATAACATGTTTGAACCAAAACAACCTGACAACAAGCACTGAAAAATTAGGATTATGGGAAGAATCTTTTTCCAGCTGCATCTTGATTCCATGCAAGGAAAAGAAGGTGCTAGAATTATCATTATTATCTTGGCTTAATTTGACAGAACCAAGAAATCAGGTCCGGTAACATAGCACCAAGACCAGGTGTTATGACATTTTTGGAATAATGTTTATTTAAAAATAGCATCTTACCTCCATTCGTCTTCAATTTGAAGCAGAAATAGCATGTGACCATGTAAAACAGTACACAGAGGTATGCACAACACAATTCTCTAGAACATAATGTAGAGCTCCAATTTTTGCGAGAAGTTGCTTGAAGATACAACAACAATAGAAGCACACCTGTGCAGCAAGTAGATACTGTCCAATATTGCATATCCAAATATGCAAACTCTGCCAGTGGAAACTCAATTCAGTTTTAAAGGAAGTGACTACACTATCAACTTTTAGAAGTATAAATAGTATGATCATGAATCAGACTGTTTGTTATGCTCTCAAAACAGCCAACAGTACTACGGACCCTACACAAAATAAGGGGTTCAATGAAGGACAACATGAAACCTTACTAGCCTACCATATTATCTATATCATGTTTCTTACAATATTATAAAATATTGAAGGTAGGCTACCCGGCTAGCATTCCTAGTGCAATATATTAATAACCACCACAAAGTATTTCTTAAGTCTCATCTCATGATTATGACAGAATATATAACTTTTTTTTCCAAAAATGAGTTAGATACAATAAATGAATCTTGTCCAATCATATGCAACAGAAAAATTAAGAGATAATCATAAACGTCCAATGGTATGGAATTATTAGAAATGTACTTACCTTCATCTCCATTTCCCTGAATGGATAATACTCGTGAAATCTGAATAAGCCGTGAAAGCATCACACTTGGCAGTGTGGTTGCACCAAGAAGAATCCCAGATGAAGCACCAGGCCTGCAGCACAACATGAGAAAACAATTTCATATTAAACGCTCTAGATGTCACAACATACCGGTCCAAGTTAAAGAGAATGGTCCGAACTGCCTTTGTTGGAACCTCAAAGGCAGACAATCCAAATATATACTGCTACCTAGTTAGCCTATTAGCCATGATACCGATTATTGTACTAGGAAGCTCATGATTCATGAACATATTACCTTACCAGTTACCAGTGATTACATGGGTAGACTATTTCACCGGATACTTATCTAACCCAATTCTTCTTTTTTCTCTTTAATTTTTTTTTTTGGAATTCAGTTGTAACTAGCTTATATTGTTGTGGCAAAGTAGTTTGCTTACATTCTTTCAAGGGAACCCTATACAAGATCTGAATTCAGAGATATTAATCGAATTGGGGAACATATACATATACATATCCATCTACTTCCCAAATTCCCAACAGCAGATCGATCAGCGACCTCAATTTCAAAGATAGAACAAAAGGAGAAGCTAAATTTGCGCACAATTCCCAAATTAAAGCCAACGGATGCGCAATCAGAGGGGCAACGAACCTGGTCCTGAACCGGAAGGGAGAAGAGCCCGAGCTCTCGACGGAGATCTCGACGAGGAGCGCGGCGAGGGAGAGGAGGCAGAGCGCGGAGGCGTGGAGGAGGAGCGGGGGAGGCACGGAGCGCGCGACGACGAAGACGAAGAGGAGCACCACGGCCCTCTCGCCGCTGCAGAGCCCCCGGAGAACCCCGCCGGCCATGCCGCCGCGGCGGAGGAAGGACGGAAGGAGGGAGGTAGGGTTTGGCGGGAAGGAAGAAGGCGTGGGAGAAAGAAAGTGGGAAACCAAACAAACAACCCACGGAATGGAAAGAAAGGAACGCGTGCTTATCCTCTGCCGCGCAGTATTTTACTGCGCAGCGAATCAACGATGCGGATTAGAGGAGGGGTTTTGTGAGATTGAGTTGCGCGAATCTTAAAGCATATCCAACGATTGGTGTACTGCGCATTAGTTTATTGCGCGGTAGAGGATATGAGATGGAAAGGAACAGCGGCGACCGAGTCGCATACACGGATCTGGTGGGAATCATGTCACCTGTTATTTGTGTTTTGGATAACAGGGCCCTGTTATGATCAGAACGGACGTTGGATTAGAATGGACGGATGGATTCTTCAATAACTGTACTTTGGTGTCAATCCGAACCGTTTATTTTGATCCGACGGTATGTATTTGGATAACAGGGTCTTGTTATCCCTTAGAATAACAGCATATGCAGGCTCCAAGAATTGTCTCCGCTGCCATAGAAATATATGGCAGGATGATCCCTCGAAAAGAAAAAAAAAGAAATATGTGGCAGGATGCTGTGAAATAGACTGATAGGTGGGACCCACAACTAGAAGCACCCCTACTTTTGAATATCTGAGCCGTTTAAATCTATCGTACGGTCCGTATTAACTATCGCAGGATGCTGCCATAGTTTTTTATGACAGCAGATACGGACCCTCGCATAGGGGAAAGGATCTGCTAAGGCGCGGTAAAATATGCAGTGCCGATCCAACGATTGAGGCTTATCGGGGGGATTTTTTTTTTGTACCTTGCATAATTTCCAATCAAATCCAAGGATTGAGTGAGAGCGCACGCATTTTTGGCAGTGCGGTAGGAGATCTCATTCCCTCGCACAGGGGATATACCATTGTTTGCGTCTACGGCTCCTCTAGTCTGAGTCCGAATCATCTACCACGCTATACACGGCAGCGTAGATCCGACGGTGTAACTTACGTGGGATCCGAACTCATTACTTTTTACGGATCCCGACGTCGTCAGATCCGCGCTGCCAAATGTATAGTGCAGTAGACGATCTCGTTTGCCCTAGTCTACGCAAAGTCGCAAACCAAATGAGAGTCGTTTGCTGTGGTCTATTGGCAGCGTTCGTTTTACTCCGGACAGCTGCTTTTATAACATTTATGAATCAGATGGTCCCTCTAAAGAGTGAGAGTAATTAATTTGGTGCATAATGTAAAAAAAGTTGTTTCCGGAGTAAAATGGATGCTGGCTAATTGTCTATAGTAGCAACCGGGATTGACAGAATACAGATAGCTAAGTCAGACTACAGTCCATCCAAAATAGAAGTCCACCCCAAATGGCTATTTTCCACTTTCTTTACCCATCAATTTATCAACTGCAAAAATATGTTTTACTTAATTTTTGAAAATGTAATTGTTAGCTATCAAAGTTTAGATATTTATATGAATGATTTGTGTAAAATATTTAACAACCTTTTGTGATTAGTTTTGTGTTTTTGAGTTAATAAATTAGGGGATGGATGGAAATAAAGTGTAGTGTGTAGACTGTGATTACCATTCTTACTGGTTTCTTCTCGAATTCTTGTACTAAATAGTAAAGAGGAGGGATCTATTGACAATGCTTATAATGATAATTTTGACAATGGAGATTTTAAAAAAATTATAATAATTCATAAAAAATCTTAAAAAATGAAAAAACTTTTATGGATGCATTCTTTAACTTATAGATTAACAGTGTTTTAAATTTCAATCAATTTGAACATTGTTTGATGGTTTATCAAAATTTTATACATTTTTGAACGGTTGAAATTTAATGAGCTTTAAAGAGCTATCAAATGTCACTTAAATTGAATATAATTTGAAACATAATCAATCTATAAGTTAAATAATATCTCTATCAACTTTTTTTCTATTTTTAGATTTTTTAACTATTTTTACAAAATTTTCAAAATCCTCATTATCAACATTGTCAAGATAAACATTGTCAATAGATCCCTCCTCAATAGTTAATACTAAACCAATTACTAATCCTCAGCTACACTATATTTTACGGTGGGCATCTCGGGCGTTAGATGGTTTCATTACTTAATCGTGCACAAATTTTTAACAATCATTATATGATCCACGTGCTGCAAGCCTGCAAGTGCAGTACCACAAAGAATCAAGTCGTATTAAATTGTAGTGTCTTTTCTTTTACTCAATGCGAATTATCAATGATCAAAATTCATACTTGCTAACAACCTTTCACGAGTTGGGTAACCTGTCCTTAGATAAGTTAATTTAACAAGTTTTATACTTTTATTTAATTTTCACTAGGTAAGGTGAGCAAAGTGTTTCTTCTATAAGAAAACATGCTCTGCAATCACGTAAAAGCCATCGAAACAGAAACGTTACGAAGTTAGGAAAAAGACACATCTTCACTATAATATTACTCGAGTATTTTGCTCAATGCTCACCATCAAATAAGACCCATGGCTTCTCGTGCTGTCTGTCTAATCCACTGCAGAATAAATGAATAATAATACATCATTTCAATTTTCATGTCATTTTTGGTTGGCACAAAATGTGACCTTCATGTACAATAGCAAAATATGAGCCCGGCCCAAATAAGCATGAACAGGCCCATAATTTATTTCAAAGTTGGTTTGGGCCCAAATAAGCATGAAAAGCCCATAATTATTTCAAAGTTGGTTTGGGCCCAAATAAGCATGAAAAAGCCCATAACAATATCAAAGTCTATTTGGGCCAGGCCATCTCAACACAGGAAGAATAGAAGAGGAGAGCTGAAAGGCATTTCACTCTCTTGAGAATCCTTATCAACAAAGGAGGCACAAGCTACACCTGCAATGGAGCTAACAGCTTCTTTGGTTCCTTCACACTGTAAGCTTTTGGTCCCTTCTTACCAATTTCCAAGTTGCTAAGTTGCTTTTTGATTGTCAGGTCAGGAGCAGTACTTGATGGCATACATAGAAGTTGTTAAAAATTACAAATTTCAATTATTCAGAAGTACATTTATGGAGTTCAGGAATTTTATTCCAATACTCCCACCAAAAAGATTTTCTTTTCGATCTGACAATTATAAATGAATATTACCCATTATGAGATTCATCTATAATTGATAAAATTATCTGAGTGTGAGCATGGAAGCAACGTCCTAAATTAAAATGCTCTACTGTTGTACTGATAGGAAATTCTGAGTTGTTGTTGTTGTGTCAGTGTTCAATTTCAGGTCTCAGACTGCAAAAAATCCTTCATGGTTGCACCATTGTAATTGTATTTCAACATTGTCTAGTACCAGAAGGAAGAAGAGTTGTGTGCAATTTGCTCTACCAGAAACCGCAGCCTCCGTGCTGGCTACTTCCGTAGCTGTTGGTGTGGCAGCAACGCTACTTGCAAAGAGGCTCAGACCTTCAGAAGATGCCACTGTACATATCTCATCTTGCCATTCAGATTGTTTGTTACTCTATTCAAAGCAGGATTCTTTCAATTTGGGAACTTAAAATAGAAGTGGTTAATAATTGAAATGAATGTGTACTACATGACACCGCATCAGATCGGAATTTTAATGCCAAACCCCTGATAATACCATTATTTTACTGGCATGAATTATCAAATTTCCTTTTCTAGACCTAGGTTAGTTTATAATATAATAAATGTCCAGTACGGTGATTTTCTCGCCTCTATATGAGAATCGTAATATAATCTTGACCTTCTGCTTTTAAATAGGCAGAAACCTTGAAGGTTTGTGAAGAATGCGACGGCTCAGGCCTTTGCTCAGAGTGTAAAGGAGAGGGATATGTTTTCAAGAAAATTTCGGAAGAGAATGCACAAAGGGCCAGAATGGCTTCGAAGACTGCAGCCACCCGGTACACAGCTGGGTAAGCTGATTTCTGTCTTGGCATTCATGCTGAACTTTTCTTTTATCCTTTCTTTTACGGCATGAGATTTTGGTTTGTCTTTGCTCATTGTTCTTATTTGTTATGAACTTCTGATGGTTATTTTCCTATTCAGGGTTAATTGGAGATAGGTAGGGTTATTGGGGCTAAATTGGTTGTGAAGTGAGGGAAAATTGGTTATGATAGGGTCAGTTGAAGCAAAGTTGTGCCCAAAATTAAGCTCAATCAATGTTCAGTTGCAAAAATTTCACCGTTTTGGTGTCAAAAAGGAAATTTAAACTAAGCCAATTGCTTAAATGTGAGCTTGATCTGCACACAGTAATAAAACTGAGAGCTTGTTGACATGTCAACTGTTACAAATACAACTTGTCCTGACAGTTGTGGTAGCATGGCAGCATGTGAAATCCAAACTCTGGTACATTTCTGAGTGCATAGTGCCCATTTGGAGTTTAATGCTGAAAGAACTGAATAAATATCCAGTTCAGTCTCATGTCGAGCGATTAAAAGCAATCCAAATTATTAACAATTTAAAGAATTTAACCACTAGACAAATTTGAAATTAAAAGGAAACCTATTTTTCAGGCTACCAACGAAGTGGACATACTGCTCCAAGTGTTCTTCAGCTCGATCCTGTAGAACATGTGGCGGCTCCGGTCAAATTAAACTATGAAGCAGTTTTGCTATATATTTAATCACATTTTCAGGTGCTACCTTACAAAATCTCAAAATGTTGCTTGTGCTTTAGAAGGATGAGGAAGATCAGGGTTATTTTGATGTCCCACATGTTTGATTTAATGCCTAAGCAGACCTCTGGCTCTACAAATTGTAGATTGTGTACATAAACAGTGGAAGAAAAGAGGGAATTTTGGTGTTTTGTGAAAACTTAGGAGACCCTGAGTATAGGTGATTATAGGTTGCCATGTCCTATGTATGTCTGATAAGCCCCATTTCACATGGCATATTTTGTGGGTGGATTGGAGATTGCTTGAAGACTATTATGTAGATGTGTAATTTTCAAAAAATCGAGTTCGTCTGTGTGCTGGAGTGCAAATGTCTTGTGATGTTTACAATTGTTCAAATATTTATTATTTATCTTGTTTTGCCAGTGCCACCAGCTAATAGCTGATTTGGGATTGCGTCTTTTATGATTTGGTAAACGGGTTCGGAGGTGGATAATCAGATATGGAGGGGTCGGGTTCCTATCAGTTTGACTTCAAACGATTGTCAGGTTTTGGGTCATCACTGGTCGGGTCAACTTTAGAATATTTTCACTTTAGACAATAGACGATCATCGAGTCAGGTCAGGTCGAGTTCTAAACTTCAGATGATTGGGTCATCTTTACAATTGTTCAAAATTAGGCTGGTTTGTATTTTAGGTCAAATTTGATTTCTCAGGTCATCTTGAGAGTGAGGTTGGTAATTTAGGTCAGGCAAACTCAAGTTCAGATCAAATTGTTCTGTGTTGCAATATCATTCAAGGATCACTCTCTTAATACAGATTATTATTAGGTTTCTGATGGGTCATCTGTTCCTGTTTGGCAACTGCCATGCACTTCTAGGTCAATTTGATGCAAAAGAATTACCTATTTACTATAGTGAATGATCCCATCAATTTGTTGGTACATGTGTTTTAAGTTTTGAGTAACCCTTAACAGCCTGCCTGCCTACTTCTGTACGGTCTGGTACCAGGACTCCAACAAGCTTAGATCAAGCTGGGGCCTCTTCTGATCCCTCACATTTACGTTTCCAACATATAGTACATATATATTTACGCACTTGAAACCCTGCTGCATGCTTTACTAGCAGACCAGAGCATAATTTCTCTTAGAGAAGCATTTGTTTGATTTTTGGTTTTTAGTTTTTTTTACCAGTGGTGGTACTATATACTGGGCTGGCTACAGCAAAATCTGATCATCATACATAGGAGCCTCTCAAAGTCTCAATTACCAAAGACCTCATGGTACCATATATTTTTTTTTTTTTTGAGAAAAAAAATAAAAATAAAAAAATAAAATATGGTACCATATTTTATAGCTGGTAAACCGGGCTGACAAGTGACAACTGGGTATGATACCATATTTTTCTTTTTTTTTTTTTTCCTTTTTTTGTACTTTTTTTTTTTTGCTTTTTATTAAATTATTTATTTTTTTATTTTTTTTTATTTTTTGAGATTCATGTCTACCAATTTTCCAACTGATCTAAAGGGTGTCCCTCTGTGTTGCATGACAATTCATGTCCTCTAAAGCGCAGTATTCTACTGCAGGGGCGGAGCCAGACTCCAAATCAAGGGGGGTCCAACTTTTTGGATGAAACATAGTTTTATAAGTATAGGTACATTTTTGTAAAAATTTTAAGGTATATGTATGCAAATATTTTTCAGGATAGGACCAATTTTGTAAATTTTCTTAGATATTAAGTATATTTTTGTAATTTTTCCTTAAAAAGGGGTATTTTTGCAAATACTTAGGGGCATATTTTTGAAATTTTTTTTCCAAGAGTGGGCCAGTGCCCACCCCTGTAACGTGCTGGCTCCGCCCCCTGGAATATACTGCACAGTACTTCAACTGTTGGATCTGCTTTGAGATTCGTGCAACTCAATCTAAAAAAAACCCCTATAATCTACGTCATTCATTCGCTGCGCAACAGAGGATAAGCACGCGTTGCATGATGCTGTGCAGCAGGGGATCTAAACGAATACAAATCCCTATTTTCCAAGTGTAGTGACTGAATGCATAAAAATTACATTTTTTGTGCGCCATAAAAAAAAATCCCATTTTCATATATTTTTAACTCAAAACAATCTGGTGATATATTATGAGCTAACCTATTGTGCTAACGTTAGCATTTCGATTTGAAATGCTAACGCCTAAAAAAATTATGTTACTATATCCGGAACCGTGATTTATGGTGCTCAATAAATTCTTCATATAAAAATATTGAGGAAAACAAAAATTTTCTATCTTTAGAGTTTTCTTAGTATTTATTTTGTATTTTTGAAAAAACGCATGTACAAACATCAATATTTTATTATTATTTATGAGTTCTTTTCAAAAATTCAAAACAAATAGTTAAAAAACTCCAAAAATAAAAATTTTTTGTATTCTCCAATATTTTTATATGAAGAATTTATTGAGCACCATAAATCACGATTTTGAATACGATAATATAAATTTTGAGGCGTTATCACTTCAAACCGAAATTCTAACGTTAGCACAAAGTCTAAATATTCTATAATTAAATTCATTCTATTTTCTTACATGAATGGAACCGTGCTAAATGCTGATGTATAGATGTATAATGTTTCTTCTCTTAAATATTCAAACTAAGAGTTGAGGTTTTAGTACGTACGTACTTAATGTGCATGGTATCTGGCGGCTGGTGCATGCATGATGTGACATATACTTACATGCCATACTATGCTATGGCACCATTAAATTGATTGTCTTTCCACAACAAAAAATTTAAAATTAGATAAAAGAATTGATTGTACTAATTCCGTTGGAACAGAATTACAGAACCAATTTCATTATTAATTCCATTGACAATGGGTTATTTAAAAAATTTGTAAAAATTAATTACAAATTGTTAAAATGAGAAAGTTTATGGATGCATTACTTAGCTTGTAGATTGGTAGTGTTTCATATATTTCAATCAAGTTGAACTTCATCTGATCGCTTATCAGAATTTTGTGTACTTTTTAATGGTTGTAATTTAACAGATCTTTGAAGAGTTATCAAATATCGTTTAAAAGTAAATATAATCATAAACATAATCAATATATAAATTAAGCAATATTTCCATAAAAATTTTCTATTTGGAAAGGATCTTGAATGATTTTTTTTTTTCAAAATTTTGAAAAATCTCATCGTAAAAAATTATCATTGTCAATGGATCTCTCCTCTAAATTAAAATTAACTCTCCAATATAATGGAGTTGCATCAGTTTTTTAGTGTACATTTGTCTATTAGAAATTGAAATATTGTTGACTTGACTATTGTAAAACAGAAAGAAGCAAAATATATATGAATTTGATGCATGAATCATTCATGATGCAACTCATTCAATCAAAGAGAGCACAAAAAAAAAATGAAGAAACAAACTACAAACCTACAATTAAACTACAGTAAAATATGCATTACCACACCGTTTGGTAGTGTAGTAAAACTGTAGTAAGGTGATTTAAGACGTAGTAAATTAATGTAGCTGTATAGGTGTAGTAAACTAAATCACCAACTTTTCACATTTTTTATACATTCTACCAACTTTACTTCATCTATTTACTTTAATACTGCCCAACACGGATTTTTATCCACTGCCATAGTTGTGATGGCATGTGGTGCCATTGCACCTATATGACAATGGGTCCTATTGGAAAAAAACCCCCTATTTGCTAAAATCACAGCTGTTTAAATCAAATCCAAGGGTCATTGTAAAACTATGCACCACATGCCATCATTTTTATGGCAGCAGATGCAAACCATACCAAACACCACTGGTTTAAGGTAATTTAGTATTTTACTCCGCTTTAACTTACTGCGCTTGCGAAACGGAGGGTACGTACTTACCCTACCTTACCCAAATTGATAATTCCAGGGAATAAGGTGTGTTCTCCAAAATCTCCACATTCCAGAGCTATAGCTGCATCATGCCATCATATATTGAGAGCAGTAGTACCGTACGTACCTTTCCCCACTAGAGAGTAGAGACTGTACCACCTCACATGCATGCAACCAGAAAGAAAAGAAAAGAAAAGGCAGCACCTGCAGTAGCAGTACGCCTCCCCCTCCAATCACCGGATATATGCAGAGATTTTAAAAGAACGTACCAGTACCACATTGGCAAATTTCCATTAACGGTACTGCTTTCTGTGAACAGCACAAGTTTGTGGCGAATGTTGAAGCTGCAGCTTTAAGTTATACTTCTGAGTACTGTTATTCAAAAAAAAAAATACTTCTGAGTACTTCTGAATATATTTATTTACATATAGAGAAATTATTCATGTCCCCTTAACTTTCTTCCTTTTCCATCCCCAAACTAAATTTGAAATATTCTCTCTTTCTCTCTCATAAAATTTAACTGAATTTTTCTTATTCTTTATTTTTTTATTGTAAATGTATGAGTATTTTTCAAGATTGAGGATGTGAATCACAATTAGTAAAATTGATTAATTTGTTGCATTTAAAAAAGAATTTTCGACTAAAAATATATTGGAGGATAGATAAGGAGGATTTTTAAGGGGGACAATTATCATCTCCCTTATATATATGTATATATGTATTGAAAGGTATTACTGCCACAGGGAAAGTAGGGTTAATTAAAAAAATAGTTACCCCATCTTGCATTGCCATTGAAATATATTGCATTCTATTTTTCTTTGTATTTCTATGAATTTATATATTATAATGTATATAACTATATATTGAGATCCTATATATGCACGCAGATATCTGAAATATATATATATTTCATTGTTTAAGTGTGAGAAACTGAGAACTCAGTATTTGAAAAAAAAAAAAATAGAATTCAGTATATATTGCTGTTATTCCTATATAATAGTTAGCAAGATGCCAAAGAATATTCAAAAAAGGCATAAAGCATCAATTGGTCTTCATTTACAATAAATGAGCAACTGATGATGTCTCAAGTATACATCAGATAATTCCAAATCATAATCAATTAGTGTGAAAGAATTAAAAAAAATACAATCGGCACTGCTAATTACTGGTTGGTTGAAATTTTAGTTGTTTTTAGTCACTTTTTACAAAATAATATTCTGAAATTTCTGCATACGAGCTTTCATTTTTCATTTCTTTTTTTGAAGTTGATAATTAAATCCAGAAAAATATTTGTTTTGAACTTTTGATGTCTCTCCAAGAAAATGAACTTCCATATCTTCATAAACAAACAAGTACCTCTGGCATATATATGCTCTTCAGCTATATCATATAATAATCTATGCATACAATGTTAGTACTTAGTAGTTAGTACATATATATCTGTACGAAACAAGCGTTTAAACAGTACATAAGTTGAGTGCACCATGCATTATATATATATTTTTTCCTGTCAGCCATTATATTATATAACAGGGTGTCAAACTAAAAGTACTGCACATGAGCTTTGAACAGCAGACATGTATGTATGTATATATGTATTGTGTAAGGAAAGGCTTTAGTAGTGAGTAGCTAGTGACGCCTGACAAGTGACAAGGATGAATGAATGCATCCATACGTACGTACGTCCATAGACATACTCAGAATGTAACAGATACATCCGATTTTGCAACAGATAAGTCTGATTTTAACCTATGAACGCTGTGGACAGATTCCCTATCTTTTCCTTTTTACTGGTTTGGTTTGCTGCCTGCATCTTTTAACTGTTCTGATGATGACAAGCCATCAGCTGATTCATAGATAAATACTGCTGATATATATATACTTGAGATTGAGGAGGAGCTGTGTATGTGCTGATTGTACGTACATTGGCAAGCAACTGATCATCATCAGCATATGCCTGCCTGCCTAGCTGACTAGCTCCCCTTTTGAACTCAGAACTTTAAGGTACACTTGCCAGCAATGCTACAGATGGTTGCTGAAAGATATGCTTTCTTTTGATGATGATGATGATGATCAAGTGTTATATATATATATATATATTGAGTTAGACTATTATACTAACGTTAGCTAACGGCTCAAAATTTATGTTATCGTGTCCAAAATCACGATATATGGTGCTCAATAAATTCTTTATATGAAAATATTGGGGGATACAAATTTTTTTCATTTTTAGAGTTTTCTAAGTATTTGTTTTGCATTTTTGAAAATAGCATGTACAAACATCAATATTTTGTTAATATTTATGAGCTATTTTCTAAAATTCAAAATAAATACTTAAAAAACTCTAAAAATGAAAAATTTTTGTATTCCCCAATATTTTCATATAGAGAATTTATTGAGCATCATAAATCATGATTTTGGGCACGATAACATAAATTTTGAGCCATTAGCATTTCAGACCGAAATGCTAACGTTAGTATAATAGTCTAACTCATATATATTATATTGTGTTAATTAATGTTCGGGAACTTAATTATAATTTTGACAAACATCGGTGCATTAATTATTAATTGCATCAGTAATTATAAATAAATGATGATTAGTTCTTGAACAAAGAATTGAATTTTTGTATGAGGCTAATAAATAAAGTGCTGAAACAAAGTTTCTTCTGAAACAGAGTTGCATAATTTGAAAAAAAAAAAAAAAGAAAAAAAAAATACTAACGTGCCTGTTAGTCTGTACAATTACTTCATGATATATACAGGAAGCAGAACGCTGTTATAACGATCTTCACATGAAAAAAAATAAAAAATGCCTTTGGCCTAGCTAGGGTTGATGATGACTTATTAATGGTGGGAGAAAGCACAACACAACTTAACCAAAATTCCTAGGAGATGTACACAAATAGAGCTACTGTTTGACATATGATCACAAGTAGGTAAAAGTATATGCATATCTTACACACAGATTGGATGGTGGCACTGCTACTGCTACTGCTACTGCTATAATGCTAGGTCACAGAAAGAGCAAAGAAATATGTACTGAGCAAAAGAGTTGGTCCCCTTTTGCAATAATAACTGCAATTTTTGTACCTCCTCTTAATTTGGTCCACTTATTGCAACTAACAACTAGTGGCCAGGACATGGTGACAAGGCCTCCCTGCTGCTCCACTGCGTCATTTTCACCCAAAATTTTTTTAAAAAAGGACCATGTTTTCTCACTGGAAAGGGAGAAAGAAATATGTTTGTTTTACCTTTTCACAAAAAAGTAAAAACTAAATAATTAAGTTTTAGCTAGATACTAAAAATTGACACTTTCTAGAACAAGCTAATAATAGCATGTGTTTGGCAACCCATTTGAATAGTCTATTCTTTATTAGTGTGCTATTCTATTTTTTGTGAGTGCTAAACATAAAAATAGCTAAACAAATAATAGTGATGTGAATAGACTAATCTGGTATTTGGCCATATAGATGGAATACTAAAATAGCTACACTTCATTGTTCAAATATTTCACTAACAAGTTGCCAAACAATAATTTCACTTTTCGAATAGTTTAAAATATCACTCTTCATTTCACTTTTCCACTTTTACTAATCCAAATTCTAGCTAAAATGTGCATTTTGGAATTAATATATAGAGATTGGAAGTTAGACTCATCTAATATTCCAATCATACCATGGAATACCGGAAGAGTAGTAAAATGGATTGTCGGATTAGTGAAAAGATCTCCTTTTTACCCTTCAATACAAGTATGTTAAATTTTCTTTTTTGAAAAACTAGCGCATATCAAATCTTCTTATATATATATATTTTTTTGTATGTACGAGTAATATATTAAGCTCATACAGATATTTATGAATTTTGCTTTTTACTTGTCGCTTTGAGTTATTTCACTTGAGTTTCCAAGATGATCACATAAGTATATTTTAAAATTACTAGTAAAGTGAAGAGATCCACGCATTGCTTTGAACTTAAATTATTATATCTTATAAAAAAGGGCTGAAAGCTTATCCCTTGTGAGGAAACTAATATAGACCTTAAATTTTAATGGGCCAGGACATTAATGTACGTCAACGATGGTGATTAATATCTAAGTAAATAATCAACGGCTGAGATTTATTCTTTGGGGAAGATAGAACTTTCATGTCAAAAAAAATCCAATCTCCTTTTATCAGTAAAGATTTATATGTTATAATCAAATATGTTTTGACTAGGGCAATAAAGCATGAAATAAATAATGACTTGATGCTAATTAATGGCTCGATATGCACACAGGTTAATTATCTTGTAATATTAAAAGAAAGTTCAATATGTATGAATATTCGAAGGGCAAGTTTGTCCTTTGTCATAAATTCAATATTTTCTATAACTCCTAACAATACTCTTCCAAATAATACTTCACCAAACAGTACTGTTTTTTACTTTTCGAATAGTTCAAGAGTACATTACTCTTACTTCTTTCAACTATTCCAATGATCACTCTTTCACTTTTATTAATTCAATGGCAGCAGCTCTATTTCTTGATTTGCCAAACAGATCATAGTGGTCAGTGGAAAATTCAAAGTGGGAGAGATGTTATGTATGGAATTTGGGTAAATAGATATAATTTAAATATTTTGATCAACATCTTTATCCAGGGTAAATATATGGCAAGCTAAAGAGCTCAAAATCACATCAAATCACCTCCAAATTTAAGTTTACATTGCTCATTACATTCTTTATATCAAAATATGTGGGATGCAAAAGTTTCATTTTTTAAAATTTCTAAGTTTATTTTTGAATTTTTTTAGAAGTAACTATACAACATTTAAAAAGTATTCAATATTTTATGTTATCACTTTTACAAAATCTAAAATATATACTTAAAAATTTTTAAAAATGAAATTTTTTTGTATTCCACCGTATTTTGATGTAAAAAAATATAATTAGATATATAAATTCAAATTTGTGTTTTGATATAGTTTTGAGCTTATGCTTGTATATTTACTCCTTTATTTAACAAAATGACAATTTCTTCTCAAGTTGACAATAGCAAATATATGTAATTGGAGTCTATAGCCCATAACACATTTTTTTTTAAAAAGAAACTTATATCAATTTCAACTATCTGATGAAGATTAAGAGAGAGTTATCTAGGAATTAAAACAAAATATAATCGATGTGTTAATTCTAATTGCCTATAATTAATCTTATTTTATGTTTTATCATATATATCATGTCTCTCGTTCTATAGTACTCAACGTACCATGTCAATGTCCCTGATGATGTATAGCATAGTTATATATGCTGGTACATGGTACTCCTGTCTCAAAATAATATAGGTTACTTGGTACTTGCCTTAATTCATTCTAGTAAGGCAAACAAATCAAATAACTTGAATTAGGTTAAATCTAAATGCATATGTGTGTGTGTGAGTGTTGGTGTTTGTTGTGATTTCCTTCTTCCTTTGCCTTTTTTGGTGGGGGAGGGGGGGTATACTATTAATTGGGAGTTGGTCCCCTTAATTTCAATGCTGATGCTATATACTGGCATGTCATAAATGTTTGCTTTTAACTTAACTGATCAGTTCATAATGCAAATGCGATTTACAAGAAAGCTGATCACCAAGAACTCTGTACATGTCAAAACATTGGTTCCAAACGCAATTACACTTCATTTAATTAATTGGCAAAGACTGGACTCCTGTATATATGTAGGCTGCTAGTCAACTTAGTGTAGCTTAAAAACTTTTAAGAGTTTCTTTTATATATATATACATAGCTTGAAGACACAGCCAATTTTCAAAGAACAAAATCGGTTTCAACTTTTAAAATTAACCTTACAGTTCAAAGAATATCAATTTAAAAACAAAACCCATAAAATAAAACGATAGATAAATAAAAGAAACATAGAGCAAAATAGTATCCTGTATATATATATGAGGAGGGATCCATTGACAATACATATTTTGACAATCTTGACAATGGTCATCTTTAAAAATTTGTAAAAAATCATAAAAAATCTTTAAAATGAAAAAAAGTTTATGGAAGTTATGCTTGACTTATAGATTGATTATGTTTCCGATTATATTCAATTTAAGCGATATTTGATAGCTCTTTAAAGATCTTTTAATTACAACCGTTAAAAAATGTACAAAATTTTGATAAGGCATCAAATGATGTTCAAATAATTTGAAATTTGAAACACTATCAATCTATAAGTTAAATAATGCATCTATAAAACTTTTTTCATTTTAAAGATTTTTTATGATTTTTTACAAATTTTTAAAAATAACCATTGTCAAGATTGTCAAAATATGCATTGTCAATGGATCCCTCCTCTATATATATATATATATATATTAGTTCCTGTGTCAAGCATTATATATATTTATAAACAAAAGCCAAATTAAACTTCTGTAGAACTCCTAAACAGACCATGAACGACATTTCTGTCAGAAACACTATGTCTAACATGACTTGAGAACAAGAGCAAGTGGAAAGTGATGGTTATTATGGTCTCATCAATATCTCAGCTTTGAAAAGTAAGATGTGTATATATACATCCAAGTTTCCCCTCAAAAAAAAAAAATATACATCCAAGTTTCTTTATATTCTCTCAGAAAGTCCTTTTACAATTGACTTCCTAGCTATTTCCCTTTCCAAACATTCATGCATGTTCTTAATTTGAAACAGTGAAACCTCTACACTACATATATAGATCCTAAGATAGATAGAAGCTTCAATTAATTCCAAACAGAGTTGTTGTTGTTGTTGTTCTACACTACATAAAGTCAATAGGGAGTTCACATCCCCATGACATCCGCCTTGCACTTGGCACACTAATCTTGGTTTGTTTTTATTTAGCTGCTGAGATCTCTACTCATGTATATATATATATAGGCCCCTATATAGAAACATTAATTGAAATTGTTTGTTTGCAAATCTTAGGTAGTTAGGTGACTAGGATGGATCAATCATCAATTAATGTGTTTAATAATCACATGTTGGGGAACTTTGAATTAACTCTCTATATAAAATTATCACATGTTCAGATATAAATATAGAGCTAGACTAACATGAAAACATTTTCATTTCAATTTGAAATGCTAACAGTCTTAATTATATTTTTTTCATGCCCGAAATTTCAATTTATGGTTCCTACTAAATCTATCGTATGAAAATACTAGCTGATACAAAAAATTTTCATTTTTGTTTTTTTAAGTATTGTTTTGGATTTTTCAAAATAATTCTAAAATATTAATAAAATAGTGCTTGTTTGTATATGAATTTTAAAAAATCTGTAATAAATACTTAAAAGCTCCAAAAATAAAATTTTTTTGTCTCTCCAGGTATTTATATGATGAATTAAAAGGGAACCATAACTCGAAATTTTAGACGTGACAAAGTATAATTTGAACCGTTAGCATTTCATAGTGAAATGCAAATGTTTTTATATTAGTCTAGCTCTATGAATTAGTTTGGATCAAACAATGACCATATGTGTACGATCAAACTGATCAGATCATATATATCACAATTGATTCATAAATTCGATGTATTTAGTATTATTGTTCAGCATCCCATATCAAACCATCCATCTGAGTAATTAGATTTTACATAGTTAACTAGCTAGCCCATTAATGGTTACATATTCATACTATAAGTTGTTGAGTTCAAACATAAATTTGGTTAAAAAAAATACATGTATAATTTAGGAAAACATCACATAGACATGTATATATAGGGGGAAAAAAAAAGAATGTGAGGCACTGCACCCCATTCGTACACTATTTTTAATTAAAGGTATCATTATTTTACAATTTTAAATTAATTTGCAAATTAGTTAAAAACTTGAATAAATTAATTGATATTTTCTCCAATTTGGTTGCGTCAGTGAGAGCACAGAACGCCTGATATTACATATATATGGATATATCATGATCACACGCACAGTAATTTTTTTTTTTAAAAAAAAAATTTCATAGTCGACGAGTTAAATAAAAATACCAAGAAAATCTAATTCATATATATATAGAGAGAGAGAGGAGGGTTTCAATGCCTCAATTTTTTGTGCCTCAATTACGCCTCCACTTTTCAAATAACTCAAAAATTAAAACTAATTTTTCAAAACAAAACCGTTAGATTTGATCAATATGATATTCTCTATGTGCACATAACAAATTTTTACACTTTTTTGTTTTATTTTATATGAATCAATGAGTTATAAAAATCAACATCTAGAAGTTGCTCAAATTAGTGTATTTTTTTTGAAGCCCTTGATGTCAAACAAAATAATATTCAAATTTGATGATATTTTACATATACATAAATGAAATGATATAGATTACATCTAACGGTTTTGTTTTGAAAAATTAGTTTTAAATTTTGAGTTATTTGAAATTTGAAAAATTGAAGCATGATTGAGGCATAAATAATTGAGGCATTGGAACCCTCCTCATATATATGTATATATATACGGACTAAAAGATATCGTCCGGTCAGCTCATTTTCCAACCTAGACTAGTGATATGTTAACTCGATCGAAACATACGTACGTATAATATATGGTAATGTCACAAAAAAGTTGTACGTATATATATTCTCTCAAAGTTTAAATATATTTAACCTCACGTACGTACTACATATAATTAATATATTTTTATCCCGAGGAACTGATCGAATTAGTTTTGATAACTGACTCCACATAATTTCATGGCATGTACGTACTGATTAAAACCTGCCGTTAGCACATGTATAGGAGTGATGGCATTGGCATGCAGGGAATATCGGTACCCGACTATAAAAGATGGTTCTAGAAATAATTTAATTTTGATTCGTTTTCCAAATGTTGTTCACACAAAAGTTGATTATAACATCAGCATTTACAAAATTATATATAAGATGTCTATATATAATAGTGACAAATATTAATAATGACGTTGATGATAATAATAACAATTATAAAGAGACAATGATGGATAACGACAACAGTACGATGATGATGACAATGATATTTTGAGCATAAAATATTAGTGGCAAACTGGCAATAACATTTCAAAATTATGACAGTGATATTATCTTAAAAATCTCAAAAAATTAGAAAATTTTTGTATACTATACATTTTGATATAAAAAATTTTATGAGACCCATAAATCAAAATTTCAAAATGATTAACTATAATTTTTGAATTAGGAGTACGGGAGATCTTCTTGTTCCTAGGAGCACCGTAGTTTTACTCGTGATATTATATATATAGAATTATAGATTGAGAAGAATTCCAACGACGACAAGTATTAATTTAGTATCTCAAAGTACTACAAGTTCAGCTTCTTAATTAATTACATGTCTCATGTTTGAATTCAAATTTCAAGGTCAAAATGTCCACCTTTTAAACTTGAAAGTTCGTGTAAAGATTTATATATAATTATTTAGTTCATTTTATATATACTAGATACTAGATAAAAGTGATATATACAAAGTGAAAGCATGCAGTCATTTTTTTTTTATTGATGAATTTCACGTTTTTTTTTTTTTTAACACATTGATCTGATTTAAAATAAATTTATACTAAACAAATAAAATCTATATATATGAATATATATATATGCATTTCACATGTATTATGGCTCCAAAGACTTGTGGTAGAACCACTCATTATATTGATAATATTACAAGTAATATCTAGCATCTATAGAAAAATCGTTCATAGCGTCCATACGTTACATTTCGGGATGTATCGATTACATTTCAGAATGTATATATCTGTTACATTCCGTATATATACATCTATGGATATATGGATGGTATTTTCATTAATGGACGCAAGATGTTTCTCTGATATTAGTACTGGTGTGATGATGTAGTGATTGATCGATGAAGGGGACGGTACTGGTGCCGGTGGTGATGACTTAATTTCTGTTCCATTTATATATAGTCAGAAACTAACGTTGGATGGATGGTGGTCATGGTGTACGTGGGGGTAATTCAATTAATTAACACTAGCGAGAGACCCGTCCGTTGTGCGGGGCAATACTTAGGTGCTTTTTAATATAGTATAGGTAGATATTTGAAATGTCAAGAATATACAACCAGAAAAGAAGATAATTGAATTGTTATACTAAGAAACAATTCTCCTAGATTTGCTCGTTCCAATTCCAAATAGAGAGATTGCACTCAACTACACTTTGAAACAAATGGAGAGGAAACAAGATTATAGTAACCAATCGTAGCCATTCAACAAGCTAGAATTAATTTGCACTGTCTGATCAACACTGGAAACACTAGAAAAAACTGGAGGTGTCCAATTCATAAGTACCTTTTAATATAGTATATAGAGATATAGATACCATATCCATCAATTAGATTTTTTTTTTCTTTTATTCATAATAATTTATGATGGAATCTAATTTTCCACATTTTATGACATATATATATATAATTGTTACGGTGGTGGCGTTTTCTTTTATTTATATTTTATTCTATTAATTATAACAACTGCAGAAGAAAATTTTATGCATAATATTGCTTCCATCGATCATGGATCATATATATCTATCTAGCAAAAGAAATTAATGAACACAAAATGAAGTATACTCTACTTGGTACGCTTTATATATATATGGAGAAATTGGTTCAGGTTGTGTAAATGTAATCAGCCTATATATCAATTTAATTACCACAATAACAAATATAACCATTTTAGCTCAATACAGGAACAATAATAATTAAAGTCTATAATTAACAAACAAATTTGGTAGGCAATTTGACATGAATTTCATCCCCATGAGATAGAGTGAATAAGTTTATACATTGCCTTGGCAAAGGTTATATCACAATAATTCTCCTGATGCTTTCCTTTAACCATGTATAAGAAGAGGGCAGCAATTAGATACAATTGTAATTATACTTTATATTAATTTCATTCAATTAAATTCCACTACTATAGGAAATATTTTTTTCCCAATTAATGAAACGTAGAATTAATCAAATTCAATCCAAAAATTAAGAATTTTATCTGGATAAATTGTCCTTCACGAAAATTTTTACCGTTGTTGTTAATTAATTAACTTGCTATCATTGTTGGTTGGCTTTCTTTCAAGTGCCAAAATGTGTTTTTGCAAATTCCGTTTATTCCGGAGAGGAAAAGTGCAAGAAGACAAAAATGAAAAATAGGTTTAACAAACTACAAATAAAACCAAGAACATTAATTAGCATCTATATGTAAATAGATTGAATCAAAAAATTTTGTTTCGCACCAAACTTAATTATTTCAATCCATCATATTCCTTCCAATTAAATCAAAAAATGTTGTAATAATTTTAAACTATCATTATCCTTCCTAATAACATATTTTGATATAATTAGATCAACTAATTAATTTGAAGAAGACTAATTATTTAAAAAATATATATATATATTTGATATGAGAAGCAAAAAATTTGGTGTAGATATCACTTCCTATATGTAAAAAAAGCATAAAATAGAAATTAATTAGAAGTTCATCTATAATATATAGCATCAACAGATTAATGATCACATTGGAGGACATGCATTAATTTCCAAACTCAAAACAAGTCATTAATTAAGGTTCCTCGGTTCTTGCAAAGTCATAACTCTATGTGAGCTTAGAGTACAGAAGCCAAAAAAACATCTAGCAGCTGCTTCCAAATGTTAAAGAAGTAAATTAATGTATTGCATAAATACTAATTAATTACATTTTATCAATATCAAAATAAGTATCCAGCATATGTGTGTGTGTGTGTGTGTGTGTGTGTGTGTGTTGTTTGCAGTTTGATGGTGTGTACATGTCCTTACGTTGAAAGCTAAAAACCATTTGAAAATGTTCATGTTTTATAAGTACACACAATACTCTTGTTAATTTAATTTGCAGGCAAATAATAATGAGAACGTTTGCACATAAACATAGATCATTTTTTCAAACATGTAAAATGTACTTGAAAGCTCAAAAAATTAGAAAAAAAATTCTACAGTATTTAATTTGATATAAAGTTTTTATTGAACAACATATATAAAAGGAAAATTTAGTTACATTCTTTAGTTAAGATCATAAAATGCATGGTTTGTAATTAATTAAGGAATCATTACATCTTTTGGTATCATAATATGAACTTCTTTGCAGGATGCAATGGTATAATGAGGTTATTTTGTAATAAGGCATAGTACTTTTATCAGTTTCCTATGTTGGATTCTAAAAATATGTAGTAATTTGTAGGTTTGTAAGAACTTTGTTTTTGTCTCCTTAAAAGAAATGGGAGATGGTGGACCATTTTTGGTCTACTTTAATCAAAAAAAAAGAAAAAAAAAAGAATCAGAATAGTGCATAAATTTCAAAGAAAAAAAATTACGAGAATTAATACTATGTCAGAGTAAATTATTATGTTAATCAAAGCACAAACCAGTTACCATTAGTATTGTTTTGCTTTTTAGATATCCAATCTTTCTATGATTAGTTCTGTTATCTTCTGAAATTCTTGTATAGCTTTTAGGAAGAAATGAAATAGGGTAACTACTCTTCAAAAAAAAAAAAAAAAAAAAATTGAGAGGACTCTGTGTGCAACTGAAAATTAAAGGATGGTGAGTGAATTTTGGTTTAACTCCTTTTGTAGCAGAAAAGAGGCCCTTCTGACAAGGGGATTACATCATAAAAAATTAATTAAGCATTCACATGATATCTAGAAGGAATTATAATTAAGCAGCATGAAATAGGAACCTTAATTATCATAATTATGGTAATAGAAAAAAGGACGTTGCTTCCATGCTCACACCCAGATAATTTTATCGGTTATAGATGTTTATCGTAATGGGTAAATATTCATTTATAATCATCAGATCGGAAATAAATTTTTTTTGGAGTATTGGAGTAAAATTCTAGAAAAAATCAATATAATAATTTAATGATGACACTAATATATATGTACAACAAATGATGGTGATAAATAATTAATCATCTCATAAGCAATACATATTCATCCAATTAGATTTAGGAAGAACATATATATTCATTTCTACTTGACAAAAAAACTCTACACATGATATAACAGAGAGTAAAACGTGACTTAATTGCTAGATATATTAAAGGAAAAATAATTAAAGGTACAAATTACAATACATATACATAAATTCTTTCTGACACATATAAAAGGGGGGAAATGAGTTCACTAATTATTTCACCCACATATATATAACTCAAAATCTTAGCATGAAAATAACAAACAAAAATGAAGAAATAAACAGCATACAAATTACCTGACAACTGTTTGATATATATACATATATCTGAGAGGAGAGAAAATACCACCTTCTGATATGATTTTGGTTCCTGTTCTTCATCTGAAGTCTTAACATAGCAAGCAAGTATATATATAGTCAGAACATTTGCCGATGCAGCATCATCAAGATTCTCATACAAATCACATATATAATCGATCAACATGGGAGTATCATGCATGAGAATAGCTAGATCTATGTGAATCTTGAAGGTGCTGCACCAGCAAACTCCGACTGATCGATCGATAACAACCAGAATCCCCAAATGGTAAAACCTAATCAGTTCTACGAGAGATGGGAAGAAGGTACATAGAGCAAATCAGAAGGTTAACTGTATTCGAGAGCAAGACAGTAGCTCTGATAAGTGAAATTAAGGAGAAAAAATAAAGATCCTTAACCTCTTTTCTTGGTTTTTTTTTTTTAGATGAACAAGAACAAGGTCGGATAGTTAATTAACCAACCTCATGGTTAATTAGGGGATGAGAAGGTATGCCAGAAGCTTAAGCACGCCGGAGCGCTTTTCGGGAGGTAAATAAGGAGGAGGAGGAGGAGGAGGAGGAGAGTGAAGAGTACTTGAGCAAGCAAAGAAGCACAGGGAAAGAAGAGGAGGAGAATGAGAAAGAAATAAAGAGGGGGCAGGCAGAGAGAGAGAGAGAGAAAGAAAGAGGCGCTTGTTGTGTTGTTGCATTGCACCCGGCCTCTTTGTGCTGTGTTGCTGTGTGAAAGAAAGAAAGAAAGGGAGGCAAAGAAAGGAAAGGAAGGGAATAATAATTGATAAGGTTTTTGGATCTTGGAATGATCGATGGGGTATATATAACAGCAACCCAATTATATTGATTTTTACTTGAGAAACCTCCTGCGTCTATTGAAAATGCATCTATGTGTTCATAATCATATTTAGAATGTAACAAATAAATCTGATTTTGTAACATATAAAAGCTTGGATAAATATTGTGTGGATGTTAGGTATTACTCATTTTACTTTCCTAGTGATATAGGATATTTACTCTCGCTTTCTTTCCAACTCTTTACAGTTTCTGTTTAATTTTCTTTTTTTTTTGTCACAACAAACAATTTTTCTTTTTCTTATATTTTTATGTAATTTATAAAAGTAGGTATTGTGTAACCATAAATAAAGATTTAGAACCTTATTCCTCACTTTTGTGTCCAGACATGGTATTCTAAATAAAATGTAGAATTAATATGATTGAATAATTTATGCGTTGTTTGGTACATTTGTCTTTTTTTTAACGGGGGCCAAATAATAGAAATATAGAAGTTTGATCTAAAAATTCAAACTTCGATTTACTAAATTTTAGAAAACTAGGATTGATTAATTGTGTTGATCAATAATCAATTTATGTAAAACAAATATTATCGTCAGACTTGAAAATTTTTTTTTCAGGAACATCCATTACAAAAATTACAATATTATATAATTAAACCTGAAAAATCACAATATTAATTAATATTACATTACTTTTTTCTTTAATTACTGCAGATTTTACTATAGCCATTTCAAGTACCTCCAATAGTCCAATGGTTTTCCTCCTCTGTATCGCTTTATATATCCAGCATCATCAATTTTGAGATTATCTGAGTTAGTGACACTCACAAGTCACAAGTCACAAGCTTGTACGGATGCCCAACAAAAGCATAACAATGATATGATATATGAGATGAGATGAATTAAATAGAGAAACATCTTGCGTCCATTGAAAAATTGTCCATACGTTCATAGACGTGTACAGAATGTAACAGATACATCCCGAATGTAATCTATGGATGCTATGGACAGTTTTTCTATGGACGCTAGGTATTACTCAATTAAATATATGCTTGAAAACTTAACTATAGGGTCGTAAGTGAAAAGTTCTCTCCTATTGGGAAACATGAGCTGTAGCTTCGACATAACACCGTACCATCGATGATGACACAATTAAATCGAACTCTGGCCGCCAGATCCCATCGTGTCTCCCACAAAAATATCGTCTTTAATTTTCTATGACATTTAGTTTGGGGAAACATGCTGCGTCCACAGAGTGGACACAGTGTCCATCCACACTTACATGTTGTTACAAATGAGATACATATGGTCCACTTGTCAATGAATACTGTCAAACTCTATGGATCAAATTCAAATAGATGGTAGGTTACACCCATTAGTTTGTTTGTAAAACGTCGGATTTCTACGAGCGACAAACTTGAGACATACAAAGGCCTGTGGGCCTGTCAAAGGTCAGGTCAGGTCAGGTCAGGTTGGGTTACAGGTTGACCCGAACCATTGTTTGTTTTTTATTTATTTAAGATTAAACTTAAACAGTAAATAAGATATATATCGATATTGTTCTACTATTTTAAAAAAGTAGAATAGTAGCTATTTTCAAAAGGATTCATTCGTTATATATGCTACTGTTTTTTTATTTTTTTATTTTTTGAAATATCATGTTTTTTCGATTTAATTTTAAATTTATAACAAAGGAGGCTACTGCGAGCGCATTCTAACAATCAACATCCGACTAAAAGACAACACTCTACAAATACAAGGTCTCTGGTTTAAAACTCAGATAGAGATTTTTTTTTTTATAGACATTTAAATTTAAGTAACTTATAAATACTCATCTTTATCTCGTAGAAACAATCAATACTACATAGTGAGTTGAATATATATATTGGTATGTTTCCAAGGATACACGTTGCTAAATGTTAATAAATATATATATATATATGATATGTTGATAAGTTGATTAATATTAATAAAAAGGTCTTCTTGATGTCGGCAAGTGATTTTAAATTCGTGGGATCCAATTGGAAGTGCGCCAGTTGCGTCATTAAAGTTTTTAAATTAATTAATTAAGGGGGACACCGATTAGTTGCCAGTAAGTATACTAATTACTATATCTTAATTGCATGCCTCTCAAGACAACACGAATCTCGGTGCAGAAGAAATTTTCCCAGGCTGGATACCTGCACTCGTCGACATTACTTCCAAATGGTTGTTTTTTTTTTTTTTTTTTTTCGAAATAACCTTGTCAATATAGCAAATTAGGAATCATAGTTAGGGTTATCTTATCCATTTCTTTTTTCTTTTTTTGGATTAATTAAGGGCATTATACGCCTTTATCTTTAATTTGATAATATTAATGTGAAAACAAAAATGTTTTGAAGAACGGAAGCTTAACTTGTGAATTTTTAAGAAAGTGCTTCACAATTTAGTTGCAAAATGTATGTAGTTCGAAATAGTTTAGTTCATATTGTTTAATTAGATGGCATATGTTACACAATCTACATGAAACTGATCCAATTTTTTTGGAGCAATGAAATTAGTTTGGATATAGTTTAAATCTATATGACAATATGATATGGAAAGTAATAATAATTGATGAAACAATGAGATTAGAGAATAAATAGTAATACATGGACAAGATGTGCAAAATGTACGGACCAGACCAATGGAGAAACGGATAAGACATATGAGTTCAATTTTGAATATTACAAACTTTTACTCGTATTAAACCATGATAAAATCGAGTTGTGAATAATTTGACTTTTTGAAGATTATCAAGTTAATTTTCATATATTTCTCGGGGGAGATCAATGTCGACTTTCCAGCTCAATTCTACTAGATCGCGTCAAAATTAAAAATTCGTGTATACCTTTAATTGAAGACTTTACAAGTGCCCTTCCATTTAACCATCCTGCAGCACAAACAACGAACGTGCAACAAATTAATTGCTTGTGGTTAGTTGTGGATAAATGCATCTTGGGTGAGTTGGTAGCAAGGGAATCCAACAAAGGAAAACACCGAATGAGATTTTTCAAAGGAACAGAAATGTGCATTTGCGTTTGCACTTTGCAGCACAAATGTGAATGTGGGGGCGGTGAGCATTGCGTGAGCCCACATAATCACATTGACGTGTGACTACTATCAAGTATCAAATGGTAGATGAGTGGCTTCTTTTTTCTCTAGCTTAGAAGAGCAATAGGTTCTTCTGCAACTTCGCATGTGTGGCTAAATCTGTTTCACCCATTTTAAAAGAGAAACTATCAATAACTAACTAATGATATTAGTATACAGGGGTGGAACTTAAGCCATTGAAAATGGGCTCTACCCACCCACCCCCCACCCCCCACCCCCCACACTTTCCTCCCAATGTTATTTTCTACTAAGCATATTTCATTTTTCTTCTTATATTCCCTTTGTTATTAAATAGCGAAGCCCAAAATAAAAAAAAAAATGCCAGGTACGTATAGTTAGTATATATATATGACATTATTTTTGTGTTATTCCCTCTGTTATTATTATTATTTTTTTTTATTATTATTATTTTTTGAAGTGGCTGAAAATTATCATTCATTTGCCATTAATAAAAGAAAAATATTTACAAAGATTATTTGCATATAATATATACATAATTCTATACGTACCTACTTACAGTAAGTATTTCCATTCATTAATTAATTTGATTTAAACCTTTGCTTTTTTACAGTGCTTCTCCTTAGTTCTTTAGATATTTCTTCACATATGATAGCTTAATGATGTTATTATCTGGCTATATGATATAAGTTTACCCATGTATGGTGATGGTGCTTCGGTATCATGTGACATTTTTTTCTTTTTAATAAAAAAATGTTTATATTAACTTTTTTGTATAAAAAAAATTGAATGATGAATAATGAACGAAATTTTTTATGTTATGTACGTATGTTGTTTCGATAATTGATATTTATACTTATGTTCATGTCAATTCTTTATTAGCTTTGGCCCCCTTTAATTTGGGGCCAAGCTCCGCTACTGTTAGTACAGTTACAGCTATTTCATTTGAGAAATGTGTTGAGAATTTTTTAGAGAGTTTTAGAGAAAGAGGGCAGCCAAGTTTTTTATTGGGAAGATATCCAGCTTTTATTTTCTGAAACTTATTTAGTCTTTTTACAAGTGTTATAAATCAAACTCTACAAAATAAAAATATTACAAACAACAAAAGAAAATATAATACAAAGAGGAATGGGTAAGGAACCCAACAGAGCTCAACCTGACTGATGGAGCGTATCATCCAACCAAACCCGCCTTCTTTGACAACATTCAAGTTTCAATGGCGATAGACTTTGTCAACATATCCAAACAATTCCCACTCAGAGTGTGGTTGTACTTTATGTTTTAGTTAATGATATTATATTTTGTAGAACTAGACTATGAACATAGGAACTAGATATTTTAGTTTAGACTCTCATATTATCTTAAGGGCCTGTTTGGTATCCGCGGAAGAAAGGAGAAGATAAATCTTCTTGAAGAAACATTTTTCAGTTAATTCCAGAAGTTCGAATCAGCGTTTGGCAATTTTTTCACTTGAGAACAGTGAAAGAGGTTAAGTAAGAAATAATAAACAAAGATTAGAGAAGTTTTCCAACAAAGTTCTTCCACCATTTTGGTGAAAGAAAATTATTCCACTTTCTTCTAACTTCTTCCACTATCGTTTGGCATGCTTCTTCTGGAAGAAGGCCTTCTTCTCCCTAATTTCAGAACAAATGGCATGTACCAAACGCAGCCTAAAAAAAGAACTTCCATTGTAGAAAATATATACTTAATTGGATAGATGTTAATGAACTCACTAATAATTGTTGGAAGACATTATTGACATAATAAGTTGGAATTGGCCTTGCATAACTATTATGGGAAGTGATACGTACGTACATAGATAGTATGTACTACCTCTGTTCCAAAATAGATGGATTTTTTGTAGTTCATTTGAACTACAAAAAATCCATCTAAAATGGGACAGAGGTAGTAGATACAAAAAATATGAAAATCAATAGTGACTGTGTTAGTATTCATATTAAATATATAATTTAATATTTAAATTAACTCACTAAACACTTTAATTTATTTATATAATATATCTTACTTAGTACACCATACAAAGTAAGTTGCGTAGTGAAATTATTAATTTATTCAAAGTTCCAACAGCATGTGATTTTATAACCAGATGGATCCTAGGATCCTCACTTTCTAAACAAGCCATCCGATTGAATCTTATGCATCGCACCTCTCTAATATGAGACCCTCTATGAATCAATTCGAATTGGTCCGATCTGTCATCTTTTGAATCAACCACTAACCATTAAAATGTAGGGATCCTCGAACCGTATTTAAGATCATAGATGATATATTGGTATGGATCCCAATATACATCGAGAAACATCTTGGGTCCATTGAAAATGCATTCATATGTCCATAAGCACACTCAGAATGTAACAAATACATCCGATTTTATAACAGATAGATATGATTTTATAACCTATGGACGTTAGGGACAAATATTCTATAGACACTAGGTATACTCATATTATACATCAACATTACATAGTCACCCTTATCGACTTTCACAGATTTATTATTTTACTTTTAACAAAAAAAATTAGGGGTGGCTAAACAATTAATTAATTGCAGATTTGCAGAATGCAGATCGAGGGCGATGGATGGCCGACGCTTTAAAATAAAACTCCCACATTGGAGCTATCATAAATTTAACTCTTAATTAAGTTTTAAACCTTTTTTTTTTCAATGCCGACTTCTATTTTTTCAATATACTTTTATCACATCTTCAGAACTTCCTCTGTTCATGATTATATATTGTCTGATCTTGGAATATCTAACTTATCCTTCTCATGTGTTTTAGTGTTTTACAGTTTTACTACCTTAGTTAACACCTCCAAATATTGTTTTCTTTTTTTGTGTCCAGCATAGCACACTTGTTTAAGATCTTGATCCAAGAGATCTTGCAAGATATGGATGTCAGATATAATCATTTAATTTTGTAATATATGCAAGGCAGCACGAACTTTGATGTGTCTTGCACATATCAAATACTTATTTTCCTAAAAAAAAAAAAAACATATCAAATAATTATGCCTACTGACTTTGACTAAATTTAAAAAAAAAAAATTATCAAATATATATGCCTTAATTAAAGCCAGTAATTAAAAAATAAATAAATTCTCAGATGCAGTGGCAAAGTCCCTTCAACTAATTAAGTATTGCATGCTAAAATTTAAATAATTGTGCATCGTATAATTAACAATATTAATTTCTCATCCCTCTCTACTAATTATATATTATTTTTTTTCACTACAAATGGAAGATGACAATTTGGGGGAATTTTCTGGGATAAAGTATATATAGGGTACTCCCAGTACATTTCTCACTTGTACTTGTCCATCATATGCTAAACACATGGTTATATGATCTACTTATTAGCTGGATTTGGGATAATTATTATATATTTATTTTCCATTTTTTATGATACACCCAATGGCTGCCAGTATATAAACATAACAAACATAATTAATTGAAACCTATTTTAAACATTTTCTGGTAGTGCACTACTAGTGCCACTGGTAATATTTTGAAACCTCGGTTTGCTATGAAAATTTTACGTACCGTCCCCCAAGATTTCGATTTCAACACTCTGAAGTAGGGTGACTTGGTCAATTTATAATCAGATATATATGTTCAGAATATATATATCTCCGCTTGGTAAAATAATTAAAGATGGCGTATAGAGGTGGAAGATTGTCAGGTCGGGTCGGGTATCGGGTTGCCGGTATTTTTTTGGGTCGAGTCGAGTATTGGATTGACATCTGCCAACAATTTTTCGGGTCGGATCGGGTTCGGGCCAGCTTGGCTTTCTCCTAAAACATGAGTCGGGTCGGGTCGGGTCGGGTTTAGGTCAGGTCGAGTTCAGGTTCGGGTCAGCCTGATTTTCCCTGAAACAGGGGTCGGGTCGGGTCGAATTCGGGTCAGTTTGACTTTCCTTGAAACTCGGATCGGGTCAGGCGGATTTTTCGGGTCAGATCAGATTTTGCCACCTCTAATGGCGTATACATGCAGCAATGGTTGATTACGCTTTTACCAAACCATATTATATTATTATTAGTTTATCCCACTAATCCACTATGTACTAAAACCAATATATATTGTTATTTCAATAAGTTACTCGTCGAGTCTATGCATTGATAAAATTTTATTTATTAGCATTGTCATTAGCGTAGTTATTATACTGGTATTTACCTGGAGGTGGCAAATAGGACGGCCGAGTCGGGTTCAAGTTCGTTTCAGACGGGTCGTATCAGTTTGACTTTTTAGAAGATATCAGGTCAGATCACAGACAGGTGGGGTCCAATCGATTTTAATATCAAGTTTTCTTGGATCGTAGGTTAATTAATTTGAGTTAGATTGTATATTGTTTAATCTCAAGTCGCATTCAGATTAGACCGGGTCAGTTTGACATTCTGAAAAATGTTGGGTCAGATCACGGGCGAGTCAGGGGGTTTCGGAAGGTCACGAGTGGGTTGGACGGGTTTCCCTAGTCGGATTAGTTTTTGCCACCTCTCTGTTTAACTTTGAGTTACGGAATGTGAAATTTCTTTCTGAAAACTTAAACAGTGGCTGTTAGGGATAAAGAACGTGAAATTCCTTTGGGCTGCAGGTAGTAACGTAGTAGTCATCTAATCCAACAATGTGCATCTAGGCACTTTGCAAGTTGGATTTGAATTTCGATTATCATCATTGATCTACATCTAAAGGGTCCACATTGCTTGTACTCATCACAGCGGTCGATCAATTACCAACAATTAGATCGTACAGTTCTCTAAATCTTTTAGACCGTCCAAATGGCTTTAAACAATACCCGATCCCTTAATGGAAACCATGAACACAACAAAAACTTAACGTACTTCTGAATTCGAACTGGGCTAAGAATTTTACCGGGGTCAACAAATCTGTACATACTAAAATCATTTGCCATTGTTTTATTGAAAAAAAAGATAGCTCGAAAAATGACCCATTTTATATACAAATTTTTTTGCATTTTCTATACAAATTTCAAAAATAAAAAAAAAATATTTAGAAAACTTTAAAAATAGAAAAATTTGGTATACAATAGTTTTCAATATTAAGTTTACGTTGAGCAATTTGGATTAGTCATTTGAGCTATAGTTTTGAGACAACAGGCCAAAGCGCACTACCACCCTGCACTTTGCAAAGCGTAATAGCCCTCACTCAGAAAAAATGAAGGAATAATACATTCAGCCAGCATCAAGATGGAAGGTCCAGAACCACCATAAGATCACATCACTATACATTTTACATGATCAAGCGTTCAAAAACAGGAGAATTAAGAATTCTCCAGCATATGTGCACAGAGGGGACTAGTAAACATCAAAGTTCTGAGCACCAGGTCCTCCACACTCACGCAGTACCCAACCATAATCATCTCCGAAAATATGAATAAGAAACGAAACAATGCACTGTACAAAATTACAAATCATCTATTTTAAGGGCAAAAAATTGATTCTATCTATATTTAACAAGCTAAAAGACAATAAAATGGTATCAGGTTACAGAAGTGCATCAGTCAAGAGGAAACTGGAAATTGAGTTCCATCCCTGAGATGGCTAGTAGAAGTGGGGCAAAGCCATTTTAATACATTCGGGCCAAGCACCTGTTTGCCAGAATTTTGCATATAGCAATCATCAGTAAGTTACACAGGTCTAATTTTTTTACACATCTCATGGCTGACATTCAATAATTCAAACGAGAGGAATAACATCATGGTTCTCTAAGATTATTTTTATTTTAAAAAGATGCTTTTGAGATTCGATGCGTCAATTCCAGCTTATTTACACCGAGCATTAGCCCAAAAATTAGCATATTGAAGTGCATAATAACAAAGCGGTAGACTAGGTAGTTAGTCATGCAGGATACCATACAAACGCAAAAAAGACGGTACCATAATAAACTGTCCAGCCTAATTCAAAATAAGATAGAATGCACACCTGACTGATGTTATTACATAAGCCAATATCATATCGATGCCGATACTTCTGACCACTCTTTTCTGCAAGCCACTTATCTCTTAAAAACCCACGAAACTGACAAACATAAGGTAACCAGAACAGCATATGATAAGTACAAGAAAACACATTAGATAATCAACAAATCAGAGAAAAGGAAAGAGCAAAACCTCAATGGTAGTCATGTTCTTAGTCATTAGATAGATATGCCATCCTAAAAGAGTGCTCATGGTCAAGCTCAGGAAAAATAAGATGCAACCTGACAAAACCTGTCACACACGTTTTCAGTAAATTGTTTTCATTTTATACATTCAATGAATACTATATAATAAATTTACGACCCACATAACACTTCTCAAGATGATTTGTTACCCGCTTTTGAGCCAGGAATCACGTAAAAAATAAAGAAGAATTTGCTTACATAAAAGAGTGTGGTAGAGCGCACAGTAAAATCATGATTCGTCTGAAGCAGGTCACAGAAAAATATTACCTAGTAACACAGAAGGATAACATTTAGAAATGGGCAATCAGTGAATTAGGAAAAAAAAATGATGCAGTTGTAAGCTTACTGTTGAGTAGAAGGATCCAAAAGCTGCATGCAAAATGAATATCAAGAAGGACTTGTAATTTGAGTACCCCACACAGTTGTTGATCCACAGACAATGATGATCCTGAGAAAAAGCATTATATGTTACTTATATTGGAGAACAATAAACATCATTTAGGGTGGAGTGATTCAAAAGTTGCCCTAAATATTATGCTTACACAACTGTCAGGAACAGAAGGGCTGTGCCATACAAATACCAAAGACTGCAAACTTTGTACATCATTATTTTTTCCTTTTAAGCAGTGGCTAGTAAAACCCCTTCCCATTGGTACACCAACAAAAGTATTCTCTCTTGTTAGACAGACATACATAGACAAATTTCTACTGAACCCAGGAAACCTCAAACTATCAAATACAGATGATGAGATAAAAGGATCCAACATGCTACCTCTTATCAGTTCCACTAAATTGTTTTCCTAATGAATGTAGAACCAAAGTGAGCACTTATGATATGCTGTCAATGATGAAAACTTACTACAATTTGCTTCGAGTAATTATCATACCATTTTCAAGACACATCTTTTGCAAACCCTGCAATGGTGAGTCCGAGGAGGCTTGAAAGCATCACACTTCTCACAGGACCTGGACTTTGTGCCCTGCCAAGTTTATATAGCTGAGATCAATTTTGATTTCACGTATACTCTATTCATAGACAAAGGGCATGTATGACTACAAATTTGATACCTGCATGATCTTGACTTTACTACGCATTTAAATTATACAATTCGGAATCTTATTGTGCCTTCTTTTTTTCTCAAATTAAGCACTGTACAACTTTCCAGTTTCAGCATTCGCAATGATCATTAAGTAGAGAAGCATGGTTTGGAGTTTAACTGGCCAGCATACATTCATTGTCCTCTAATTATGTTGTATGTATGTTTATGATAATGTAAAATGAGACAATAAACGGTACAGGGTTACTTCCATCAAAGTCAAGTATAAACACAATACCGTTGTTCTGTCAATCTGTTTGCTGTCCTATCAGACAACTGAAGGTCAATGGACACAAGTCCAACCAAGCCTCGGTTGTAATCAATTAACCAAAATTGTAAACACACTCCGGAAGATACTGTACTGGTAAACACTGCCTACAACTCACAAACTTGTCAAACTTATTCTATTTGAGTAATACCTAGCGTCCATAGAATATTTGTCCATAGCGTCCATAAGTTACAAAATTAGATCTATCTGTTACAAAATGGGATTCATTGGTTACATTCTGAGTGTATCTATGACGTAAGGATGCATTTTCAATGGACACAAGATGATTCTCTGTTCTTTTCCACTTTATTTGGGCATCAATTACTTCACAACTTTGCTCAAATCCATGCATTGTACAATTACATTAATTGAAATGTAGGTCATATTCATATGAACACAAAAGGGGCTTTCACTTGACAAGTTCTAACAGAAAGCATGTTCCTTTATGGAGAACAGGTCTCGGTAACAACTACCTCCTGGTGCGGATTCTCAGCATCGGGAGCGTAGTTAGCGGGCACAGAGCCGGGATCGGAGATGGCGGCCAGCCAGAAGGAGAAGGAGCAGGCGAAGGTGATCCAGGTGAAGGCGCCGGCATGGAGGAGGCCGCGATCGGACAGCACGCCGCCGTCGATCCAGCGGTCGAGGAACACGAAGACGGTCGCGTAGTAGTCGAACCCCATGGCCGCGACCACCCCGAGCACGGGAACGAACTGGAGGAGCCCGGCAACGCCTCCTCCTCCTCCTCCTCCGTCCCCTCTCCGTTTCTTCCGCGCCATCCTCTCCCTTTCCCCGCACGGACGGGAGAGCTCCGAGTAGGAAGAAATGGATGGAAATCTGGCTGATGAATGATGATAACTGGCGAGGAGAACTGGAGAAGGCCCGTTGATGACATAGGAGAAGAGGAACGATTTTGGATCCCACTGGCAGTTGGGGCCCACAATGTAATTCTGTGGGGCGACCTCTTCTTCTACATATCCCTACTGGACTGCATTGTACAGTTCACAACGTCGGCCGTTGGATGTCCTGAGGTTCCTGTTAGTACGGATCTCGAGATGATCCAACGGTTGACGTTGTGAACTGCACACTGCAGTAAGTCAGAGGACGAGCACTCTCTGCTGGCGCTGAAATCAGCTGAGATCCTGATCCGACGATTCTCAAGGACTCTGAGATCTCGACTCAGCAGATACGGGCCTTGAGAACCGTCGGATCAGAATCTCAGGGTCCTGAGATCCGATTTGGATCTCAACAGATACGGACTCCTCTCTGCTGTATGCACTTCTGCTGGGCAACCTCAGCCCCCGTTTGGCATCAAGATAAATCGGAGGATAAATTAAACCTAACATAACTGTTATCTCCTCTTATCTCTAAATTTTGACGAGACGTTTGGTAATTTATACAGGGATAAACACAATGCATGAAGAGATAAAAGGAGAGAGAAAGAAATAAAAAAATGTTAAGAATATAAAACGTCTTGGATTTTAAAGAGATGAGAGACAGAGATAAATTTATCACCAGCTTTTGTGGTGATAAAGTTTTGGAGATAACTTGATGGAGATAACACCTATTCACCTTAACTCCACATTTTATTGTTTTTCGGCAGAGATTGTGGAGATAAAAACGTTTATCCCCAATTTATTCTTGTGCCAAAAAGAGGCTCAGAGCAATAAATTTGGGTAAATTTTTTGAGGTAAAAATTGTGATTTTATTTTCCAGGTAAAAAATGAAGACTCAGATTTTTGTTCTGATACATCGGTATCTTACAACTTTGCATAATTGCATTATAGTATAGTATAAATAAATTATTTTCATAAGAAGAATAGTACAAATTCATAAACCATTGATCAAATTAATATCGCTATATGGAGTATGTATTGTTGATAAAAAAATGTTAGAGATATTTTTGAGATCAGTTTGTTTTCTGCTCGATAATTTAATTTATTGTGTCTATAAACTAGAACGGATTCTCAGTGCATTAGTTAGTGTTCAATTTAAGCCTTATTAATTCCCTATTGTAAAATATGCAATATGGATTATGGACACGCGTGCCATTAACATGCATTACACACATTTATACCTAAATGATGCAAACATAGAACATGCTACACATAAGTTCCACAAAATGCATTTATAAGAGTATCTTCGAGAGACTCCCTAAAAATTGGTCCCAATATATCTATATTGGGTATCATCCTAAATTTTTTTAGAGCAAATTTCACCTCAATCTTCAACAGATTCCCAAAATATGGATCCCAATACATTTAAACTGGGCCAAAATGGATCCCAATACATTTAAACTGGGCCAAAATATGGATCCCAATACATTTGAACGGTCTGGATTTGGCTCTGGTTTTGGGAAGTTGGATTAGGAGTGCCCAAAAAGGCCACCAAAATAGGGAGATTTGGCTCTGATTTTGGGAGTGCTAAAAATAGGGATAGCTTTTTGGGTATCTCTTGGAGACGGTTTTCTCTCCTTAATTCTCATTTTTTGGTTTTAGGAGTGTTTTAGGGAGTCTATTGGAGATGCTATAAGAAGTTTCCGTAACGTGTTCAGAGTTCAGACAATATGCTCTCATATGTAGACGCATGCAAAATCACGAAATTCTAGATATTATATTGAAAATATATTTTCGAATTTCGACATACTCGTAATTTTATTCGAATAAAATTAGAGCAGATATATATATATATATGACATCCATGTCGTATATTCGTAGTTTACCAATTAATTGATTCAATAAATAAATGTCCGGATGGACTCAATATATCTGTCAACCAACCAACAAACTTCACTGCGTCAACAAAAATTCAACAGTTCAACAGTTCAACTTTAGACTGCCTAGCTACTTCCTCTATCCACAAAAGAATAAATTTAAAACAAAAGTCAAAAGAAATAGTAGAAGAATGAGATTAATTTTATGTCCTCAATTAGTAGAAAAGTGAACATTCTTGGAAAGAGACGATGGACATTTTAGAAATTTCGTAATATATATATTTTTTTTTTGAGGAAGAAGGTGGATTCAAACAAAGAGTATAAATTCATTTAATTGTGGACAAGTTGTAAAGGATATAAACAGTGCAGTCAGAGGCGCAAAAAGTGCTCGCTTAAGCGCAAAAGCGCAGCGCCACACCATTTCTCGCTTTTTTTGGTCGAGAGGCGGGCGCAGTTCAAGAAGCGCAAAAAAGCGCGCGCTTTTGTGAGAGGCGCTAAAGCGACGAAACGCACTAAGGCGCGCGATTGAGGAATATAGTTGTACATGATTGCCATTTAATCATGATAATAAACTTGAAATAGACCTGGGACCTTCTAGTCATCAAAATATTTTGCTTTGTTCACTTGAATAAGTGATTTTTGAGTAAAATTTATATAATAAAACCAGATAAAAGATAAAAATGAGAAATTTGAAGAGACGGTTAAGGAACCATACTATGTACTCTTTCATAGGAAGGGATTTTTATGATTATATATGTATATATTTTTTTTATTCTGAAACCTTGTTAGACATCAAGAACTCTGATTATATTTTTGTTCTCAATTATGTAATCAAAAGTCAAGATTAATTCACCCATTAAGATATCCGATAAAACACGGGTAATTAAATAATACCGAAGTATTGTAATTAATCTTTTCTTTTTTTAAAAAATCAAGCATAGTAGCGAAGTATTTTGAATTCTAAGACATTATATATTTCCAATTACAGGATTTAATATGAACCAAGTATTTATATTATAAATTTTATTGTTGTAAGCTATTTCTTTATTTCTAAATGAACAAGTCAATATTGTGTGCCTTATATTACTCGGGCGCGCGCTTTTTTTGCGCTTTGCGTCTCAGGCGATTAGGACCCTTTGCGCCTTACTTGCGCTTTTCGCCTCTGACTGCCTTGGGTATAAATTTATTTAATTGTGGACGGAGGAAGTAGCATTCAATTCAACAGTCGACGCACGCCGTTGAAGTCCTGTTGCATGCGCAGTCGTATACGCAACGCAAACAGATCCCTAATTCACATCAAATTACCTTCTAACACTATTAATTCACCCCTAAACCAATTGTTCTCGTCTACTGCACAGTAATTTACCGTGCTGTTATCCAGCCATTCAATTTGCTTTAAGATTCGTGCAATAAATCTAACACCCCACTAGCTATTAGTCTTCATCGTTGGATCGCTAGAGGATGAACACGCAGCTCAAACTACAATATTTCCCATCAACAATAACGAATTCATATCCCCTGCAGTTCACAGAATCAACCGTTGGATTGTCTCGAGATTTGTTCCAGCGCGGATCTCGAAACGATCCAATGGTTGATGTTGTGAACTGCACAGTGCAGTAAGTCAGGGGATGAGCACTCCACAACAGTAACGCCGCCCCATATATAATTACAGTAGACTTACCTTTTCTCAAAAAAAAAAAAAAAGTAGACTTACCAACTACTACTTGGCATTGGCTAATGGCAACAATGTCCGACTCGCTGGTCGCCGCTAACCCTCCGCGCCTTCGAATTCTCCGTCTCCGCCATCTCCTTCCCGCCTCCAGTTCCCCTCCTCCCCTCCTCAACCCCCGCGCATCGTGCTCGGGACTCCGGTTGACCGGGGAGCCGAGGAAGGATGTGTCGGTTCTCGCCGTGGCGCGGATCAGCGAGCTGGAGGAGCCCGGGTCGATCGAGCTCGCTCGGATCACGTGCGAGCGGCAGTTCGATGAGGTCCTTGCGGATGCTCAGAAGCGCAAGGAATCCGTTGTTATATTGTGGTTTGGTTCCTCTTTTCTTCTAATAATTTTGATTTTATACATGTTTTTCAATTTCATTTGTTGATTTTGTGAAGTTAATCTTGGTATTGCTGTTGTTTGTATTTGAGCCTTTGTTATTGCTGCTTTGAGTGTAGGATGGCAAACTGGTGTAGAAAGTGCATCTATTTGAAACCGAAGATGGAGAAATTGGCAGCTGAGTACTATCCAAGGTAAAAAAGTAAAAAACAATTTGATTCTGTATCCTGATATGATACACAGTCAATTGAACAGATAACTGAGCTGCAAAATTTGGTTTAATTAATCTTGATTCTGTCAGTTAGAACTAAACGAGGTTATATAAAATTTGATGATACGCAGAGCTCGGTTCTACTGCATTGACGTCAACTCGGTTCCGCAGAGTCTTGTCAACCGTGCTGGAGTTACTGTAAGTCGAAACATTTGTACGCCTGTTTGGTGTAGCATATAAATGTGGTTAATTGTAATTAATGTATGAGCATAGATGCTTTGATTTACAAATCTCAGCTCAAGTGTTTTGTTTTATCGGATAAATATGTTTCTGAGCAAATGTGATAGTCAAATCGCAAATGACGGGCTCTAATCCCAGTAGCCTCTCATTTGAATTTGGGGCCAATGTGCCGGTAGCCTCTCATTTCACTTTACTTTGCCAACACCTTCCCGCTTGTCATATCCTGTTTCCTGGCTGCAGTTGCAAATACTTTCCTTTCCCTTGTGCCAAGCTATGGGGGGTTGTAAGGAGCAAGTTCCAATAGTGGCTTGTTAGTACTATCAGTGATAATCACTGCTTCGAATTTTATCTTTCCTTCTACAGTTGATTCTTGAGGGTGCTGCTTCGGCAGTGGTTGATTCACTTTGGAACAACTCTTTGTTACTAACTTACTATGTGGACGACTTGCCACTATGAACACAACCTTGTTCCTTTTTTTTGCCCTCCTTCCTCTTCATACTGTAATTTAACTCGCTCCCTGAATCTCTATTGTTCTCACTCCATCTAGTCTAGTTCGAAGCAACTAAGCAAGATATGAGTGAGCTCTCTGTCTCTCATTTCTGCTCTCTCTGTCAAATTCCAATCAGAAACATAGTATGTTTTGTTACTTTGTTTGAACACTGTTCATCTCGTTAATGTTCATCAGAATTATTGTTTTATTGGTAGTTGGATAATAACAAGGTTAATTTTGTCTATAATGTGTAAAAGGCTGTTTGGACTCCGGAAGTAAATGGGAGCCTGAAGCAACTCTCAATTATAGTTCTGTTCTTCATTTACATAAATTAGCTTGTCTTAGAGTACTGACGTATCTTTTATCTTATTTTTTATACATGTGCATGACATGACAGAAGATGCCAACAATACAGGTAATTACTCTCGGACAATTCCTAAGATAACTTTAGGTTCTTTTCCAAACCAACCAAGCTCACGCAATATCTGCATCTATATAACACATGAACTGGAAATTTGTATAATTTACTTTGATCATTCTATCAGAATATACCAATTGTAAGAGATTGCAGAGTTTATAGATTTAACTCTCCAATTGTTAACCTGTCATTCTGTTTGCTTGAACTTCTCTGTAAATATTCTAAACTAAATATCATTGAAGCTTTTTAGATTTTCTGAACTGCAGCTTTACTTATCCATGTATTAGAAACAGAAAAGACATTGGTTTGATATTTTGCTTATATTGTGAAATGTAAGGTGTAATCGTGTATTTGTAAAATGAATAGTTATGTTGTCGCCTCTTCAGTTTTAAGCTCTGATGGTCAAGTTTTATTTTACAGCTGTGGAGTGACTTCAAATTGCAAGGCGAGGTGTTTGGTGGTCATACAGCGTGGTTGGTTATTGAGGATATTAGAAGGATGATTGAAAATGAAGAAACCTAACTAAATTAACAGTGCTCTTAAATTAGGCATAGGAACATAACTTCATGAATAGTAACTTATTGTTCCAAAAATATATATCGACTGGTGCTTAGGTGACACAAATCCATCATGACACCACCCTCATTTTTGTAATAAGATCAGAAATTGATTTGTTAGCTAGAGAAAGATGTGGAGGGGTAGTTTTGGCAATTCTTGAGGAAATAATGTAAGATTTGGGACATTTTATGACGTATACAACATTATTGATAAGGTTGAGATAAAAATCTATATGTGCAAAATCTTGTTCCATACTTTCTAAAGAAGTATGGAAAAATGAGAAGTCCCAAAGGGGGTATCAGTGAATATCCCTTCACTTACCGGTACTGGTACCAATTTGGGTCAGTGGCACGGAAGATAGCTCATAAACTATGATATTCCCTCGAGTATGATTATGGTTTTGGCTGAACGGCGGTGGGTCATAGAGCAAGTAAACAAATAATTGATTTAGATTTTAGAGGAACATATTTATGTTTACCTGACATGTTTATGCTTTGCTTTGAGAAGAAAACAGCGTATCGTGTAGATTTTTTTATTTCTTTGTAACGATGCATACTGAACCCAGTAATAAACTGGAACCATTTTTCTTTTCGCAAGCATAACTAATAAGAGTCTAATAATAATACACTATTTAGCAATTAGACAAAACTATATAATTCTTTTCCCTAATTAATATACAAATCGACGGGCCTGATATGCTTGGCCCAAGATTCTGGATCATGCAGGGATATATTTCGACCCAAGTATAATTTCCTTGCACTAATATATGACTATATCAAATGAGCACCACAATGATTTTAATTTTTTTTATTTATTTTCCTCCTCTCATGCGATGCAAAAGTTGTATCTATAAAATAGATATCATGTAACGTTATCTCTTAAGATTTGTGCTAATTTGTTTTTTTAAGTTTTCTGCTTGATAGAAGGACGGGACGCCTTAATTAAGCCAATTCAAGGGGGTGAGAATTTCTATGGACTATCATTTATAACATACATACAAGATTTCCCCTTGTTTTTGTCTCAGGTGTCCGTAAAGGAAACCCAAGACACCAGCATTCTCATCCAAGAATCAAGAACAAGCATGGTGCCCTTTTCATACAAAACATATATATATTTTTAATCAATGGTGATATATGTATGATACGATGATGAGATGAAATGGACAAGGATGACGATCATCACCATTATGATGCCATTGAAATTAAAAACAACGCCATTAGTGGCAGAAATATCAGCTGCGATGGCGACAACGGCGACAACGATGGCACGGTGGCACGACGGAAAAATCTCATAATTAACTTTAATTAATTTCATATTGTGAGTCGCAATTTTATATTACTATAAAATTATAAAATTCTAGGTATGTCTTAACTTGTAAAGTTATATAATTTCCCGGCTACAAATGATAGGTTATGAAGCAGCTCACTACCTCTTGTATGCTTTTGAGCCGGGTAGACTACTAACATCTCGGATGATTATCTCCTGACCCGGAGTATGTGACTCGTTGGATCTCCTCGGGATTCGGGTTTACCCAAATACTGAAGGGATTCAACCGAATCCCGAGGAGATCCAACGGGTCACATACCCCGAGTCAGAGGATATGAATTCCTAACATCTCTAATCTAAATCTTTTGCGAGAGTGGTATATGAATTGACCTCTTCTTTGTTATTTAGCAGCTTAATGTCAATCACTATACGTTTGATCCTAGTAATCGTTATCATGCTTTTATTGGTGTTAAGTTTTCAACATAAAAAAAAAAGAAGAAATGATTACAATAAAATGGGTGGGGCTGACTTGTGCTCGATACAATGGAAGATGGGTTAAAATTCAGGACCTTGTCAGGTCATTTCGAGTCAGGTGGTGGATTCAATAATTGGCAACCCATTTTGTTTTTGTATGATAACAATTATTTTCTTAGCTCTGTACTTTAGTCTCAACTCCGAATTATGGAAACTAGAGCTGTAACTCGGCTTCGCCCGAAATATGATAACAAAAAAATAATAAAACTTATAAAATATAAATATTTATTTAAAAAAAATTAAACATAATTTTTAAATTGTTGATGTGAATAATGATGATGATGATGATGTATTATTTATAAATAATAACACATAAATGTTGGACCACTTTAAAGATTAAATTTTGTCTTAGACATATCATATCATCTTATTAAATGGGGAGAGAGAATAAATATAAACCATTGGATCAAAGTAGATGAAGAGATTTAAACAAAATCAATGATTAATAATATTAATAATGTGACATAATTGAGGTGCTTGTAGAGTTACCCCTCTTTCTAGTTTATAGATTCAGCATAACCTAAAGAAAGAGTACTCTAGAAATTAGCTAAAATAGTAACATCTTTTATAGAAAAAAATAAATTATCACATATCACTATAGCAGTATGCACGTATCCTGAATTCCTGATGCATATATGCCATTTTTTTTTTTTTTTTTCTGAAGTATGTCTAATTGTTTGATTTAAAATAAACGAATTAAACGGAATTAATTGATTGATTCTACTCAACAGGGTCTTTGAATATATAATATAATTTGCTAATAATTGTAAGTTAGACGATTCAAACGTGAAAAGCATGATGTTACATAATCACATTTCATGATCAGAGATAAAAATTGCAGGGAACAAAATTCTGAATTACAGTGCATAAGATATCAGCAGCCAAAATGCATTCACAATGTATGATTCTATGAACACTGAACAGCCTCTATTTCCTAGTTATATTGAAATTGGAAAGTAGGTGGAGTCCAACTTTTGTCCACACGCCTCTTTTTTACGGTCTGACATATTTATGTACACCTATATATTTGATGCAGTTGTTTATTTGTTAACGAGAAACAACAACGATACCTGTTAATTGAAAAAAAAATCTATTTATTAGAAATATATATATGTTAATTGAAATATAATATTTGTTAATTAAAATACGTACAAAAATTGTAACAGATACAACCCGAAATGTAACAGATACATCTCAAAATGTAACTTATAGACGCTGTGTACAGTTTTTCTATGAATGCTAGGTATTACTCTAAAAAGAAATGCCACACGAAGTTCCTAACTAAAACTATGGATTACGGATAATAATAAATATTTACTAAAGTTTCGACGCCGCGTGCTTTTTTTTTTTTTTTTTTTTTATTTTAACTCGCCATGATCCATTTTCTCATTATCCATTTGTCTATTAATAACAGTAACAGTCCTGATTGTTTATTTTCTGAGCCATTTCAACTATATAAATGTTGTACAATCATGACAATTAAACGATGAATTTACAATTAGTTATTTTAAGGAATTTGACAACAGTATCTATCTTATATTTGACGCTGTAAACTTAGAATATACATAAAATATTTTTTTCTATAAAATATGATCACATTTGATGTCTTCTCTGACTTGTTAAAAACAATTATCCATATTTAACCAAAAGAAAGTACTGAACAGCATGCATGAAAATCTTATTAAATTGTGGCATATCTTTTAGCAATGAAAAACCTAATCTAATGACATATTCAAATATTCGACCACCTGATGGAATTTGGATAATAGGGTCTTGTTATCCAAATCTAGACCGTTGAATCAAAATCAACAGATAAAATTAATTGTGAAAAAGCGCCTTACAATATTAGTTAGGCCAATCGGGCTGTCTGTTTTAATATAACAGTCCATATTAAACAAACAAAGTCATGTTATTCTCAAAGAATAACAGCAGAATTTTACTCCGATTTTATTTCGTTACATGTGTATCATTCATCAAAATTAATATGATAAATATGTAAAGTCTACCCTATATATTAGGTCACCTATCCACTTTCCTTTCACAGTTTTGACATACCATGTGCACCTATGTGCTTAGTGCAATTACATAAATGTTTACTGAAAACCGTTATGTAACTGTTCACTGAAAAATGATATCTATACATTAAAAAAATATAAATATTCACTAGAAATAATATTTATTCATTACAAAAATAATATACTGGTGGATAAATAAAAATGACAGACGCTACCTGCTACTCAATTAATATCCTCCTAGACCAGACTGACAGACTCCGAAGTTGGGACTTGACATTGCAAGCAAAGGATGGACATGTAAAAAAGCCAATCAGATCATCAAACCAACCAATCTGACCCTCAAGAAACAAACACATTACTACATAGGAGTTGGTGCTGCTGCAAGTGCCGCTTCCAATTCATATCCTCTACTGTTGGATCTGCTCTGAGATTCGTGTAATCAATCTCAATAAAGCCCACCTATAATCCTCATCGTTGATTCGCTGCGGAGTAAAACACTGCGCAGCAGAGGATAAGCACTCGTGCTGCTTCAGCCTTCTTCAGGCTGCACTTCCGGTCTTTGACATTCTGTGAACGGATTTCATATCTCCTGCTGTACTGCATTTTGTAGTTCATGACGTGAGCCGTTAGATTGTCTTGAGATTCGTGTCATCTCGGATACCACGAATCTCGAGACAATCCAACGGTTCACATCATGAACTGCAAAATGCAGTAAGTTAGGGGATAAGCACTCTCTGTGAACGGGGAGCAGGTGCAAGTCCCGTTCCGCATCCAGAATTCTCTTTCCACCCTTTGTCCGTCTTTACGGTCTTACCCCCCTTGGCCCTTTCTCCCTTCCCTTCCTTTCTCTGTTGCGCCACCACCACCTAGCCCACCCTCCCTCCTTTCCTTCCTTCCCTCTTCCCAATCCCCCCCCCAATCACAAAACCCTAATAATTAATAAACAATTCTAAAAATCAAACCACTCCCAAATCCAAACCCGATTCGCATGTATTCCTTTCCTCCGCTGCTACAACGAAAGTAAGTATCAACTAACTAACTCGATCGATGGCCACGCCGATGCCCGTGACGAGCGGCGGCGGCGGCGCGTACGAGGATCTGGAGCGGGACCTGGAGGCGCTCCTACGGGAGCAGAACGCCTCCCTCGCCGCGGCGGCGGCGAAACCCTCGCCCTCGCCGTTCGATCTCGATCTGGACGATCTGAACATGTACCGCAGCGGCAGCGCGCCGCCGACGGTCGAGGGCTCGCGTGCGGCCTTCGGCAGCCTGCTTAATCGGCGCGATGAAGGGGATGAGGAGGAGGAGCTCATGCGATCCCACCCCGCGTACCTATCGTACTACTATTCCAACGAGAACATAAACCCTAGGCTGCCGCCTCCCATGGTCTCCAGAGAGGACTGGCGCGCCGCGCAGAGGTTCCATGCCGGCCCGGCCGTGGGACCTGTGAGCGGCATCTCCGGCGGCGCTGGTGTTGGAGGTGGAGCCGGAGGATTCGGTGGAATTGGAGATAGGAGAGGCGGTAATAGGGAGAGCAGCTCGCTGTTCTCTGCCCAGCCGGGGATTGGATCGAACAGGGTGATGATGCAGCAGGATGTTGGCATGCTTGCGTCCCGAAGGAAGAGCTTCGCAGATGCTGTTCAGGTTCGCCGACTTTGTTGTTTATTTAATTACCTTACTTTGAAGAATTCATGTGTGTACTTGCTTACTAGTTTAGTCCTTATATAAATCAAACAATCTTAGAAACTCAAATCACTGTTAATTTTTGTATTAACACAGCTAATTGTTGGAGATGAGATCACGTTGGAAGGATATAAAATTATAAACTGTAACGGACGTTGAAACGAAACTAGTTTAGGGCTTCCTTATCATGAAAATGTTGTCGCTGTATTTATGAGCTAGTTGGTTGTAAAGGAGCATTGCCCTATCATGTGCTGTTTTAGAATACGATACTATCTTGTCGTGTTATGAGCGTGTGTATTTTTCTATGGTCTGGTTGGTCTCTACTTCTGCACATTTCTTGTGGCGTAAATTACAAGAATTTAACCTCATGATTAATTTGTTTTTTAGTAATCTGAAACACAAGTGTACAATTTGTATTTATACTAGTGTTGTTCATTTAGTATCTGACGCCTTATTCGTTGTTCCAGTATCCATGAATTCTGAGAAATTAATTCTTGTCGTATGTGATATTCGTTATTCCAGTATCCATGAATTCTAAGAAATTAATTCTTGTCGTATGTGATATCCTTTTCAATATTAAGTCTCCTTTCTCTTTTTGTATATACTTGCTTCGAATATCCTATAGACACGTGAAACACTATACCTGGTGTACGTACCTATATGTTTTGTCCTTTGGGGGTTGAGCTGATTTGCTTCTGTTGTTAAAATTTGATTTCATAAAATAATATTTCTATAAGAATAAGAGCTTTGACACCTAGCTACTTTTCTTGCTCTGACACATAAGTTTTTCAGGAAAATTTGACTATACCTTCTATGACTGGGCATCAATCTCTTAATGGGTCCGATCACCTGAATGATTTGCATCCGGGCCCAACCTCCCCGACTCTTGCTAGGGTTCGCAGTTTAGGTGCATCTGCTACCCACTCGCTCACTGGATCAGGTCTCTCCCGAAGTGGCACTCCTGAACCCCAACTGATACGCAGGACTCCCAGTCCTCTCCCTCCTGTTGGTGTGAGGATGGGCAACACTGAAGGCGGGTCGCATGACTTGTCTGGTGAAATAAATGCAGCTTTATCGGCCATGGCTAACTTGAAGGTTGGGTATGGAAGCATTGATGAGGAACTATTGAGGAGCTCCCATTTGGGAGCTTCCGTTGATGCATACAGAAGAGTGCCATCACGTGGATCAGGCGGAGCGAATGGGTCAGCTGTCCAGTTCCCAAATGGTGACCCTTCAGGTCTCGACTTGCCAGGACTTGGCTTGACAGGGCGGAACAGTGATTATGCTGCTCAGTTATTGAATAGTCAACTTGGCTCAGGTTATCTCATGTTCTTTTTCCTTTGCTCTCACACACACACACGAACAAAATGGGCATATGAAGAATTTTAATGTCACCAGCTACTGTTCCTCAACCTTGCAAGATGTTTGAAATTTTAATCAATCTAATCTCCTAAATTGGTTGCCATGTGAGGCATTCTTTAATTGGACAGCAGTTGAACCGCCAATTAAACCTGTGATTAATCCTTATTATTTGTAATATTTTAATTGTGGTTTATTTATTGTATTAGAAAATTTAGGCCAATTTACTTTTCTTTTTTTAATTATTTATTGTTTTTGCTAGTTTCCTTGCATAGGAACCAAACAGTAAGCTCAATTCAGAAAACAAAAACATAACTGAACAATTTCCCTTAAGTGTATGCCTTAAAGACAAGATTATTCTAAATCTGCATTTTTTTCTCAGGTGGTACTGAAGGAGATTACCTGAAACTTGCAAGAAATCAAGCTGGTTCAGGTTACAACACAACACTGTTAGACCCAGGCTATAGCCCATATCCTCAGACACCCACCGAGTCTGCGTTGAATATCTCTTCAAGTGCTGATCCTTACACATCAAGAAACTACTTTGGCTCTTCCCGTATTGACCTTCTTCCTGAATACCAAAAAGCATACCTCAGTGCGTTGCTTGCGCAACAGAAGCAACAGTACAGTTCAGGGTCACCATATCTTACCAAGTCGTACAGCAGCTCGAATCGTGGTTTCTATGGAGGCATGCCATATACAGGAAGCCAAGTTGCGGGGACATTTGTGAATTCTCTGTCAGCTCAGTCGCGTGCGAGGCAGAGTGAGAGGCTAACACGTGCAGCTTCCATGAGGTCCTTCGGCTCTGATCATAGTGGTCTTGTTGATGACAGTGGTTATGCCTTGTCACTGTTGGAGGATTTCAAGAGCAATAAGACCAAAGTTTTTGAGTTGTCGGATATTGTTGGCCATGTGGTTGAGTTCAGGTACGATTGATATAGCCATCATGCTTGTTCAAACTTATGAAGTGCTACATGGTTGTTCAATATGCTTGTAGCACAACCATTCAAAAATAACTTGACTTGGTATACAGTGTCATGGATAGAAACACCAGTTTCAAACTGTAATTTGTTAAAACATCCCTTTTAGAAGTCAATGCTTGCCATAATTGACATAATAATTAAACTCTCTTGGTAGTTCTCTAAATTATCCTAGATTTCTGTATATAGTAATTAATGCCAGAATATCTGATAGGAGATTGTACCTCATACGACTTTTTCTGTAATGCGCAGCTCTGATCAGTATGGCAGTCGGTTCATACAACAGAAGCTGGAGACTGCAACAGAGGAAGAAAAAAACAAAATATTCCCTGAGATTCTCCCTAATGCTCGTCCTTTGATGACTGATGTTTTTGGAAATTATGTCATCCAAAAGGTGAGCTATATGTTTAAATTAAAGTTTTGCCTTCAATTTTCATGTTTTATACCCTTTTCCTCCCACCTATCTTTGAATTACAAAATTTCATGCCACCAATCCTGACAGCACTGTACATGGAGATGCAGCCATACAAAACAAGTAGGAAAAGTGCTTTCAACAATTCCCATCTCCTGTGACACAAAATTATTTTTTTTAGAGTTACAAGTCTAATTGATAAGGATGAACCATGAAATATGTATCTTTTTTATCTTGGCAGTTCTTCGAGTATGGAACAGACGATCAGAGAAAGCAGCTTGCAACTCATCTAAAGGGGCATGTTTTGCATCTTAGCCTTCAGATGTATGGCTGTCGAGTTATTCAAAAGGTTTTTTTTTTTTTTTTTTCCTATGATTTTTCTGCTTCAATAGCATATTGCTTGCACTACTTTATTGTCAGAATAATTCTAACAACAGGCACCTATCTAGGTAACCATAGTAGTTTTTGGTGACACATTCCTATTTGCTAAGAGAAATATGATGAAAATTTGTTCATATATATTGAAATTGGATCACCACAGCTGCAGAAACAGTGATCTAAATTCAATTTAGCTTGCGTGTTCACCAAAAGACCCTGATTTTTAGCATTATGCTGTCACGAGTAATAATGACAAAATTATATAACAATACAGGCATTGGAGGTGGTGGATGTTGACCACCAAACTCAGATGGTACAGGAGCTAGATGGGTCAATAATGCGATGTGTGAGGGACCAGAACGGAAACCATGTGATACAGAAATGCATAGAGTGTGTCCCTCAAGACCGCATCCACTTTATCATCTCCTCATTTTTTGGCCATGTTGTTGAGCTCTCTATGCATCCATATGGTTGCCGTGTCATTCAGGTATCTGCATATTTGTCATCTTGACAGAACCTTCTTCTTTTTCTCTAAGTGCCCTTGTATATTTAGTTGAGCTAATGAAGTAGTTGCTTCAGCATGAAGAATACTCTTGGTTGCTGCACCTCTTTTTCCATATGTTTCCGTATGTGGTACTATCATTGGTGTTGTGAACAAGTAAAAGAACATAAATGTAACTGGAACTTATTGTCATGCGAACTTCTCGGTAGTGAGGTTACTCTGATACAGCTTTATAATTCTGTTGCGGTAGTGGAACTACAGTGCAGTTCAACGTCCTTCAATCCTACTTGAGAGTGGTTTTATTTTAACCTCATATTATACTTTGCAGAGGGTTTTGGAGTACTGTAACGACCCAGAAACTCAGAGTATTATGATGACGGAGATAATGCCATCTGTATGTATGTTGGCCCTAGATCAATATGGAAATTATGTCATTCAGGTATCTTTCCTTGTCATCTTTGCATAATTTGTGAAGTAAATTGAGATTACATAACTTGCTAAAGGTGCAGAAATGTGCTATTGATCATGGATTGCTTAAGACCTATACTATGAGGATACCTTGAAACTGATATCACTTTGTTGTGTATGTTAGCATGTATTGCAACATGGAAAGCCGGAGGAGCGTTCTGTTATAATCAGGAAACTAGCTGGGCAAATTGTGAAAATGAGCCAGCATAAATTTGCATCAAATGTGGTGGAGAAGTGCTTGACTTTTGGCACCCATGAAGAGCGCCAGATTTTGATTGATGAGATCCTAGGAACCACTGATGAAAATGAGCCTTTGCAGGTACTTTAAGATCATGAAAATGAACCAATGTTGAATGTTGATCTTGGTCATTAATTCATTGTTGAAGGTTCTGATCAAAGTTCTCATACTTATCAAATAAGATGTACTAAACCTTTTAATTTATTATTATTTCAGGTCATGATGAAAGACCAGTTTGGAAACTATGTGGTGCAGAAGGTGCTTGAGACATGCGATGAACAAAATCGAGAGCTGATTCTATCACGTGTCAAAGTGCACCTGAATGCTCTTAAGAGGTATACTTATGGAAAACACATTGTCGCCCGTGTTGAGAAGCTTATTGCTGCAGGAGGTAATATACTAATACCTACGGGTGGACTGTTCTATTTTTCTTTTTATTTTTCCGACTTCCGAGTGATCTTCATTTCATTACATATAGTCCGCTCTTCCTCATTGTTTTAAACTTACAATTTTTAAATGATGCAAGTTATTTTCCTTTTATTCTGTTCACTGCTTATTGGCATACTTAAATAGTCTGGAGAGCATATTGACACTGACATTCTGGGTTCTTTGGATTTCTCATATGGAATCAGTATATATGCAATCAAGCATCATTTCTGAAATACAGAAGTACTTCTGATCTACTGCAGTCGATGTTTGTCCTTACTGAGTTACTGTAAAACACAAAAATTTATAGCAAGTCCGTATTTTTTCCCCCACGTTATTCATTTTGTTGGTTATTTATCCGTATTGAATCTCTTTCTCTATGCAGAGAGGGTCTCAGCTTCTTCTTGAGAAAGATGGCACTAGAAACATAACAGCATTGTACAGACAGATAGTAAGAGGTTACAAGCTTATCCCATGCTCATTTATTTCAGTGTATAATTTGGAGATGTTTTGCTAATCTCAGGCCTTATTGTAAATAATGGAACTAGAGGGGTACTCCTGAAATAAGAATCTTTTCGCCTATCTCCTGTATTGTAAATGTTGTACTTCTTTCCATTTTAAATCGGAAGGGTCTTTGTTGTCTTAAAAGGCGAATTGAGGGAAAAGCAGTAAAATGTAGGCTAGAGGTTGTTTTGGAAAGCAAAGGCACTTGTAGATTTTCAGCCTCTGTTTTGCAATGCGTTAATGAGTCAAATATAACTTGTAAAGCTAAGATTTATGTTTAGTGACATTTAATGGCTTTAGCATGATTGCAGTTATCTATCTTTTTATTTAAATTCTCGTTGCATGTATTTCAAGAGATACTTGTTGCCCTGTTTTCTTTTGTTTTCTTTTTCTTTTCTTTCTTCCTGGTCAGGTCCTTGTTTAAAATATGAATTGAGCAGCTATGTGTGATAGCTATGAACTAATGATACCGAGCACAGGAAATTATAAATTCTAACAACGTGCAAATTATGTTTCTATTGATCTTTTGCAGTTTCAAAATTACCAACTTGGTCATCAGATATTGATGTGCTATCATTTTGATTCTTGAAGTCTCCAATGTTCTAAATTTGTATTAAATTGGTAGATTTAATATATTACTCAAAATAAATACTATGATTTTATCATAAATAAGTATTGGAATTACAAACAGTGATAATATGGCAGTAAAATAATAGATAAATAGTTACGTTTGTTCATGACATCAAATAGTCAATATATTCTTACTATCAGTGAATAATAGGACTAATATTATGATACAAATAAAATTTTTAAGATTCAATAATATTTCTAGTGAAACTTTAGTGAAACAATAGGACTAATAAAATATCAAATAGTCATTCGTGTAAGTACAGGGGATTTAAGTTTTTTACTTTGTTTCCTTTTGCTGGATCCCACCTGTTATCTAATCAAAATAAATGGCAGCGTGTTGTCATCTGAAAAGACCTATTGATATCACTACGATTTATTATGAATTTATAATTTCCAACTTATTATCAAAAATACATCGACCGCATTTTATTCAATTTGTAATTTGTATTTTCCTGACAAGAGAATAAATGCCCCGTTTCTTTTGTTCTCTCGATAAGTTGATGTCCTTAATAAACGGTGATAATTTGCTGCCTGGTGGAATACAACCAGGTCAAAGTGTGAAGTTCAAATCATAGATTACATTAGAAGAGTGTACGGCACCGTTGAGCTTTTGAATTGGTGTTGGAATGCGATTCCATTTGGGTTTTGGGTATTTGGAAATTGGACCCCACGTCTGCTTTAATTTAGCTTTAGCTTCAGCCGGCAATGGCATTGAATAAGACCCATCAAGAAGAAAGGTTAGAATAAAAGAGGCACTGCATTGGTCCTTCCTTCTTGGCTCCCCCTATTCTGGGTCCTTAAAAAAATCAGATTAAAAAAATAAAATAAAAAAAAGTATGAGTGAGGCTATTAATAGTATAAAGTGGTTTGTACTATAGCTCCATATTATTATGTTTAAAGTTAAATTGATCGATCCAAACCGTTCAGTGTGAATGTGTGATCTCCATATATTAATAGGTCTAGACCAAATTTTATATTTAAAAAAAAATTAACTAAAAGAATAACATTTTTGAATGGTACGTAATGTTTACATTAAGTCATTTTCTAATTATTTAAAAGAATAGTAAAAAAATGTACAAAAAAATTATAAAATTGGTTTACTATGACATTTATATATGGAGATCACAATGAATGATTTGGATTGATCAATTGAACTTAAAAATGATAATATGGAGCCGTAGCACGGACAGCTTTATACTATTAAAGTACCGTAGCCTCACTCAAAAGGTATTATAATATTTTAATGGGGAACTTGACAATCGATTAATTTGATTATCTATCGAATTCTACCAATGTTCTAATAGAATTGTCTAAATCTTATCGTTTATGCTTTGGCACTTTTATTAAGTGTCTTCGTATCTTGCAGAATTAATATTTTTAACTGGTTACTCATGCATCTTGATCCCTCCTTAGTTTGATGTTAGTTTAATATACGTGTGTTGAAAATTCTAAGTGGAAAAAAAAAAGGTATGTCTAGTACCATTTGTTCTGAATGCGGCAAAACAAAGAACACAAGACCAAAACCCATAATAAATTTTTGTTGTGTTCCTTTGCGACTATTTTATGTATTTTTCTTTTAAATGGATTTTTTTTTTTTTGAAGAAAGTGCCACCAGTTTCATTGAAACTTTTTTATTTTGTGTCCATAGAGGATTGAACCCATGACCTCTTGAAAGTCATTCTAGTTAGCTACTACTTGAGCTATTATGCCATTTGCTTTTAAATGGATTTTTAATAATTGCTCTTTAACACTTGTTAGAACTTAGAAGTATATTTGATTTTTTTTTTTTTCATTTCATTTCCTCCAAATTTAGTTATCTCACAAATAAATCTAAAATCTTAATTCTTTTTTCTAAAAAAAAATAATATACAAAGCAAAAGCTACAACCGCACACTTTGTTCGTCAGAATGGAATCTCCATCCATTACTAGACTTCATATAACAGGTTTCTTTTAATATAATCTTTTTGATCAGCTATGCTGTACAATTAGCACCAATTGTTAAGGAATATATTATCAATTCTGTTCCTTATCCTAAATTTGAAGTTATATTATTAACCTTGAATTTAAGAAGTATCAGATCCCATTCTCACTATCAGAATTCAGGTCATTTATTCTTTTTAATTGTCTCTTCATTTAAGGAAGGGTTCACATTTGTTCATTCTTAAGTCTTAACCCAATTCACATGATGTTGCTTCACGGATAGGAGAGAAAAACCGGATGATTATCCTTTGACCGGCTGCAACCGAACACGACAGAGACATAAAGAGAGAAATTGAGATGAGACTTTCAGTTCGGTGAGTCCCACCTTAGTTACTCTCTCTTTCTTTCTCTGTCAGGTGCAGCACGGTTGAGGATATGAATTCGAGAAAACCTAATTTGAACCGTTCAATTCATATTATTGTATCACTGACAGCTTTAATTAGGCGGAGGTTCTTTTTTTTTTTAATTTGAAGAAAGTGGAGATTGTACTAATTGTCATTCCTTCAAAAAAGTTAAAAAAAAAAAAAAAATCCTTGCATAAAAAAAAGTTTTCTATAACTTTTGAGGGACCATTTGTTTTTTTTTTTTTATTATCTTTTATTTTCACTCTCTTCTCCATTCCATCACGTACTTCTAATCCCATTTTCATATTAAAATAAAAAGTTTAATTTGAATTTTCATAATAAAAATAGTCTTCGTACTATAGAAACTTCAATTTGTAGGTTAAAAATTAGGCTTTAATTATATTTTAAATAATATGTAAAACGTTTATGCAAAATAAAATACAATTTGTAAGATTACCATATATACAACTCCACAATGAAATTAAAACCACCTGCACCATTTTGAATTGTTTGCTTTTCTTTTTTAAATGAAAGGTATCAAATTTTGTTCTGATAAGTCATAATTAAAATGATCTCTTTCATATAGCCTTGCACCTCGTCGTATAATTTATTATATTTTTATTTTTATTAAATGTATTCAACATCATATATATATATATATATATAATTGGAGCCTGACTATTGTGAAAATGTTTGCATTTCACTCCAAAATGCAAACAGTGAAATGCAAACAGTCCAAATTATACTTTGGCACGTCTAAAATTTCGATTTATTGCTTCCATTAAATTCATCATATGAAAATACTAGGGGATAAAAAAAAAATTTCATTTTTGAAGTTTTTTAAGTATTTATTTTGAATTTTTGAAAATCTATGTACAAAACAAATACTTAAAAAGCTCCAAAAATGAAATTTTTTTGTATCCCCTAGTATTTTCATATGATGAATTTAATGGGAGCCATGAATCGAAATTTCGGACGTGACAAAGTATAATTTGGACCGTTTGTATTTCGGAGTGAAATGCAAAGCCTGCTGTCATATCTTAGTTAGTGAGACCGATCAAAAAAACAGAATAAAGAATTCATTATAAAAAAAATCTGAGCCGCTGATTATATATATAATATATATCAGACAAGTTTTTTTTGTCATGAAATATGGCAATTTTTTTTGTAATTATATATAAAGATCTCATATAGATATCCCTCATACCCTCTCCATGCATGCATATCGATAGATCCATCATCCACGTGTGTTCCACTCTGTAACATAGGCCAAGGCTTTTTTTTTTTTTTTTTTTTTTTTGAGGAACAACCCTTAGGCAGGGCAAGGTTTTCTTGTTTCGTTCTCTTGCCAGGCTGCCAGGTATTGACTCTCATGCACACTAGACTAGGTATTACACGTGGTAACGGCCATGCATGCAACGACATATATGATATATAACACGAGTACACCGTAGACGACTCGTATATATATATATGGTTTCCATATTTCTATTATTTATTTATAATCATTTCATAATGTATTAAATAATGTCATCTTATGAAATTCATTATATCGTGATGAGTATTTTAAGTTTTTTAACCGATGATCAGTATCTTCTGCAAATTCATTATATCATTATGAAATTCATTATATCGTGATGACATAACATGAGTACACCGTAGTGCGCTTCGGCCCTGTATCGCAAAACCGTAGCTCAAATGACCAATCAAAATTGCTCAACACAATCTACATATTGAAATCTTGTATATTACCGAAATTTTTCATTTTTAGAGTTTTCTAACTAATTTTATGAATTTTTGAAAAATGACCCATTTTATGTACAAAATTTTGTGCATTTTCTATACAATTTTCAAAAATCCAAAAAAATAGTTAGAAAACTCTAAAAATGAAAAATTTCGGTAATCTACAAGATTTCAATATGTAGATTGTGTTGAGCAACTTGGATTGGTCATTTGAGCTACGGTTTTGCGATACGGGGCCGAAGCGTACTACCTCACTGCGCTTTGTGAAGCGCAATAGCCTCACTCTATATATTTAAGAAACTCAAAAAATGGAAAATTTTTGTATCCTAGGAGATTTTGATATAAAGAATTTAATGAGAATGATAAATCAAAATTTTATGATGGTTTAGTATGTTTTTTAGTTAGGAGCACGCTAGATTTACTAATATATATAGAGTAAAACTATGGTGCTCATAAGCTCACGGGGGCCTCCTGTGAGCTTAACACCAAAAACATATCAAATCATATCCAAATTTTGATTTATATGGCTCAATAAATTCTTTATTTCAAAATCATGTATCGTGCAAAAATTTTCCATTTTTAGAGATTTTTAAGCATTTATTTCAAATTTTTTAAAAGTTACATACGAAAGGTTGATTATTTTATTAATATTGTATAGTTGCTATTAAAAAATCCGAAATAAATACTTAAAAATCTCCAAAAATAAAAAAAATTTGCATGCTATAAGATGTTGATATAAAAAATTTATTAAGCCATATAAATCAAAATTTGGATATGATTTGATACGTTTTTGGTGTTAAGCTCGCGGGAGGCCTCCGTGAGCTTAAGAGCACCGTAGTTTTACTCAATATATATATATATATATATATAATCAGAAAATTGAGATTATTTTTTTAGTTTTATTATCTGCATGCCATTTAAAGTTGCTGAATGCGAGACTAAAACATATAGAGCGTAACCACGAAGCTATTTAATTAAGAGGAGGGATCCATTGACAATGCTTATAATGACAATCTTGACAATTAAGATTTTGAAAAATTTGTAATAATTCATAAAAAATCTTAAAAATAAAAAAACTTTTATGGATACATTCTTTAACTTATAAATTAATAGTGTTTTAAATTTCAATCAATTTGAACATTGTTTGATGGTTTATCAAAATTTTATACATTTTTTAACGGTTGAAATTTAACGAGCTTTGAAGAGCTATCAAACGTCACTTAAATTGAATATAATTTGATACATAATCAATCTATAAGTTAAACAATACCTCTATAAACTTTTTTCTATTTTTAAGAATTTTTAACTATTTTTACAAAATTTTCAAAATCTTGATTGTCAAGATTGTCATTTTAAGCATTGTCAATGGATCCCTCCTCTTTAATTAATTGGTGTGACTCAGTGACTCAGTCTAGCTAGTAATTTAATTGCACATTAATTTTTAAGTAGATTTATATTTTTCGTATTGAGGACTTATTAATTTTCATGATGTAGACTGATTATATTTACTATATGACTCTCAATTTATTATAAGTTTAAAATTCCATCATGTTCCATATATTATTTTCAGGTGTTATTTTCAAAACTTTGAATACCTTGTACCTCTTACTCTCTCAGAGAGGTGAGACTTGAGCATCCTCATCCCTGAGATTTTATGGGGCTTTCTTAAGGGTAATTTTGTAATTATAATTGAGATCTGAAATTTTTTTTAGAAATTCATTCAACACATCTTTGAAATCTACTCATTTCTAATCAAAAATTACTCCTTGAAAAAGGCTTTCTTAATTAGAAAGATTTTCTATTTATTTCTAATTTAGAAATTCTATAGAAAGTCTCTACATCTTTGAAAGGCTTTCAAAATATGCCACATAGGATTTAGAAATACATTAAAAAAAATACTGCTATGTATCACTTGACAATTGCTATTTTAACATATAAATAAAGTTTGTAAAGAAAATATAAAAAAAAATATAGATGTTTTATATTTACTCTTAATAAAAGGAGATTAGATTTTTTGACATGAAATTTCTATCTTCCCCAATGTGTAAAAAGTTGAATATGCAGCAGTTATAGTCTTATGATAGGCTATTAAATGATAGTTTATTTAGTTATAAAAAGCTTCAAATGTAATCAATCTATAGTCTAATAAGGTGTCTATTAGTTGATAAGTATCTTTTCATTCAGAAAATATTTTATTCTCATTTTCTCTGAGATTTTGTTGTGAAATTTGTTAAGATAATTACTCACTTGCAAATAAAAAATACAGTTAGTAGACATGTAATTTCAACTTTGTTTTTTACTCTCTCTCTCTCTCTCTTTTTTTTTTTTTTTGAGGCCTGAAATGCCGTCATGCGTTGGGAAACGGGTGGTAGCTCAGTTGGTTAGGAGAGAAGTCTTAGAGCTATTGTCTATCCAAAGATCGAAAATTTGATACCCACCTATACAACTTTGCAGCCGCTGCAAGATTTCGAAAAAAAAAAAATGTCGTCATGCGTCCAAACCATCCAAAATTGAAAATTCCTAATAAATAATACAGTTCTCAATAAACAATAAATAATAGAATATAGACCGCCCCAACCTCAAGCCAAGGAAGGAAGGACTTTGAACAGTGAACCGCTCCCATCCATTTAATAACAATATAACAACCCACCAGTCAAAACTAGAACCAATCCTCACCCTCCAATTCCGATCATCCCGCTCCCTCCTATCACACCCGGATCGGACGGCTGTGGACGGCCCCAAAAGGCGCGCACTGGACCCGGTCTCCAAAGGCAATTCATAACCTCTACTCCGCAGTAAACTACAGCGCAGTACAACAATCGCTGGATCTGCTTTAAGATTCGTGCAACTCAATCTCAAAAAACCCCTATGACCCACATCGTGCAGTTTACAACGTCAGCCGTTAGATAGTCTCGAGGTCCGCGCTGGCACGAATCTTGAGACGATCCAACGGCTTTCGTTCTGAACTGCACAATGCAGTACAGCAGGGGATTATGAATTCAGAGCGCATTCAATAATCAATTAAACGCAAGAGAAAAGGAGAGCAAAGAAATAAGAGACGAAAGAAGAAATAAAGGCGAGAAAAACAAAACAAAAGCAATGCAATGCGACCGCGAGAGAGAGAGAGAGAGAAAGAGAAGAGAAGAGAAAGCCATGTGTAAGCCCTTGACACCCGCGGCGTGTCCTCGATGACCTCCCTCATCATCATCATCATCTTCTCCATGGCGCCTTCTCCTCCTTCCCACCCCATAAAACCCCTCCCTCACCTCCCTCACCTTCCTCTCCTCCCATCATCCCGCATTGCGTCTTTTCTCGGCCATAATTCTCGGTGATCAGCGGTTGAGAGGTTGGGGATCAAGAATGGCGGTGGACGGGGGGGCGCCCAAGCTGCTCTACATTGTGGTGTCGGATGATGATGATCGGGAGGACGGCACTAATGCGTCCTCCTCCTTCCGGTACACCCGGTCCGTCCTCCAGAGCACGCTCCAGTTCATGGGCTGCAAGCCCCGACATGCTTTCAAGGTCCCCATTTTTTCAAAATTTTCTCTTCTTTTCTTTCTTTTGTTGGTTATTTTTGTTTGCATGATGAATTGATTGATGTGATCATCATGTGATCATTGATGTGTCTTTTATTTATTCCCGTTTAAATTGCGGAAATTCGGGTTCTTTTTTTTTGTTCTGTTCTTTTCTTTTCTTCATCATCATGGGGTATTATTGTCAACGGTACCATACCAAGGTACAAACTTTACATAGTGCGCGCTATAATATTAATATGCAACAATCCAAATTGCATTTCATGCAAATGTTCTTCTTTCTCTCCTGGAAGGAAAGCGAGCGATGCGACTTGCATCTTGCATGCGCTTTTTGAATTGAGAGGTTGCTTAGTTATCGGATTAGTAGATTAGATGCCCTTTTCCATTTTGGGATCGTCCGATTTTTTTAAACTTTGGTGGGTGATTGTTTTCTATGAATAACCTGTGGTATTCAATAAATAAAAGAATTGAGTGAAAAGAGATTAAAGACATAATATTTCTTTTTTATTATTTACAAATTGCAATCTCTTTTGAGGTCTTTTTGCATGATCTAGTTAATATAATTTTTTTTTTTTTTTGAAATTGCATGACTATGCATGCTTGGGAAATAATTATTGACATGAATACAATTACTTTATATCAGATTTCATGATTTTTTTTTGCTATCAAATTGTTTTTTTTTTTTATTATTTGCCGGTAAAGGATCATATTTACTGTAATAAAAGAAGAAAAATTGCATGTTCAAACACTAATTTTAACTAAAATTTCAGATGTAAGCTTTAATATTTCAATTAATAAATCTTGGCCAAAATCCATAAAAGGAGCAGCAAACTAGCAATCACAATATCAGTATTCCCTCTATTTTCATTTTCATTTAATTGTTTTGTTTCATGAATTTAGATTAGTCGAAGGGTATATGAAGTAATACGGGCAAAGAGCGCAGAAGCTGCAGGCAACGAAACACCAATTTCACAAGAGAGTGCTGAATCCGGCAGTTCTGTCATTCCATTCGAGTTGTACAAGAGACAAACCACGGCTGTCATCTCGAGAGATGATTTCATAAATGTGGTGTGTGATGCTCTATCCTTGTACAAGTATGTGGGCCCCAACCAACGAGCCGATTTGCTTCTAGCTTGCAAGTAAGAAAATATGAATCAAGCTTTTATTTATAAATAATTAGATAGAAATTGAGGGTCTAAAAGCCAATTTACAACATACGCGTAAATGTGGAATACAAAAAGAATACTTATTCATACTGTTTTACAGGATTCGGGAGAGGAAAGAATCCGTGACTATTCTTCTGTGCGGAACAAGTGGTTGTGGCAAATCTACACTGTCTGCTTTACTGGTACTACTTTTTACAATGTATCGAGCACTTGAAAATTTTCCCAAATAAAAGCACTGATTATTTCTTACCTGAAAGGGAAGTAGACTAGCATTCGCATACTTGTTCGTCTGACTGAATAATTTATTTCAGTGTTAACAAAAAAAAAAAAAAAAAAGCCATTTATTTTCGTTTTTATCTTATGAAAGGGAAGTAGACTTGGAATCACAACTGTGATATCCACCGACTCGATACGACACATGATGCGCAGCTTCGTAGATGAGACGAAAAATCCACTCCTGTATGCTTCAACTTACCATGCCGGAGATTGTCTTGATCCGGTGGCGGTGGCGCAAGCGAAAGCCAAGAGGAAGGCAAAGAAGCAGAGAGAGGAGCTAGCTTCATCTTCTGGGGAGAAACCGGATGTTCGTATTGTGGAGACAATTAGTGCTAAAGAGATGGCAGTGGAAGGTTACAAAGCCCAATCTGAGATGGTTATTGATAGCCTTGATCGGCTTATCAGCTCTTGGGAAGAGAGGAAGGAATCGGTTGTTGTTGAAGGTGTCCATTTAAGTCTCAACTTCGTGGTGAGTGGCAAATTAGTTATAATTTATTACTTTTTTGCTTTTTATAAGCATGGTTTGCACAACTTTAGAATGTGTGTTAATATTGTGCCGTCAGTGAAATTACAGATATCGACAAGCTGACGCTGGTACACTTATTTAAATCATTATACCAAATTCTGGCTTTGATTATGACCTCAACTCATACACTACTTGAGTTGTAGTGTGAAGTGAACATTTTAACATGTCAGTTCGAGAATATGCTGAAAGCACCTAAATTTTAGTGGAAATGTAGAAATCAAAATTTGATTTCTATCTTCATTTCAGCTGATGTAGAAATTTCAGGCTTGAAGCAAACCTAATTATTAATAGGTGTTTAGAACCTACTATAAGTGTGAAAAACTCAACTTTTACCTTCCGCAGTTAAACAGGCAGAAATCAAACTGTTTTCTCATCAATAATTGTAATTTTTTTTTTAGATGGGCCTAATGAAAAAACACCCGTCAATCATCCCCTTCATGCTGTACATTACAAATGAAGGCAAACACATGGAACGCTTTGCAGTGCGTGCAAAATATATGACACTCGACCCTGCCAAAAACAAGTACATCAAGTACATCCGAAATATCCGGTCAATACAGGAGTACCTGTGCCACCGTGCTGACAAGCACCTTGTGCCCAAAATTAACAACACCAATGTCGATCGAAGTGTGGCAGCCATCCATGCCACTGTCTTCTCCTGCCTGCGTAGACGCGAGGCTGGGGAGTCCCTCTACGACCCAAATACAAACACAGTGTCCCTGTTAAACGAGGAATATAAGAGCATTTACAAGGCTAATTCGGTAACTTCAAAAGGGTTTGTTCAGCTTATTAGGAGAAGAGGATCGGATAGGAACCTCATGGCCTTGCTGTATGATGATGGATCGGTAGCAAAGGCCTGGCCTGTCGGATATGGTTTTGAGATGGATGCAAATCCAATGTATGGGCCCCTGCAATTCAGCAAGGCGGAGCATGTTAATCTTCAATTTGGGAACTTTGGATTGAGTGCATGGCCAAGTGATGTGGCCGGTTCCAGTTACTCGGGCAGTCTGGATGGTTCAAGAGCTGATGGCACGGGGACTCTGTCGTCATGTTGCAGCTCTCCTAAGATGTCTGATGGGTACTCTAAGGAGGTAGACAAGAATTCACCATTTTTGTTTATATATTCATTATTTTTTTTATTTTTAATTATGCATTCAAAGTAACAAAATTCATGCTGCTGCTTTTCTGCAACTAGGAGCAGATTGTTTTATGTAGTTTGTAGGCCACAAGGTTAAAACAGATAAATATTTGTGCCCTTTAATAGGTGTTTTTTTTTTTTTTCACATTTGAGGATCTAATTTATGTAAGATTTATAAAAATAATTTTCTAGCCTGTGTTGGTTCGAGAAGAAATAATATTAACACCTGTATATGCAAGATCATAAAAACTATTTTCTAGCTTATGTTAGTTCGGGAAGAAATGATATAGCATATTTGTGGCATGCAATGGGCCTCCATGAAAATGTGCTTCATTATTATGGGTAGCAGTATAGCTGCCAAATTTCCTCTATGGCTTTATGGCCTGAGTCTGACTCTTAACCTCCTTGATAGTACCTTCGTTGATTCATTTTGCGTCATGTTGAAGCTAACGGTACTTCCTGGTATAACTTTGTAGGTTATGGACGGAACTTCTGTCTCGGGAAGTGAAGAAGAAGCTGATGTGTTTCAAGACGATACTGACGGTGATCTAAGTGAAGGGTTTGGAATTGACCGTGACTTGGATGAGGTACCTTCCCCTTTCGCTTTGCAAGATTAATTTGTAACTCTAAATAATTTCGGAGTACTAGATAGTAAGATAAGATGCATGAACTAGTGCTTGACCTGCTAATGTGGATTTCTACTAGATTTTGCTCTATAATTAACATAAAACCCCAATGAAAATCATATGGAAAAGAGGAAACCTTTCCTGTTATTATAGAGCTCCCTTAGGTGAATTTGATTTTAATGAATTGTTTGATAATTGCATTCTTGACGATGCACGAAATTTTATTTTACTTGTGTAGATGGAAGGATCAGTGGATGAACACTCTACCAAATCTGATGAGGAATATGATGACCTGGCCTTACTGGATGGCCACGGCTTCTATGAGGATGATTTAGAAATCCAGAATCTAACCCAAATTAACTCGCCTCAATCCACCAAGTGTGATTTTAATAGCAAGGTGGAGAGCTTTATAGAAAAATATGAAAGGAACCTCGACCTCTCGTAAGAAATATGGTATAGCCTCTCTCATATGTATCTAAGTGTTGTTTCTTTTTTTTTCTTTTTTTCTTTTTTTGTTGGGGGCAGAAAGCTGATGTTGCTTTAGCCAGTCTGCGATAATCTATCTGGTTCCCATGTAGAGTTTCCGGTTTCCCTTTTCTGTACACAATAATTTTACCACCTAAGGGCCTCTACACGGACGAGATAAGTTGTATAAACTATGTATGTATTCGGGGGTGTCTGGAGATGTATAAATCTATCTGGTTTCCCTTTGTTGTAAAAGAGCACACTTGCACTGCGGCCATTAAGCTTAGGATCAAAAAAATTCTTGTATGCTGTTGTATGCGAGTCTAGAGTCCGGACGCCTTCGAGATTTCATCAATTTTGTAAAATATGTTATGCAAATTTCCCTTCAAATGATCATATGTACTTCTTAAAACTCATCTTTACTGGTGACATAAAATCTAAAAGAAGAGACTTGCAGCATCCTTCATTGAAGCACCAGTTTGCATAAAATTTTCGAGAAGCGGGTACCGGTTGTGTTAGTTTGTTACTAAAAGCTAAGCTTGGGGTATTATTCTCCTTAGAATATCAATTACCAAACCAGGTCCGAATCGTGTTATACATCTTCTTAGGAATTGCCTGTCTGATTACTAACTCAAGAAAAAAGTGCAAAGTGGAGCATGTAAATAGGAGACAAAATCCAACATATACCAAGTTGCATATTCTATAAAATTGCCTTTATGGGTTTCTCAATATCAAATCTTATTTATAGATAGGGGAAAATTTTACCGGGGGAAGAGGATTATCATGCTCATGACAACATATACCTCATGAAGCTATGCAGCATTTAACAATGGATACATACAAGAAACAAACATAGTATCATGTCTTTGAGTCACTTTATGAATGACGGTCTACTATACGCTGCTTATTGCCGAAGTGCCACCATTTCTTTTTCTTTTTTGTTTCCAAATATGGTAGTTCTGCATCATAAAAGAGTATTAAATAAGGTTGTTTTCTCACCCGGCTTTACTCGCAAGTCCCTTCAACACTATATCATAACATAACTATGCTACTATTAACCAAATCTTCTCAATGGGGGCAAGGCAGTTAAGCAAATTTACAGTAATCATCGGTCGTTCCGCTATCTAACAATACATTTCAGGTAGTAATATACCATCATTAATGCAAAAATATAGTGCTAAAATGAGAGTATGTGAGATTACTGATCATTTGGCTGACAGAATAAGATGCATTGGAAATAAAATAATCAGGACAAATAATGAAAAAGGTAAAGCAGAAAAAAAAAATTCTAAAAAAAAGATGGAGGTCAAGGGAAGAAAGAGCAAGTACCTACTCACCTCCTTTGGGATAGATCGAGTTGTAATGCACCTCCGCCCAAAAGCTCAAAAATATCACTGCATGACAACAAAATGTACAACTTGATTTCATCGTCCAAATGAACAACGAGTATCTGAAGGTGGATACAGGATTCTCCCTCTTCTTTTTGTTTGCATATATGAACATGGATCAGAAATAATGAAAAGTTATGATTGTACCTCGTTTTGATTTCTCAACTTTTGGAAGAATTTCTATGTAGCATGTATCCTTGAAAGATGTTATCACAAAAATCTTTACACCATACTGCATTGCAAGACAGTATCGGTCACAACAATCAAGCAAGAAAAGAAAAATGAAATCTCATGCATACTAATGTACATGGAGCAAAAGGAATGTACAATATAGAAAAGAAAGCTGGAATATCATACATCTTCTGTACAATACGAGTAATTTGCAATGTTTTTAACTTTTTTGAACTATACCGTCTTCAAAGTAATTTTAAGGGGCACAAGAATGGCTTAGAATTCTCTCTAAGTGCATAAATTAGCCAAATATTCTAATCGTGTACTCGATGTTGGTAACAGTAATATGGATGTGAACTTCCTTGCACGTACGGGGTTGGCATACTTACACTAACATACATTAGATAAGGGAATAAAACAAAAACATACCCAGTCAGCAGCAGCTTGCAAAGTAACATGGTCACCCCATTCCCCATTTCTGTTTTAGAATATATGTAATGTAAAATACTTTAAAATTTAGGCTTCTAGAATCCTCTTAATAAAACAAAAAAATTAATTAATTAATTAATCATACTTTGACAGCTTCTCTAAGTACTCATTGTAAGGCATTGGTACATATCCCTCGTACATCTCACGGTGCGATTCAAGCTGCATTGAAGTAAACCAAATTTAATTTTCAAGGTCCTTACTAATTTCAAATATTCCAGCATTGTCATTTTTATTTATCTATTGTGTTTTTTGTTTGCCTCTATTGAGATTTGAGTAGATCCAAAGAATTATAAAAAGCAAGGAAGAAACAAAAAGGTATATGTGATCTTCATGTAACTCAAAACTCTCAAAATATTACAGAAAGATGCAATGAGAAAAACAACGTTGGCAGCCTATGTCAACTTTTCAAAAAAGAAAAAAAAAAGATGCAATGAGAAAAGGAAGGACGAGAAGTTAAAATTTACCTGACTGACAACCTGCTGTCTAACAGATTGGTGGTGTTCGGGGCTTCGGTAAAATTGATCTGATAGTGCTCTAAACTGCAAATAATAATTAAATAAGAATCTATGTGAAAATATCTAAACATAAGTAATGAAACAAGAAAATACAACTGATGTGGAAGAGTAAATTGCACAGACATAAAACCATCTACTGCAATATCAGGCTTGAATTTTGACTACGGTACTGCCAAATATATAGCTCTCATGTCAAATTCTCTATTTTTTAATTAATTTTCTTCTATTATGTACTGGCTGCTTTTACTTCTAAGCATTTTTCCCTGTGACAAAAAGGAAGTCATTGAAGCTTTGAACAATTTGTGCTCCACCACCAAAATTAAATCATCAAAAGAACAGGCCAAAAGACACAAATACTAACCTGACAATTTCCATCTCCTTGCACCTTTCTCTCAACTACATCATACAACTGCAACCTACATAATATATAAAAGGAATTTATGAGTGCTAAGATTACGAATATTACAGAAATTGATTCATTCATTTTCTACACCAATTAGGAAAACTAACTAATGACAAGTGGATTAAGATACTCCACAGGAATTATTTACAATTTATAAGTTACTACTCGTTAGAACTTTGAATTTTCTTCTTACCAAAAAAAAAAAATTAAATTAAAAAAAAATCAACAAATGGACTTCGCAATATTTGGTGGAAGTTACGTTTTGGATTCTTCAAAATTGTTTAACCCACCATTGTTGAGTCACGTATAATTTACTGGCTGCACCAAAAAAATTCACAAAATACTTGTGCTGCTATATAATAGCACTGACAAAATTTCCAAACCAAAGAAAAATCACTGGTTTTGTCAAGCTGAGCTGGAGATGAGGCAATGTTTATTTCTCTCTGAGGTATATATCATATTCCATAATATCTCTGAGGGTACCAGGTTCTGTTATCTTAGAAGTCATAAATCTTGCTAGATAGTTAGCTAGGTAGATATTGTTACCAAATAGTAACCCAAAAAAGGCATTATCAGTATAATCTCACACTGAAATTGGTTAGAAGCCTTTAATCCCAGTGCAGGTTATATTTAATCCCACAAACTGATAATTGTATGGTTTATGGTCCTATTGAATAAATAAAAAAATATTTATGCTTCCTATAAGTTCCAATAGAAGTGGCATCTTTAGAATATGTACCTTTCTGTTAGTCTCTCATGGTCAGTTGTGGCTTCGTCATAAGAAGGGATCGCTCCATTTATCTTAGGTATATGCTGCACATTAACAACTTGAAATGATATCATATCATACATAATACCAATAAAACAAGAAAAATAAGTATATGCGGAGCATCATGCTATAACATGCATATTGTGTTGGCATAAACCAGGAAATTTACAAGTAACAGAAAAAAGCTTGTTCGTTGGATGATACAAGTTTCTTGAACCTTGGGCCACAAATGGCATTCGTAAAACATTAGATCCAACATATATATGGGAGCTAGTGGCAAAATTTTCTTAATAAGATTCAATTAATCTACTTATGGACATTAGTGCTGAAAAAACTGAAATTATGTTTACAAAAATACAACGCAGTTGTTGAAATGGCATGCCGGGAAAAGAAAAATGAACTATATCATCTGTAATTTGTACAACACATATCACAGAGTTAATTGAAGCTCCAATGCAGCGTATGCAGGAGCATCAGGATTTGTAAACTACTATGCATGCAATTTTTTGGTTGTTTAATGCTCTAGTTCACATATATTCATATATGTTACGTCCAAAATAGAACCAATGTATACATATTAGAAATACTGTTGATGGGAAATGAACCAATTGCAAAATTGACTCACACGAATCGGTACCATCTGGTACAATCGTTTCTCCATTTCATCATCAATTTCATAGTAATCATTTGACAGATCTAAACACTCTTCTCCTGCAACTGAGTTTTGATCTGGACTTGAACATGAGCTAGATGGGCCTGCATCGTCAGTCTCATCATGACCGCACTCACGTCCTGCATTATAGTTAAATTTCAAATTAAAAAAAAAAAGAATTAACAAAGAACAACAAGAGATGAAAAAAAAAAAAGAATAGAATAAAGTAAATCAATATGTTGTTCATGAAATTATCACATACAAGAGTTGCACACAAGAAAAACTGTTACAAACTAAAATTAAAACCAGATAGGATGTGAAATTGCTTCCATAACATGATAAAGATAAAGGAGTATCCAATCCCGAGTGTAATAACACCTAGGGACATACAGTAGAAAAGTAGTTCTAAACTTTTTAAGTGTTGTTTGCAGGAAAAAAAACATCGGAAACTACAGAAGTCACTATATTGTTCCCATTTTAAGACTGACAAAACATCATCAGAGAATTTTTTCAAGAGAAATTATATTTGTATCGTCTCTTCACATGCTAGCTTTATATTTTTCCATCAACACTTGTAAGAATGTAGAGCTGCAACTATATCCTTACTTCTGATTTAGAAACCCAACGACTAAAACAAAAATTTATAGTAACTTCAGGATGAATATAGAAGAGAATACCTGAGCTGTAAACTCTCATAGAAGAACTAGAGAAATCATGTGTGTCGTAAGAAGAATGCAAGTACCTTTCGTCTGAATGTGACGACCTTGCTACCTCTACAACATATTTCATAAGATTGGTTATAATGACATCCATGTTGACAGAAGAGGAAGGATTGAACTACATACAAGCACTTGGATAGTGACCATTTATGTGCACAGTCAGGATTGCACTACTGCATACCAGTAATTTAAGGCCTTTCCATTGTATAACAATAAAATCTTAAAAAAAAAAATCCAGTGTTTTCTTTAATGCTCCATCTTAGTGCAAAAAAATTTTTGACACCAAAGTTACCTTCCGTTGAGTATACAAGACCATAGTTGAAATCGTTTTGGGGCTGGTTAGGATCAGCATAGTAGGTAGGGACAGGGTAAGGACCATGGAACAAGTCGTAGCCCCAAAATGAATGTTGATCCTTCTCGTACATGCTTCTTGGCAATTCTTCCAAGGAAAATAGAAATAGTAAAAATAAAAGCTTATTTTTACCAGAACCGAACTGCATCAAAACAGAAAGACAAAACCAATCAATATTGTTACAAGACTCCGCACAATAGTCACCACTGTGCGTCTCTTTGAATTTGCATGTGAATAATTGATTTAAAAAGGAGAAAAATCTCAGACTTGCTGATCAAAGCTGATACCCAATATAAATAGATAAAAAGGCATATGTTTCAACAATTAGGTATCTGTCATGGTACTATATGAGACCAATCTTATCTGCTCTGAAAGAAAATCATAAATTGGGCTTTACTTTCTCCTTTCAGTTGAAGCTTAATTATTTGTGAAGAAAAACAGCTAACAAAAGTATAATAACCCCCATAAAATAATTTTAAACAACAACAAATGTTGTGATATCATGGTAACATCCAATATCCTCTAATTTCGCTCCATTTTTAATAGGGGAAAGTAGTTCCAGTTCAAAATAGGTCCCAATTTTGCAAATTGCATAATTCCCAACATAAGCATCACCAATGAAATAAGAAACCGATCGCTGATTAGTAATTACAGAATCAAAGTTAAAATTTTATCAGAAGTGCATAGAAATATCATATATCCAGAAATCACAAGTACCAACAACAGTAAAATTAATTTAAGAAAAACATCTCTTGCTACAAATTATCAAAATTAAAATAATTTAGAACAATAAGGTATGAAACAAGCAGTTCAGAATCAAAATTAAAAACCAAGTTCATCACTCAACAAAACAAATCAATAACAAACTATTACAGCAAAATTGACACAAATCAGGATGCACAGAAGCTCTAAACACCATTAAGTTAACACCAGCAATTACCTATCACAGTTCAATTCCGAATACGGATCTAATTGGTTTCCATCTTTCATCCAAAACCCAACACCGGATCATAACCAATTGGGTGCGGTGCAATCAATCAGGGAGCTCCAATAAAAAAAACCCAACAAAGATGCATTGCAAAATATGCAAAATTTGCCAAAAAAGATCGGAACTTTTTTGAGTACTTACTTACTGGAAGACGCAAATCAAATCAGAGAGTCCCGGTTTCACATGCAATCGCCGTTGGCTAGAGGAAGAAAGGGGGAGAGAGCGGGGAGTGTGATTAAATAGAGCATAGAGGTGGCTTTGCTTTGCTTTGAGCCTTCGCTCGAGTGCTTATCCTCTGCTGCGCAGTATTTTACTGCGCAGAGAATCAACGATGCAGACTTAGGGGGGATATTTTGAGATTGAGTTGCACGAATCTTGAAGCAAATCCAACAGTAGATTCGCTACGCAGTAGCATACTGCGCAGTAGAGGATGTGAATTGCCTTCGCTTGGGTTTGATTGATTGAGGAGAGGGGAGGAGTGCTTATCCTCTGTTGCGCAGTATTGTACTGCGCAGCGAATCAACGATGCGGATTAGAGAAGGGTTTTTTGAGATTGAGTTGCACGAATCTTGAAGAATATCCAATGGTTGAAGCGCTGCGCGGTAATTTCCAGCGCGGCAGGGGATATGAACTGGAGGAGAGGAGGGCATTAAGTAATAACAAATCTGATGATGGTAGTTTGTATCTATTTATGTAACGAGTCAGGTGCAGAACTCAATTCAATTTGTGCTTTGCTTGCTGTCAGTCTGTAATTGTGACTGACCACAGAATTTTACTCTAGTACTCTCACCACAAAAAATTTAATTTTCGATCTGAGGATTATAAATAAAAATTACCCATTATGAGATTCATATGTGACCGATAAAATTATATGTTTGTGAACACGGAAGCAACGTCCAACAAATAAACGAATAAGAATTTTACTCAGATACTTGCACAAAAAATAAAAAGAAAAAAATCTTTTCGATCTGACGATTATAAATGAATATCATTTTTATCCATTATGAGATTCATTAGTGACCGATAAAATTATCTGGGTGTGAGCGTGTGAGCGTAGAAGCAACGTCCAACAAATAAATAAATAATCTGATACAGTAAATGAACGGTGATAAATTAAATTAAATGGTAAAACCTGGATCATGGAAAATGTGTGGCAACCCTGTTGGTGTTAGGCTGAATGCCTGATGCAGCAAGCCATACTGGAAGTGGGCAGTGGCTTAAGAGGAAAGAAAGGCCTTTCTTGTTACTGGTACTGGTAAAGTCCGGTACTGCTGGTAATGGCATGTTATAAGTGGGGGAGTAATTAGTGCTGCTCTGAGTGGTGATTGGTGAGTGAATGCTGAGACAGACAACTTCACGCGCAAGGGACTCAATTAGTCAATACCCGGGCCCAAGAACAGCAAGGATATTGCTTGGGACAGCAAAATTTTTCTGTTTATAATGTGGTTTTCTCAAATTTCCTTCTTTATAATTTAGAGATTTTGCTGTCCTAAGTAATATGGCTGCTGTCGTTATACCCGACCTTAGTCAATTCATCCCCTTCCCCTGTCACTGGATGAGGATAAGCTGTTTTTCTGAAAAGAAAAGGCAGAGTCTGCTTTTTTGATGGGACGGTTAGGATCGGTTGCCACACTGATCTCAAAATACTTAGGTGTTTGCTGCACCGATATCATCGTACTTGGTGTTTCTCAACCGACGAATCAAGAAAAGCAGGGTCTGCAACAGGAAATCACATCCCTTGGAATACGCCACAAGCAAGGATCAAAATCTGCCCCCTAAAATGCTTCCTGCGCGAATCTCAAAGCTGCCCGTAAAAAAATTTACATTCAAAAGCTGACCACTCCAAACACTTTACGGCCTGACCATTCTGGTGGATACACACTCCTGAAGTAGGGTCTGCTTTTCTTTTTTTAAAAAGCAGGTGATCCTGATCCCCTGTCACTTGCAACCTGCCCGTATGCATATGCACCTTCCAATTTTACAATTTCTACTTATTGAATTGGCTTGTCTGGTGGGGCTTAATTTGTTGAATTTTAGTCCAATATATTACTATATTAAGTTTTTATTTTTGTCCGATCAGACGACTATACATGAGTATTGTCTAATATTTATTAAATTCATGTGTAACCAGTAAAATTATTTGAACGACTATAAATGAGTATTATCCAACATTTATTAAATTAATATGTAATCGGTAAAATTATTTGAGTGTGATCACAGGAGCGACACCCTGATTAGTTTTGCTGGCCAACAAAGGTACTATTATTAGCATCACAAGGACTTTATTAAAAAGCTTCCTTTCCACCTTGATGAGTTACTATTCCATCAAATTTTCTAGTACGATGTTGTACGATTTTGCCAAGTTTTTTTGGGGCAGAGTTTTTGACTCTTGAACCTTGCTACTTGACTTGACTTGCTAGATTAGCGTGACAAATGCCTGTATTGGGCTCTCTCAATGACACTCTTAATTAACTTGTTTATTTCATGCTATGTACCTTTTTTTTACTGTTAATATCGTGTGCATTTGTTTTGCTAGATTCCTGGACGAAAATCTGCTGCTTTTCTGAGATTTTTTGAGAAGAATCTCAGAAAAGCAGGGTCTTTTTTTTTGATCAAATAGTCAGTATTGGTTATTGCATTGATCTTAAAGTACTTTGATATTTGCTGTATCGATCTCAATGTTCTTCGATGTTTCTTAATGATCAAGAAAAGCATGACCTACTTTTTTTTTTTTTTTTTTAGAAAAGCAGGTGATCCCCATCTTTTTTCACTGTTAACATCGTGTGCATTGTTTTGCTGGATTGCTGGTAGCACTCGACATTTTTCAAACTTGTTTGAGCCTTGAGGTATTACTTTTTTTTTTTTTTTTTTTTTTTGTGAGGCCGATACACATTTCAAATTTGATTTTCTGTAATTTATAAATATCTGCATCTTGTTTGCTAGAATAGAATAGAAGTTGAAAGGTACTGAATGCTGATCACTGCTACATTTTATTGTCATGTTCACTAGATTTAGGCAGCCAAATTGTCCATGACTCATACCTAAATTTTATTTTTATTGACATATATATATTTTGTTTTAAGATAGAGATGAGGGTCAAGCCACTTAAATTTAAATATGTATAAAAGACCTACATCCAGGTTTCAAACCCGCAACCTCCTATACAGAGTGCGTTGCTCTTAGCCACTAAACCAAAGACTGATTCTTATTGACATATATAATATGCTCAGGTGCATAAAGCTAGCAGAGTTTAAGTTCTTCAAAACGCTTTTTACTAACAACACAATCATTAGATTAAATGGTTTCGTACAATAAATTTGAACCGTTAATTTTGACGTCTAAAATTTTAATTTATAAGTTTATTGGTGTAGTAGCAGCTACAGAAGAGTACTACAAAATTGAAATAAAAAATAAGTGAGCATATATTGAACATTTTTTTAGTATGAATTTTGACTTTGCAAAAGAAAAAAATGTAAAGAAAAAATAATGTATATCTAAGTATATTATTACAACTATCAAGGCACAACAATACTCCCAACAAAAAAAAAAAAATCTGAACGTGTGACCTAGAAATCAAGAGAAATTTATGTCCAGGTGTTTTGATAATCTATTTCGGCCATTTGAATTGAATTGGCAAGCTTTTATAAGTCGGGTCTGCATCTGCTGCCATAAAAAACGATGGCATGGTGCTGCCATATACAGTTTACAATGGCTGTTGGATTTGATTTAAACGGCTGCGATTTAAGCAAATATGGAGGTTTTTTTTCAATGGGTCCCACTGTTATAGGTGTAATGGCACCACATAGCATCACAACTATGGCAACGGATAAAAATCCTTTATAAGTCGTAATTTGTTGATTATATAAAGGGTGACTTCAATCACGTTTGTTTTTCTTGTTATTAACTTTTTTCTTTTTTTAATGAAAATTGGTTGGTGTTTTACCAACTACCTCAGAAAAAATAAAAATAAAAATCACGTTTGTTTTTCGAGTTGATTGGTTGATGGTCTTTTAATTTGTATTTTTCTTGAATTTTCCTCCATTTTTTTCTTCACCTAATATGTTCGGCTATTTTTTTTTGGGGGGGGCAAAATAAATTAGGTAGCAGACGCAGCACTAAGTAAGTTCTTTCTTTCTTTATGGAAAACAAACATATCAGGGAAATTGTTTTTGTCATCTTTATAATATGTAAGAATAATATATATGATTATTTTGATTTAATTAATATACTTTTCAACTCTATCCCTAAGTTCTTAATGATATAGAATCAAAATATCGCCGATATTCTAAAAAATGGAGTGAACACTAAAAATTCTGAATTTCTGGTATCTAGATTCTAGCATCCAAACTCCAAGTCCAAAATATTGAGTTCAAACTCCAATATGAACTCTTCAAAAAAAAAAAAAAAAAAAAAAAACTCCAATATTAACTTTTTTTTTCTTGTTTACATGTGTTAATTATGTGAACGTGGCCTTTTAGAAATTAGAATAATTAAGTTGGTAACTTAATGACATCGATTCTATGTTATGAATAACGATGTCTAGAACCTATAGATAATGTTTATAATTAACACGTTAAACAAATGATTCTTGTTTATTACATTGGAATATAACAAAAGTTTTCTAATCAAATGGGGACCACGACTTCCAAAGGCGTTGATATCAGCTGAGATTCAAATCCAGCAATCCTCCTTTTAAAGGGTGAGATTAATCCAAAAATCTTCCCTATAAACCACATCCGTCCGATCACGATCTCAAACCCTAAGATCGGAATCGGATCTCAGTAGATACGGACTCGCTTCCAAGTTAGTTTCAAGTCTACATAACCAAAAAAAATATATATATCAAAAAAGTTCTCATCACTTTTTTATCCTCAGCTACATCCTTGTGAGCAAATGAATCTTTTACTGATGAGAAAACAAAACAACTTATTAAAGAAAATGATAAAGTGAATTTGGAATTTTTTTTATTTTAAATATGTTAGTGTGCAATGTAGCTAGTTAGAATTTCAACTTTAGAGGTGATGGAGATAGAAAAGAAATAACACAAGGGACTAGTTTGAAGTCCATATAAAATATGACAAAAACAATAATTCATGGGAAATACATAGGATAATATGAAATGTCTGTAATATAATTTTTTTTATGCAATTAGCATTAGTCGAGTAGGTTTGACCAGTGTCAACATTTTCTCAAGTTACGGATCATTTAGGTTGGATCGGGTTTGGATCAACTTTTTTTTTTAAGAGAAATTGAGTAAGACGGTTTTTTTAGGTTACGTCCAAATTTAATTATGTCATTAAGAGGTGTAACTAGATGGTTACATCAAGACGAGCTAATTTCATAGAATAGTGTTGAGTCGTGGGTTAAGTATAGTTTTGGGTCGTCTAATGTCGGGTGTTTCTCGTGTTTGGGTCACTCTGAGTTTGATTGGGTCAAGTTCAGTCAGTTTGACTTCTATATACAATCTGATTGGGTTCAAGCCTGAGTTTGTTTGTTAGTTGGGGTCACATTTGCCACCTCTAAATCATTTTATTTAACGAATGTCGCCAATGAGCTATGAGTTTAAGAAATAATTTCCCATCAAAATTTGAATTCAACCTAGTTGTACCGCGTTGAATAAATAAAAATTAGTACTTTACAACTCAAAAATGAAAACTGAAATCAATAATTTAAACCTAACATATCTAAAATACATTTCAACTTTAACCAAGTAAAACCACATTTTTTTTTCTTTTTGTGCATTCCTCCATAAAACACATCATGCAATGATAAAATTTTAAAATCACACTTGTTACTTATTAACTAGTTATTATTATTACTAAATTGATTTGATTTTCTACAGAGGTACATTATCCATACTAATAATAAAAGGAGTTTTTTTAGACAAGAAAGGAGTCTCTGTCCAAAACTATTTCTGACCGTCCGATCGGAGCAAATCCAGACATCTGAACCGTCCGCGCGAAATTTACATAGCAATCCGCTCTTTGGATTGTTTTGGACTGCTTTCCTTTCTCCCCCAAAAACCCTTCAAGTTTAGAGATATTACATAGATTGCCATTGTATGTTGTGTTAGCCAACAACTCAATATGTACTTGGGTGGCAATTTTGTTATTTTGTTGATAATAGGGGGGTTTTGTTTTGCCTCAAAACGCGTCAAGAGAATAGAATTTGCTTGCTTATCCTCTGCTGCGCAATATTGTCCTGCACAGTGGATCAACGATGTGGATTATAGAGTAGGTTTTTTGAGATTGGATAGCACGAATCTCAAAGCAGATCCAACGATTGAAGTACTGCGTAGTAAACTACTGCGCTGTAGAGGATATGAATTAGAAGAACTGATGTGAATACATTTGAAATTTTTTTTTGTTTATCCCTAAAATAAAAACAAATCTTAATACTATCCCTCTATCAAACAAATCTCAAAACTATCCCTATCTCAAAACTATCTCAAACAAATCTTTGATATAAGTATTTATTTTGGATTTTTAAAATTAATGTACAATAAAGCATTATTTTATTAATATTTTAGAGTTATTTTAAAAAAAATCTAAAACAATTACTTAAAAAGATCTAAAAATGAAATACTTTTGTATGTCCAAGTATTCTTATATAATAAATTTATTGAGAATCATAAATCAAAATTTCGGACATGACAAAATATAATTTGAACCGTTAGCATTTCGGAGTTTATATATATATATATATATATAATATTATCCACAGCAAAGAGTGGGCAATATACTAGTACATAAAGAGAGAATCTAGTATTAGTGACTTTACCCCTCAAAATAAAAATTGAAATCAATAAAATTAAAACCTAATATATCTAAAATACATTTCAACTTTTACCAAGTAAAACCACATTATTTTTTTCTTTTTTACATTCCTCCATAAAACACATCATGCAATGATAAAATCTTAAAATCACACTTGTTAATTGATTTTAAAATTTCTGCAGAGGTACATACATACATAAAGACATAAAGAGAGAATCTTCAGGTTGTATTGGATTACGTCAGAATCAGAAATGGGTGGGTTGACCGGGTCAACTCTGCCTAATTTGCAGGGTCCTTATGGCAGCGAGGATCTGGTCCAACCATGCCTTGACACGTATTATGACTTATAGCTGTCATATTTGCACCAGAGATAATTAATTTTCTCAGCAGAGTGAGTCTGTTATTTATTTATTTATAAATTATGATTTATGAATTATGAATTTATGATTTATGAACCTGCCTTTTCTTTTCTTTTTTATGCCTTTTTTTTATAAGTTTTACAAGTACTAGAGCTATAACTCGGGCTTCGCCCCGAAAAATAGTATCAAATAAATAACTAAAAATTTCATAAAATTTAGATATTTATATTAAATAAAGATTGAACAAAATTTTTAATATAATATAATAATACTAATAATGATGTAATAATTTATAAATAAGAACATATATAAATTTTAGACGTATCATATTCATTTTATTTAATGAGTAAAGAAAAAATATTTGTAAGCCATTGGATCAAGTAGATGAAGAGTTTCAAACAAAATTAATGGTTGAGAATAATGATGATGTGGCATAGCTAAAAAACTTGGAAGCTTACCCCTCTTTCTAGAGTATGAATATGAATTTGATAGTTAGCATTTATAGCCAAAAAAATAAAAAAATAAAAATTATGTGTATTGACTAATATAGTAGTTAATATGCAAATTGGTATTAAAATGTCCAAATCGTTACAATTTTTTCATACAAAATAAATAACTTATATACAACTTTAACAAAATAAAAGGTAAATAAAATTACTAATTAGCACAATTTTTTTACATAGGGGGAAAGATATAATATTAACTCAGAAAAGGGCAGACCACTGATCCATCAATCGGTCACACATCAAATTAATAATATTAATTAAGGACCTCTATAGTCCATAGTACAGAAAATTAAATGGAACTTAAAGGCATGCATGATGCATGCATCATTTAATTTGGGAATTAATAAGGTGGGTCAGGTCCCAACTGAGAAACCCAGGTCCAGGTATGACACTAATTTGAGTAGGATACAGCTCAACTCAATGGCTGCTAAATAAATAAAATGCACCGTGACATCCCATTTACTACGTCGTTTCAACTTTATTTTTTTGGCCATAGTAACATTTCTCGCTGATTGTTTCTTGCAATTTTCTTGTGTCAATTTTATGGGAAGTTCTTATATTTCAAAAGTTTTGATATAAAGAATAGAGTTGAGCTAGGTACTATTAATAGTACAAATGTACTATTAGCTCGTATCTCTAACTGCTCATTATGATCTTCATATAAAATTTTACTTGTAAACCAAATTTTATATTTTTTTAAATTTTTTTACTATTTTTTAAGATATTTTGAAATACCACTTACTTAAAACATTACAAGCCATCCATATATGTGACATTTCAAAATATCTTAAAAAATAATAAAAAATTCTAAAAAAAATTTAAAATTTAGTTTACAAATAAAAAATTATAAAAATTTAAAAATAGGTAAAAAATATAAAAATATAAGGAGTTAGACTATTATACTAACATTAACACCTCAAAATTTATGTTATTGTATCCGAAATCACAATTTATGGTTATCAATAAATTCTTTATATGAAAATATTGGAGAATACAATTTTTTATTTTATTTTTAGAGTTTCTAAGTATTTGTTTTGAATTTTAGAAAAGAGCTCATAAAAATTAATAAAATATTGATGTTTGTACATGTTATTTTCGAAAATGCAAAACAAATACATATAAACTCTAAAAATAAAAAATAAAAAATTGTATTCTCCAATATTTTTATATAAAGAATTTATTGAGCACTATAAATCGTGATTTCGGGCACGATAACATAAATATTGAGATGTTAACGTTAGTATAATAGTCTAACTCATATAATAAGCTATATACATCTAAATTTAGAAGCATTTTGATATGGTTTTAAAATTAAACTTACGGAAAATTAAAGCTCACTGTATATTTAGTTATTTACTCCGTAATAATCCTAATATAATATAGTAGCGGTAACAACAGCAACAACAGATGAGACAAGCTCTGTAGAAATGTTACTCTCGACTTTTTTTTTTTTAAGATAAAGATGATGGTCAAGCCACTCAAATTTAAATATCTATGAAAGACTCATATCCGGATTTCGAACCCGCGATCTTCCACACGGAGAGCATTGTCCTTAACCACTAGACCAAAACTGGTTCTTAAATGTTACTCTCGACTTTTTCAAGTACTAATTCACTTCATATATCTGTGTGTAACAACAAATTAACTGTCAATTTAGGTTATTTTAGTTACCAAAGGTAGTCCTTAAACATACAAAACACTAAAAGTTGCTCAAATAAAATAATACCACATATATTACCACTATCACATTAAGTCCTAAGCTACGGCCGCATATGCAATTGGAGGACCCTCCAGTCATAGTTTTGGACCGTCCGATTGAGATTGAACGGTGATTACAATCCTTATGTTTTTTAGAGGTCCTTTATATCTTATTTGCATGATAGACAATTCCAAATGCAAGTTGATATCCCTTGGATCACATGAATCAACGGATCATAGGTGATGTTAACAATTTTGCATTCAGGCAACATCAAGCGTCTACTACTGAATAATTGTCCATACATCCATATAGTGTACAAATTTTATAACAGTTACATCTAATTTTGTAATAACTGCATCCAATTTGTAATATTAATTTAAATTCTATACACAGTGCATCTATAGATGCTAGGTAGCACTCTTTTGAATTCCGTGTGAAGTCATTAATATTAGGTAGAAAATCAACACGAGCTACGAGACATTCATGTCACTCTCTTGTTGAATATTTACGATGACGTTTTATTTTCCGGCCTTTAAAAATTCTCTTTTAGCGGCCATCCGACTCATCAATTGATGTTCATGTTTACTTGTTTACATTAATCTATTGGCGTTTCCCCCAAAACAATCTTCCTCGTCATTTTTCAACATGCATGATGTTCATGTTCCACTGGATAATTTTTTTTAAGGTAAAGATGAGGGTTAAGCCATTCAAATTTAAATATTTATAAAAAATCTCTGTTCAGATTTTGAACCGAGATGTTGTCTTTCGCCACTAGACCAAAGACTAGTTCTTTCACTGAATAATTTCTAGAGATGCACAAGACATCAGCTAGCTAGGTTTATGAATATTTTGGGGGCAAAAGATCCTAACAAAACAACGTTATTTTGGTCTTAAATGACTATGATGGCATGATGAGACTTATTGGGAACTAATATATTAAAATTTTTTTTCTGACAATGATTTATGGAAAATTAATTGGATGTTATTTCTTTGTCTCGTTTCCTTTTTCTTTGTTCGCTCTTCTTCCTTTTATCTCACTAGAGGTAGAGGTGTGAATCGGAGCTTGTGCCGCAAAAAAGTAATATTACGTAAAATTATAAATATTCAAAATAAAAATACAATATTTATATAATATATTTTCCATACAATATGTATTTATCTACATCTCTGTTCATATAAAAAAGTACAAAGAGTTACAGATATTTTGAGTCTTAAGTTGTTAGTTAGACACATTGTATCATATCTTTCGGAAAAAAAAAAATTAAATTGAACCATTTATGATGATCGTATGTCATTGCGAGAAACTTAAAAGTTTGACCCTCTTTCTAGATATAGAATTTAACAATAACACCAATCAACAATTGAATTTCTTATAATAAATAAAATTATATGCATCTTTGCATACCAATTGTGACATAAACATATATCAATAAAGGTAGAAAACTTGAATATTTAAATATTTAATTTATAAAGCAGCTAGAACACAAAAAATATCATTATCTTTTTTCTAAAAAAAAAAAGATAAATTATGGTTGCTGTCATAAAAGCCTCCGTGCTATAACAAAATGCTGTCATAAAAAAAAAAAAAAAAGCCTCCGTGCTATATGACAAAATAAAAATCATATTTTTCTCCGGTTGCGGTCACTGTAGGTCCAATTAAAATGTCACAACAACTTTGAATTTTAACCCCATATTTTAAATTATCTATTCATATTCCGTCAAGCGTCCGATTAAATTAGACGTCAGCTGCTAATTAAAGACGATATATCTGGTGTTTATTAATTAATCCCAAGTCGCTTTCCTGAAAATAAAAATTGTATGAGAAATTATCTTTGTCCTCCTTAACTATCCGCCAAACTAAATTGGTAATATTTTCTTTTTCTTTCTCATACTCTCATAAATTTTCAGTGAATTCCAAACTAAATTGGTAATATTTTCTTTTTCTTTCTCATACTCTCATAAATTTTCAGTGAATTTTTTTTATTCTTGATCTTTCTATCGTATATATATAAAGAGGAGGGATCCATTGACAATGCTTAAGTTGACAATCTTGACAATTGAAATTTTTAAACATTTGTAAAAATTCACAAAAACTCTTAAAAATGAAAAATGACTTATGGATGTATTATTTAACTTATAGATTGATTATGTTTCCAATTTCAATCAATTTGAACATTATTTAATGGCTTATCAAAATTTTGTACACTTTTCAATGGTTGTAAATTATCGGATCTTTGAAGAGGTATCAAATGTCGCTTAAATTGAATAAAATTAGAAACATAATCAATCTATAAGTTAAATGATACATCCATAAACTATTTTTCATTTTTAAGAGTTTTTATGAATTTTTACAAATTTTTGAAAATTCTAATTGTCAAGATTGTCAACTTTAGCATTGTCAATAGATCCCTCCTCATATATAAATGTTTTGTTCGATTGAGGATGTGAATTGCAACCGGTAAAAGTGATTTGTTATATTTGAAAAAGAATTTTTAACTAAAAATGTATTGGGGTGCGGTTAAAAGGTTTTTTTAAGGGGTGCAGTTATCAACTCCTCTTTTTTATATGTTGATTTGATTGCAACTCGAGAAATTGAGAGGTTATATATGGTGAGAAATGAGAAATGAGACATGACCAAAGGTAACTTGAATGGCCATATATTTATTTTCCATTTGTATGTATGTATATAGGTGAATATTCAGCTGAAAAAGAGTACAATTGCGGCTGGAATTCCTTGATGGAAACATATATATCAACTTGGAATTTGCTTTTTGTTCAAAAAAGATTAGTTTATATTGTATATAGTTGTAAATAAATAAAAAAAGGAAAATGCTATGGGGATACCGCAAAAGATACCGTCGGGATACCAATAAACATTGACTGCCAATAAAAAAATGTGATAAGTTGAATATTTAGGAGGTTAAGATGAATATTTAGGAGGATAAGCTGAATAGTTAGGAAGTGTAATGTTGCAAGTTAAATTAAGAGTAGTTTTTATTGGCTGTAAAGCATAATGTTTTAAGCAACATGTGTTAAGTATAATGCTGCAATTAGGTTTTTATTATGTGGAGTTTTTATTGGTTATCAAGCAAAATGTGTTAAGTTGAATATTTAGGAGGTTAAGGTGAATATTTATGTTTAGTTGAATTGGTTAAAAATCATGGTATCCCCGACGGTATTCCTAGTGGTATTCGAATATTTGGACTGATAAAAAAAAATAATCAAGTTTCAACCTTTTCTATTCATGGTTTTCATCTGCGTTTGTTTCTTCGGCATCAAATAATACGTTTGTTTATTGAATTAAATTCAGACGCATGATCGTTTGTACAAACAGTGACAAATTTTGGTCTTGAAACGAAACTATAGGTAAATTAATGTGGGATTTTATTTGGATGATCTTTGAGTGGTTTAAATTTATTTTTAAGTCTCCGCCTTACGTGGAAAGTTAAATTAGAAAGTAACTTGGCAAATTGGCAATAAATAGTTTCAATATTGTCCGATGGGACCGTGAAAATTCTGGTTTTGAAAGTGCAAGAATTGTCACCTTCCAGCATTTATTTTTAGTTTTTTTGTTTTCTATTTTCAATCTATCAATTCTCCTCCGGTGACATATATATATAGGTTGTGCTCCACAAAATTATATAAACGAGAAAAGTGGAATGGTATAAAATGAAAAGGAATATCACTCAAAAAAAAAAAATGAAAAGGAATAATATGAAAAGAGAGAATGAAATGGAATTAGAATTTCACTTTTTCTATACTCCAATATAGATTATAGAGACAAAATTAATTGATTCAAATGGTGGTGGAGGTGATTTTTTTTTTCTCTATTATTCTTCACTTTGAAATTTTATGGAGCAAGTAATATTCAAAAGTTTTTTACACAGGGTGGAAATATATTGCAACTATTTATCTTATTATATATCTTAGATCACGGTTCAAAATTCAGATGGGAGGTACTTTATAAACATTTAAATTTGAGTGCCCGACTCTCATTTTTTTATCTAAAAAAAATTATGTATCTTGACTAACATGCCAACCAATCTCAAATAAATTTATAGAAAATCGTGTAAGTTAGAAAAAACATAAACATATTCGTATACTCATAGATTGTTTGTGCTTAACAATTCATACAATTTGAGTGCCATTTGATACTTCAGTAAGACCCACCAAAATTATATAGTGATCACAACAGTCTAAATTTAATATTTTAGATGAATCAACAAACGTCGCTCAAATTGAATAAAATCTGAAACTCCATCGTCAATCTATAAGTATATGTACATATTCACAAAAAGTTTTCTACTGTTAAATTATTTTAATGAATTCATTTAAGATTGATTGTCACCATTATAACAGATAAACATATAGTTATCGTGGGAGCACAACTATTATTTATTCATTATCCACACCACACTAGGTTAGGCTTTAATGCTTTATGGATCAATTCAACATTGTTTTGGATCTGTTCACATTACAAGGATTTATGGCTCGGTTCTCTTTCAGATAAGCTTGTTTTTGGAGCAACCCAAAAACAAACAAACAAAACTAGATGAAGATAGTTTTGGTCAGAGATAGAGATAGAGCCCACTGGTCCAACAAGAACAAAGCTAGCTAGACAAAACGGAGCCCTCCAAAGTAAAATAAATTGCATGTAGGTCCAAGAACAACGTTTGAAGTTGACAAAAATGAGGTTGGAGGTTCATATCCTTACTATATATAAAAGCATATCGGAAAAAATGACATGAAATGGCTATCTTTCTCAAATAAAAAACTGAGCCGTTGATCATTTTCCTGGATAGATCAGAATCGTTGATTTACGTCAATGCCCGTTGACGTTAATGTCTTAGCCCATTAAAATTTAAAGCTTATATCAATTTCCTCAATATAAAGCCTATTACATATTATCTTAAAAATTTATTATAAGAGATAACAATTTCAGCTCAAAGCAACGCGTGGGCTCTTTACTAGTCTTTACTAGTATGATATATGATATATCTCACCACAATTCGATTCAACGAGTGTCTCTGTCTGTTTGATGAATAAATCAGGAGAGGATGAATTAATTAAGATGAAAAGTACATTCATTTAAAAAATTGACAAGTTTCAAATCCCATTCATATCTTGATATCTAGCTAGTGCCAATTTGACTACTTGCTTGCTAAAATATAGTAGAGATGATGAACCATGAATTTATTGGTGCCATCGCCCAAAGATTTACGCAGCATCAAATTAGATAAATAGGGAATAATGAATGTGCAGATATTTGATTTTGGTATTGAACTAATATTGTATTTGATTCAAATTAGTTTCTAAACTATTATTTTTTGTTCAAATTAATCTCAAATTATTGTGTTTGATTCAACTTAGTCCCTGAATTATTGTATTTAGTTCAAATTGGTCCTTGAATTATTTTTTTTGTTCAAATTGGTCCCCTGAGTTGTATTGTTTGGTTCGTATTATTCTATATTTTACTTCCATTTATGCCAATTGATATAGGATAGGAACTAATTTTGGTATCAATTAGTATAAACAAAAATAATTGGGAGGGACAATATGAACCAAACTTAACAATTTATGGATCAAATTCAACCGAAAAAATAGTTCAAGGACTAATTTGAACAAAATGTAACAGTTTAGGGACCAATTTGAACAAGAAAATAATTTAGGGACTAATTTGAATTAAATACAAAAATTGAACTTTCCCCTTTCTTTAATATGTATATCTATTTTTATGTTGACGTCATGTCTCCATCCTCGTACATATATATACCAAATTAAAACCATATTAAATTTTTTTTATTAGGTTAGCACACGCCATATTTGCATAATAATTATAAAAGAATTATATCCGTCGACATCCGCTTTGACAAGAGCATCACATATATCTATAAAAAATGTTATAAATTATTAGTACTGATATCAAACTTTTTTTTCATATAAAATAGGCCATTAATTAACGTCTTATTCATATTAGTAATTTTACTATGCTTGTTATTAATTTTTTAATGTTACTTCCACTATTCACCAAAAAATATTAGTTGCCTAAATAGTTAAACTTAAAACCAATTCATTGAATAATAAAAGTAGCGTGCGAAATAATTAGCAAAATAAATAATTAACATAACATACATATTATCTAAATGATTAATTGCCTTTTCTACTCTATCCCTGTCTGGTAGTGTAGTAAGAATGTAGTAAGGTGATTTAAGATGTAGTAAGTTAATGCAACTATATAGGTGTAGTAAACTAAATCATCAACATTTCACATCTTTTACACATTCTAACAATTTTACTTCATTTATTTACTTCACTACTACCAAACACCACTGTTTTAAGGTGATTTAGAGTTTTACTCCGCTTTAACTTACTGCCAAACGGAGGGTATATTCTTAGGATACCACAAGATACCAAATTTTATTTCCTTTCATGTATAGCAACAGTACGATAAGATAAGGTGAAGTAACATAGGCCAATTGTTTGTGTACAAAACTTTCGGCTACTTGAAAAAATGACAGTAAACTCAATGGTATCCACGATTTTTTTTTTCATATATCAATTCAGCTTCAGCATCAACAGAGGCTTCAATTTTTGATGTCTAAATCATTGATATAAACTGAAAAAGCAGTATATATATGAACCTTTTCATCAGGTCATCATCACTAAGAAATAGGAATTAAAATCTACGGAGAGTTGAAAAGTTGAAAAGCTGAGATTTGTTGCGTGGACCATTTTGGGCCGTCGGATTCAGATCTTGGTCTGATGTCCTGTATATGCTCTTCCAAAAGCTAATTTGTGAGTTACAAGTTACAATCTTTATTTCCAAATCAACTCTTCAATTCAATTTCAGTAGCATTGGGCCTTGATTATAGTAAGTGACATAAGAAATTCTCTTCTATAATTTTTATGGGCCTTAAATAAAGAGAAACGTTTTGCGTCCATTAAAAAACTGTCTATACGTCTATAGATGTACAAAAAATGTAACAGATACATTCTAAAATGTAACAAATACATACTAAAATGTAACATATGAATGCTATGGACAACTTTTCTATGAACGCTAGGTAAATCGTTGCAGCATTTCAAATTTTCAATCCATCCTAGTTGCTAACAATTTTGCTTAATATGATGTAGCACTTGCCAATTGCTATTATACTGCAGGGTCAGAGTGCAATTTGCTAATTAAATTTAAACATACTTGCTAATTTACTAATTAAGTTTATCAGCAGTGCCAGGTACAATAACAAGTGCTGCAAATTAAAGCGCCAAAATTAGAAGAAAAGGGGAACAAAAAGAATTGCAAGTTAACAATCCTCCCTCTGTTTTCACTCATTCAGTCCTGTACAATTCATTGTTGTATGCCGCTGGTGGGCAACTACCAAGAGCAAAAGAGGTTGCTTCCCAGCGGATTCGAACTCGGGACATCCCCGACTACACCGGCGGCATCCCTGATTAACAGCAAAAGCAATTGCCTCCATCCCCGTTCGTTCCTAATTTATGTACTGTACAAATTTGCTGTATATCTCCGTTCATGCTACCAGCTGCATGTATTGGCTTAATGGTTTTATCTGATGAAGATGTTCTCCTTTCAGCAAAATGTCAGGTACAGTACAATAAATTGTTATGGTGATTATTTGTTCCTTATAATTCTGTTAGTTGTCCAAAATACTTAAAAGTTCTATATTAATTGATGCAAAAATAAACATACATGTACATTTCAGGGACATATGTACAAACTACTGGTTTTACTGGTACAGTGATAATAGGTATTTACTTGCCCTAAACAGAATCAGCATCTATTATAGTACAATTAGTGCGCGACATTTTCTTAGTTTTTGTTATTTTGCAGGTCATTAATCTTGTACATTTTGTTTCTCAGTACACGAGTTGCTGAAAGACGAACAATAATGTGGATACGCACGGGTGTGACCTCCACTGGTACCGATTTGATGTTATCATGATCAGATTGGTACCAGATACTTAACATGAATGGCGATGGAGGCAACGGCAAGCTCTCTGGCACGAAGTAGCAAGTACGTTTAGTTAGCAAATGCACTCCATCCTTACAATCAATATAGCAACTAACTGACCAAAATCATACTGAGCAAGTTGCTAGCAATTGGAATGGAGTTGCTCCTATTCTGCTGCAAAAAAAAAAACGCCTCTTACGCAGAATAAACAACGCCTCAACAAGTTGACATCGTAACATTGGCACTTGATGAAGATTTTTGCTATCACACCCTTACCAGAAAGTTCAAATTATTGGAACTCTTACACTGTACAGGTAGCTATGCTACTACATTGCTATCACAGAATAAGAATTTGGTTATTCATAATCATTTTCTATGATACATTGCAACTCAATGAACAACTAAAAAAAAAGAAAAAAAAAATCTAGTTAGAAGTATTTAGAAAGCAGCAGCAACTAAAATTGCATCAAACAGATGAACCATTGCCACATTTTTTTATCATCAATCTGAAGCAATACCCCTATACTTCACCTCTACTTTTCACAAACGAAAGAAAACTGAACACGACTCGACTTTCCAATCAATCATCGAGTGGACATAACAAAAGCACCTGTCCTATTTCCTTCAATTTTCATGACTATGAAAACTAAATTCAACTCAAAAATACACCACCGAAACAACTCATACTTACATTAACAAACAGCAAGCATATTATTTATCAGCAAGCTTCTATAACCTCTAGTTTCCAACCCTTCCAAACGATCTTACTTTGTCCGCTTCCAAGTTTCCTCAAACTGCGAAACGGTTTCTTCCAATCGAATTCCTTCTTCTTTAACTCTCTCTGTTTTGAATCTGTAGCTGTTACTTCATTAGTCAGAAGAGGCGGTTGCGGGGGCCCAGTTTCGAATGTCTCAACAATCACCCGTACCATTTCTAACACTTCACTCATCTTTGGTCGGGATTTTGGCAACCTGACAAGGCATTTATTGGCCACACTTGCAAGTTTTGCAGCTGCTTTTATATTGTAGTTGCCTTCAAGCCTTGGGTCAACAATAATTCGGAATTTCCTAATGTCAGAGATATAGGGTTTGACCCATTCCAGAAGTTTTTGTTGACCTCTTGGACGGTTCTTGTCTATAGGACGCCGACCCGTGATGAGTTCATACAGAACAACTCCATAGCTCCATATGTCACTCTTAGCGGTCAATCGACCGGTTTGGATATACTCAGGTGCTGCATACCCCAGTGTCCCAACTACCTATATAAGAGAGGAAAAGGATGTTATGAACTGTCGTCATTGAAAAATTATAAATTGCAATGCTATGGTTAATGGTTATTAAATATTAGCAGTCTGTTGGTACCTAGGTTGAAAATGGACCAACTAGTTCATAAAGCGGGAAGTCAATGTTGTACCGTGGAGGCCATCCGGTCACATCAATTCTTAACCTAGGATGACTGGTATGTGACTGGTACGATCATCTGGCAGTATGTATGAGTTGATAATTTACCAGAACTATAATATATGTTTACATCAAATTTCTGTCTACACAGGCCAAGGGGCATTCGAGATAATTGATTGTCATGTACAATTATCCTTCCTTTTTTTCAATAAAGGGGGGAAGGTGAGATTGGTGGGTTGTTACAAGTAAGAACTTCTAAACTTGACTTCAAACATATAATTCTCATTAAGTATAAATTGTATTAGTAGTCAAACATATATGAAAAGGTATTGGATACAATACAATTAATAAATTTTGAACAAGATTGAATGCACTCACAGCTGTGGAGACATGGCTTAAACCTTCATCCGGTCCTTGCCTCGCAAGCCCAAAATCCGACAACTTTGCGTTCCAGTTCTCATCCAAGAGAATGTTTGACGTCTTCAAATCACGAAATATGATCTGACATTTAAAACAGCCATCTTTTAGCAAACGTATACAAGTTTTCATCTGTATCATAGAATAAAATTTACTGCTAGTTGTATGTAAGGTTTGAAGTCTGAACTGACCCAAACCTATTGGAAAAGTTAAGTTTCTCTAACTAAAAAAGGTTGGTCCATGGAAATGCTAATTTAAATTTTGTTTTGGTATTGTACAGTGACTCGAGACCTCTGCATAATGCACAATGCCTTTTTTTCCCCTTTTTTCAACACTACTTAGAAACAGTAAGGCACTTCTAATAAAACTTCTGTGAATCTTAACGAAAGCTTACTTGAAATTCCATCTGTTCGTGCAAGTAGGTCAGGCCCTTGGCTGCATCCAAAGCTACACGCAGCCGCATTGGCCATGAAAGTGTGGCACTAGACCGAGCTGTTAAGTGGTCATCCACGCTTCTGTTTGGCATGAATTCATATACCAGCAGGCGTTGTATTCCTCTCTCATCGTCTTCTGCACAGTACCCGATCAATTTTACTAAATTCGGATGCTCCACTACCCCTAGCACATTTACCTCGTTCAGCCATTCCTTGTGCCCCTGAAATTGAGATTATAACAAAATTAAGGCTGGATCTGTAAGCTCGTGGTTACATTAAATCGGCAAACTGTTTTCCTAGTTCTATTTTCCTACATGAATTCATATACATTGAACATTTGTGACTCAACTATAGGTGACAATTTAAAACCAAAATGCTGCAACTTGTACTTTCCGAACCACTATATATGTGATATACATATAACAATACAAAGTTACAAACTAAAGGTATTATATAATTTTGCAAGAAGAACGATTGCAAGACATTTAAATAAGAAAAAAGTTTCTAATAACTAATAATTAATAACAAGTTACAACAAATGACAACTGCCATTAATACAGAAACAGAACAGAAATCTTGCCTGAAGTCCTTTGCGATTCAATTGTTTGACAGCAATCTCGATCCGGGTTGCAGGATCCTCTGAATTGCGGATTGTACCCCGGAAAACACACCCAAATCCACCTTCTCCAACCATGAATGACCGGCTGAAGTTCTTTGTTGCGGTCTTCAGTTCAGGGAATGAGAACACGCGAAGGTTGGTTGGCCTCTGAGAGAAACTCGGGTACTGGGCACGTACCAGCGAGCCTGCACTTGCGTCAGATGCGGATGCACCTCGGGAGTTGAAATCAGACCCTGATCGAAGGTCCCTGTCTGTGGATGTGGTGCTCACAGACCGCACTGACGCAGATTTCGCAATTGGAGTTTCTTCTTTGTTATCTCCATTTAGTAAGGGGATGCACCACCTCATGGCAGAAACCCTCTAATTCCAGTGTATTATATGTGCCTAAATTAACAAAATTAACACAAGTTAACAATTTTTGAATTAAGAAAGTTATATAAAAATGAAATCCTAAGCAATTACACAATTAAAAGCACAAAACTACATTGAATAAAATACTGAGCAGGCACTTCTCCTCTATATGTGAATTGACCAACAATTGTAGTTGTTAAACAATTGGAAAGATGCATCCAATAATGTGACCATGTAAGTGTAATTAAAAGTTTGAAACTTGTCTCCAATATATATTTATGCTCACTAACTGCAAGGATTTTTCTATGGGAGTTCCGTGGTCTCCATTATTATATAGAAAGGGTGTGCCATCTCAAGAAACTATTTTTTTATTGGCCAAGTTATTTTTTAATGCAACCTACGCGTAGAGGATTTATGCAATATCTCTAGTTTGCATTAAAATATTAAATATAAGTATATAACTTACTCAACATTAGAAAATTCAAGATTTGAGTTTTTTTTTTTTGTGTAGTTTTGTTTTGCAGGAGATAATAAGAAGTAAAAACAAAGAAATTCTCCATAAAATGGGAAAAAAAATTAAAAGCTGAAAAAAAAAAGCACAAAATTATTCGGCAAAAAGCAAAAGTGCACAAATTTTTTTTGATTTGAAAAGTGTACAAATAAAAATTGACACTGCTTTCTACCTAGGAATTACTGGAACGAGACAGCATGAACTGAGAACAAGAACTTGCTAAAAAGCACATACCTTTGGGGTCCTTTTTCCCTTAAAACTTGAACAGTAACTACAAGAAGGGTGTTGTTCTTGCCAGATTTGAACAAGTACAACAAACAAACAAAAAGAAATAATTTGTTGGTTTCAGCTAAGCAAGCAAAGAGGCAGCTGATCCATGGCAATTATATCTGAGATCATGTCCAATTATCCAACTCAATTCAAAAAAATCCCCAGAACTGAATTGACCCACAAATCAAACTTTTGAAACAGGAACTTGGTACCCAACAAAAAGTAGAAAACAAATAATTAATTAAACCAAGATCCATGAGAATAAGTGAGAAAGCAAATTAAAGCACACACCTTGGTCAGGTCAGGTCAGGTCAACTTGGGGCTAGCTAATGTTTCTTCTTCTTTCTTCTTCCACTGGGTGTCCTTGCCTAGTTCTCTCAGCTCAGCTAAGCTCCCAACTAAATGAGTGTGTGAGATGGGCACAAAACAAAAAAGGACGGTTCTAAGCACAGCACAGCACAGCACAGCAGGGCAGAGAGAGAGAGGGAAAGAGAGAGAGCAAAGCAATCAATGAATGGATCAATGGATGACCAGACCGACCTCAAGAGTCAAAGTTGGGTGCTGCCAATTGCCCAATTGCCATCCCTTCTTGTTTGATTTCTTCTTCTTCTTTTTTTTTTCTTGTATTTATTTATGTTTATGTTTGTGTTTTCGTTTGGAGGGATGCACACGACAACGCTGCAGTCACTCACATCACAGATACACGCATACGTTAATACATACGAGTTAGACTATTATACACTATTATACTGAGACCTTAAAATGTATGTTATCGTATCTGAAATCATGATTTATAGTGTTCAATATACCTTTTATATAAAAATATCGGAGAATACAATTTTTTTTTTTTAGAGCTTTCTAAGTATTTATTTGTGAATTTTAGAAAAAAGCTAATAAATATTAATAAAATAATGATGTTTGTACATGCTATTTTAAAAAATGCATAACTAATATTTAGAAAACTCTAAAAATGAAAAATTTTTGTATTCTCCAATATTTTCATATAAAGAATTTATTGATCACCATAAATCGTGATTTCAGATACCATAACATAAATTTTGAAGCGTTAGTATTTTAGTCCGAAATGCTAACATTTATATAATAGTCTAACTCCAGACATACACCCGTTCAACTTCAAGGGGGGAAGAATATCAGGGAATTAATTGCACATGGATTTGTTAGATAAATTAATGTTGAATTTTACTCCAATACACCTAGCAAACAAATTTTCTTTTGGATCTGACGATTATAAATAAATATTACTCATTATAAAATTCATTTGTAACCGATAAAATTATCTGGGTGTAAGCATGGAAGTAATGTCCAATTATGTTTTATGTGAAATTCCAAAGAGGTTGCTAACTAATTGCTGCGTTTTAATGGTTTTTTTTTTCATGTTTACTTGGGCAAGCAGCATAAAGTATAGGCTAAATTTTTTGTGTATCCATCAAAACTTGTTTAATTGCTAATATCCCCATCATAGCACTCTAATATCCTATATCCCCATTAAACTTTAACTTTATTTCTATTATCCCCATTTATTTGTATAACTAACCATTAATATGTTATAAAATTATGAAATTACTCTTTAACCCTTCATCTAAAGTGGATATGTCCATTAAATCAAATAAGTTAGACAAAGATCATGAAAAGGCTCTCTCCATTAAAACTAGTTGCATTCTTATAATAATTCCTTATTTTGAGAAAACTTGTACCGTGAAGATAGAAAAACATGTCAAGATACTAAAATGAAAGGAACGCAGTGTGTGAGAAAATAATATAATTATGTTTGATCCTAAATTGGAATTGACTCTCCTTCCTATCACAAAGAACCTGCGCCCTGGTCTTTGAGGGGTATGGAAGATCAACCTTACATGGGCGTAGCAAAGCTTGATGATTGAAAATGTGGCTACTTAACCTGAGATAGGGTAATTTTATGCGGTCCAGATATACAGATACGAAAACAGATACTAGTTATAATATAAAATATATCCAAATTGAAACATTAACAAATTATCTTGAAACAATTAACGTATTAACTTGAAACATTATAGTATTAAGTTGAATAACACAAATCATAAATTAAATCATCTACTTGAATTACTACTAAATCACATAAATATTACCTTAAAGTTGTTGAGAGAACGTATGGAAGCAAGATGAAGTGAAAGAGCAACAAAAGAGAAAATTATATCATTTGTGTTTCATTTTAATCTCATTAAGTTTCAGATTAACTTTATAGATGTTTCATTTTCATCGCAACATGTTGCAGATTAACGTTAAATTAACTTTGTATGGTGGTATCCCCGACGGTATCTTTTGCGGTATCCCCATAGCATTTTCCAATTTTATGTACCAATACAGACTTTGAACATCGAAGACGAACATTTCTCTGTAACATTCCATAATATGTGCTACCTTGCAATTGTGGTTTATTCTAATGGACATATCCATTTTAGATGAAGGGTTAAAGAGTAATTTCATAATATTATAACATATTAATAGTGAGTTATACAAATAAAAGAGATAATAGAAATAAAGTTAAAGTTTAATAGGGATATAGGATATTAGAGTGCTATGATAGGGATATTGGCAATTAAGCAAGTTTTAATGGGTTCACAAAAAATTAAGCCTAAAGTATAATATTTCCTGCATTGTCCTTTTTTTTTCCCCTCCCCTCAATCAATGTTCAGGATCTTGTATATTGAAAATTTAATCTTTATAAATTTACAACGATGGAAAAATATGGTAAAAGATTTTATATATTATAAAAAAAAGAATTGTAAGGTATTTACTAAAAAAAAAAAAAAGGATTGTAAGGTGAAACAATGATGATGCAAACTCGTGAAGCTAAAAAAGTTTTTTAGTTGAAGGTAAATAGAAAAAAAAAATTGTCTTGCCTTTGTACTAAATATTCATATATTAATACTTAATTATTGATTATGACAATGTTACCTTTATATTTTATAGGATATTTTAAGAAACGTCAATAATACAAAATTAAAAAAAACAATTATTTGGTAAAAACTACAAATTATTGAACGGTGTATATAAGAAAAGAGTATATGTTACAGAGCAAATATACCGTGAGTTTAACCTCCAAAAACCTATCAAATCACCTCCAAATTTCGATTTGTATGGCTCAATAAATTCTTTATATCAAAACCTTATGGTATACAAATTTCGATTTTTAAATTCTTTATCACCGCTGAGACAGGTGATAAGGGTCCACCTTAATTTATCTCCCTTAATTCTGGTTTTATCCTCCTTCCAAACAGGGCCTTAGAGTTTGGTTTGGAGTACTACTTGGCGTCAATAATTCCCCATTTACTTTATTGACTTGGTCTTCTTCCTGGAATTTCATACGCCGAGTTGTTGTCTCAGTGACGCAGTCGTCTGCGTCTCAAGAACGTTGCAACCTGCTACTCAAACACAACCTGTGAAAAATAAAAATATCCATCAACGATTCTGCCGGATACTTGCTTGACAGTATGTTGAAATTTGACAATAATATTTCAAGTTTACATGTATATCTTAAAATTTAAAAAAAAAATGAATATACATAGTGTTGAACTTATAGCTAGATAGATTGGTTATGTTTCAAATTCCATGTAATTTGAGTGTGATTGGTTATATAGTTCATCATAATTGGCACTATTATAAATTATATATTATTTTGATGATTTATGGTGTAGTTTCAAACTATATTTAAATTAGGTGAAATTTGAAACAGATATCGGTTCAAAAACATACATTCGCTCTTTAATTTTTCGTTTTTTTTTTAATCTTTTTACACTTATTTACGATGTCTCTGTTGAAATCATAAACATATTATTTATAAAAAAAGGTGACACTACATATAAATTATAAATATATATCCAATTTATTTAGATTAACTAAAGATACAACGCATATAGACGTAATACGACAAAAAGGATTCATTAGAGAACGTGCAATAATCATTATTATTTGTTAATAAAAAATGAAAATTCAAGAGTCGTATGATCATATATAGTTCATAGATTTTATATACCACAAAGGGAGTCAGAAGAGCACATTTAAATGAGGGATGAAATGATCACAACTTTTGATACACCGTCAATAACTACAAAATTAAATATCAAATAAATAAATTTTTAATGGTTAAATAACAAAACCAATTGATGATATGTTTTGTATATATCATACTTTATATGTAATTAAAAAATTATCATTTTGATTTTATTTACATGTGAATTAAGCATTAACAAAAATTAACGATTCAAATTTTTATTATTTTTTCTTCTCTCTTGATGGTTATCGAAATAATGTTAAATTTTCATCATTATATATATATATATATATATATATATATATATATATATGTCATTGAGATGATTTAGAATACATCTAATGATTTAGATTTATTAATTTATGTATAAATAATAATGTAGTTATCAAGGACACCAAATTTTGTGGTTATTGAATCCCTTCTTTTTTTTTTAATGCCCGCTCTCTTGACCTATTCTCATTCAGACAACATTTAACTTTTAATCAGAGTTGAAATACTTGCAACCTCACATTTATTTAACTTTTTTTGTTAGTAGTTCCTACTTGAACTATATAGGAGAAAGGGTGACCTCCTTATAAGTTTTGATTGGTTGATATGTTATATTTTTATTTTTAGAACTGGAACATTTATTATTATTGTTATTATTATTTTTTGTAACATCTTATATCAACAGCATTTTTAGGAGTAATTCAGCCCTTTTAGGAAGTTGACATTGATTAAGTGTACTATCTTCAATTCTTCATGTATATCCAGAAGTAACATCTTAATTAGATGTTAAGATGGCAAGTCTTGAGCTCTTATTGGGTAATTTATCTTTTATAAGCTCTCTATATATGAACAAACAATATTAACATGTAAGCCTCAACTAAACAGTCAAATACCAGACAAAGGAGCAGACGAATATGATTAATGAAAGAGAACCAAGATTTGAACCATTATAAATCAATGTCAGGGCACGTGTCAGCTATACCGGTACCAAGAATTCACTTAGCTTGGTAATAGCAAGACATGGAGAATATGCAACGTTCTGCAATGGCAAGAAATGGAAAAGGATGGAGCCAAATGTTATTAGGGCTTTGATTGTAGATCCACTACCAAAGCTTTACAAGAGACACCACCCATTTGTACTTCTGTAGCCAACTAAACATTAACTATGATAACATCATCAATCAGCTTGACATTATGAAAGTAATATGCAAATCATATGATACACCAAATTTAACACAACTAAAGCCTAATAAATATTTCTACAACAGATTAAAACATCGTAATATACAATGATAATCCAGTTTATCACAATTTCACACCAAGTGAAGCAACAATTGAATCGCCAACAATCTGCATTGCATGACAAAAGAAAGCATCAGAAACGCATGCAACCTAAAATATAATTAATTTTTGAAAAAGAATAATGCAGCCTCAACAACACAGATTCACCTTACAACACTATTTTAGCCATTAACGAACCTCCCGTTCCCACCTCACCTTAAACGCACACCCTTACAACCCACATTAGAAAATAAAAATAGAAGGTCAGGTCCAGGACATTGACCATTGGCAGGTAAACAATATTACAGTTGGTTCACAATTATTTTACATATAATATCCCTGAAAATTTGGACACTTCCAGATCAATTGTGAAGCTCACTATATTGACCCTATCATCACATAGCCAGCAAACCAAATATTTTCAATGTTCTGGCTCAGCTTTTAGTTTAATCAGGTTGAGATACCAAAAAGGTTACGCTTGCTAGTCAGATTGGGGGTTGTTTTAAACTTTTAAACATACCCTTGTTAATAAAAAAGATAAACCAAATATTTCCAATCTTTTGGTTCAGCTTGTAATTTAATCAGGTTAAGATACCAAAAAGGTGAGGCATGCAGCATGCTAGTCAGATTGGGAGATTTTTTCCAATTTTTAAACATAACCTTATAATTGAAAGGAGCATAATGATATGAAATATTCAAATTATAAACCAATACACGAATGGCAACATTTGTACTTTCTGTCACAAAGTAACTACGAGCTATTCGCAACTACTATAACATACAGCTCTTAATTGCCAAAACAAATTGGAAGAGACAAAACCTTCTCAGCAGCCTAGGATCCAGCATTTGGAAGAGCCGCCATAAAAGAGTTGTATGACGACTCCAGGTCAAAGTGAAGCTGCCGTGCCTGCTGCTCTGTGAGCTCATCGGCTGCTCCCATCTTGGCCAGCCTGGCAAGCCACTCTCGCACCTTGACTTTTCCCTCAAAGTCTGGTGGCAAGAGATTGCCAGTGAGTTTGTTGAAGGAGGCTGATAGATCAGACAGCAGCGGGTGCACCTGTTTCATGGTACAACCTTAATTAGTAACATTTTACTAAATAAAAGTGCAACGAAGTGCATGTGAACCGATAATCCTCAACTTTACAATTACTTGAGATGTACAGTGCCAAAATCCTGCTGTAAACATTAATAAAGGCAATAAATAACCAAACTAATATAGCCGGAACAGAATATTATTCCAAGGGTAATAACAATTAACAAACAATGACACTTCGTTTTCTGGTCATGTGAAACAAGCACCTAATACATTTTGTTCCAAGATAGGTCAGAGAGGGCATTTATAAACACATAACAATGACCATGCCAACAATGACAGTACCAGTATAAATGTATGATAGCACCTCATGAAATATTAGAACAATTATTGCCGGAAAATATTCATGGATGCCCAATAGTTCCATTTTATCTCTACCACTGTCTAAACAGTCAAATTATTTTCACCAATACCCAAACTTAAGGGCATGAATCCAACTTGCGCCCTCTAATCTCTTTCTGTACTGCCTAAACACCCAAGTTACACAGGCAATGAACTTGCGCCCTTTGATTTGGGCATCTGTGAAATTAATTTAATTGCTTAGGCAGTGGTGCAGTTAAGATAAAGTTAAGATAAAAGGTTTGGGCATGCATGAAATTTTTTCATTATTGCCACAGTCAAGCCTTCTACAAAATTTACCCTAATTAACACCTTTTCTTAGCCTGCATGGTCACAAATCTGCGTATTTATTTATTTATTTATTTATTCATAGATTAAAAGGGAAAATAAATACACCTGATCAACAGCAATCATGTTGAGCTTGATTGTATCCATGGCAGTAATAAAGTTCTGCACACACTGCGCAATCGCAGCGGCCGAGGTCGCGGCGGCGGAGGACGCGGCAGCGGAGGAAGCCGCGCGGTGCTCGACGGTGGCGGGGACGCCGGAGATGATGAGCCGGTTGAGGGCGTGGGGGCAGTCGAGCTTGTAGGCGTCGGCGAAGCGCTCGATCGAGGGCACGGAGGAGGCGATCGAGGCCGACAGCGTCTTGAACTGCGCGATGAGCTTGAGGCACTCGGCCTCGTAGCAGCCGGAGGCGACGAGGTCGCGGATGTAGGCCTTCTCGAGCTTCTCGGTGGTCTTGATGATGGCGAAGAGATCGGCCAGGCTGTCCAGCAGCTCCCGCTCCCGCTTGTCGTGCCACAGACGGACCTCCATGCCGCGTCTCTGTGAGCTTTTCTTCTTTTCTACTTTTCTTCTTCTTCGTCTCTTCTTCGTCGGGGACTCGGGGATTCACATGCGCTGGTGTGCCATAGTTTTTTTTTTTTGTGTGTATGATAAGTGGGACCCAAAAAAAAAATAAGAGGCCTCCTCTAGTCTTTACGCGGAAGCAGAGCGGAGGCTCTGCGGAGAGCCTGGTTAAGGGCGGGTCCCATACGTCGGCAATCGAAATCCCCTAGCCCCCGTTTGGCATCAAGATAAATCGGAGTATAAATTAAACCTGAGATAACTGTTATCTCCTCTTATCTCCAAATTTTGACGAGACGTTTGTTAATTGATACAGGATAAACACAATGCATGAAGAGATAAAAGGAGAGAGAAAGAAATAAAAAAATGTTAAGAATATAAAACGTCTTGGATTTCAAAGAGATAAGAGACAGAGATAAATTTATCATCAGCTTTTGTGGTGATAAAGTTTTGGAGATAATTTGATGGAGATAACACCTATCTCACCTTAACTCTACATTTTTATTGTTTGTTTGGCAGAGATTGTGGAGATAAAAATGTTTATCCCCAGTTTATCCTTGTGCCAAACAAGCCCCTAAGGTACCCCAACTAGAATGGTCAAAAACACCCTAAAAATTTACTGTGCGTGGTTTTTTAGGCTGCCCGCTACATTAACATTACATATTTTTCCATACAATTTCTGACTACTCTTTGATTTGGGGTGAGTGACCATTCTAGTGGATGTGCACTCATATGTCGGTGGCTTTGTGATTATTTTTTTAGAGGTGGCAAAATTTGACCTGATCCGAAAAACCCATCCGACCCGTTCGAATTGACCTAACCCGAGTTTTAGGGAAAGTCAAACTGACCCGAACCCGACCTAACCCGACCCATATTCCAAGGAAAGTGAGACTGACCCGACCCCGACCAGAACCCCGACCCGTGTTCCAGGGAAAGTCAAACCGACCCGAACCCGACCCAACCCGAAAGTACAAGTGCAAAATATGACCAAAACTGAAAAACCCGCCCTACCCGAAAAAAATGCTTGCAAATGTCAACCTGATACCCGACCTGACCCGAAAAAAATGCTGGCAACTGTCAACCCGATACACGACCCGAACCCGACCTGACAATCTGCCACCTCTATATATTTTTTTTTGGGAAATTTGTATATATGGCACTTCAAAACCTGCAATTTGTAAGTTTACCACTCCAAATTTGGGAATTGCAAAATTGGCACTTAAAACTCAACTCATTTGTATTTTTTCAATTATTGATTATATTTAATCAATCTAATGACTAAAATATATTAAACTTTCTGAATAACCAAAAAAACCCTCCTCCCCCATCCAACAATTGCCATATCCTGAAGATTTACCGGGTCGATGTCCAATTCTGGTTTTTTCCGGTTGAACCGTCTAGTCCGGTCCGGTTTTAGTAATGGTGCCAAAACTAATTGAAGACTTCAACATGAAAATATTGTTACATAAAATTTTGTTTAAGATTCTATGGTTCATATTTATTTTAATAACTTAAAATTAAATATTGACCGATGCAGGATCATGACAGCTACCATGTATTATAACGAGCAAAGATTCTAGCTACATTTAAAAAAAAAAAAAAACTTTGAGAAAACTTTAATAATAGTATAATAGAATGGGATCAAGGCATTTATCTTCTCAGTTGCTCATTTTTCTTTTTAATACAAGAAAGCCAAGAGAATAAGCAACAAGTTTGATGAACCTAGAGACAAATCAGGGATGGTTCTTAATTAGACCGTGATATACAAGGACGAAAGAATAAGATATACATTATATTTAATTTATAATTATATTGTATGTTAACTGTTAAGTGTACCTTCAACATTCAAATGTACTCGGACAATCACTCCTGCACATGACCACCACTATAGTAGCTACAGTACTTTCACATATTAAAAAATTCTTGAGATGTCATCTAAATATTATATGCCTTAAAATGATAAATGTGATTAATAAATGGTTGAGTACTTGAGTAGTTCTAGATTTTCTGCACGTTAATTGGCCGGAATTAATATATTACCTCGCCAAATCTTTGTTTCATAAAATTAGAAGGAGATGATAATTGCCGCCTTAAAAATCTCTCTTATCCTCCAGTACATTTTTATTTGAAAATTTTTTTAAATGCAACAAAACATTTTTGCCAATTGCAATTCACATCCTCAATCATGCAAAAGGCCCATACATGTACAATAAAAAATAAAAAATAAGAAAAATGCACTTAAATTTTATGAGAGAAAGACAAAATATTACAAATTTAGCTTGAAGATTGATAAGGGGGAAAGTTACGGAGATAAGAATAATTTCTCAAATTGGAAAAAGGAGAGCTGACAATTTAATGAATTAAATCTGAACGACAATTAGAAAAGAAAGTGCTATGTACACTAAAATTTTTATACTGCATACCAAATTTAATTTTTTCGAATAATTATTCTCCTTCAAATTAGTGATTCTAATTGCATCAAATATGTCATTAAGAAGGATAATGATATCACAAAATTATTATAATACCTTTTGATTTAATTGAAAAGAATATAATGGTTTAAAAAAAAAATTTAAATTAGTGTGCGGAGCAAAAATTTTGATGTAGATAGTGCTTTCCATAACACTCTTAAGCCACACGAACTCGATTGATTTTTGGATAGATTTTTTTTAAGCCTAAACAGCCCATTAATGAAATCAATTTCATATGAGCTGATTTTTTAAGGTTTGATGAATTATGTCAGATCAAATTAGTCTGCAGGCCGATTTGACCGGGCTAAAAAGTTAGAACTCAGAAAGATGGCAATATGTTAATTGTTTTGTTTATCTTTTACTTTCAGAAATGAAAATCTTTTACCTCTTTGAAAAATGTGTCCAAATCGGTTTGGAAGTTCACAATTTATAGTTCACAAATGCATGGAAACAGATGTAGAAGTTAGAATTTGTGAACACTGGAAGCATTGCTATAATGTACTAAACTTCACAGAGCATGCTTTAATGAAAAAAAAAAAGAATCACATTCCAATTTCCATCAGGTTTTATGCATCTTCTTTTACTTTTCACAGCCTCCTCAGGATTTGCAATAATAACCCCTTAACAAAAATCACAGTACACAAATTGCCCACCAATTCAACATTAAATATCATAAAAAAGATAACATCAACTATAGCTTCAAAATATACAAAACTCTATTTAAACAATCCAAGAAGATCATTTTCAACAACAAGAAAAAAGAAAGAAAGAAAAAAAGATCATGAAGACTTGCCAGTACCAGCAATGTCCTCTAGTGTGAAATTTAGCGTATCAACCGAACCTCTCTTCACATCCTCCCCTTTAGAAGCAAGGAAATCCTCGACACTGCCAGGTTGACCGAACCAACCGAGCCGATCCGCAATCAGGTGCAAATTGTTGCACCCAGGACAACGTGCCACTATAACACCCTTTTCATACGAGTCACGGGAAGCCGTCTTCATGGATCGAGTCTCGCAGACCTTGCATGTGAACACCATGGCCATGTCATGTCTTGTCGATACCTTCAAATTCGAAAATGCCTTGTAAGTCACTTTCCGTTCTTCTTCAGATTCGGAAACAATATCATTCGAATCGGTTTTTGGGGATTCTGGGTCATCCTGAAGCTCAGTCGGCGGTATCGATGATTCAACCTTTGTACTGGTAAGCCTAACGCCACCTGCATTATGTGAAGAACAACGTATGCCCATAATTAGCCTCTACGGCAAATAAATGATACAAATCTCGGATTTAGGTATCGTTATATGCCGAGCCACCAACTGGTACCAATTGACATTTTGGTACTTGAACTTGCTCTAACTCTAAAATTATATATAAATGTGGCAACAATTAACCCCTCTTCTGATTTCATTTCACCAAATTCCATTGGAATCAAGAAAATTAAATCTTCCTTCAAACATTGTTTAAACCAAGTACTTAATTTGCTCAATTTCATGCTTCCAGCAGCACTCACTGCCACAATTTTGTAGTACTACGCAGAAACTTGCCTTGTCCCCAATTTCAACACTAACAAACCACAATAACAAGTACCAGGCTACAATCTCTCTTTCTACCTCTCAATTTAAGCTACCCAAACTCAAACACCACAACTAAAACATTGAATTCAAAGAAAAAAAAAAAAAATACTAAAGCAACATGATAAACATGGTCCGTACCGGTATTTAGAACTGGTAGAGCGAAACGGGTCCGGTTTAGGCCGAGGACAGCACCGAGGCGGCGCTGAAGCAAGAGGCGAGCAGCCGCAGCCATGGCTTGCTTGACAGAGAAGGAACAAACCAAAGAACCCAACAAACAAAAGCTCGCACCTTTTACTTGTACGGTTCTACCGGCGAGGGAGCGGGTGCTCATCCTCTGTAGCGCTGCACTGTGTAGCGCAGGATGTGAACCGTTAGATCATCTCGAGATCTGCGCTGGCTCGTATCACGAGATGATCTAACGGTTTACATCCTGCGCTACACAGTGCAGCGCTACAGAGGATATGAAATCCGAGGGAGTGGAAGGGGGGAAGCACAGAGCGACTAGTTGAGTGCTCATCCTCTGTAGCGCTGCATCGTGTAGCGCAGGACGTGAACCGTTAGATCATCTCGAGATTCGAGCTGGCACGAATTTCTAGATGATCTAACGGTTTACGTCCTGCGCTACACAATGCAGCGCTACAGAGTATTGGGCCGGATGTTGAAAACTCATGGGCCTGATTTTAGGAAATGATTGGAAATGATTGGGCCGGATGTTGAGAACTTGGTTGTGGGTATTACAGTGGAATGCTATTCTGCTTTGGGGCTTTATTGTGGGCCGTGGGCTGTGGTCTGGCCTCATCTTTTAATTCTTGTACTTGTTTTTATCTGCAGATTGGATCGAGTTGCAGACTTGCAGTTGACAGCATGACGGGGGTATATCCATCATTATTACGTAGAGAAGGATCAAGTAACCATATTTTTAGTGACTGGTGTGATTATAAAATTAAATCTTAAATAACTATATTTTAAATTCTTAAATAACAAAACTAATGGATAGAATATGTTGTATATATATCATATTTGATGTGTACACACAAAAATTATATCATTTTGGTTTTATTTACATGTGCATTAAGCATAAACAAAAATCAATGGTTCAAGTTTTTTTGGTTTTTTTCTCCTCTCAAAACAATGTAATGTAATTAGTCGATTAATCATCGACTAATTACATTACACCAATGTTTGGAATTTTAATACTAATTACATTACACCATCCTCTTAATAAATCTAATTAGTCGATGATTTTTGAGTGAGGTTTGCCTGAATCTTAATTCTTAGCAAAATCATGACTTGATTTAAAGATGCTATTCTTAGTGGACAACGGCACATATGATTTCTTTATTTAATTGGTCAACAAAAAACAGCCCTTGGTGACCAAATCAAACAAAATCTTCCTCTATTTGGATATGATGCTCACTGAAAAGAAAGCACAATTGTTGCGCGTAGATATCTTAATCTTCCCTATATATATGCTTCTAAATTTCTAATAAAAAGATTCGTTTGCTTTATGAAAAAAAAAATGTTGACTTATTACTCAAATTTTATAGCACCAAGATATTCCCAGCAAAAGTACAAATCAGAATTTTGAAGGAACTCAAATAGGAAGTACAACAAACCAAAAAGGATGAAAAATATTATCGAGATACCAAAATTGATATCAATTGTATCGATATTCAAATTAAACATGTATATATTCAAATTATTAATTTTACTGTGCAACTTAGTTTGTACAGTATTATACAAATAAGTTAATTTGGATATCGATAAAACATGAATGATAGCATAGTCGGTATCAATTTTGATATCACTTTTAGTACTCATGTATCAGTTTTCAAATGAAAATAATGAGTTTGTTCCATTAATTAATGAGATATGACAACCATTTATTTTTTAAATGGAGAGATTTATTTTTTTACAGATTAAGCGTTCCTCTTTACTTATTTTCAAAGGATATATCATGACCGTCGATTAAGAAAAATCGATGGTCCCAATTTCTTCAGGCTGGTAGAAAAATTCACCTTAATTTATACATTAAAGTTCGACGTCAATCCTTAATAAGAATATAATATTGCGAAAGTGACATAGCCTCATTAATTTATCAATCGTGTCGTTTTCTCTAATTCCAAGTCTACAAATGTCCCTTATGATTATGTTGTCTTTCTAAACTTCCATGTGAAGATTAGTTTAGGTCAAACACAAAATATCCAAAAATCCCATGTGGTTTCATCTTTAATTAAATAATTACTTTGCCATGGAGCTTGAAAATTTCAAATTTTCTTTTTTTCAACTGACATTCATAACACTACGAGACATATTATTCTTTAATTTATGCAATAGAAACATGGAATTGCCGGAAGATAAAGAGAAGGAAAAGGAGAGATCGAGAAAGAGAAGCAAAAGCAGAAGAACAAATCGAACTTTTTTTGGTCTTCTCCAAAAAAACTTAATTCGACAGTTGCCCTAAAAAAAGGAAACAAAAGACGTACACTCCTCCACTAATTGAATTGCATCATTTTTTTTTTTTTTAATTGCAAATCGCTTTTGTATACTTAAGTTCTATCTAAACTTTTCTTTTTGATACGTTGAAAACGAACTTATTTTCTAAACATTAAAAATCCTTATGATGCTAGGGGGTTGTCGCTTTGAAATAATTGAAAATATTTTGTATCATTCCAGGTATTAAGGTAGGCAAACCTAACATATTCCTCTGCGTTACTTCCAATAGAAAAATATTTAATCGCACACATATATGTAGTGATTTAAGAACGGTCCGGGTAGGTCCAAACCCGCCCTGGTTCACGGGTTCTCCGGTCTACGGGTTTCTCCGGTTCGGGAAACCTCAGGAAAATTTTAGGGGGATGGAGATTGGACCTAACTTAGGACCGTCTCTCCCGGGTTGCCCGAGTTGTCAGGTTTGGATTACCCGGGTTGTTCGTGTTATATGGCAGAAAAAGCTTCGAAAAACAAAAAAAAGCGACAAAAATATATAAAAAATATTGTACCTTTTTTTATACTACAAAAATAAAAAATTACTTTAAAAAACCAGAAAATTAAAAAAATATCTATTTTTAAATTGAAATGTATATATTATATACTAAAAATTTATTTTTTTAAACAGATATATATATTTTTTATACTATATACTAATCGTCTTTGAAAAATAAAAGTTAATCTCTTTTAAATTTTGGGTTTGAGATCGGCCACGTTACTAATATATACGGGATTCCGACTTCTTATTTTATTTTTTATTTTTTTTATTACCCGGGTTTTTACCCCGGGTTATCTCGGTACCCCGGGTTATCCCGTTACCTTGGGTCGGGACGGGTCGGGTCCCGAGTTCGCTTGCGTCGGGTTTTCTCAGAAAATTTTCTATGGACTGGATTCCTTTTCTTGCGAAGACCGTCCCTCCCAGTCCTCTCAGGTTGCCCGGGTCACACCCTCGAGTCGGGTCGGTCGATCCATTTTCTCCGGTTTCTCGGTTCGGATTTGTGAGTTTTTTTAAAACACTACTAATATGATGTTCGTATTTAATTCCCAACTTACTCTGACCATTCCGAGGAATATGAAATTGAAGACTACATGACAACATTCCACATCAGAGTTTACAATAGCACATGCAAAAGGAACACGGGAGAATTAGATATTTGCCATTGGCATTCAATTTATCAGCAAACAATAAGAAATACACAAACAATGAAACAAGCAGGATAAATCACATTAATTACTTTACAAGCTGCGTCAACAGAGGTCAATGAAGTATGAATATCTCTCCCACACGGCCACACCCCACATGGGCCATGGGGATGGAGCCCAACCAAATAAATGACAATATATAGAGTAATTTCCACTGTGCGTCTGTCTGTGTCATATTCCCAGTGCATGACCGACTGACTGACCGTGAGCCACACGAACTAAATTGACTCAATGAGATCGTTGGGTAAAGTGGTTCGACTTAAATATTCAAGTCTCATTAAGCTACACTAGTTCGTAAAAAGAAAAATAGTTTAAGAAAGCTTAAGTCTTAAGCCATATGTATTGCTTCCTTAGGAATCCGGGCAAGGTTTAAGCCCCGGTCAAAAGGAGGCTTAAGGAGAAACTTTTAATCCGTGCTAACGAGCTTGCGTTCGGAAAGATTAAGAGACTAAGGAAGCTAAAGAAAGTCTAAGGAGGGGTTGCCGAACGGCCCCAATAGTTTTATGCTAGTGTCCAATGGAATATGTATAAACTTACTATGATGTATAATGAGTTATAATTTATAATGAGGAGGGATCCAATGAAACATAAAATTTTGACACAACTATTTTACTAAATCATATAAATTTATAAAAAATCCTAAAAATAAAAATTCTTTTATAAACATATTCATTTACTTATAGATCGATTGTGTATAAAATTTCATTCAATTTAAGTATTATTTGATACTCCATCAATGTTCATCAAGTTTATATAGTAATTAGAACGGTCTAAACTTAATGAACGTTGATGGAGTATCAAATTACACTCAAATTGAATGAAATTTGATACGCAATTGATCTATAAGTAAATGAATATGTTTATAAAAGATTTTCTATTTTTGAGATTTATATAAATTTATATGATTTAATATAATAGTTGTGTCATTGGATCCCTCCTCGTGTATAATTGTATCACGAGTAGGGGTGAAAACGGATCGGATAATATCCGTCCATATCCGGATTCGTATTCAGATTTTTGGGATACGGATATTCAGATACAGATATTTGCAGATACGGATACAGATACGGATAAAATTTATGCGGATACGGATACGGATACGGATAATTATCCGAATCCGGATATTATGGTAATTCGGATATCCGTTTCAAAGGCTTATTATATGTCTTTCAATTGGATTTTTTATGTAGATTTCAAATTTAATGAAGTTTGTATCTAATTAGACTTTGAATTCATCTCTTTTATAATTATTTATAACTTGTAACTAATAATATAATGAATATTATGGATTTTTTCTTAACTAACATGTAATTATTTATGATAATAATGATCCACGATGAACTAATAACATATTTATGATTAGTGATTAATTTTCATAGTAATTTAACCATTTTAATTAGTGATTTATCATGAAAAAGTTATATAAAATATATTTTTTAATAATAAGTGTAATATCCGAAGTATATTCGTATCCGCATCTGTATCCGTTTAATATCCTCGATCCGTATTCGTATCCGTTTAATATCCGATCCGTATTCGTATTCGGAACTATTCGTATCCGTATTTGTATCCGAAAAACTAAAACGGATACGGATACAATTTTGTCCAATATTCGTTGATATCCGATCCGTTTTCACCCCTAATCACGAGACTGTAGTCAACTTAGAAAAAGGGTCTAATCAAATGGATCAACATCGTAACAATGAGAGCCGTGCTTCATCGACATCGACTCATCTTTATATCCTTTCCCTTCCTTCACGCCAACTGCGTATGGAGGTTACAACTAACGACCGTATGCTAATGCTAATGTAATGCTGTGAATATCAGAATATGGCATCCTATCCCTTTCGGAACCGAATCTTCTTCGGGCAGGAAATTCCTGCCTACTATAATACGATTGAACCAATAAAATTCATGAAGTGGCAGTGGCAGGTGTCTTTCACTTCAACGCAATTGAGGTGTTAAACGGTGCTGCTTTTTTGAATTCTCCGCTTAAAAAAGTTAGCTTTTGGGAAATTGGAGGTTCATGAATTTTTTTTTGATATTTATCAAATCTGCTTAAATAAATGTCGGTTTTTAAAAGCTAATAATATGACAACAGAGTAGCGAATGTAATTTAGAGTTTAGAATAATTATTGAACCAAAAAAATATTAGTTAGCTACATAATATTGAATAAAAATACATAATTAAATAAGAACATTTAGAACAAAAAATATTTGTACCCCAACTTTATAATAAGTATTAATATATAACTTTTTTTTAATGAAAAATTGAAAATTAACGACAAAGAACCATGACAAAGCAAAATTTAACTAGTAACCTTGATAAAATACAATGTTCCGTCTTTTTCCCAAAAAAAAAAAAAAAATCCATTAAAGAAAGCTTGATTAAAACAAAAAAAATGATAGGCTGGTAGGCAGGAATTTTGATCAGGTTCCATTATATGATATATCCCATTCGTAGTTGTTGTGGTGGCAAATCTGACTTGACTTGAAAAATCCACTCCACTAAAACTCGATTTGATTCGTGTTTTAGGGAAAATCAAATTGACCTGAATCTGATCAAACCCGTGTTTCAGGAAAGTAAGGCTAGTCCGAGCTCAACCCGAACCGAACCCGAATGATCTGAAACCCGATATGGCCTAAGTACAAAATCTGATCAAACAAAAAAAACTCGCCCAATCCGACCCGACCATCTGCCACGTCTGCGTTACGTATTTGCTAGTAACAACTGAGAGAAAGACGAACCTTAAGATCCGGTTCCAATTCCATCGCTTTCCAACTTTTTGAGTAGGGGTGTACAAAAAACCCGTCAACCCGGCCGACCCGTCCGACCCACCCGACCCAACCCGTTTTTTACAGGGTTAGAGACATTATCGGGTTGGGTCGGGTTTTAATTTTGACTAACCCGTTATGCCGGGTTGGGTTACGAATTGAGCATTTAGAAACCCGTCTAACCCGGACCCGCCCGCAACTAGTTATCAATTATAATTTTATACAAACTTATATATACAATCTATTAAAAAGATAAATAATGAGACAATAATTTAAGAATTAAGTTCTTATTTAAGATCGATATAAAATTTTTATGATGTTTTTGGTTAATGCTTATTATGTCTAACTATTTTTTTTGCAACTTTATATACTCGTTCTATGTTTCTAATATGAAATTTAGTTAATAAATATATAACGAGTACTCTATATATAATTCCTAATTTATGTTTAACATTAAATTATCTTTATATTACTTAAGTTATCCAAAATATATTATCATCAAGTTATAAATCACCATTAACATGGTCAATATTATAAAAAAATAAAAATCATATGATTAATAATTTAACCGAAACTACAACCCGTTTAACCCGCGTAACCCGTACAACCCGCAAAAACCCGTACGTAAAAAAGTAGTCGGGTTGGGTTGGGTTACGGGTGGGTTGAGTAACAATATTTTATAACCCGGTATAATCGGGTTGGGTTCAAATTTTGATAAAATAGAGTTAACCCGCCCGTTGTACACCCCTATTTTTGAGCGTGTCTCACTTTCTCTTTTTTTGAAAATGAGCGTGTCTCACTTTCTCACTCTGAATTGGCGAGTTGAAAAAGTAAGAAAAAAAAAATGGCCCACAAAATCCACCCTCCCGTCGCACCCGATAGCCTCATTCATACAGCATACTACTCCCCTGCATCCCCTCCCTCTCAAATGAATGAATGCCTTTACCTTTATTACCTCCGCAGTCTCACCCGTCAGAAGCCTTTAACCCCCATCCGGCCATCCCCCCATCACATGTGTAAATCGCGATCCGCTACCATGGCCGCCACTCCCAAATCCCGCCGCGCCATCTCCCGTTCTTCCCGCTCCTTCCCCTCCTCCTCCTCCTCCGCCCCCTCCACCCCCCACCCCCGATCCTCCTCCTACACTCCTCCCGCTACCCTCACCGGCACCAGCACCTCCTCGGCTACCACCACTTCCTCCTCTCTGTCCAACACCCTCTCCTCCCTCCGCGACTCCTTACCCTCTCTCCTCCCCTTCTCCGATCTCTCCGCTGCCACCAACCACTTCGCCTCCAATCGCCTGTCGGGGACCTCCTGGCGCTGCTCCGTGTTCGGCCGGGATGCTGCTGTGTTCCAGCGCACCTTCCGCCTCCCGCAGTGCTCCGATCCCGCGCAGTTTGTGTCGGGCCAGCTGTCGAATTTGGGGAAATCTCACCACGCCGCGCTCGCTCGGCTCCTCGGCGCCTCCATTGCTGGCGGCGGGGACCATATTTATCTTGTTTATGAGTTTGTGACCGGTGCGTCACTTTCGGATTGTCTTAGAAACCCTAAAAACCCTAGCTTCACTCCACTCACGACCTGGATGTCGCGCGTGCAGGTCGCCGCTGATCTATCCGACGGTCTCGATTACATCCACAGCCAAACTGGGACGATTCACAACCGCATGAAGAGCTCGGCGGTCATCATCACTGATCCCGGTCTGCGCGCGAAGATCTGCCACTTTGGTTCCGCCGATCTATCTGGCGATTTGGAGGAGAGCAAGTCGCCGAAAGGGCAGAAGAGGATTGAGGGCACCAGAGGTTACATGGCGCCCGAGTTGATTTCGGGCGGAAGAATATCGCAACAGTCCGATGTGTACGCGTTCGGGGTCGTGCTGTTGGAGCTGATCTCCGGCGAAGAGCCGGTGAAGTTCAAGTTCAATAAGCGCAGCAAAGAGTTTGAGCGGATTTCTCTGATCGACACCGCGAATAATGCGGTGGAAGAAGGGGTCGAGGGGGTGAGGAAATGGGTGGATAGGAGGTTGCGGGACTCGTACCCGGTTGATGCGGCCGAGAGGTTGATCTCAGTTGCGTTACGGTGTGTAGATGCCATCCCTGAGGCACGGCCAGAGATGATGTGGGTTGCGGCGAAGGTGTCCAAGATATATCTCGAATCGAAGGGTTGGGCTGAGCGGGTCCAACCGCTGACTGAATTCTCCGTCTCAATTGCTCCACGGTGACTCGGTGAGGTGCATTTTAATGTACCTTTTTTTACCGTACCGGTCTAGCGGGTACCCGGATTGAGAAATTGAGATGTATCGTTTGCACTTCGAACAATACTGTACCAAATTCAGTAAGACCTACCGTCTGACGGTCTATAGAAGTAACAAACAGTATGACAAATGGACCCATACGATACCAGACGTAACAGTTTCACACAGTGTAACTTCTATACATGAAGTTTCTGAATTGACTATGATGTTGGTTAGTCTGACAATCTGAGATTGACATGCTCGGGCGTGCAATTTTTTAATGGTGTTTCGTAGTCATTGACGTATACAAGGTAGAAAAACTCAATTGGTCTGACTAACACTTGATGAATGATGAACTGATTGATGATCATTGTTTCATGAATGGTGGGCAATTCATGAAATATCTTTAGGTGAGATTGGGACCCATGATGCTTGTGGGTCTTAGCCGAATTGTTGGAAAGTAGATATATACCATATTACCATGGCATGGCTGTAACTTGTGTGTATAGTTTTCTTTGGGGGATAATAGGTGTATAGAAAAAAACAAACAGCATTAGTTTTTAGGTGATTGATTTGTTTATTGGTGAAGAGTGAAGACTGAAGAGAGAGCATGCTAATTTTTAGGTGATTTGATTATAGCTGATTATTATTGGTTGAGTATTGTTTGTAGAGAGACTTGTGAATGCAAGTCAAAGTTAGGCGTGTGAATATATTATAACATTTTTTTTTCCGCTTCAACTTCATTTTTTTTTTCTGCTCTAAGGCTTTGTCTTTTGTGGGACCTTTTCATCCCTAATTAGAACATTATCTGTATGTCAATTATGATCTGTTGTGCATATTCAACTTCAATTATCTGTAAGATGCTTTTTAGTATAGTAAATTTGTCCATATTGTTTATTGTTTGTCATGGAACATGTTGGATCTTTCTTTTTAAGATTAGAAGTTGCTCTTTCATCTTCGAGAAACATTTTGCGTCCATTGAAAAACCGTCCATACATACATCTATAGACGTATACGGAATGTAACAGATATACTCCAAAATTTAATAGATATATTCCGAAATGTAATATGTATCTTCTGAAATGTAACTTATAGACGCTACGGATAATTTTTCTATGGACACTACTCTTCATCTTACCTTCTGTTGTTAATTTTTCTATCGACTGTAGGCATATTGAATCGATCAACTAAAAAAAAAGGGAAGTATGTTTGTTTGCGCAGCCATCAATTAACAATGTATTATCGGTCCAGTTGTTGGAAAGATTCGTTGGAGTTCTTTGACTGATTTCCCATATTAGATATATAATAAATAGGATAATGATAGCACGCAATCCAAGTTGTCCGTTCGACTTGAATTCAATTTATTTGACAAAAATTCCCTTTAACAGGTCATAGAATAGAAGATATGCCCTGTTTGACACTTTGACTTGAACAGGACCACCAATGTGATTGTATGTATGCACAAGATATAATAACTTTTAACTTTAGCTCGCTAAATCGAATTCTTATCATCGGCCGTGCTGCAAGTTAACCCGGCAGAGGGAAAGAGAGAGTCACCTCGGTGATTCTCTCTTTCTCTCTCTGCCGGGCTAACTTGCAGCTGGTTAGAGGATAACGATCTCGCTAAATCGGGTCCATATCTTGTAGTACCTACAGATGCAAGCTTAACTGGACTGCTCATATATCAAAGAAAGGCTGAAATGTTTATTGCCCTTTTGTAGGAGTGCACGTCCACTAGAATGGTCAGATTACCTCAAAACATGGAGTGGTCATAAATTGTACTGAAAATTACATGTACTACTGTAGCGGGCAGCTTTAAAAACTATGCACTCTAACTTTTTAGGGGGGTATTTTTACTATTTCACTGTGGAATACCTCAGGGGATTTCAATTCCTTTTGTAGGAGTATAGAGCGTCCATCCAATTTATTTTCCACAGATTATGTATTACAAATTTGACGTAATTGTTATAAAATATAAAATCAATGTAACTATTATAAAATTTATACACTCTGATCAAATTTGACATAATTGTTATAAAATCAACGTAACTGTTATAAAATTTGTACACTACAATCTATAAACAAATTATTAGATGGACGCTTGATGTTCCAATTTTCACTAGAGTTCATACATGATACATCCAAGTAAATTTTGCACACTCGTAGATAATTGCAAACACTTACGCGTATGTTAAATTCCAATATCACAAAAGTAGGTTCCAAACTTCCGATATCTAAAATATCACCTAGGCTTTGTCTTATGTATTATATCTAGTCTATCTAAAATCTTTTGTTAAAAATATCCAAACTAGCTCTCATTAGCAGCTCAATACTAATTAGCAATCTCACTTGATTCAAAAATGGCCTATAAATACATAAAACCAAACTCAGTTCAACTTCAACCACCAAGCATCAAGTTACATACCTCTGAAAAAACCCGAGCAAGCCGGCGCCGGAATGTCTTCCGTTCCTCAGTATCTTCTTTTAATTTTGTTCATGGCCGTCATACGGTTGTCGGCTGCAACCTCGCCAGGCACTGACCCTGATCCGAAGAGTGTAGTTCAAGCTCACACATTTCCGATCAGAGCACAAGATATGCTCTCGACGGAGCAAGTCCCCGATCCTGAAAACCCGCCAGTGCGCAGTACTATGACACTGGCAAGAAAACTCCTGAGTATGTCTCCGCCGCTCCGTTCAGGTTCTGGCGATGCTGACACTGACATCCACGAGAAACGGCCACCTCCTAAGATAATTTTTCCGTTACCGATCGGACCTCCCATCATGATACTGTCCGTAATGTCGGAACCGCCATCAAAGGAGATGCGAGATGGGTTGTCCTCAGCACCCGTCGACAAGTATGATGCAGTGATGATGCATATGCCTGGAGATGGGTTCATGCCTGAGCCTCAACCTGAGCCGTTTATGTGACTGAATTGCTGATGTCTTTTGATATGTCACATCTGGTGATGAACTATATGTATGGAGATTATTATGAAATAAATGAGCTACTTAATTAACTAAGAAATTGTGCTCGATCAGGCTTTAATATAATATAATGGCACAGTGAGGCTTTAAAATCCATTTAACAGTAATTAAATTGCGAACTTAAATTCAATAATAGAGTTAAGTAAAATTTTATATGTAGTCGTCGTGTTAGTCTTTTTTTGAATTATTTGCTGCAGCTGCAAAGTTTCATAGGCAGGTATTAAACTCTCAACATTTAGGTAAACAACAGTCTTAGGATTTCTTTCCTAGCCAATTGAACTACCACTCATTTGCCGTTTCCCTTGTCGTGTTAATCACTATTAATTATGAAGAGTATTATCCATACAAATTTTTCATGCCACTTAAGAACTGCAATCATCATTTAGCCCAGTTTAGAGACCAAATGAAACAGTATATGGATAGATATGGATGCAACTATACTATACTATGCGTCCGCATCAGCTGAGATGGCTCAGCGATCTCAGGGTCCTGCAATCGCTTAATCCATTCCGTCCATTACAAACAACGTCCAGGATTAATTAATGTGCTTTTGTGGTGAAAAACGTTGCCTCCTCTTCTGCCCGTCTAATAACTGTAGAGTTGGCAAAATCTGACCCGACCCAAAAAAACCTGTCCGACCTGAATTCGATCCGACCTGAATTTTAGGAAAAGTCAAACTAACCTGAACCCGACCCGACCCGACACCCGAGATGATCCGAGAATAGAGGTGCAAAATCTGACTAGATCCGAAAAACCTGCCAGACTCGACCCGACCCGAAAAATGTTGACAGACGTCAACTCGATACCCGACCTGACCCGAGAAAATGCCGGCGGCCGTCAACCCGATACCCGACCTGACATTTTATTTGGTCAAACTGACCCGATCCGATTCGAACCCGGACCAGGACCAGGACCCGAACCCGACCCAACCCGACAATCTACCACCCCTACTAATAAGAGTGTTGCTTCAGACTAACCTTTTCATTTTATTTGGGAGATCACTTCTTGAATCTTGGGAGTGAAATAATTGTTGAACTATGTTTTTACAACTTCTTAGTTTGCCTATTTTGCAAAATCACTTAATTGTGATTCTAACATGTCTTGTGAGATTGTCAATGTAGCGAATATATGTTACAAGTTTAAAAGATCCATGACATAGTGGATGGAAGCATGTGATATCATGTCCATGTTATGGAGCTTGTTTCAAGCTTTCCAACGAGCTTTGAATCATCCAATTTGGAGTTGAAATGAGAAAGTTATGGCCAAAACAGTTACATGGACAGAGGGAACCGTGCGACGGTTCGGGGCGGGTGCCAGAACTGCAATCAGAGAGTTCGGGCAGGATATTTGAAAAGGCAGTAAATCTGGAAGGTGCCATATTTGGTACTGCAGCAACGATCAGGAATTAAAGAGGAGATTTTCAAGATTGGAATATATCAATTAATCATTATGATGATTGATTTGGAACTCAAAGATTTTCCATATTATTTAAGGAGGTGATATCTTCTCCAAAAAAGCTCATTCACTTATCTAAACCTAGCCGCCGGCCTCCTCTTGCTGGTCTTGCTGCTGCCCTCTCTCTTACACCAACTTGTTTTACACTAGCTAAATATTTTAACAAGTGTTGTGAGAGATCTTTTGAGTGTTTTGTTTTCTAGTTTGTTTTTCTGTGATCCGTTGTGATCGCCGTGTTCTGTAGTCCTTGTGATCGCCGTGTTCTTTTTGTTCTTCGTTCCTAGTCCTTCAACCTTGGTGTGTAAGGAGGCTAGAGTATTGTAAGGACTTGTTGATCTAGTGAATCGGCGCAACCCGCTTGGTGGTGGTTGCGAGTCCCGGAGAGTAGGCAGAAAAGCCGAACTCCGTTAAATCGGCATGTCTTCACTTCTTCTTTGTTTCTCTACTCTCTTTTATTTAATTCGGTTTATTTTATTTTGAGTAGAATTGAACTTGTGTGTCATTCGGTTTTTAGTTGGTTAATCTTGAATTGTTTTTACTAAGATTTTATTTAGACTTGACCAACTACATCAAAGTGGTATCAGAGCAGTGTTATTTTAGATCCTTATATGGCACCAAGACACGTAAAAGAATCACCAGTTTTAGGTATTATGTGCAAAAGAGTATGGTCAACTATCTTAACCTTCTTGATCTTTGGGATGTCGTCGAAACCGTTTATATACCAAAATTTAATGAAGAAACAAAAAAAACTGACCACTGAATCGGCTCTTATCAAGCGTGACAATGATAATGCCGTAAATGCTATGTTGAACTCGGTTAGTGAATCAATTGCTCTTATTTTCGGTGACATGACTAGTGCCAAAGACATGTGGAATGCATTGCTTAATCGTTATGAGGGTAACGCCCAAGTCAAACAAACCAAGGTCAATGGTCTTGAAACTAAGTTTGAAAATTTTTCCATGGAAGAAAATGAGACCATAGAAGAAATGTACACTAGGTTAATGTATATTCAAAATGAATTTATTGACTTGGGAGAATCGCTATCTAACAATAAAATTGTAGGTAAACTCTTGAGGGCTTTCATGCACAAGCCGAGATGGGAGAGTGTCATAAGCACTTTGGAAGTGATGCAAGGCTCCAACAACATACTCACTCCCAATCAAGTGTACACACATCTCCGATGTTTTGAAGAAAGACACAGACAAGTCGGGACATTCAAGAATGAGACAAAGACGATGGCATTTCCGACACAAAATGTCAAGCATTATCAAGCATCGAGCTCAAAATCTAAACCCGACGAGTTCATGCAAAGTCTCGGGCGGGAATCATCAAAAGATGTCTCGTTACTCTCTAAAATGCTCGCCAACATATTGGACTTTGAGAAGAAGTACAACAAAGATAGTGAAGATCAAGAAAAACGGGCGGTGTGCTTCATGTGCCACAAAGAAGGTCACACCATTCATTTATGCTTTAAAATCTTTCCTCATCTAAAGAATCAAGATGAGGGAAGGCAAGAAAGAAAGGAGAGATACAAGAAAGACAACTTCAAGAGAAAGAGAATCACACAAGCTATGCTAAATCGGAGTTCGGCTTTTTTGCCTACTCTCTCGTAAAATTGAATCGGAGTTCGGCTTTTCTGCCTACTCTCTCGTGAAATTGTTAGGTTGATATAGCGGGCAGCTTTAAAAACTCTGCACTCTAATTTTTTAGGGGGGTATTTTTACTATTTCACTGTGGAATACCCCAGGAGATTTCAATTCCTTTTGTAGGAGTATAGAGCGTCCATCCAATTTATTTTCCACAGATTCTATGTGTTACAAATTTGACGTAATTGTTACAAGAGTGAGGCTATGATACTATTAATAGTACAAAGTGTTCTGTACTATGGCTCCATATTATTATTTTTAAAGTTTAATTAACCGATCCAAACCGCTCAATATGATCTCCATATATAAATGTCATTTTAGACCAAAATTTACAATTTTTGGTCCTTTTTTACTACTTTTTTAGATAATTAGAAAATGACTTAATGCAAACATTATAGACCATTAAAAAATATGATTTTTTATATATCAAAATATATAGTTAAAAAATTCTAAAAAAATATAAAATTTGGTTTAGAACTACATTAACATATAGAGATCACATTCAGCGATTTGGATCGATCAATTGAACTTCAAATATCATAATATAAAGCCGTAGTACAACCCATTTTGTACTATTAATAGTACTATAGCCTCACTCTTGTTACAAAATCAAACGTGACTATTATAAAATTTATGCACTATGATCAAATTTGACGTAATTGTTATAAAATCAACGTAACTATTATTAAATTTGTACACTACGATCTATAAACAAATTATTAGATGGACGTTTGATGTTCCAATTTTCACTAGAGTTCATACATGATACATCCAAGTAAATTTTGCACACTCGTAGATAATTGCAAACACTTACTCGTATGTTAAATTCCAATATCACGAAAGTGGGTTCCAAACTTCCAATATCTAAAATATCACCTAGGCTTTGTCTCATGTATTATATCTAGTCTATCCAAAATCTTTTGTTAAAAATATCCAAACTAGCTCTCATTAGCAGCTCAATACTAAGCAATCTCACTTGATTCAAAAATGGCCTATAAATACATAAAACCAAACTCAGTTCAACTTCAACCACCAAGCATCAAGTTACATACCTCTGAAAAAACCCGAGCAAGCCGGCGCCGGAATGTCTTCCGTTCCTCAGTATCTTCTTTTAGTTTTGTTCATGGCCGTCATACGGTTGTCGGCTGCAACCTCGCCAGGCGCTGACCCTGATCCGAAGAGTGTAGTTCAAGCTCACACATTTCCGATTAGAAAACAAGATATGCTCTCGGTGGAGCAAGACCCCGATCCTGAAAATCCGCCGGTGCGCAGTACTATGACACTGGCAAGAAAACTCCTGAATATGTCTCCGCCGCTTCGTTCAGGTTCAGGCGATGCTGACACAGACATGCACGAGAAACGTCCAAAGTTCTTGCCTCCTATGATCTTCGACCCTGAAGTACCTCCTATGATAAGTTTTCCGTTACCGATGGGACCTCCCACCATGATACTGTCCGTAATGTCGGAACCGCCATCAAAGGAGATGCGAGATGGGTTGTCCTCGGCACCTGTCGACAAGTATGATGCAGTGATGATGCATATGCCTGGAGATGGGTTCATGCCTGAGCCTCAACCTGAGCCGTTTATGTGACTGAATTGCTGATGTCTTTTGATATGTCACATCTGGTCATGGACTATATATGTATGGAGATTATTATTATGAAATAAATGAGCTACTTAATTAATTAAGAATTTGTGCTCGGTCACGCTTCAATTTAATATATAATATTTGGCACAGTGAGGCTTTAAAATCCATTTAACAGTTACAAAATTGCGAACTTAAATTCAATAATAGAGTTAAATAAAATTTTATATGTAGTCGTCGTGTTAGTCTTTTTTTTGAATTCTTTGCGGCAGCTGCAAAGTTTCGTAGGCGGGTATCCAACTCTCGACCTTTGGGTAAATGACAGCCCTATGACTCCTTTTCCAGTCAACTGAACTACCACCCGTTTCCATTGTCGTTTTAATCACTATTAATTATGAAGAGTATTATATTTATATATCCGTACAAAATTTTCATGCCACTTATATAAGAACTGCAATCATCGTTTAGCCCAGTTTAGAGACCAAATGAAACAGTATATGGATAGATATGGATGCAACTATATATACTATACTAGGCCCTGAATTTCTGAGGCCCAACTACACTTAACGGCACCTAATAAAAGGAAGGAGCATTACTCCTATTTTTTTCCCTCAAACAAAAAAAGGACTAGACGGCACCAATTTCGTCAGGAAATGAATTGTTTCCAAAATTGGAAATGAATTGTTTGGCAAGTCCTGCGTCCTTTTTTGGAATTAAGTGACGTCTAAATTTTTTAATTATAAATTTATATATTTTATACTGTCATGAATAATTTCTAAATTTATATATTTTGGTAATTATTTCTAATTGTTGATAGACCAATTAGGAATGTTACAATTTTGGGCTCGTGATAAAATAGCAGAAAATAATCTACAGTTTTTGTGTATATTTTTAGAAGAACTTACCGTTATTATTGTCTAGAATTATTTATGGTTACTGTCTATTAGAAGATTAAAGAATTAGCATTCTAAATAAGTAGTTAGCTTCTATAACTTGCTATTTTAGTCAAATTTAAACTTGCTATATTTCAGAATATCAAAATTAGAGTAGCGATTACTTTTCACAACTTACTATTTTAGTCGGGATACGCAAGTATATAAGGGCTAGACCTCCAAACCAGTATCATCAAGAAATCTATACTTCAATCGATTCCTTGATCATTAAGTTTTATTTTCATATAGAGGTCTTAAGACAATTACAATTAAGAAGTATAATCATGCATCCTAACACCCTTCAAACCACAGTTAAAACCTCCAGCAATTCTGTCAGTTATAAATCTATTCTCATGGAAGGTTACCTAAAGAAGTCGACGCCTAAGGACCCGAAATCTAGATCAGCAAAAAGTAGGCATGACAATGCCACTATGGAGATCAATGTGGCAACAGACTCGGCAAAGGAGGCCGTGAGTGATGCAAGATCAACAGAGGTATCCTCTGTCGATAGTACGTCAGGACGGGAAAATAAGGGAGGTCCGAGGTTCGCTGATTTGGGAGGCATGAGGGGGGTGATTGACGAGCTGAAGAAGAAGGTGATCGTGCCGTTGCGGTATCCGGAACTGCAGAGCCATCTCGGTGTCAGGCCTATGACGGGTTTGTTATTGCACGGGCCACCAGGCTGTGGTAAGACCACCCTGGCATGTGCAATTGCAAATGAGACTGGTGTCCCGCTTTACAAGATCTCTGCACCAGAAATCATCGCCGGCATTGCAGGTATGGGGTTGGTAATTTTATTTTGTCTTGATGATCTTATATATTGTCAATATCTTTTTTTGTTCCCCCCTCAAAACTTTTTGTATTTGCATCAAACAAGTTTGTTGGTTTTATTTGGTCTTGAAGCTGCAACTGTTTGGATGATAAACGTAGAGTCGTCGGTAGCGACCACCCCTTTTATCTATCCACCGGTCCACCGTATTTTTGATGAACATATATCATTTTTCAGTAAACATTTATATCTTTCTGATCAACATATATCATGTAAACAGATACACTACGGTTTTCAGTAAACATCTATGTAACTGTGACAAGCACATAGATACACGTGGGTGTGTCAGATTGTGAGAGAGGGGTGGATAAGTGGCTTACTTTATAGGTGGACTCTACATGTTTTCCATAAACTTAATGGCTCATGTCACAATGTTAATTTCATTTACTTTGCTGCTCTTATAATATATCAGGTGAATCTGCATATAATATAAGGACCTTATTTAAGAAAGCATACCAGACAGCACCTTCCATTGTCTTCATAGATGAAATAGATGCGATTGCCAGTAAGAGGGAGAGTCACCAGAGGGAGATGGAGCGGCGCGTTGGCGTTGTGTCGCAGCTACTGACTTGCATGGACCGGCTGCACCAAGCAGTGCAAGATCAAGAGCCAGAGTTCTCACAAGATAAGCCGCTTGGTCATGTGCTTGTTATCGGGGCTACAAATAGGCCAGACGCAATCGACCCGGCATTGAGAAGGCCAGGAAGGTTCGACCGGGAGTTCGCACTGGGTGTACCAGACGAAGTCGCACGCACTGACATATTGTCCAAGCTGACACAAAGGTTGGTTGTACTTGACGAAATGGCACACTCCATTTTTTAGGTCCATTTTTGAAGTGTTGACTGATTTTATGAGTTTGATGTTTCATTTTTGCAGACTGAGACTGGACGGTGAATTCGACCTTTTAAAAATCGCAAGATCAACGGCTGGGTTTGTCGGCGCTGATCTGAATGCGCTGGTGGATGAAGCTGGGAATCTGGCCATCGAGAGGATAATGGATACTAAAGTATCTAGTCGGAATTTGGAAGATTGGCCGAAGCAACCTTGGAATGAAGCTGAATTGAAGAGCCTTAGCATAACAATGGCTGACTTTGAGGTAAATCATGAAAAAATGGTCACACTGTTGAAGATAATTCAAAGTCTAAAAATATCAAAATGCTGAATTTACCTCTTGTTCAGAAATAGTCGCACAAAAATAACAGTTGAGTTTTTAACAATCGGTATTGATAGAACTCAAATGATATCACACAAAATCTCTGTACCGCATCATAAATGCTGTTTGATCAAGCTGTGTATCTGTTGTTCTGCAAGCCTAGCTAGCGCTTGATCGTGACGCTTAAGAGCTCTCTGTTAACTTCTCTCGTTCTTTTCAGAACGCAGCTAAGATAGTACAGCCTTCTTTGAGGAGGGAGGGATTTTCATCCATACCTAATGTGACATGGAACGATGTGGGCGGCATGAGCTTATTAAGAAAGGTGTTTGAGCGGTACGTCATTCAGCGAATCAAGCATCCTGAATATTACAAGGTAATTAAACTTAATTTCATCATGTTGTGTTGATGTATTCATTTGAATTTTTTAAATTATAACGTGTCCGGTTTATTATTGAAGGAGTCAGACATAAATTTGGAAGCAGGATTCTTGCTTTTCGGCCCCCCTGGATGCGGCAAAACCCTCATTGCTAAAGTAGTTGCGAAAGAGGCCGGTGCTAATTTCATACACATAAAGGTACCATTGATACATGATTTCTTTGTATGTTTTTTATTTAATTCATAAGTTGTCTTCTCCTAATATAATTTGGTTTTGCTTTACAATGTTTGGAGAACTATACTTTATGAAAAAGTGAAAGTGTTTCAGACTTTCAGTCACCGACCCTTATCGATCTTTTCTTTGTATCAGGGACCAGAATTGTTGAACAAGTTTGTTGGCGAAAGTGAACTGGGAGTTCGAAAGATATTTGCACGTGCGCGCACCAACTCCCCGTGCATCATCTTCTTTGATGAGGTATGAACAATCTACGCGCAGATACCCCTTGCCTTCTTAATTCATCTCTTATTTGGCTCTAAAAGAAGGACTAGCTAGTGAGTATGAAGACACGGCATTGTCAAGTGATTTCTTTTATCATTGCTACTGTCATTCATATTATTCTTGTCAATTAACTTGTGCAGATAGATGCTATTACGACAAGGAGGAGAGGAGGCAAGGAAGGAGGATCAGGGGTAATCGAACGTGTACTGACTCAGGTATGCAAACTATTGCCTACAATAGCATCCCTGATCGATATCAACTGCCTAATTTCTCGGCAATTAATCGATCTTTACTTTTGTATTGTTTATTCAATTGGATCATCAGCTTTTGATAGAGCTCGACGGGGCTGGCAATCGTGACGGTGTTTACGTCATTGGAGCCACAAATAGGTACAAACTGAAGTGTTAATGCGAAATCAGGAAAATAGTTCTATGAAAATTAATGCAACCGGTATTAGAGCCTTACAGTTCTTGTCACATTGCAGGGTAGAGGTGATGGATCCAGCAGTACTGAGGAAAGGAAGATTTGGGAAAAGACTATATGTGCCGCTTCCTGGTGCAGATGAGCGAGCGGCGATCATGAAGGCCCATGCCAGAAGGAAGCTCTTCGACGCTGATATAAATCTTGACGCCTTAGCGCGGGCAGATCGATGCAACAACCTAAGTGGTGCTGACATCGCCTCACTGGTAAAATTCTTACTCCTAATAAAAATATATTAGATTTTTTTACATGAAAGTTCTATCTTCCCCAATCAATAAATCTCAGCCGTTTGATTGTTTACAAAGATTGATCACCACCGTTGACGTACTTTAATGTCTCAATCCATTAAAACTTAAGGCCCATATCAATTTTCTTAATTTAAGCCCCATTACATATTATCTCAAAAAATTATTATAAGAAATAACAATTTCAGCCCAAAGCAAGGCGTGTGCTTTTTACTAGTACTAATTAAAATACCTCTCCTCTCTGACAAGTGATTTAAGTCATTGAGTTATAACATTTTTTTCTCTCCTTTTCTGAATGTGTTTGTGTATTTCTTGTGGTAGATGAATGAAGCAGCCATGTTTGCTCTAGAGGAGAGGCTAGAGTTGGCAAATGAAGCCCCCATTGCACATAAATGCCTCATCAAGGCATCTCATTTGGAGCAAGCTTTATCACAAATAAGCCCATCCGTCTCTGATAGGGTATGTATGCATTTTCTTTTGAAATCCTAGTATGTATATGTACATATGTTTTTGTGTTTGCAACTAGATCATATTGTTTTTCTCATCTAATGTTTTATATTGTGGTTGATTTTTTTAAATTTTTTCAGCAAAGAGAATACTATGAAACTTTGGCAAAGAAATATCAAGTCCTTTGACAGACAGTGACAGTTATATATGCAATCTGTGGTTTTACTTTACGCTTTGAAGTTTGAAGAAATGATGCGTTCATATCAGCAATACTGTTGTTGCGTGGCAGTTTCTTACTTTGATTTTCATTTGTTATTTTGTATTTGAGTTATATTGAAATAGAATTTTTTTTTTTTCATGTAACAGGACATTTATGCTAATTTTTGCCTAAAATGTTCGATATTTTTTGAATGCTTTTGTATGTATTTGGAAATGACTAAATGAGTAACAATAATTTATAGTGATAATGAACTAAATGTTAAAGTAGACTTGACATGCTTAAAAAGGATAATGAAATATAGTACAAGATAATAAGAAAAAAAATGGCTATCACCTGCTACCTTAAAAAAAAAAATAATGATGGTGAAATTAACTATCTGTTCTCGTTGAACCATAGATCAAATAATTTTTTTTTTCGATCAAAATATAATTCTCATGAGAATTCTTGACGGATTAAAATGCGATACTAAAAGTTCAAGAACTTCATTTTTTGATCTATGGTTCAACGAGAAAGTTAATTTAAAAAATATACCCTTAAAATTACAAAAATAACCCCTTTTTGAGAAAAAATTACAAAAATATACTCAATTTTTAAGAAAAGTTACAAAATTTGCCCTACCCTGAAAAATATTGACACAAATGTATCTCTAAAATTTTACAAAAATATACCTAACTTCATTAATAGTTACAAAACTAGTTCTATTGGAAAAGTTGGACCACCCCTCTTCGGAGTCTGGCTCCGCCCCTGTGTACTGTGTATGCCTAAACTGGGCTAAACGATGATCGCAATTCAGCGTTTGTTTTGACTAATCCCGAAATTTTGTTTGAAATTAACCCTTTCCAAAAGTGACTGCAGAATATTATAGTGATAGATAGAATCAACAATCTGGATGAGCAGAGGGAAGGGAACTATTGGAAATTACCCATGCCATAGAGAAATTATCTTTTTGGCTTAATTTATCATGTATCCCTCAACTCTTCTCTAATTTCTTATTTCTCCCTACACTTTTCAAAATATCTTTTGTGCCATCCAACTCTTGATAATCTTTCTTATTTACCCATTTAGCTATTAAAACAAAATTAATCATAGTTATCTTATCAAAAATTCATGATTAACTCTTAATTATTATTATAAAGACAAAATTATCCCTAGGTTTTGTTTTTTATCTTCCTTTTGATTATTTCCCGCCAATTGCTACAATATAGAAAAAGCTAAAAAAAATGCCACCTTTTGTCTCTGTCTCCCAAATTAACTATCCTAAAGCATATTTTTCTCTATTGATAATAAGTGTAGTCTCCTCCTCTCTCTTATCTGCAAATTGAAAAGCGAAACAGGAAGATTTTTTATTTATTACATAATGTGAGATGTATGATACCTTATATAATCAAATATTGATATAATCTTTTATGGTGCAGTCTGGATACATTTGCTTGTTATATTACAAGCTGAAGGTAACTAATGTATGATGGCTTCTTCAAGCCAATCAAGAACGGCACTCAACAAAAGTACTGTTTTGGCATAAGATAGAGAGCATGATGTAAAAACCCAGTCAACCTGCCTGATCCAAAACCTGACCCGACCCGAGTTTTTAGGGAAAGTCAAACCGACCCGACTCGACCGGAACCCAACCTGACCCGACTCAGGAATATAGTTACAAAATCTAACCAGACCCAAAAAACCCACCCAACCCGACTCAAAAAAATGCCGGCAGACGTTAACCCGATACCCGACCCGACACGAAAAAATGCTGGCAGACGTCAACCCGATACCCGACCCGACTCGAAAAATGCCAGCAGCCGTCAACCCGATACCCGACTTGACATTTCCATTTGGTCAAACTAACCCGACCCGACCCGACCTGACAATTTGCCACCATTAGATGTAATTATAGAGAACACAACATATGTAAGGGTCATTTTTGTCTTTATAACATTAAATCTGAACAAACCACAAAATTCTTAAAAGATAACCATAATTAAGTTTGTATTAATAATTGTAAGGGTAAATAAGAAAAGACAATAAGAGTTGGATGGTATATAAGATATTATGAAGAGTACATGGAGAAATAAGAAAATAGAGATGAGTTGAAGGGTATATAAAAAATTTGGCCTATCTTTTTTGATGAAGCCATAGAGAAAATTATCACAATTTGCCGAGTTGTTTGGTCGATTCCTAGTGCCGATGATAAGCGAAACAATGAATTACTTTAAGAATGTATTTTTATCTTTATTAAGCCAAGCCTTCGACGGTCATCAAGTTGAAAGAACTCAACACTATTAACAAAAATGTAACTATGTTAACGAGGTTCCAGCCTTTACATGTTTCCTGTGCATTTCAATGAACAAAAAATTAATTAACTTCTACTATGTGCTCGTCTAGAGATTGTGAAGATAACAGCTGCCTTATCGGCTTTCCTGACAACAAGGCAAAAAAAAAAAAAAAAGGACTGATGAATTCCTGTGTCAAAAAGATCAAGATGGAAGACACAAACACAATATATATAGAATCCAAATTAAGTAGGTACTTTTTTTTGGTTCATCACTTTATATATACTCTCAAACTTCTGCATCGATTTGCTAGCTAATCCTGCATATATTTGTGAGTTAAGTTACTTCAAATGTAATGGTAACTTGGAGGTGAAATGTATTGCAACATCTATGCCTCATATTCAGATTTACTGCTAATTGGTATTATATATATGTTACCCTTTACTTATTTCAATAACTTAGATTCATGATTAAAGGTACCATGCATAAGGTAAAAGCGGATCATAACACATATAGCCCTCACCAATTGATTATGATCCTCTTCATATAGCCCTCAACAAAGAAAAAATTCATACTATCTCGATCATTGAGGAAACACTATTGCAGGATCCATACCTGTTTGTGGCTCCAATGATGTAAACATCTCGACGGTTACCAGCCTCATCAAGCTCTTCCAAAAGCCGATAATCCAATTAAATAAATAATATAAAAATAAAGATTAGCTGCCCAGAAAGGATACGAGGGATAGTATTTTAGGTGATATCTTGCATACCTCATTCAATAGACGTCTTCCTTTGCCTCTCCGAGTACTAATAATGTCTATCTGGAGAAGTTGACAAAGATAATATATGTTGGATAGTGAGAACGATAAAAGAAACATTTGACAATTCTATGACCTCATATTATCACTAATCCTATTGGTTTTTGCAGTTTGTCATGCTGCCCAAATGTTACCAGCAAAATAATTTTATAATAACCATAACATATATCACTGCAGTAGTCAGGTCTTATGACTTTAAGTAAGTAAGAGCCATAATGTACAAAATGTAAAGGGAAGGGAGTTAGTGCTGTCATCGTTTATACCGCATCAAAAAAGATGATGCAAGGGGAGCAGGTGCGAGCACGTGTAAATATCTCTCTGAGCTCTGATTTACTTCCACCAACATACTTCTCCAGTAACTCTGCCCCCTGAAAGAAAGAAAAATCAGCAACTCTATTGCATTATAGGCATGTAGCTTGCAGAAGAAAGGGAAAAAGCATAACTAAAACAAACCAAAAAAAAAAAAGAATAAACATAGACCTAAATTCACTAGTTCCCACACATATTACAGTCTACAGAATGAGAATTGGTGAATTAAATACATTCACTTTTGTCAGAAAGCAAAAATTTCCCAACCATGATAAAGCAAGCCCAATTTTATTAGGAGAAACCAATTAATTCAAAGCAAGGATATAATAAATACCTCTATATGTATAAAATTAGCGCCGGCCTCATCTGCAACAGCTTTCGCAATAAGGGTTTTTCCACAGCCAGTGGGGGCAAAGAGCAAAAGTCGTGCTCCTAATTCTACTCCGAACTCCTTATAAATAAACCAGAGGATGCTATTAGAACAATTCAAATTAAGCATCACAAGATTGAAACAATATGAAAGTTTACCTTATAAATTTCAGGATGCTTGTTCGGTCCAATGATGTCACGCTCAAATACCTTTTTTATATAGCTCAGGCCACCCACATCATCCCATCTCACATTTGGTATTTCTGAAAACCCCAGCTCTCTCCTAAAAGAAGACTGCACTATTTTGGTTGCATTCTGAAGAAGAATGGGAAAGAGAGCTCTGGAGTATTAGGATCCAGTGCAGTAAAAATACAGATAAATAACTTAAGAACTCAGGAGAACATTTATTAGAACTTTTAAGATTATATTGAGATTTAAAGACCAAAAACTTACCTCAAAGTCAGTCATAGTGGTGGTGAGACTGAATGTTATTCTTAACTTCAGCATAAGAATTCTAAAGTCTCTAAGGTTCAAGTCAGATATATATCTTTTTATTGCCTCATGACAAGCATTATCCACTAGGGCCCATAGAAGAGCAACTAGAAAACCAGATGTCGACCTCACAATCTTTAAAAGGTCAACTTCAGCACCCAACCTGACCCTAAACATATTAATATAAATTGTATGAGTCTAGTAATTAGTCAGACTTCTCAACAAACATATTAATATTAATTGTCCGCAATCTTTACAATTTACCTTTTTGTTAGCAATTTTAGGATCTCAACACGTCCAGCTTCATCTGGTATGCCCATTTCAATCTCGTAAGTAAAGAACCTCAGCTATTTCACACCCTGATCAATTGCATGGGCTCGAGTAGTTGCTCCAATGATAAGTACGTAATGGTGTGAATCAACAACATTATTTTGCAAAGCTTGTTGCAACACATCCATAGACTTCGTGAGCTGGGTCACAACCTGTCGAGATAAATCTTTTGTCAGGTTCTGTCTCTTCGGAGCAAGGACATCAATGTTGTCAATAAAGTCGATAGAAGGTGCATGCTGATATGCTTCTAACATTTCTAATGGTCTCTTTGGTAGCACCTAATACAAATTAAAGCACCAAGGTCAATTCAATTTTGACTGCAAATTGATTAATTTCTCAGACCTAAATGAACATTATTTTGGTTCAGGCTAATGTCTCTTCTAAGAATACATTTCTAGAAATTATCCAAACCAAGCAACATCATTTCTTTAGTCCATACCTGGCACATCAGGAAATCTGATATAGAAAATGTATATATAAGGGCCATCCCATCTCATTTGCAATTGCGTGTGCTAAGGTGGTCTTACCAAACCCTGAAGGGCCATGTAGCAGCAACCATACCATGGGCATGGTACCGAGTTGCTTTCGTTCTTGAGGATTACACAAGGGCATAAGCACCTTGCGCAGCTCCTCTAAAACAGGTTTGATACCTCCGAGGTCCTCAAACCTCGACCACAACCTTCGTTTATGTTTAATCTCCGGAAGGTGAGATTGCGACAAGCTGTGTGTGATGGTTTGGAACCAGCTTGACAGACCTATTGCAAGAATTTGGTCAAATAAAGATCTTATGATCGGAGTTTCATTGAAAAGAACGAGATCTAAATGTTCTAATTAAAAGGAACAAGAAACCTGTGCTAGCTAACCATTGATGTGTGAACTCTCAAATGGGAGAACAAAGAGAGAAGATATAAAAGTTCAAGAAACCTGAACTCAGACAATGCAATGCACAAGAAACCTGCACTTAGATTTGTGTTTCCGATTGAATACTCCAAATTGATTAATTTTGAACAAGAAACCTGTATGTTTCCATTTGAGTACTGTAATTGATAAATTTTGAACAAGAAATTAACCTGTATATACTCATACAACGCAACACACAAGATCTGAATGTACTAATTAAAAAAAAACAAGAAACAATTGCTAGCTAAGAAGCAATTTACATAAAATAAAATACTTGTAAGATTTATAGTCCTATACTCTTAACTCGGTTTGTTAGAGAATAAAGTTGTAACAAGTTTCTGTACTCATACCGAATTCTAATCAAGTTTAGTCATGTTTTTATCCCAACATTGTGAAGTATTGATCTCATGATTATGACTTATAAGCATGTGCATGATACAAAATTAAATAAGTCCTCATGAGTAAGGCTGGGCAAATGGATCGGTTTGTTTGGTTTTAGAACCATCAAAGTTTGAATTATTTGGTTTGGTTCGTTCAATTTGAAAAAAGAAATTAGTTTGTTTTAAATTTTAAATTGTTTGGTTCTTATTGTTTGGTTTGGTTTATGTTTGTTAAATCGATTAACCGAACAAACCAATTAGACCAAAATATACAAACTATTTTTTTTAATATAATATATATACTCGATATTAAGTTGATAAAGTTGGTTTAATACAATATAAGTATGATAATTTAATATATATACTCAATATTAAGTTTGATTATATCAAAGAGTCTAATATTATTATTTTGTATATTTTTTTACTTATATGTATTATTTTTCATATTATATGTCTCTTTGATCTTTATTTTGAAATTATTATTGATTTTTTTATTATACTATAGTGTAACTTGGGTTATACTCTAGTTACAGCAAAAACACCCCCACACAGCAGTAGCTCTCATGCACCATGCGCAATCAGGAATCACCCACTGCTTGCTTACTCTTTAAGCTAATCTGGAGACTGCAATTACCCTAGAGCATGATGCAAGGGTGGAGGAAGATTGAAAGAGAGCACAAATCCGTTCCAAAGGCTCAGAGCATGCCATGTCACCGTTCCAAGCCCCAACCTCTCAACCAATCACAAGCAGACCCCTTGCTATCTACTATATAAACCCCAGATTCAGATGAAGAAGAGGGGACACACCACGCTATTGCTAAGCCGAAACCAAAACCAAATCAAATTCAACCCTCAAATACAATTCCACAAATTCGACTCAAATTCCTCAAATACAATAGTTAGAAGAGTGTTAGTTTGCAATCAAGGCTTTGTAATTTCAGTTCTTAGCTGCTTTGAAAGGTGAGATTTGTTGTAAAACTGAAAGTTTGTGAAATAAAATGTATGTTCTCTCTTGTCTGATTGTTTTTAGTTTATGTAGCATGTTAATTACTTGCTTGAATCTTTTCTTTTCTAATTAAACATGTGCTTGATCTTATGCTTGTCTGAAACTGAAGTTTAAAGTATGTTTTGGTATATCCAGCAGCAAAGTCAGATCTTTGATTAAGTAAACGATTTAATGATGATTTATGTGATGTATTAATTGGTTGTTACTTGTATAAAGCACAAATATTTCTTTCCTTTGATTAAGTCTTCTTTTCCTAGCATGATTGTCCCTGTTTGAAAGCTGAAACAGTAATTATGGTCTGGTATGCGCTGTTAGCACTATGCTTATTAATAAGTTCAGATCTACTAGTTGATGAGGCTGTTAAACATATGATCTTGACAGTACATGGGTTCTGAATTTGTTCTTATGATCTGATTAGTTTTAGGGAGAGATCTTAAGTTTAAAGATTGCATTTGGATGAATACAAGCCACTGGATAAAGTTTTCATGCATAGATCTGAGTGTTGTTTGATAATGATTATGTTGAACTAAGCTTGCTGACATATAAATGTTGATGTTGCACTGATTCGATTTGATTTTCCTATTCTGCTTTGTCAGCAAATTTAAGCACATATGTTACTTGTCAGGTTATACTGGTTTGGTAATTATCATATAAACTGTGTTAAGTTGATTTTGATCTCTACTACTGGTTTATTCTCTATGTTCTTCAATTTTTCTTTCTTTTCCCTTTGCATGAAACATGCTTAAAGATAGGATGGGGTATAGGAATGATGAACATGATACCATTGTTGTCTCTGAAATTTGATGATATTGGAATGTTGTGACTGTTTCAAAAGTTCATGATTTGCATGATGATTATTGCTAAGTTGTGTTGTTGTATAGTAAGTACTTGGTTTAGTATGTATATGTTGGTCTCTGGCTCCTCTTGTTAGACATATGAAATCTAACCTGAATTGAAATGTGAAGAAAATCCTGCATTGTGAATATTTGCTGCTGCCTTGTACCAGTAATTAAAATTATGATCATGTCCAATGGTATATGTTAGGGTAGTGTATATTGATTCTTGACTTGAAATTACATGACCTGTTTATGACCTGTTGAAATGTTTGAAAAGATTATCAAGTATACATGCATCCATGTTTGGAGAGTGAATCAACTAAGTTCTCTGTTGTAAATTGTTACTTGAGATTAATTTGGTGATCTTTGGACTTCTGGTCATGTGTTTGTAAATAAGTCAGATGTCGAATTTGTAAACATGTATTAGAAATGTAAAAAATGAATTTTAAATTGTCCAAAAAAACCCCTTATTAGGTAGATGTATAATTATGATGATTTAGTACGCTTGTGTGCTTTAAGTTGAAATTTGATGATTTTTGGGCATGTTGATGAGCCATGTTTTAAATTATGTGATTCAAAAATAAATTAAGTCTTGTAAATTGTGAATATGCTTTAAAGGATGTAAAATGAATTTAAAAATGTGTGATTCAAAAACAAATTTTCGAAAATGGTAAAATATGATTTTTAATTGTGTAATTTCCTTGAGTTTAATTGAGTTTCCTTGACAACTTGAGTGTTGAAGTTGGGTAAGGAGTCGAATGGTAGGCCTCGAGACCTCCTCCTCCAAAGGGTCAGGGGAACGGATCAAAGTGAGCAAAAGTTCCTTCATTATGTCCTCCCTGACTAACGCTCCTAGGCATAAGTCTAGGAGTCCATTCTGAAAGATGTTGGACTACAAAAGCAGTTCTCCTTTCACTTCCCAAATTAAGTTTGGATAATTGGGAAGCAATCTCGGCTAAATAACACCTTTTTAAGGCGTTATGCCGTCGAAATTTCCTCTCAATTATTCAAAGAACAAAAGGGAAACAATTTCGGCACGCGAATAACACCATTTTAAGGCGTTATGCCGCCAAAATTGGATCTCAATTATTCTAAGAATAGAAGGGAAGCAATTTGGTACGCAAACAACACCTTTTAAGGCGTTATGCTGCCGAAATTGCCTCACAATTATTCAAACTTAAGAGAATCATTTTGGTATGCAAAACTAAGCTATTTATAGCCGTTATGCTGCCGAGATTATTCCAAAATTTGAGAAGTGAAAGGAAAATTGAATTTGGATTCCAAATCATACAAATTGAAGGTTCAAATACCATAAACACCAAACAAATAGAATTGAATCCTCAAATTGCATGAGACATCTAAAGAATGGACTCCTTACTCAACTTCAACACTCAAGTGTCAAAGAATTGTACAAAATGTATTTATAAATATTAAAAGTCCAAATCAGCCCCTTTAAGACCTTAAATTAAACAAAAATGTAAAAGTGTATCAAATGATTTCCAAATCGTCTCAAATTTTTATGTCAAAAAAGAACTTTACAACAAACAGTTTCCAATTTGTACTTTTGAAAAATAATTTTTGTAGATTTAATTATAAATTTTTGAATCTCAAGTTCTTAGAAAATTCCAGAATCTGTCCTGAAAACTGCACCAAGTACTGACACCTCCCTTGGGAAACTCCCTGATTTCTGTACATAATGCATACATTAAAAATTTTCTGTGTATACTTGGGATAAAAATCTGCTGCTTTTCTCATAAGAAAAGCAGGGCCTGCTTTTCTGATCGGAGGGTCAGGATCGGTTGTCGCACCGATCTCAAAGAACTTCATGAACTTCAGTGTCTTTTGCACGGATCTCGAAGTACTTCGGTGTTTTTCAACTGTCGGATCGAGAAACGCAGGTGATCCCGATCCGTATACTTGACATGTTTCCAATGTGTACTGAACTATGTAGCACCGACACGTCAGAAACTTTGCCGCACCAGTGTGTGACACATGTCAGACACTGACACTCATACGACACGTGCAGACACGCTCTAGACACGGTCAACCAGACATGACGAAACAGTCAGACGGAGGACACGTCTGGGACACGCTCTCGACACTTAACGGGACACGCATGTTTACAAGGAATTTGCAACTGTCCTATGAACCTAGAGCCCTAGACACGTGAATTTACTATTCCTAACTTGACTGCATGCATAGGAAGCTTTTGAGCTGTTGAGCCAAGTATCTGACACCTCGTCAGATTATTTACTAGGGCTATGTTTGTTTGAGGGATAAATTAGAGATAAATTGAAAGATAGCTTATCACCACTCTCACAAGGGATAGCTTATCTCTCAATTTATCTCTCATTTATCCCCATACCAAACACATCCTAGGGGTGTAAATCCAATCCATTCAACCCGCGAAACCCGACCGACCCGACCGACCCGACCGACCAGACCGACCCGACCTGAAAAATCACGGATTTTGATTATAGTTGGTTAGGTACTGTTGGAGTTGTGCCCTAGAATTAATGGTTAATTCAACCGTTTATTCATATAATTGATGACTGTTGATCATTTGTTCCTGGAATCTTTTATTGATTAGTTCATTTAGAGGTCAAGGACTTGAATTGTGAAACACTAATGTTAATCGTAAGATTAAATAAATAAAAGATTCATAAAAGTCTCCAACCAATGATAATTAGCAAGGGACACTAATTATCAGTCGAGGTTGGCGTGAGGATTAAATGTTGATCAGGTTTCACAGATCAAAAGATAGGTGTATCCATTTAATCTCACGGGTGCTTATTGGAGAATAAGACATTAAACGTGACCACTAAAATACAATGGATGGAGATCCAATGCCAATTGTACTTATGTACAATGTATTTCAAGTATTTAATTATAATCTGAGATATTTGGTTTTCTCATAAGAAAGAGCATATTAGTGAATATTATCCAACGCTCTTTGTAACAAGGAGCCATACATATAATATTCCTATATGTGATTGAATATGGAGAAGTTCTTGCATATTAAGATGATTTTTGTCGCTTGTATATGTATAATGAAACTTGCAACTTCATTATACAAATACATGAAAAAGATATCATCTGGTCCCCTTGGTGGATAAGATTATTATGCGCGCAATATGATTAAGGATATTAATCATATATTAATAATCATATCTAGTATACCAAGTTAAAGTGTAAGTTTTCATGATTGGCATTGAGCAACTTATTAAGATATCGACAAGACAAAGAATTAAATACAAGTGCAATGGACTTTGCACTATAATAGGATTGCATGTATATAAGGCGTTATGTACATGTTAACCAAGATGTTTATATCAATTGGGTAGTCGTAATATGTTATGCTAGACATCACTTACGACTTATGAGAATATAAGTTCTATTCTCATTGCCAACATGATATAAATCCTATTCGGTCACACCTACACAAGCTCTGAGAGAAGAACTTCATCAATGTGATGATTTAATAATATGCACGCTTGTTGACGTGGCATATTAATAACAACCGTAATAATATGCACGCTTGTTGACGTGGCATATTAATTCCAACTCGTTGCTAGAATAAAAGATATAATTAATTGTATTGGAAAATACAAATTAATTATTTATTCTATATGAGCACGTGTTAAGCACTTAATTATAATTAAATAAGTATACTAGTTATACTAATTAATTATAATATTTGGTGTATGGAACATGAAGCAATTAATTGGTGAATTAATGGGCTTAAACAAAGGAGTAACATAGCAATTAATTAGTAATTAATGGGCTATGTATATATGGATCAATAGGGATCCATTTGAGGCAAATTGGGAGTCCAAAATTGGCCAAAAGCCCACTTTTGGACAGACATAAGAGGGAGCCACGTTTTCCCTCTTGAGTGGTCTCCAATTTGGATGAGGATGAGAATATATGTGGAGGAGAATGAAAAGGAATATTCTAAGGAATATCTATTGGAATGTCCCGTGGCATATTCTCTTCGAGCATCCAATCTTGAATGGACCTTTGGTGCACCATGCATGAGTGGACCATTGATTGATTAAATTACCAACTAGTCCCTAGACTAGTTCATATGATGCTTGAGGTAATTTAATAAATTCAATCTATTGGTCATTGGATACTTATATATTCCATTTCTCTCCTCCCTCATATGACAATTCATTCACTCCTCTCATCTTCATCTCTTACCTCCCTCTCTCCTCTCTCCCTCTCCTTGGCCGAGCTCGGCCTCGGCAAGGCCGCGGCGCCGCCGCCCTTTCCGGCCGCCGCCGCCTTGGGGGTGGTGGTGCTTGGATTTATATGTTCTATACACCAAAATGCTCCACTTAAATAGATCTATGCATCTAATTAGGTTCCATGAGTTGGATTAGCTACAAACTATATATTCAAAGGAGTTTGAATGTTGTAGGCTAGATGGTTGTTGAATGGGGAGAGGTCCTAGCTTATCACTCTCGCTATTCTCTTCTCTCATCTTGAGGTGGATACGAGTAGACGCAAGGGAGACGTGGCGCGAGCAACCATCGCAATCCAAGTCATAAGGTATATCTCTTCATCTCCTCGGTTTAGAACTAGGTTCGGTAGGAAAAGTTTTGTGTGAGTAGACACCTACCACGGCCCCTCATACCCTTCAGGTACGGATTGAATTTTGAGCAACCCGATATTTAAAGTTTGATTACGGATTTTACAAAATATGTTGGGTAAACCCGACCCGACCAATTTGTTTCGATTTTTTAAAATAATTTATATTATTATAAATAAAATTACAATATCTTTATAGAAATGTAATAACTTTTTGTTATACTTTAAATTTTTAATTTAAACTTATTTTATTTTACTTTTAGTTAGTGTATATTGATTTTTTTGTTGTATTTTTTTTTTATCATAACTTAGTTTTACTTGTATTTTTTGACAATTAATATTTTAAATTGAAACCCACGAAACCCGCAAAACCCGACCATCAAACTTGAAACCCGAATTGAACGGTTTTTACTATTTGTTGATTAGTTATGGATTAAAATTTGTGCAACCCGACTAGAATAATTTGGATTGTCACTCTATGTGAAACCCGACCAACCCGATCCGTTTATACCCCTATTATTTACTGCTACAAGGCTTGAAGGCTAGGAGCTATCTTTTTTTTTTTTTTTTTTTTTTTTTTTTTTTTCTGAGTGAAGGCTAGGAGCTATCTATTTCTTTTTTTTTTTTGGAGAAGATGTACACCAAGCTTTATTATTCTACAAGGCTTGAAGGCTACAAACATACAACAGTATGTCAGTTGTCAGATTATTTATTTCTTATATATGATTTATGAAAACTGGAATGAAGTATGACCGATTTCAATTTTTGAAACTAGGGTATGTAGTTCTCGTTGTACATATTTTTTTAATAATATTTTTTATACTTATATATTTATTATATTAATATTTTGAATCCGTGTCCAAATCGTGTCGTGTCCTTGTGTTTTACAAAATATCGTGTCGTACGGTGTTGTATCGTATCATGTCGGACACTCGTGTCTGTATCCGTCCACATAGGTACTGAACATTCCCCAAATCTGTTCATAAAAATTCATAAAAAATAAGTTCGTGAAAGTTCATCCATAGTTCTCAAATCAGTCCGAAATTTGCAACCAAAATCCTGATGATGCGCTCCACCTCAGTCCAATCCAAGCCGACCGCTGCATTCCTGGAGACGTCATGATTCCAATGCCGCCGTCCGACCAACGATCGGAGTCCTGTGCTCCAAGATCCACCGTTCGCCACTCCTGACGGTCTTGATGAAAGAAAGGAAAAGAATAAGTTCAAATCTTGATGAAGGTGCTAGATCTGGTCCGTCCAGTGAGGGAAGAGAAGCAGGCCGTAATGAGCTGAATCCGGCCCAATCTGTCCAAAGCCTAGAAATTGTTTTGAAACTTGACCCAAATTGTAAATAAAATGATTTATTTTGGACTTTCCAAAGTAAAAATTCTAAAAATAGTTTCCGAACTCTAAAAAATTTCAAAATCAATTTTAAAATTCATTTCATGATTTTTAGGATTTTTCTGTAAAAAATATTTAAATTTTCAAAATTCTGAAATTCAAGTTTAAATAATGTCAAGAACCGAGATTTCCAAAAATAAAAGTCCAAATTGTTTGTAAATATTTTTGTGTGCATTTTTCATAAACATCATGCATACTTTCTAAATCAAATTCCAAAAGAGGTATCATACTATCCTCTCTTTTCCTCTCTTAAGTTTCAAAAGAGAAGTCCAAATCTCAAATCAAGTCAAAGTCAAGTCCAAATCCCATATCATGCCAAAACCAAGCCCAAATCTCAAATCAAGCCCAAACCCCAAATCAAGTCCAAATCCCAAATCAAGTCCAAGTTCAATATAATGTCAAGACCATATCCCAATCCAATTGATTCATAAGTCCAAAGGTTCATCCAAAACTCGAAAGACGCCAACCGAAACCTGAAAAGATGCAAATGTCTCGGGATCCCCAAATAGGTCCTAGGTTTCTGTCAATTAATAACCAATCATACCTCTAGTTAAGGAACGACCAAGAGTGAGGTTATACGAATTGACACCCGAATTGTAGATTGACTGATTGTTTCGACCTACAACTTTGGAAGATTGAGTGCGGTGATAAAGGAATCTTCCGAATATATCATACACGTTTTAGCATTTCCCTTATTCTTAATCAGAGGTTCTTAGAGTTAACAGCTCTAGGTTAATTAACAGTAAGTGCTTGCGCTTATTGGAATCTAGCTAGGATTCCATAATCACTTGAATAAAACTCTTGTACATGAGTGTGTGTGGGCATGTGCCTTACAACACCTACCTATCACACAAGCGTATACAGGGGTGACCGTGTCATTTCCCCTCATAAAATGTCAAATCACAGACGCCTCTTCCTGGGCGGCGGAAAGGGTGGCACAGAGAGTTACACCACTTTTTATCCTTATCCCGGAGAGTGAAAGGGAACAAGACTAGTCTGATATATTCGGAAGAAGCAGCATTCTCCCGGATAGACTGGCACATCCTCATGAAGGTGCGAAGATGGTCGTGCGGATCCTCGTGCTCCATGCCATGGAAGAGATTCTGCTGCACAATGTTGAAGACCGTCGGGCTCAGATGTGGCGGGCCTCCTTCAACTTCTGGGAGAATGATAGCGTCTCCCACATCTTCAGCTCTCGAGACAGCGAAGTCCCTTAGTGTCCTTGGCACAAACACGACCGGTCGGTTTGCGTTGTTGGCCATCTCTTCTCGATTGGTTTGCTCAGTCTGTGATGCCTCAGTCGTCGGCCTTACGGGGCTTACGGACCGTAAGAGTGGGTTACGGTACGTAAGGAGTGGCGGCTGAGAAGAAGATCGTCTGTTTTCAAGCAGGAAGTTGAGGTCTCTCCTCGGGATTTTAGATCTGTCTATCAGATTGTGACCTCCATTCTCCAATGTGTGCCTCAAACAGACAAAAACAAAAACAAAAAAGAAGAAAGGTTAGAAAAAGAAAGAAAAATAGTTTGAGAAATAAACAAAATAAAGTCCAGAAATGACGCAATTGTCCCCGGCAACGACGCCAAAAAGCTTGTTCACTCGAAAGTACACTACTTTTAATTCCCAACTAAACCGCAAGTCGGTCACAAGCGTACGACCAAGTTGTAGCATAGTACGGGGTCGAATCCACAGGGACAGTTGGCAAAATCGGACTAGACTTTGTTTATTCCTAAAACTAGGGTTTGTTCACAAGCAAGGGGGTATTTTTGGTATTTTTTTCCTAAATTGATATTTAAATATAAGATACAAAAAAGCAATAAGATACAAGCGTTTTTAGGACTTCGGACTAGTCGTCACTTGGCCTCGTATCACGCTAATCGTTCCTGTCATGGACGATTCACACGACCACTGAACTGCGCTCTCGTGTCTGTCAGATAGAAGTGTACCGGTCGTCACTCTCGCATACGACCGGTGCGGAACACAAGTAAATTGATTTCTATGAATTCTTGGTGTTAACACGTTTAGTTCTAGTTTAAAACAATATCAGACACCAAACCTCAGCTCTCACTTGTTGGCTTAATTCCTAACACAGTTCAAACCACCAAAGGTATAGATTCCGACTCTTGCCTGTAAATCTAACCTATGTTTCGGTACCGGTGCCCCAACGTGTACTTCCCTCTTGGGTAGCGTAAGACTCAGCTCTCGCGTTTTGTCTGGTTGCCCTCTCGGATCTCTAACCCACCTCGCGTACAAACTAGGCCCGGTCACATGCGTACTAAGGCTTAAAACCTAGGGTACTGGCCAATACCTACTGGTTACCTGTTCGAGCACACAGCCCAAGCATAGAATGCAGTTTCAATCAATACACAGTACACAGAAAACTAAAATAACATATGACCAAGTAATCACATAAATACCAAGTATCAAGTTCAGAACATTATCCTAATCTTAGAAATTATGAGTTTAGCCGGACATGGCCATAGCAACAAGCAAGCAAGTATAACAAGTCATACAAGACATCATACACACAAAGCAAACCCAATCTATCACAACAAATAAGAAGAGAAAGAAAGAACAGTGTGAAGAACGGCTCCAAGTGTGCACGCGCGTGTCCTTACTCGTCGTCTTACCGGATTGTCAACGTCGCGTCCCGACCAATTCGGCTTGGCTTCCTCTCCAAGAAAGCCTTTTCTTCCGCTCCAAGGCGGCTCTCAATCCTCTCTTTAGGCAGATGGGAAGTATTCAAAACGTACCAAAATCGGCTACTCTCATCTCTCTTTTATAGATGACAAATCCAGAGCTCTTGCCATATCTGCTCTGCTGCCGGATGAAGCCCTTACGGACCGTAAGGGTAGACCTTATGGACCATAAGGTAGACTTCAGGTCTGAATCTGCTCCGAAAGCTCCGTATTCTTCATCTTTCGCTCCACTCGACCTAAAACAATCAAAGACAGAGTAGTAACGGGAAAACACTAGAGAATGCATGTAAATGAATGCATATGCTAATGATTTAGATTAATTCTGTAGGCGTTTTCCTAGATAAAAGTGTGCATTTTTGGGTGCGATCAGGATGTATGCCAGGTTTGTTAATAGAACGTCCAATCCTGAGTTCTTTTCAGGGGTTGATGCATTCCTGGATCATGCAATCTACAAAACAATACTAATTAATATGCAATATTTCATAAACATTACTTGTAGATTATATATGTCGTTGAGCTCTGAGAATTCAAACGTGTCTCACCTAATTAGCACCAATAAAAGAATAACTACAATAGTTTAATCATGAATCATAATAGATTGCATTTTCTTTTGAAATATAATTTAATCATGAATCGTAATAGATTGCAATTTTTATTTTGAAATCTTACAAAATGACAATGATCTAAATGTAGATTGTGTCATGCAATTTTTATTTTGAAATATGACAAAATGCAATTTTTAATGTTCGGCTGCAATTAATATAACCATAAATTCAAGTTATTACAGTTCTGAAATTGGTAAACAAAATTACTAAAATAATCTATAGATTGTGTCATTCTGTGTACAAGACTATTTTTGCTATGCAGTTGAATGAACTTAGGCATTATTCACTTTGCATTTCGTTGAATGAACTTCAAAAGTTTCTAACCTCACTTATGATGAGTGGTAATTTCTTAGAACTATGTATAAAATAATTGGCTTAATATCATATATACCTGAAGTATTCCTTCATTTCATATTTATCCCTCTACTATTTAATATATCAAATATCTTCTTCCACTCTTTAAAACCTATCACATTTACCTTCTATTCTTTTATATATCAAATAACCCCTTAAACTCTTTAGAACCTATCATATCCATCCATTATGTTTAGAGGTGGCAAAATCTGACCTGACCCGAAAAACCTGCCCCACACGTCCGACCTGAAGCTGACCTGAGTTTCAAGGGAAAGTCAAATTGACCTGAACCCAACCCGTGTTTCAGGGAAAGTTATACTGACCCGAACCCGAACGACCCCAAAAACCGAGATGACCCGGGAGTAGAGGTGCAAATCTTGACCAGACCTGAAAACCTGCCCGACCCGACCCGAAAAAATGCCAGCATACGTTAACCTGATACCCGACCCAACCTGACCCGACTCAACCCAAACTGACCCGAAAAAATGCCGGCATCCGATAGCTGTCAACCCGATACCCGACCCGACCCAACCCAATCCAAACCCGAAAAGATGGAGACTTAAGCAAGTTTTAAGAAAATTAATAAAAAAAACATTATGATCAAAATAATTAATTTGACTTGGGTTCAAAGGATAGATGGGTAAATATGATATAATAAGACTTCAAAGATCGTGAAGAGTTTAGGGATAAATATGATATAATAAGACTTAATGGGTAAAATATGATAGGTTTTAAAAAGTTAAAGGGGATATTTGATATATTACAAAGTAGAGGAGTAAATATGAAACAAAGCAAGACTTCAAAGATATATTATATATGATATTAAGCTAAAATAATTATTATTTAATTGAAACTTCTATTTTTGTTTGCACCAACACTTTATATCTAGGCTCAATCGATACAGTTGAAAGAGAAACTTCTATGTATTTAGAAAAAAAATTCTATATTACTGGAGAAAGGTCCAAAATATATAGTGTTGTACAATATGGTGGTGCTGGTTTCTAAATGGAATAAATCAACACCAATTAGCTGATTCACTGTTGACAATCTAGAGCATCTCCAAGCGATCTCTAATAATTTACTTCCAATATGATTATATTGGGAGCTCATCCAAATTTTTGGAATCCAAATTATATCTTAAACTCCAAAAGTTTCCCTAAAGATGGATCCCAATAAATTTAAAATGGGCCACATCACTGGGCCTGACCAATCAAACGGCAGAGAGGGAAGGGGAGTATTATTGGGAGTGCCTAAAAAATAGCTAAATATCGGCTTCTATTTGGGGATAACGTAAAAATTGAGAAGGGTTTAAGGCTTCTGTTGAATGGTTTAAGGATGTTTTTGGAGATGCTGGTGGACTTAGTAGTTGGTAGTCACTCCCAAAATCTAAAGCTAGTGTTTCTATTTATTGGAACAAAGCTCTTACAGTTTTGCTTTGGTTGATTCCGTTATAGTCTTATAAATGAGATGGAACATGGAACGTTCATTTTTAGAACTAGAGCTGTAACTCGGGCTTCGCCCCGAAATATGATAACAAAAAAATAATAAAACTTATAAAATAAAAATATTTATTTTAAAAAAATTAAACATAATTTTAAAATTTTTTATGTGAATAATGATGATGATGATGTGTAATTTATAAATAATAGCACATAAATGTTGGACCACTCTAAGACTTAAATTTTGTTTTAGACATATCATATCATCTTATTTGGAGAGAGAGAATAAATATAAACCATTGGATCAAAGTAGATGAAGAGACTTAAATAAAATCAATAGTTAATAATATTTAGGCTATAGATTAAACTAAGAGGAGGGATTCATTCACAATGCTTATATTGACAATCTTAATAATGGTAACTTTAAAAAATTTATAAAAATTCATAAAAAATCTTAAAAATAGAAAAAAGTCTACGGAAGTATTGCTTAACTGATAGATTGATTATGTTTTCGATTATATTCAATTTAAGTAATATTTGATATCTTTTTAAAGATCTTTAAATTACAACCGTTAAAAAATATACAAAATTTTGATAAGGCATCAAATGATGTTCAAATGGATTGAAATTTGAAACACTATCAATCTAAATGTTAAGTAATGCATCCATAAACTATTTTTCATTTTTAAAGTTTTTTATGAATTTTTATAAATTTTTTAAAAGATCTATTGTCAAGATTATCAAGTTAAGCATTGTCAATGTATCCCTCCTCTTAAACTAAATATAAATAGCTTACAGGCTTACACATTTTACACATCAAATGTGGGCTAAGATCTTGCACCCAAAATAAACACAGGCAAATGAGCTCAGCCTAATTTTCTCGAGCTTCAAATTTATTTGGGCTGAGCCCTAGAGCCTAAAACATACCAATATTTTTGTGCAATTTACCAGTAGTTCAAATTAAATTTGAGATGTTCGTTTTCAATTTCCATTTGGTCCATTTGTCTGTTCAATTTCCATTTGGTGCATTTGTCTGTTCAATCCACTGTTTAGACTTGTTTCGTCTTGTATATTTGTTGAGTGATGATAATGATGATGAGGATATATATAGATTCATTATTTTTCTTAACAATCATTTTGCTGTTTGAAGTACCAATTCAGAAGGTTTATTTCAGTTTCCAGTTTTAGACTGTAAAATTGATTGAAGAAAGTAAACTGCACACATATGTTTCTGAAGATCACAGCAAAATTTTGGAATGCATCATGCTATCATGCTACAGACCAATTTAATCACCAAAACCTCCATCAATTTCATCTTAACAAGATACAATATTTCCTGAAATAATGGCACAGTTCAAATCAAATATCGACAACTAAAAACAAAACAGAAGGTAGGCATACCATATTGTTGGTGTACAGGGAAAAGAGTTGATCTATGATATGATACTATTAATAGTACAAATTGCGCCGTACTAATTAAAATATGCATTGATATACATATACTTCAGCTGATACTTCTGTGACAGTATCATGACTTTATCAGTCATACATCATGGGAGCTTGAAAAGCACTTCACCAAATACAGAAAAAAAACAGGTTGAACATAAAGTTGAAAGCTCCCTTCTACCAAGCAATTGCATAATTTGGGAACTTCCTCTCCAACCAACCTCATAAACTGATAATTATCAGACTGAATTTTCATTTTTTTTTCTTTTTTTGAATGAAAGAGTTTTCACTTTTCAGTTAGTTCTCATATAATTTGCCATATTGAAAACCTTTTTTGAATTTCATTTCTAGAAACACCCAATAAAATAATTTTGATTGCAAATGACCAGAAATTTGGTCTCAATGGCGCCTATTGATTATTGGAAAAATATAATATATTCCATTCATTTCCGGGCACTTACAAACTTGTCAATTAAATCTCCTATAATACAAGTATCTCATATCAAAAATTTAAAAATCTCTACATAGCTTCACAATTGCAGAAAAAAGGCAAAAAATCCGAAAAAGAAAAAAGAAAAAAAAAAAGAGCAACTGATACTTGAACTATACACGGATAAGAATCTGCTAGAAGAAAAGCAGGTCCTGCTTTTCCGATCGGATGGTCGCGATTAGTTGTCGCATCGATCTCAAAGTACTTCGGTGTTTCTCAACCGTCGGATCAAGAAAAGCAGGTGATCCCGATCCGCTATACATACATGAAATTCATATTTCTAAGAAACCATTAGAGAAGCATGATGCAAATTGCAGCATCTCAGTTTCTGGCAGAACAACTCCAATCTCAATCCCTCCCTTCCCATCTCTGCTCTCAGCGAGCGAAACCGTCCCCGGCGTCTTCTCGATTGTTGGTAGCTCCACTTTAGCCGGCCGTCCCCAGCCAAAATCGACGTCATACACTCTGTACCTCGGGGAACCGCCGACCGACATTGGCCGGTTGGGCACAAGCGACAAGATTTTTCGGAACCATCCCTCTGCCCCCTGTAACACGCCGTCTTCCAGACCCTTTATCGCTCTGCCGATAGCCTTGGCTGCTGCATACACACCTCCCGGCAAATGTAGCTCCTGCAACTCGGCCTCCACGAAGCATGGCCTCAGGCAGTTACCGAAGTACCCGGCTGGAACTGGCGGCTCTAGCCGGGCCCGGCATTCCACGGAGAATAACAAGTGCGCACTTTTCTCTGTAACACCGTTGCGGTTGTTGGGTTGCTGGGATTTGATGAGGCAGACCCATGCGTATGCACAGGCAACCGTGAACGACGAAGAATGCAATGTTGGGTCGTTTGATTTCGCAATTAAACCGGCTTTCAGGGCATCGATTTGCTCCCGACTTAACACGAATGTGGCAATCAGCGGTCGAGGTGGATTGAGAGGAGGATTTGATGCCGGAGGTGGTCCCTTGGACATCATTTCCTTCATTTCGGATAGTGTTTTGGAGTAGAGGTCGTTCGGGTCCGACAGGATTTGCCGGTCGAATAGAGGCGGCGGGAGTTCACTTGTGTTAACCGGTCCGTCGACCCGGCTAACGGCTGCCCATGACTTGACGAAATGCATGAAGCTGGAATCATCGCAAGCGACATGGTGCATTGCCACTCCTACGCAGACGCCTTTTCCCGGAAACACACTTACTTGAATCGCAGTGAGTGGAATCGTCCCGTCGCTCGTTCGGGGCAGTTGCGGCACCAACGAGTACAGGTCTGCAAAATCTCTCACTCCATTCCCCGTGAGCTTGTCGAAGTCCGACGAACTCTCCGCCAGAGCTAACGGGATTGCATCATCACAACAGAAGTAGAATTCGAACTGATTGTCGGGTGTCGGGTCGGGGCAGGCACGCACCCGACCGGCCAACGGGTAGAATTGCCTGAGGGTTTCTGAGAGTGACGACCGAAGCACCGGAAAATGAACGGACATGAAATCGTTTGTGGAGATCGGGAGAGCGAAGAAGAAGAGCCGCTCAACCGGGCCCGTGAAGAGCCATGCCACGTCGAAGAAGGAGAGCGGTATGGATGCTGAGTCCGGCACGGAGCCCGGCGGCGGCGAGACATGAAATTGGTCTATGGTTGTGGCTTTGTTGGATGAATTGGATGCCATGAGTTAATCACCAATTTGTGTTTGGAGGAATTGAAAAAGAATGGATCTTTGGATGCTTGGCAATGTGATTGAGTGGAAAGGAAATCAAACAGATCTAAGAGAGGAAAAAGAGTTGAATAATCAATGGCACGTTGGCATGTATATTTTATGACATTATTATATATTTCCCTCACATTGCCCCTCGCATCATATGATGAGCCGGTAAAAATTTACCAAAAATATCATTTTTTTTAAGAAAATTTTACAGAAATATACTTAAATTTTTAAGAAAATTTACAAAATTATCTTACTTTAAAAAATTTTTACAAAATGGCCCTAAAAAATTTTATAAAAATATACCTCCGATCCTCAAAATTTTACAAAAATGACTCTCCGACCCATATGTCACCTTATCACAGAGTTGTGCGGACAAAGTTTGTGGCATAGTAATACTGTTCTTTTATTATTATATATAGTGTTTATTTAATATTAAGTGTTTGGTTGGACTTGGGAATTAGTTATGATTGGATTGGGATGGGAGTAGGAGAAGAAAAGGAAAAGGAAAAGGAAGCCGTTGATGGTGTTGGTGATTGGTAACTCGGATCGTCTAACGTATTGTCGAATGTGCAGCGCACATCTGATGGTATGCTAGATCTCGGGATCAGTGAAAAGTAATAAGCTCGGATTTCGAGGTTTAGCGTACCGTCGGATATGCGCTGCACATTCGGCAGTGTGCTAAACGATCCGGACTCGTGATTGGTGTATGGTGGGGTTTGGTTTGGTGAACCTAGCTAATCATTTTGTTTTTCATTATTAGTTCTTGATTTTTCTTAGGGTATTAAGTGGAATGGCTAACTGGCAACAAGCTCATAATTAATTTGGAGTTCTATTGTATTTTTTTTTTATTCAATTCATCATGTATTCACGTGCTCAGAGAAATTTGTTCTTCTGAAAAGATATCTGGTCCAAGTAAATTTCCTCTTTTTCTTTAAAAAAAAAATTGCATCAGATTTTTTATTTTTCAGAGTGAAACCTGTAAGGAAATCTGTTTGCAGCATATTTACTTGTATTTATTCCTAATTTTGTAACTTATTCTTTATTTTTCTTTTAACTGTTTTCAAGCTAGCTAGCTAGGTCAGTTCATTTTATCAATCTTTTATTTCAATAATAAAGAAAGCATAGCATATAAAAAACTAAAGATTTATTGATTACTTTTTCACAGAAAGAGAGGAAAGAAAAAACAAATCCCAAATTTGAGTTTCTGTTTAGTGTTGTTGAAAATGAGGTCGTTCCATCAAGATAAAACTATTTTGGGCCTATTTCAGAAAACTATTTTAAAAATTGCAGATAAGCCTCAATTGGCCTAACGGTTTAATTTGGATTGTTCGGCCCAAATGGAATAAAATTGCTCACATCACATATTCACATCACTGAAGGGATGGCAAATGACTTCAAAAATTGGCTGCAAGTGAAACACCTGTCCCCTCCACTGCATTCAAAACATCTCCATAGGGAGTCCGGCTCGTCCACCGCACTGCAAATTCGGCAGCGCGGATCCGACAGTGCAGTTTATGTCGGGATCTGGACTCATTACTTATTATGGATCCCGACGTAAGCTGCACCGTCAGATCCGCACTGCCGAATTTGCAGTATGGTAGGAGATCCCGAGTTCTCCATAGGAGTATAGAAATTTGAAGGGAGTATTAATATTTGAGTTGTTGTCATGCTATATATACATAAAGGATTATGGAAGGTATCCATGAAAATAAAGAACCACTATTTTTATTTATTTATTTATCCAATCACTATTCCAAACATACAATACAAACAACATATATTAATTATTTCATTCTTTTAGAATAGCATGTACTAGCTTTTGCTACTCTCTATTACTAATCTAAATCACTATTTCTAACTTACTATTTTCAATTCCTCTGTTCTTCCACAAACATGTTTATAGTTATTTTTGACGGTCGGTCGGACGAAAGAGGGCTAAAGAAAAAGAAACATCCATGATTTTTCACTATATATTCTGAAGTATATATATATGTAGGGTCATACCTACCGTCCATAGAAAATGTTTATGGAATTTCCATCATAGAGTGTGATAGGTGGGTCCTATGTGATATTTGTGTTTATAATGGTAATTCCATAGACATTTTCTATGGACGTAAGATGTTTCCCATATATATAATGTTTAGATAATATTGAATGATATTGTAAAAAGAGTTTATGGAAGCATGCAGAGAAATATATAATTTGGCAGAAGGTTTCTGTATGTGTATATATCCATCATGAATTGAGTGATTTCGTACAAGGAGTTCATTTAATTGGATGTAATTAATGAGGGTAGTGGATATACATGGTCAGGTAATCAGGTTACTTATAATTTGTACATATATAGATAGGGTCAACAATTCCTTTAATTATTGGTCAACATATTAATTATGCATGGAAAAGTGGAAATCAATGGTTTCATTATTTGCAAAATGGGCAGCCGTACGTGGTAATCTCCTTAATTAATTATCATTTGCATAATTGATCGAGCAAATGATATATCATGATATATAAAGCAACTCATGCGTGCTCAGTTAAGTTTGGTACATCATCACCACTACTACATATTACACAACCGAGCAACTAAACTATCATATATATATGAGGAGGGATGCATTGACAATGCTTAATTTGATAATCTTGACAATAGAAATTTTTAAAAATTTATAAAAATTCACAAAAACTCTTAAAAATGAAAAATAGTTTATGGATGTATTATCTAACTTAAGATTGATAGTGTTTCAAATTTCAATCAATTTGAACATTGTTTGATGCATTATCAAAATTTTGTGTATTTTTTAACGGTTGTAATTTAACGGATCATTAAAGGGCTATCAAATATCGCTCAAATTAAATATAATCGGAAACATAATCAATCTATAAGTTAAATAATACTTCCGTAGGCTTTTTTCTATTTTTAAGATTTTTTATGAATTTTTATAAAATTTTGAAAGATATGATTGTCAATATTGTCAAAAAACCTATTGTCAATTAATCCCTCCTCTATATATTTATCCTCTGTAGCGCTGCATTGTGTAGCGCAGGATGTGAACCGTTAGATCATCTTGAGATTTGAGCCAGCACAGATTCCAAGATGATCTAACGGTTCACATCCTGCGCTACACAGTGCAGCGCTACAGAGGATACGAAATCTATACGCACATATATAAAATGTCATGGGTCTAGCTGGTCGGATTATAAGTAACCAAAGTGCTTAGTTTTATATAAAGAGCGAGCTGTTGACTCAATCACTCAAATGAAAGTTGAAAGCACTGTTGAACCTCATCCCCTTAATTAGTACGTACTGCCTCGTGCTTAGTAGCTCCACCAACCGAACATAACTGCTTTGTTAATCAATCAACTTGTTAATTAGGTTTTCGGGTTTTGGGGATTTTAATTAATTACGTCCAGTGAAGTATATCACACGTGAAGTTTGGCTATTTATCTATTTTCTAGCTAGTGATATACATTGGGTACGTACCTTACGTACACTAGCTATGTATTAGTATTCAGACTTGAGACCGTACGTTCATAGTTTTTCTCTTAAAAAAAATGGATTCAGACCGGCCGTCATCCGATTTGAAGACACTAGTGGGGCTGTTCGGGAACCCACTTAAAGGAGCTCCTTAGAGCAACTTAACCTCTTAAGTCTTCCTTAAAGTTAAGGGAGATGATGTTCGGTTCATTAACTTTACGGAGATTTATATATATGCCACCCCAAAACATTGTTTTGGAAATGAGAAAAATGCCACACCAAAGTTTGGGTTTAGAAAAATGCTACCCCAGACTAATGTAATTCATAAATTTGTCATATTTTTGTGTATGGATATAACTTGTCCCTATCAAAACACAACAATTTTTTTACTGACCAAAATACCCATTTCAAATCTAACCCGACCCGAAAAACTGCTCGACTTGACCCCGAACCCGACCCGCCCCGAACCCAAATGACCCGAAACTCGAGATGACCTGGGAATAGAGTTGGTGAAATCTGACCAGATCCGAAAAACCCGGGTCAGGTCGGGCAGGTTTTTCAAGTCGGGTTAGATTTGAAATGGATATTTCGGTCAGTAAAAAAAAATTGTTGTGTTTTGATAGGGACAATTTATATCCATACACAAAAATATGGCAAATTTATGAATTACATTAGTTTAGGGTGACATTTTTCTAAACCCAAACTTTGGGGTGACATTTTTCTAGAGGTGGCAAATTGGGCGGGCGGGTCGGGTCAGTTTGACCTTCTAGAATATCTCGGGTCAAGTCGGGTCGGGTGATGGGCGGGTTGGGTCGGATCAATTTTAATATCTACTTTTTTTGGATCGTATGTTGATTTGAGTTGATTGGATGCTATTTGATCTTGGGTCGGGTTGGGTTCGGATCAGGTCGGGTCAAGTCGGGTTAGTTTGACTATTTGAAAAATTCTGAGTCGGGTCGGACGGGTTTCTCGGGTCGGGTCGGGTTCTGCCACCTCTACATTTTTCTCATTTCCATGTTTTGGAGTGGCATATATATAAATCTCTGTAAAGTTAATGAACCGAACATCATCTCCTTAGTGTGGCTTAAACTTTTCTCTTTAGCTTTTCTTTTGCCCAAAATTTTAAGTCCTGCACAAGTTTTAAGGCACCATCTTTATTTGCTTCCTTAAGAATTTTTGCGCATTAAGGAGGCTCCTTTTGCTATGGTCTTGCTCCTCCTTATTGTGCTATATAAATATTTCTTATCAGCAAATTAATATATTAATTAATTATTATTCTAACGTGCCCATGATTTTTAATTAGCTCGCCACTGGACCTCTGTAGCTAGTATTTGTACATTTCGTGGGCTGATAGGAAATTTTTTTTGTCTATTTCAAAAAAAAAAAAAAAAATCTTAATACTATATATAGAGTTAGACTATTATATTAATGTTAGCATTTCGGACCGAAATACTAACGCCTCAAATTTTATGTTATCGTGTCCGAAATAACGATTTATGGTACTCAATAAATTCATTCTATGAAAATATCGGGGAATATAAAAAAATTTTATTTTTAGAGTTTTCTAAGTATTTGTTTTGAATTTTAGAAAAAAGCTCATAAATATTAATAAAATATTGATGTTTGTACATGTTATTTTCAAAAATATAAAACAAATACTTAAACAACTTTAAAAATGGAAAATTTTTGTATACCCCAATATTTTCATATAAAGAATTTAGTGAGCACCATAAATCATGATTTCAGGTACGATAATATCAAATTTGAGGCGTTAGTATTTCGGTCCGAAATGCTAACGTTAGTATAATAGTCTAGGTCCTATATATATTTCCCTCTTTTCAAACAAATCTCGAAACTATCCCTATTTTATCTGCGGTCACGGTCACAATTCAAAGTGACCGTAGCAGTCAGAAGTATTGGCTAAATGCAGTGGTTAGATAGACGTCTAACCAATTTTTACACAAATTATTCCGAGCTGACCGCTGCAGTCACTTTGACTTGTGACCGTGACCGCCAATAAAATAGGGATAGTTTCGAGATTTGTTTGAAAAGAGGGATAGTATTAAGTTTTGTTTTTTTGTAGGGATAGACAAAAATATTTTTCGGCTGATAGAGAAAAGCAGGGGCGGAGAAAAGAGGGGCGGAAGGGGTGTAACCCCCTCCCCATGATTTCGAATTTGTATACAGAAACAATATGCAGTGTATTTTGTTGAGAGTTTTCATTTCACCCCCTTATAAATTTTGTCCCTCGACGTCTCGACCCCCCCTAATTTCAAATCTTGGCTCCGCCCCTGGAGAACGGAGAGAGGGGGGGTGGGGGGGGGGGGGTGACCTCCCCATGATTTCGAATTTGTATACAGAAACGTTAATATGCAGTGTATTTTATTGAGAGTTTTCATTTCACCCCTATAAATTTTGTCCCTCAACGTCTCGACTCCCTAATTTCAAATCCTGGCTCCGCCCCTGACGAAAAGTATACGGGTTATTTTTTTAAACTTCCTTTTTTTTTTTTTAATATTGTGATAAGCCCTTGGGCAGTGGGCAGACAAAAAAGTATACTGATTGGTACCAAGTTAAAGTTATATGCTAACTCTCTATTATAGCTGCTTAATTAACACTGATTGACATGCTTTTCTTTCTTGAATCGTGCACTTTCGTGCATGTGGCGACATCAATATAATTATGCTTTTGAATTTTGAATACTTAATAAAGATATCAATTTGGTTGCAACATCATTTATTCTCAGTCAGGCCAGGTCTCAGAAAGGAAAGAAGTTTGTATATGTTATTGGCAGCAACATTAAAGGTTTCGCTTTAGTGGAGGCAGCTTAATTATCTTTTCTGAGATAAAGCAGCTTAATTATTTTCAGCTTGGACTTGCATGATCATTAATTGTTGTTAATCAAACGACAAGGTGTACTAAACAACTCACCAGGTTAAACTGAAACAATTAATGTACTTAACTCACATAGTTGGATTATATATTAAAGCGACTGATTGTGATAAACTGATAATAAAACACAGCAATTAAAAGTTATGTCCTGGAAAATGCTCACAATTTAAATCTAAATAAATAGTACAAATTAATCTACTATATGCAATTTTACTGACTGATTTAACTTCACGAAAACATATTAGAAGTAATAAAATAAAAACATGGACATGTTTTCTCAAGAAGTTAGAAAAGCTAGCTTTATCAAATATAGTTCAAAGGGTTATTCATAATAGAGGGTATTAGGTGGCGCATTCGAAACTCATATATGAGGTTTTTTATAGACATTTAAATTTGAGTAGTTTGACCGGCCCTCATCATTATCTCAAAAAAAAAAAAAAATAGAGTGTTCCAATATTACAAGTGTGCCACACAAGATGTTACAAATTAATTAGTTTATTCCAATTATTTCAATTTTTTATCTACATTAATTTAACAGCATACGGCTGATGCTGTTCATATCTATGAAACATCTATATATAGACACAAAATTCCATGAGATTTATAACTTTTCTCATATTATATTATCACAAATTTAATTTAACAGCTAGTTCACATTGAAGTTCACTGGAAACTAGGAACATTGCCAAACTTATATAAAAAGGTGGTCGTAAGGAGTAGCGGAGGGTTAACTGTTAATTTAATTATTCATGTAAAGCTCTAATCTCCTAATTAACAATTAACCTCTACATGTCATAAAGTCATAACCTATAATCACTAAATTAACCAAGAATATAATTATTAATTAGTAGCCTTTAATTAATAGACCACATCCCAATGTACTCCGCGTAGATTCTTTAAAGCCTGGTTATGTTTTTATTAATTTTATTTTTGGTAGCTGGGCTACACGTGTAAGCTGTTCAAATCTATCTACAAGACAAATTAATTAATTTTTTTTGGTTCGTATATATAATGATATCGGCGCATGTTTTAATCATATCAAAATTTCACCTTTCACACTATATATATATATACCTAGCATGTAATTAATTATATATGTACATTGCTAATTCTTATATTAATTAATTAATTAGAGAGAGAGAGAGAGAGAGAGAGAGAGAGAGAGAGAGAGATAGAATATATACTAGTAGAAAATAGCCATAATCTACTTAATTAATCATCCTACGATTAATTAATTAATTAATAGACATTATTTGCGCCTTGAGAAGGCTTCCTAAGAGGAGACTGTCAAATGGTTCAGCTTCTCCAATGTCAAACATTATTTTTTCAGTAATACCTAGCGTCCATAGAAAAACTGTCTACAATGTTCATAAGTTACATTTTGAAATGTATATGTTACATAATTTGTATGTCTATAGATGTATGGACGGCTTTTCAAATGAATAAGATGTTTCTCTTATATTTTCCAAATGAATCACCTCCCTTGAGGTTTCTCTAATGTCACAACACTTAAACTAGGGTAAATTTTCTGGGAGGTCACTGAACTTCACCTCAAATCCATAATTGGTCACTGAACTTTCATTTATCCATTTTTTGTCACTGAACTTAGATGTTTATCCAAATTTGGTTACTCCGTTAGTTCTTCCATCCATTTAACGGAATAATTAATATGACCCTAATTTTAAACTTTGGACAAATCATTTTTTTTACATAAAAGTATTTTTATTTAATTTTCTTTCATAAATTTAATTTTTTATTTATTTTTTCATATAAGGTATTTAATTTATAACATGTCTAAAAATTTGAAAGTTTTGTATTGTCATAAAAGAAAATAAATGAATAATTTTTTTCTTTATATTCTTATATTTTTTACATGAAAAAATATAGGTCCAAATCATAAAACTAATGTCATGTTAACTATTCTGTTAAGTTGGATGAAAAAACTAACGGAGTGACCAAATTTGGATAAATATCAAAGTTGAGTGACCAAAAACGGATAAATGGAAGTTCAGTGACCAATTATGGATTTGAGGTAAAATTCAGTGACTTCCCAAAAAATTTACCCCTTAAACTACGAAACCTTTTTTTTTTTATTTCTTAATTCTTAGGGTCTGTTTGGTACACACATTATCTTCCGGAATTGAGCAGAAGAGTGCTCTTTCAGAAGAAACTCTCTTTCATCTAATTCAAAAATTGTGTCACTGTGTTTGGTAACTGTATTTAAAAAGAAATATAGAAAAGTAGTACAAGACAATTGATATGAAAGAGAAAATATTATAAATAAATCGAGATTGGAAATATTAAGAGGCTTTTTTGTTATGGGCTCCGTGCACTTCTCCTGGAAGAAAGATCTTCCACCAAAATATTGAAAGAAAGATCTTCTACTTTTGTTCATTATCTTCCATCTAATTCCAACACTGTTTGGTAATTTCTTCTTGAATATCTCTTTTTCCGCTCAATTCTAAAAGATAATGTGCGTACCAAACGCAGCCTAAAGGGAGGTGATTCATTTTGTAATGATTTATAATTGATAAAAAAAGAAAAAAACTAATCATGGATGCTTTCAGTGACCAATTAGAGAGGAAGAACAGTAGTGCATCATGCAAACAAAATGTAGTGAATTTTTATGAAACTTTGACCGGATGTCATTTCACTTTCTTAATTAATCTATGATTTTGTTTGGAAGCAATATGTTCATTTTACGTTGCTTCTCAATTTTAATTTGCAAGATTTGATCAAAGAGTTAACGGTGAGTAGAGATAATCAAGTAAAATTAAGGAACTCTTAATCTATTTTTTTTCAAGAATATTCATGATCAGTTGTGTTAATTTTGTCAACTTAATTATATATCTAATATATTGTGCATATTTATTATTTTCTCTATTTGCAAATCACGTCTCTCCTACATTTTCAATTGAGGATCAAACATCTGATTCAATTTTTTTTTTTTTTTTTTTGTTGTAATGTGGCAATTTTCTTAAAATTTCATGCATGCATGATGTTCAAATAATGAAGAATATGTATATACCATTGGTTACTATTTTAACTTTCAGTTTATCAAACCTTGTTCAAATTAATATATATATTAAATCAGTCTATCATAAAATTAGATTAAATATACTCTTAAAGTACACTCAACTTTTGATCAAGATCATACAATGATTAAGCCTTCATATGTCTAATATATATATTATATATATATTTAAAACCCCACCATCTAAACAAACAAAAAGTCTAAAATCAGTGATTAAAAGCACTTAATTAATTTCTAATTAAGATTGAGAGCTGTTCATCATGTTGAAAGCCAGTGATTGCAGATCTTCAATCTCAGTAGTACTGTGATGATGATGATGACCAGCAAATCTCTTGTTACACTGCAGGAAGTGATGAGTTGAAGCTATTTCATCATCTCTTAATCCAGTGTCCTGCATCAGTACACCCTCGGCACTGTAATAATCCACGGGATCAAGAGGCCTCTTGGTGCAACCTGATAGTACCGGCTTCTGATCGTGACTCTGGTTTCTCTGAGCCGATGATTGCAGATCCGCGAGGCCGTACGCGATCTGCGCCTTTGTTTGCATGACCTGTGCTTGCAGGATTGCCACCTGATACAGAGAAAGATAGAAGAACTCAGAATTTTAAATGTGTTTTAGTCATTTTGAGATGAGGATATATACTATTTGATTGATTTAATATATGCTATTATGATCACTATATATCTCTGCATGTATGTTTGAGACAAGTAGGTCATGATATGTGTATGAAAATTGAAATTAAATGAACTTTTTAATTATGGGTACTTGTATATTTGATTTGAGAATGGAAGCGTTTCATTTTCAAATACTGATTTTATGTTACAAATTAACTAGCTACAATTGAATGTTTAAACATACATAAGACTTTTAACTTGTTGATTGGATGCAATTATAACATGTTCATTATATATTAAATTCCAAATTAATTAATGTCTAAGCATACTCCATTTGTTATATATATATACATCTGATTTACATCTGGTTTAATTTTTATCTGAAGCCTATTGTGTCATGATAATTTTGTACTAAATTCTGTATGCATACGTACACACACCCGCACATATACCTGCTGCTTTGCAGAGATATATAACAGTATTTGATTATAATTTGGTTTTTCAATCTGTTATATATATATATAGACCGGTTATATCTGGCCCCATATTTGTACCATGAAAATTTCAACTAATAATTTGTATAAACAGTAATACCTAGCTTCCATAGAAAAGCCGTCCATAACATTCATATATAGCTTACATTTCGGAATGTTTTTATTACATTCCGAGATGTATCTCTTACATTCTTTATACGTCTATATATGGGTGTATGGACGACTTTTCGGTGGACGCAACACGGGCGTGCACAGGCACACACAAACAAGCATCTGCTCTTTTAATTAGAGAAACAATTCATATAAACAGTACTTACATCCTAATTAAACTGGCACAATTAATCTGACAAAAACAAACAATCACAGATCGAACACAGTATATACCGACCTGTTGTTGCAGAGCGAAGATCTGCGCGACGCACCCGTAGACGGGGTCCCGGATCCTTGCCTGAGCCTCATACGCGATCGTGACGACGGCCTCACACCTGTCGGACACCGGCAGGTGCATCAGGAGCTTCGACACGTTACTTGCACCGAAGACCTTATGGATGGCGGCGAACCGGGCCGTGCCCTGGTCACAGCTGAAGTACGGCGCGAAGACACAGTCCGGTACGCACCGCCTGCGCAGGAACTTGCACGCGCCGCAGGGTGAACCGGCTCCTGCAGTTGCCATGTTGATTGATCAATCTGTTCAGTTCATACAGGGTACTATATATATATAACTGGTACATGTCAAAAGAGAGAGATATATATATAGATCTAATTAACATTGTATATATAAATTTGAGAAGGGGAGACAGGGAAGAAATGATGTATGGTTCAAAGGGAACAAGGGAATTGATGGAGAGTTGAATAAAGAGGGGGTCATGGTTGAAAACTTGAAATATAATTTTGAAGGTATGTGATTTGAATATATAATATAGTGGACCCCCTTAGCAGATAGTATATAAAATAGAAAAATATAGAGTCCATCCTATAAAGTAGGCCACCCATTCACTCATCTCTCATAATCTGACATACCCACATGCACTCGTGTGTTTGTCAGAGTTACTTAAATGTTTACTGGAAATTGTAGTGTATCTGTTTACTAAAAATGATATATGTTGATTGGAAGATACAAATGTTTACTGAAAAATTATGTTTGTTCATTAAAAATACAGTACATCGGTGGATAGAAAAGGGGTAGTCGCTAGCTATTACTTTATAAAATATATATATGGAGATAAGTTGAGTGAGTGAGTTATGAGTTATGACATTGTATTTGTATAAACTATGATATTATGCGCCGAACGCCGCACTAAGAGGTAGCTCGTTTTGTTATGCATATATTATATGGTGTTGCCTTGTTTATTTGTTTGTTGGTATTAATTTGTTTAGTTTCCCATAACTTGTTGACGGTGATTAATTTATCACTTATTATTTTCTACATTGGACAATAAAAAATATCCAGCTATATATATTCTATAATCTATAAGAATGCTTGAATTATCTTTTGAACGTGGACCTTTCACAATTAATTGTTTCAAAGTTAATTGCAATAAGAACTAAGAAGGGTACCATATATAGAGTGTGGAATTAATATTATATTTTTAAGCATAATTATATACACATATTTGAATTATACATGTATCAAATTTGAGGCCCTATATATTTCCACACATTTTAATTACTAGTAATACATCATATATACCATACACCATATATACACGTACAAAAGCAACAATGCATAGAGAAATGCTAGAGTGAACGAGGATTCACATTCACATTCACATTCACTTGAACAGAAACTGAATTGAACAATTATTTGGATGGACTCCACTCCAATGAACGCCATCTACTTTGGGTCTTCTCTTCTCTTCTTGCATTATTTTAAACAGAGCAGTTTCGGCTAATCCGTGCAACATCGTTTGTCTTCTAGCACATAACTCGTTTGCCTCAATAATTTATTTTCCAACCTAATCTGTTCATTTAATCGCCGGTTTAGTGCATATATGGCTGTATGTATCTGGTTGCCATGCATTACTCATGGGCAGCTAGCTAATTATCTTTTGGCTGCCAACAACTTTTGAAAATATAAATTTTTTAACCTAATCTAATGTAGTAGTAATCCTGTTGACACTGAGTACAATATAGGAAATTAATAATTCCCAAAACCCGTGGCCCTTTGCCCACAAACCCGGGGAAGGATTACCCTCTCCGCTGTACAGAGAAAAATAAGATAAAATGAATAAACAAATTTAAAAAAGAAAAAGAAAAAAAAATGGGCAGTTGAAATTGAAATTGAATTTGGTTTTATTCTATTAAAAAGCAAGCAATACGGACAATGGACACCAATTTGATCGCCTATAGCAATTCAGTTCTGCCTCTGCTTGCTCTAAGCAGAGAAAACAATATTGTTCTCAATGATAAGAATTTAGTGGCAGAAGTATATTACTATATTCTTTAGTGGAATACGTATTGTTGTGTGTTCACTTTTATAAGTGTAAATTGCTTAATAGCTCAACTGTAATCAACTGTAATCTAGGATGACTTCCGAGAGGTTAGTTACGGGTTCAAACCTTTATGAACACAAAATGAATTTTAAAGAGCTAGACTCTGATTTTCTATTAAAAAAAAAGGAAGAAAACTTTCATCAATAAGCATTTCTAAACTATTTTTCTAATTTTTTAAGTAGCATAACAGTAGCCAAAAGATACAAACACGCCCCATGTTTATCCATACAACAGCTTCCAAAAGATACAAACTAATTACGCAATGAAAATGAAAAAGTCAACCAAGCCACTGCTCGCAGCGGCGGTCGCCGCCACCACCGACAGCATGGCGAATGCTGATTTTCTGGCTCGCATACTTCTCTTGGAGCCACTCAAAGGCGTTAACATCCAACTTTCCAGTCACCGACTTACCCTGCCGTCTCCTTGTTTGCTGCTCCTTTATTGACCCCCACAGCTTCTCTATTGCCTCCCTCTGCTGCTTTGTGAATCTATGCACATTGTCGAATGCATGCTTCACTAGTATGTCAATTGATGTTTGTGTCCTGAAATAGTACAGTTTTAGTGAACAACTCTATATATTTTGTTCTGCGTAGTAAAAATACATGACATTTTAATGCTTCAAATCTTTGCTAACTTGCAATACAAGGCCTATTGAGGTAACAGAACCAAATATACAGGTACTGGACTTGGAACTGTGTGGTTTGCGGATACCCAACAAGTTTGGTCTACTTCCAATAACAGTATCGTGTACACTTTTTATTTTATTCCCACCCCAAGACCAACCAAACAGACACACACACAAATAATATACAAACCATTTTCATAAATCTGACCAAATTTGATCTGTATACCCCAAACAATAACACTTTAACAGAGAAAATTGGGCACACAGTATCCAGGTAAGTACACATCTAGCATAGTTTGCGATTAATATGAAATCTAAAATAGTTACAAAATAGAAGTATGGCAACCATGAAAAGAAAAGGATATCATGAAAAACTAACCATGGAATCCTATATCGCTTGGCAGCAATTTCAAGGCACTTCAGTAATGCTTCCCTTTGTAATTTCATAAATCTCTTCAACTCATCTTCTTCGTCCTTTTTATTCAAATTGGAAGCCTCTTTCCCTCGTGATTTATCATGTTTCTTTGATTCATTAGCAAACAAGTCATCCAATCCAAATGGATCAGCTATGGCATTTTCTTCTTTAGTTTCTGTCCCTGTCCCACTTACAGAACTTTCTGTTGCAGCAAGTGATTCTGATTCTTCTTTGTCATCATCTGCTGTTGCTAAAGGGAGGTTCGATATAGCATCTTTGATAATGGTTACCGTCTTTGAGAACTGTGAGTGCAATTAAGTAGACCACCATCAATAGTGATTAAATAATTTTGGGTTCCATATATTGTATGAAGATGTGAAAAAATTACAATTAACTACTTTTCAAGGGACAGTGAACAGTAACCGTAGAAAAAGAAATGTCAACTTTAATCTTCTGGCACAGAACTTGGCATGCAGAAGCTTGTAATTTTTATGATGAATCTATATGTTATATGATCAAACAATGATAGTTAACAATATGAATCATGAAAGAGCTTGTAATTTTCCTGAGTGTTGGCTTTATCAGATACTACACAATTTTATATGAGCTCATGATCTCAGAAATGGTTTTTAGTACCTCAAAGTAGCTTATGCCTTGGAAAGTGTCAATGATCGGGCTTGTGAAAGGAACCATTTATAAATCCCTACAAATAGAACATTAAAACTTATTTTTGGTTTTAACTAACCTGATGTCACTTTTACTTTGACTGAAAATTAAGGGTATTGATTTTAATCCATACCAACAATCACCAATTAACTCACTACGCAGTCGACACTGAAGACCACTGATTACTCTTGCATATAAATTTATTCAACAATATAAGCTTAAATGTGACATAACAACAAAAACAAATAAGATAAAGTTGCACCTACCACAAAGCTATCATCAGTATGAAGATCATTTGCTACAACAGCATGCAGTTTCCATATGACCAATTGATTCTTCTGTTTCTTGCTAAAATGCTGAAATACAAAAGGGAAGCAAGAAAGTGACTCAGTGGATGTCACAAAAAGTCTAGCACTTTACAAATAATTTCCTACCAGAAAATTTATGTATACCAAAAGCTGCAAAGGCTTGGCTTGTTAGTACTCAAACATACTCACAACTGTCTTATTTCTTGATTTTCTTTTGAAAAATAGTTGACTTGCTTCATTATGTCGAATTGGTCATTCCTCCAAAATATAAATATGACGATGCACTCTGTCGCCCATTAAATAAGACAAAAGTATCATCATGTTTTTTTTTTTTATTAACCGGACTATTTCACCAGTTGAATTGGTCCAAACAAAAATGTTCAAAAAGAAGAGAATGAGTCCACCAAAGACCAAACCTATGCTTTACCCAAAACAATCGTAATGGCGCCTAAAAAATAAATTTACCAGCACAACCAGTAAACAACAAACATAGACCTAATGCACGACAACCAGATTATCTTAGTCATCTTATCTAGTTTCATATATCTGATATTTCAAATTTGGGTGATTGAATGAATTGAAGTGTAATAAGGTCACCAAGATTGAAATGTTGACCCCAATATGTGCATTCGAACGACTCCTTAAAAAAAAAAAAAAACAGATGATTGTAAAAGAAAAACAAAATGAAGAAACAATGAAAATCTACCTCACTGACATCCTGAGCTGCGGTAAAAAGTTCATGATAATCAGCACGCACCGAGGGCTCATTACAAGTCGACAGAGACTGCATGGCTGCCTCTAACAGAGCATAAAACTGATCACTTGTCCCCTCCTTGACGCTACCCGCCTGAATCAGTTGCAGTGCCAACTTGGACGCTTTGCCAAACTTGGATGGGTTCTTTATGTGAGAAGCAATCTTCTGCATAGCCTCTATGACTTGAGTCTCAGAGGCATCAACAGTCGTTCGGAACCTGAGTCTCTTACCGGCTGCCGGTTTACATGATAAGAAAATTCAAGCATACAAAATGAGTTTGCAATTGAAATGTAATCCAAGAATTAACCATTGCCGTTAATGAAGATTAACCTTGTTTAATTTCTTTTAACAGGGAAATCAAATTACTAATGGACTAGTACAGGGATAAATTAACCTTCTTCGTTCGCATCGGAGGAGGGCGAATCCGCGAACGAGGGCTTGCTGCGCTTGAGAGCGCTCTTCGGAGGCGCAGGCGCAGCCACAGCGGCATCCTTGGCGGAATCGGAGGGCGGGGGTTTGGTCCGCTTGAGCGCGCTCTTCAGTGCGGGAGCTGGAACCGGAACGGGAACGGCAGGAGGAGGGGACTTGCGGCTCTCCGGGGCCGATGGCGGAGGCAGGCCCGCGAATATGTCGTCGTCCGCCATAGTTTCTCTCTTTCGCGTTTCGAGTCGGTCGGAGAGTGGGGACTTGGGACTTTCGGAGTGAAGAGGATTATAGGGGGGGCTTTGTTGAGATTGAGTTGCACGAATCTCAAGGCAGATCCAACAGTTGAAACGCTGCGCAGTAGAGGATATGAATTGAAGGAGATTGAGACGATTTGGGCTGGTTCCTTCGTCTTACTGGGCCGGCGAAGAGGACAAAGGCCCAATTGTAAGATTCATGTTTCCTTTGGAATTTTGTTTCCTAACTATTAACAATACAAAAGTAGTTTATATCTACTAATAAAGAGCTGGCATGAAACTGTTTTTTTTTTTTTTAAAAGAGAAAAAAAAATTGTTCTTATAATAAATTTTTAAGATATATATGTAATGGGCCTTGTATTGAGGAAATTGATATGGGTCTTAAATTTTAATGGGCTGAGACATTAATGTCAACGGGCATTAACGTAAATCAACGGTTCTGATCTATCCAAGAAAATGATCAATGGCTCAGGTTTCTTATTTGGGGAAGATAGCATTTTCATGTCATTTTTTTCAATATGCTTTTCTATATAATAAGGATTAATACAGACATACAGTCCATCTTCCATCTAGAGGTGGCAGATTGTCGGGTCGGGTCGGGTTCGGGTTCGGGTCGGGTCGGGTTCGGGTTTGGGTCAGGTCGGGCGCGTTTTTCAAGTCTGGTCAGATTTTACACCTCTATTCCCGGGTCGGGTCGGGTCAGTCTCACTTTCTCTGGAGCACGAGTCGGTTCGGGTTGGTTTCAGGTCAATTTGACTTTCCCTGAAACTCGGGTCGGGTTTCAGATCAGACGGGCCGGATGGGTTTTTTAGGTCGGATCAGATTTTGTCACCTCTACTTCCATCGATGTACACCAGTCTACTGTATTTTAATTAATATATATCATATTTTAGCTGATAGATACATTAATGTTCAGTTAATAGATATACAAATGTGCCAAGTACATAGATACATGTAAGTGCATATACATGTTTTCTTGTATAAATTTTTCAAGCGTCCTCGTTTTAACTATCTACACGTCCACACGTATATATTTCTTCCTCCAATTAATTAGAAACAAGATGATCCAATTGTTTTCTAAACGGACATCCCTTTGTTTTGTATCATTATTGTCGTACTTGATACCTGCCGGCAACAAGACATTAACAAGTAATTAAACTACAATATAATTAGGTACACCGATCTTAATAATTAGTTCTATTTAATTAGTATTGTGTAATAATTAACAAGCAATATCTCTAGTTTCATTGCTTAGTAGGCCAACCCCTCTCTAGTTTCACATCTTCTAAATTTATAATAAGATCAGTGTTAAACATTTCTAAGTACATATTTTGACACAACAATATTTTGACACAAATGTTACACTAAATCATGTAAATTTATAGAAAATGTTAAAAATAGAAAATCTTTTACAAACGTATTTATATACTTATAGATCGATTGTGTTTCAAATTTTATACAATTTTAGTGTCATTTGATACTCCATCAAGAATCGACCATTCTAATTACTATATAAACTTGATGATCGTTAATGGAGTATCAAATGACAATCAAATATATCTCCCTAAAAAGAGGGGGAGAAATGAAGCCCCATGGTTGATTTGGGCTCCTGGACCGTTGGATATCGCGATCCGACGGTTCAAACAACTTTCAAACATTTCCATTTTTTTTTTTTCAAATGAAGACATCGTTGAGCGTACTTTATAAAAAAAATTTCATAATAGCCTCACTAATAAATTATTTCTCTTAATGGTTGAACAATTAACTTTTTTTACAAATGACCTTGACTATGAAATAACAATTTATCTGGAGTCCTAAACCGCATGACCCAAAACTTATTTAACAATCTATACTCATGTATTAACAGTATAGGATCTATATTTGTAAGTGACTTATTTATAAATGGGTTAAAAAAATTTAATCAACTCTTACATTGTTTCGGCGCCAATCTCTTATTATGATGTTTTTCTTAAATTCAATTAGATATCATGTTCTCAACATATTTTCATTAGCTTGGTGAAATATATGACTAAATTATAGCATTTTTCTTAATTTAAATTAATTAGAAAAAGTAAAATATTAAATTATTGATGTATCATACATTCAAAATTTATAAAAAGTTATTTTTTGCTTGGCCTATATGTTTTACCTTTTTTCTCCATTGATCCGGTTTGTCGTGCACAATTAGTTTGTTTAGTAATATGTTTTTCAGTCTAAATAAAATTTTGCGGCAGATACAAAGTATATATTATCCCGCCGCAAAGCGTGGGGGCTTGCCCTAGTTGAATGAAATTTGAAACACAATCGATCTATAAGTAAATGAACATGTTTGTAAAATATTTTTCTATTTTTAAGATTTTTTATAAATTTATATGATTTAGTGTAACATTTGTGTCAAAATTTTATATGTCATTGGATCCCTCCTCTATCATTAATTAATTGTACGATTTGTACCTTTATCTTTTCAATGTTAAAATTACAATATTCATTGTTTTTTTTTATTGAGGAAAATATATTATTACGTTTTTGAGAATCTTCAAATAAAATTTAGGGATGATTTAATTTGCAAATGAGTATGGCAAATTCTTATACATAATAGGTAGAATATACTGTTATCTTAGACTTATGGTATATTTTTATTTAAGCACAAATTTCAATCAAAATTTCTAATACACAAGATGAACATTAAGCTTTTTGTTAAGTCTCTATCCATATATATATTTCCATTAATTTATTTCAAATTAATTAGTCTCAAGTCCAATACTTAATATTGATGTGCTATGCCTCCCAATATATTTTCAAATCATTTTAAAATTATAAACCTGTATGAAGGTACAAAAACGTTTTACATGCAAATTATTATATTAATTACTTGATAAAAGCCTACCGGTCACCAACTTTTTTCAGAAATTCACGAAAGCGTTTCACATGCAAATCATTAATTATATATATATATATATATATATATATATATATATATATCACCTTGTTATTGGTTAAACAATATACTTCCAGACCATTAATTTCAAAGATATCAATTATATAATATTATTCAAGCTTTTAAAAAATGTATTATACTCCATTTAAACCATTAAATCTTTAAGAGACCTTCCAAAAATGTTCTTGAAACCCTCTCATTGAACTTTTGTTATTAATTATTAGATGTTCATTCTCAATATCTATATATTATCTGTTTCAAATGACTGGTATATATCCTGCAATTAATGATAATATTATGGTTCATGGACACCATATACATAGGAGGATCAATCTACTCCTCATGCTTATTTTTTTGGGGAAATGACTCCCCCCCAAACTTTCCTCTTGTAACAAGTTGTCCCCAAATTTTTTTTGTGACAAACACCAATCTATCTAATTGTGACAAATACACCCCCAACATCCAATTAACCCTCTAATACTCAATTATGGAGTGTGAAAAGACCAAAATGCCCTTGTATGTATATGTCATAAGTATTAGTGTTTCATAAAATCTAATTTTAAAAAACTAACTATCGATATAAATATTTATGATTAATTCAATATCTTTATTATAAAATGTTTATTATGCTATATGTGTAATTTGATTTTAAATGTTATTCTATGTTAATAGAACATATTTCATGATAATATATAAATTAAAAAATTTATTTTTTTAATTTCAGTTATAAAAAAGTTAAAAGTTTATAAATTCATTAGTTTGTCTATTTATATTTAAATAAGCAAATTCATTTCAGTTATATATCATGCAACAATAATTTTTTATAATAATTACATGAAACATTAATACTTTAAATATCATGAATTTATGACATATACAAACAAGGGTATTTTGGTCTTTTCACACTCCATAATTGAGTATTAGAGGGTTAATTGGATGTTGGGGGTGTGTTTGTCACAATTAGATAGATTGGAGGGGTGTTTGTCACAAAAAAAAGTTTGGGGGGGCAACTTGTCACAAGAGGAAAGTTTGGGAGGGTGTAGAGTCATTTCCCCTATTTTTTTTTGTACCATTTCATTGTCTACACATGAAGAAAACAAATGTCGTTTGTACATATAAATTAACACTAATCTCTATTATTAATTAATTAAACTCATCAAATTGGGACATGAGACGTACGTGTAATTAAACATGTATAGTGCATATTGTTTTTGAATAAGTATATTAATATGTAATTATAAAGTTTTGATGAACAAATATATAAATCAATTAAGAACTTTTAATGGATATATAGCTAACTTTCCTTAAATTTTTAAATCAGTAACCCTTGCAGGATTCTTCTCATATGAAAAAATATTTTTTGATTTGGTCAGCAATTTGAAACACTCCGTTATAGTCCGTTTTATATTATTAAACAATGAAATGATTAACCTCTATGATACGATCAGAATTACATTTTTGTCCACTTTAACCCATTGAAATTCAAAACTCAAACACACTCGGTCAATATTATTATTACTAATATATATCTTCTATCTAGTCATAATTCAGAAAATTGACCAAATTGACTTGAATTAGTCCCTTTAATTTGGCTTTAGCTGTTTAACAGCATGAAGTGGTACGAAATAGGACATAAAAATTCTGTTAATTAATAAAAGATGGGGGAACAAACTATATATATATAAAGTTTCTATGGCCGTATATAATTAATTAATTATAATTGAGGTCTTACCAGCTTAATTAAGAATTATAATACTGTTATTATTATAATTTGGTGCTCAGAATTGTCAGAACAAATTAACTGTATGTCAAAATAATGCAGACCGGGATTAATTGGATATGAATTTGTTACTTATATATAAAACTGTCAGAAAGCTCATCCATTTGTATGGCTTATATATTATTTGCTTACGCTGCTGCTTGCAGGATATTTAAAGAATTATAAATTGTACACAACAGGAATCTCTTAGTTAGTTACATGGTCTGTTTATGGATATAACAACTCGATCAGGGATGCAGTGCGTACGTCTCGCAGATCTTAATTGTTTAATAAATAGGCATAAAAAAATAGGGATGCAAATTCAGGAATCATGTTACCAGAATAATGTTTATATATTTTGCTTTCTAAATTAAAGAAGAAAGTTTTATTTTGCATATAATTATATGAGCTAGACTATTATACTAACGTTAGCATTTCGGTCTGAAATGCTAACGCCTCTAAATTATTGTTATCGTGTTCGAAATCACGATTTATGGTGCTCAGTAAATTCTTTATATGAAAATATTGGGGAATACAAAAATTTTCCTTTTTTAGATTTTTCTAAGTATTTGTTTTGCATTTTTGAAAATAGCATGTACAAACATCAATATTTTATAAATATTTATGAGATATTTTCTAAATTCAAAACAAATACTTAGAAAACTCTAAAAATGGAAAATTTTTGTATTCCCCAATATTTTCATATAAAGAATTTATTAAGTACCATAAATCATGATTTCGGACACAATAACATATATTTTGAGTCGTTAGCATTTCAGTATTTCATACTGAAATGCTAACGTTAGTATAATAGTCAAACTCATAATTATATATACTATATAGTCATATATGTATGATAAAAATGTTCGTTTATTGATTTATTAATTTCAATGAATAAAACTGATAATTAACAAGCATCTTTTTAGCGTTTGCAGATATATACAAAATTTTGATAATATACATAATAATTAATACTATATATTAATTAAAGTATATGATATTTAATTTAAAATTAACATAAAAGTTTTTTATTAAAAATTACGTTTAATATATATTATATAGACGTGTATGTCATATGTACTACTGGATAATTAAACATGATAAACATGGGTATTGATTTCAATCACTTTTGATTTAAAATCACTAAATCACCTTCCTGCAAGGCTGCACATGCAGTGAGTGTCCTAGGCGAAACCCTAATTCCTAATCAAGAATCCCCTTTCACATATAATTCTCTAACCACTTAATTTATAAGCCTAAATTATATAGGGCACATATAATTAGGGCACTTTTTTTTTCCTCCAAAAAAAAAAACCCTAATTCGTAATTAAGGATCCCCTTTCACACATATAATTCCCTGCCCATTTATAATCTTAGGGCACATATAGCCAGTCTCTTCTTTAGTTTCCACTTTCCACTGCAAAGTAAGACTACACTAGGTATATATGTATCTTCAGAGGCGCATCCAAAGTACACACAACGTAACTATATATATAAAAAACGACATAATATATACATTAATTAATTAATTAATTAATGATCGATGCCCGGCCAGCATCCATCTCATTTTTTAATGAAGAAATCCATCTTTCTGTCATCTCAAGTAATCAACTCGCTCTCAGAACCAAAACCAAGTCGCCTTATTGGTGTGCTTCTTCCTTCCTTTCCCCCTTTTCTCATCAATTTCCTTTTCCCACTTGTCGAACGCTAGCTAGCTAGCTAGCTTGCTCAACAAATCCATTTTTATTTCTTTCCTATTCGAACCAAGTACAGATCATACATATATCTCCACAGTTCCTCCCTCATTATTTTATGGCAAACATATATAGTGCAGAGTGATGAATGATGATGAGAAAAAAGATGCTATTTTAGGCTTTGATTAGATTCTTCGCCGTCTCTACTCTCTAGTCAGGTACTCTTTAATTTATCCGATCTTACCCTCTCTCTTCTATACTCAGTTACTCACACACACACACACACAACACACACAGAGCGTTCTTCAGTTTCTTCTTCTAATTAAATCCCCCTTCTGTTTTCTGATCAAGAGTCAAAAGTCGACGAAGAACGATCGATCACAGTGGAATTGATTAATCATTAATCTGTCTTTACTTTTTAATTAGCAGTTCTTAATTAAGAGGTTTGAGAACGAAGACCTGATTAAGTACAGAGGAAGCAACTGTCGTCAAGCTGGCGAACCGGTGGTGGGCAGGGCACTTGGGCTTAGCCGGAGCCTCGGATCCCGGTAACTCTGGCGGCGGCGGTGGAGGCGGCGGGAAGGATCCGGCCCAATTAGAGACCCCTCATCAAAGGCCTGACAATTCCCCTGACGATGGAAACGACGATGAGGAGTCGAAGGACAACAGCGGCAACACCGGGGAGCCTACGGAAGGTGCGGTGGTGGCTGGCAACCGTCGCCCTCGAGGCAGACCCCCCGGATCAAAGAACAAACCGAAACCCCCAATTTTTGTCACACGCGACAGCCCTAATGCTCTTAGGAGTCATGTGATGGAGGTTGCCGGCGGTGCGGATGTTGCCGAGTCTATTGCGCAGTTCGCCAGACGCCGCCAGAGGGGTGTCTGTGTCCTCAGTGGTGCCGGTACCGTTGCTAACGTGGCACTTCGCCAACCTTCAGCTCCAGGTGCAGTCGTGGCTCTGCACGGGCGATTTGAAATCCTGTCTCTTACAGGGACATTTCTGCCGGGCCCTGCGCCGCCAGGATCGACTGGCTTGACGGTGTACCTTGCAGGCGGTCAAGGGCAAGTGGTCGGAGGAAGCGTCGTTGGCTCGCTGACAGCAGCCGGTCCCGTAATGGTGATAGCCTCAACCTTTTCCAATGCAACTTACGAGAGACTGCCAATAGATGACGAAGAGGAAGGAACGGGCCCTGGAGGGGTCGGCTCAGGGCCCCTCGCCGGTGCGCCAGAGCATCTGATGGGTGCCGGAGGAGGTGGGCACATCCCGGATCCTTCAGCACTGCCGATATATAACCTCGGGCCCAATTTGGTGCCCAATGGAACAGGCGGGCAAGCCGACGCCTTCGCGTGGGCGCACGGGCGGCCGCCCTACTAGAAGATCGATCGATCAACACAACTGCAAGGATTGTTTGATTACAAGTTGGAACTGAGGAACAAACAATCAGTCAATGGTGAGATCAGTTTATTTGGGCACTGTTTTATTGATCAATTAGGATTTGACGCATAATAAACCAAAAAAAAAAAAAAATAGATATGTGTTTTTACTTTTTTTTTTTTTTAGGAATGTGAGATGATGCAATATATATATATCAATATGCTCATGTGGTTGTTGGCTTTGGATTAATCCTAATTAACAAAGGCACAATCACATTGCAATGTTGTTCTTATGGTAGCTTAATTATATGCAGTCACCGTACTAATTAATTATTATGTTATATTTAGTGAAGTACAATTATTATATATATGTTTCTGATGATCTTTAATTAGTTTCAAGGGCAGCTTATCTGTTTCTTATTTTGTTTCTGGAGCTTAATTGGCTCTTTCTTAATTAATTGCCTCTGAATAAAATGGCACCATGTTTCTGATCACATCTTTATTTAATTTTCTTCGATATAGCCTTTGTTTTAAAGTTTAAACTAATTTTAATGTGTTTAATCAATTAAGTTTTTTTTTTCAAAATGTTAGCTAATTAAATTTTCATTATATATGTTTGAATCTTTGTTTTAATTTCCCTAATTTCTTTGTTTGATTATATGATTATATGATTTAATAACTTGAATCATTAAGATTTTTTCTGAAACTCAGAAGTTCAAATTAAATGCCTTCCCCAAACTCTAGAAATATATATGTTGGTACCATGAAGTAAGTAATTAACAAACAGAATTGTATGCCATGTGTAAAGTTTTGGGACGTTAGCATGATTGCATGCCCCTGCATGATCATAGTACAGTAGCATGCACAATCTTTAATGGCAGATTAATCCATCAGATTTCTAGTACTGCAAATATATATATATGTGTGTTTAAACATGTTCATTTTAATATTTATATAATTTAGTAGATTTATATAATCAAACATCTCTAATTGTTTAACTAGTTCATCAAAAGTGGATGCGCTACTATATATAATAATTTAGGAAAGTACGTGCATGACAGCATGATCTTCCAACATAAAATAATTGTTAATAGAAATATATTTATGTATATATGCTATTGGATATATAACTGGTATATATACAAGCATTATGCATGACGCATGGAGTTCTAACCTTCTTGTACAACCTATTGCATGCGAGGTAGTGCGCATACATGTATATATATAGAAAGTTTTGCAGAAACATCATGCGTCTATTAATGGACGGTCCATAGAAGTTACACTATGAATATAACTGTTACATCTGGACCCATATGGAGTCCATTTGTTATACTGTTTGTTACTTTTATATATGCATGGACCGTCAAACAATGGACGGTAGGTCTTACTGAAAGTTTTGCCATAATTAGTTGCAGAGTACAAAGCACATTTATTTTTGTATCCATATCTCCAATTTCAAAGCTCAAATGACCAATTTAAACCGTTCGATCGTAATCTTTATATTACAATCTTATTGCGGAGACTAACTTTTTTTTTCATTTTTTGGAACTTCTTTTTCTATTCTGAAGGAGTGAAATAGCATTCATCTAATTAAAAAAATTATTGATTGTCCAATAGTAACAATTTTAAATTCTCCTTCAAAAAATGAGAAAAAATTTGTCTCGAATGAGATTTAAATATGGAGATGATGTTGAACTGTATGGATCAATCATCTGAACTTTAAAATTTGAGATATGGATGGGAAGTACAAATGTTTTTGTACTTTGAGACTAACTAATAGTGTTTGTTATATTATTACAATATTTAAAAAGTCTCCATTTTTATTTTATTGTCCAAACACGGTCTACTTTTTTCTCCATGAAGTGCATCTTTAAATTTTTTAATTGTGAGTTTGTGACAATTGTAATTCTAATATACATATTATTAAGTTACTAGTGTTTATTAGTAATTAAATCATATTTTGTGCTTAGTTATTGACTATGGAGAAAGAGAGACCTTATATACGATACTTCAGCAAGTGATTTTTGTTTTACCATCTTCAGTATCTCATAAACCGAAATTCAAATGCCAATTCAAATTGGACCAACACAATCTATGTAATAAAATATGATGAAATACCAATATAATCTAAATATTGAAATATGATGAATGCAAAATTACTATTTTAATATTTTTTACCTTCTTTCGGTTTTTTGTTAAATAGACTAAAAAATGAAAATAAAATAGTATTATACAAAATCGCTAAAAAATTCTAAGATTTTGCATGTTATATATATATATTTTTTTTTGATACATAGATTGTGTTGGAAAAATCAGAGTCGTCATTTGCAATTTAGAAGTACGAGATACGAAGCAAAAGGAAATGTGTTTTGCTTCCTGAAGCACCATAATTAAGGTTACTTATGGGGACATAGATTTCTTACATTATAAGAAGTTTGTTCATACGTATTGATCGATATTCTAATGAGGATATTTTTGTTTTAGAATCTATTTATATAGAAAAAAAATGTAAATGTGAACCTATTTTTATAATAAAATTGAAAGTTCTTTAAAATTAATCGATGGTGTCTTTTGCAATTGATTGTTACCGTATCTTTAATTTTCTGAATTCTTAAAATGTAGAAATCAATAACAATGGTATATACATATATTAGTGTACCCAACATATATATAGTTCGTTATTTAGGTGTATATATATCTGCTTAATTATGTTAGTCCTTACTCCTTACCATTAAATATATATATTGAGAAATACAAATCCTTGTTAATTTTAAGCCGTGAAATGAAAATCACTTAAATCAATTATCAGAGATAAAGATTTCATACTTGCTCGAGCTCTCCATTGATGTTTGTAGAGACGGTGAAAGCAAAAGAGGAGGATAAAATCAGAAATTTATTACTAAGAATTATTTCGTTCACATTATCATATTATATATTATATATGCTATTGATCGATATTATATATTTTTTATTACTATATAACAAGCTCGATATTAATTAATTAAGGAACATCCATTGTATTTTGCTACTGGTAATTATATATAAATAAATTGGAGCTAGTTTGATATTAATAATATATTAAATTGTTTATATTAATTTTCTTTTAGTATTATATGTTGCTATAAACACCGGTTGGATCAATCATGATCTGGTTTAGTGACTTCAATTATAATGGTTGCAATCTTTGAGTCGTTTCTATATATATATATCAAAATTATTTAGGAAGACAGAAAATATATATATCCTAATTTTTCTTAATGAATTATATAACCCATCACAAAAATCATCATGTTAAAATCCTGATTGTTTTACATTTAAAATTAGGCCTTGAACAATTATTGCATATTGGTCTCGTTTAATGGGCAAGTTCTCTTTGTGAGTTATTATCTTAAAGGAGAAGGTCAATCTATCTTAAATTCAGGAACTTTTTTGGTCACATAATCTGTCTACAAACCTACATGAAAAAAATAAATAAAAGGATTTTGAATTTTTTGTCCCAAACAATTATTCAAACCCTATTTTTAAGTGTACTGCCTTATTCAACAAGGAAAGTTTATTTTAGCACTAGTAGTCTAGCTATAGCATACATAACATATTATGTAATATGAACGCAAAAATTGACGTCAAACTATAGATATATATATATATATATTAGCACCATGATTTCTGGCCTATACACTTGGAACCTTGTGTTTCTGTTTGTCAATTACCATTTTTCAAAGGAAAACATGTTGAGTCCACCCTCTAAAGTAAGTCACCTATGGATCCACCTCTCTCTGATCATAATCTGACATATCCACATATGTCCATGTGCTTGTTACAATTGCATAAATGTTTACTGGAAACCGCAATGTATCTGTTTACTAGAAAATAATATGTGTTGATCGAAAAGATATAATTATGTTTACTGAAAATTGATATCTGTTCATTAAAAATACGGTGGACCGGTAGATAGATAAAGGGGTGGTCACCAGCTATTACTCTTTTTCAAATTGCTCCAGTATATAGTCCATAGCTAGGTTTATCTATCAAGCTGCTAAAGACGTATATATATATATATATGAGGAGGGATCCATTGACAATCCTTAACTTGACAATCTTGACAATTTGACACTTCAAAAATTTATAAAAAATCATATAAATTCTCAAAAATAGAAAAAAGTTCACGGAATTATTTCTTGACTTGTAGATTGATTATGTTTCCAATTATATTCAATCTAAGTTATATTTGATAGCCCTTCAAAGATCCGTTAAATTACAACCGTTAAAAAATACACAAAATTTTGATAAGCCATCAAACGATGTTCAAATTGATTGAGATTTGGTATACTATCGATCTACAAGTTAACTAATGCATCCATAAGTCTTTTTTCAATTTTAAGATTTTTTATAAATTTTTATAAATTTTTAAAATGTTCTATTGTTGTGATCGTCAAAATTAGCATTGTCAAGGGATCCCTCCTCTATATATATATAAAAGAATGTCAAGCATATATGTACATTTGGGTCTGTTGACTTCAATTGCATTTAGATTGCTCTCCTCAGTAAGTACTAGCTAAGAGCTACATGTGTTAGTATTATAGGAGATTCCATTTGTAGAGAGTGACCTAAGACTAAAGAAATGCAAAGCTTGGGGGGTTGCACCCCTATGTCACTGTCTTTCTCGTTCATCAAGATGGTTGATGCCACCAACTCTGCAGATGAATTAGCAAGTTGTTTGTATTTGGAAAAGGAAAATGCTATGTGAACCCAACTTATGGACACCAAAAGAACCAGCCTTTGGTTTAGTGGCTAAGGTCAACACTCTCCGTGTGGGAGGCTGCATGTTCGAAACTCAGATGGGAGGGTCTTTTATAGACATTTAAATTTGAGTGACTTGACCCTCATCTTTATCTCAAAAAAAAAATTATGGACACCAGTCTTAATTAAAGCACAACTTCATCAAAAAATGAAAAATAACTTTGAAAAAATAAATTTATAATATTCTCTTATGATGAGGATCACTTGACGATTGTTATTTTGACGATCTTTACAATAAAATTTTTCTTAAACGTCTAATTTGTTCTATGCAGTGTCCTAATTAGTTTAATTACTATATGTCTCTAATTAATATATATAATTAAGCAATTTCGCTAAGTGTTCAAAAGATTTTTTTTTGTTAAGAATGAAAAATCATTTTTTATAAGTACTTTTTATAAAAGGATAAAATAATATGGAATCTAAACCAAGAAATTAAATTATGAACTTAAACAAGCGTTATGCCAAAACAAATAAAAAACCCTGACATCTTCACTCACCTCAGCCATTACATAGATTTTAAGATAATTTAGAATTTTAGTTATATATGTCAACACAGAATCAGATGAATGCTGATATTAAATTACTAGAGTAACTTAAGTAAAGACCGATGTCCTATTTTGCTCTATCAAGTAATTTAGAGGATTTACTTCTTTTACAATATATCATGGTTAAGTTCATTAAAACATAACAAGAGGGATTAGATAAGAAAGGAGTATATATATGAACTTTGTTATATGGAGGGAGAGATGTGCCAGAATACTTAGAGATGAAGAAATAATGGAATATGAGATATGTGCCAGAATACAGAATATCTCTGTGTTGATTTATAAAAAATTGGAGGTTTGACCCTCATCTTTTTCTTAAAAATAAAATAAAATTTAGTTTGTAAATAGTTTGGGTACAAAGTGGAGTATGTTAAATAAAAAAAAAACACCAAATTAAACGTGTTATATTAATTATACATATACATCATCACCCTTATAACATCATATAATTAACTATTATAATTACTAGACCCAAGCTAGGATCGATGGTGTTCTTCATACGTAAATAAAAAATTACTGTTTAATTAATCAGCTTGATGATGCATCGAGTGACAATTCGGTACACAACTCTGGGTACTTGAAAGAAGTACCTATTACGTTTGTTTGACTCGATAACTTCTGCTGCTGTCCGAAAGGAATAGCTAGGATGACATATATACCCCTCCAAGTTTCATTTAAAAAGTCTTCAGTGCCATTGGAATGCTACTATATAATTTTATACTAATTGTTTGAAAACCCTTAAGAGTATCATAAGTTGGGACTTAAAAGCTTGGATGTATATATAGGAGAGTACTGATTTTGGATGATCCAAACACACCCTAATTTTGTCCTGAATATCTTGGTTGTAGACCAAAACCAATTAATATATATTCGTTGATAATTAATCCTTACTAATAATAAAAGCATATTGGAAAAAATGACATGAAAGAGCTATCCTCACATCTGAGCTGTTGATCATTTTCTTCGATAAATCAAAACCGTTGATGCACATTAATGTCCGTTGACGTTCTCGGCCCAATAAAATTAAAGACCCATATAAATTGTCTCAATTTAAGGTCCATTACATATTATCTTAAAAATTTATTATAAGAAATAACAATTTCAGCCCAAATCAAGGCGTGGGCTTTTCACTAGTATAGTGAAACATATACTGTATTAATATAAGATGCAAACTGAAAAAGAAGGATCATCTTTAATATGAAAACTTTAAAAAAAGAAAAAAACTTACAATTAAATGGTAAAATTTAGTTAATTAATTCTCTTGAAGAATTTAGCAGAACTCTATTATATTGAGCTATATATTTTGATTATGTTTCAAGCGGAAAAAGTATTGAAAACTTCAATAGTTAGAAGTTAGAACATCGCCAACAAACTACAGAAACGCATAATTGATTATAGTTTCTTTTCTCCTAGCTAGCTAAGGAGTTTTGCTAGTTAATATATATATAAGATGCTTTTAATTAGTTGCATGGAGAGTTATTCGACAAGGGATGTGAGAGCTTAATTAAATATATTTTAATATTATCTGAAGAACTTTTGTTCGGTATGTTTTTGCCGAGACGTTGATGACGATCGAGTTTGCATGAATATAGATATAATACTTAATGCCCATAGAAAAGCTGTTTATAGTATCGATCTATAGGTTACGTACATTTCAGGAGGTGTATGTTACATTTTTTATATGTCACAATATATTTGTTAATTTCTCATGAATATATATGTGCTGAAGATGCCAGAACGTAACAATTTTCTTTTTATTATTTTACTTAATAAAGTGTAAATTAAAGACAGCAATTACGTACGTACTTGTACATTTCCCTCCAGAAATTTCAGTTCATAAAATATTTTACAACAATATATATGTGTGCCCTTGTTTGGACATCTCTTTTTTAGATACCAAGATTAATTGACACTCTCTATATATCGAAGAAGAACGTCCCTGTTTTAATATATATATTGCTTACTGATTCTGTACGTGCTGGGGAACAAATAAATACATATTGCATATATGCATGGGTTGAATTAATTGGTGAGAAAAAAAAATTATATAATTAATTAAGCCAACAGCAATAACAATGACCCACGAACAGTATTAATGTTTCCCAAAAAGAGGAAAAAAAAAAAAAAAAAGGTAAAATCCGAAGAACAATTATACATGAAACTGTTGGTGCCTTATATTAAAATACTGGCAACTTGTTTTATACAAATTAAAGTCTATATATTAGCATGCACTTAATTAGTTTGTTTCCATTGACTATCAGCACAAGTAAATCACATTATAATTAACTTTTCTGTACTGAAATATTTTGATACATATATATAGATGCATACACATGCATGCTTAAAATTATAATAAACATATATAGTTTAATATAATATATCACTCTACCTTGTTTGAATATCTGCAAAAAAAATTAGGGCAATTGGTTAACAAGCATATATAAATCTCTGCATATAATATTTCTTTTCAATATTTATGGGGTGTTAGATTTTATGCCAATATAATTAGTTACACCTTTCTTACAAGTACATACAAACTATAATTAAACTCTGGTATATATAATCAAATTAGGGTATATTCTTTGGGCTTTGGTACACATTCGCCTTTGCATACATACATACAAGTGGACACTAGAAATATAATGCTTTGTATTGTAGCCCTGCATGCAGGACCACATAATGCAACTTGCATTAGGAACAAACAACTTTGTAATTAAGATACTAATTATGCGGTTAGCCCCTTTAATTTGCTTTTAATAAAGCAAGACACACACCACCATTACAGAGAAAAGTACAAGAATCCACCAGCTCAAGCTAATTAATTAATTAGCTTTATCTAATTAATTACCTTTAGTTAAATTAATTGCTGCATATATGGTCCTCACTTGGTCTGTCTTCATTAATTTGTGGTCCTTCTTCTCTATCATAGACACACACACACAAACCCTATTCTTTCTCATCATGCATGGCTTTTTATGTAGAATCATCTCTCATTTGTGAAATAAATTATAGAAACATTAATTAAGATATGCTAAAATTTGTTTATGACAACAAATGTACTGAGCTTAATTTGGTTGGGCGACTTTTCGTTTCCTTAAGGTTAAGAGTTTTGTTACAGTACATCAACTTTTGTTCGATAAAAAAATAAACTTTCTGAGAGGTTGTGTGATCAATTGAAAATAAATAGAAAGTGCATGTACTTCAAATTTATTACTTATTAGATCAATAGATTTATAGAAACCTGTTGTACTACTGATCGCACCCAAATCAAATAGTGCACCCGTTTACATGCATTTAATCCAAATCATTAGCATATACATCTGTTTACATGCATTTTCTTGTCTTTTCCAGATTACTGCTTTATTTCTGGTTGTTTCAGGTTAATGGAGCGAAGATACGAAGAACACAGAGCTTTTGCAGCATTCTCAGACCTGGACCGACCCTTACAGTCCGTAAGGGTTGCAGCCGAGACCAAGAACTGATTTGGAAACTTTTCTAGATTTTGGAGTATAAATGGCAGATCGAAAAGAGGAATTAGGGGACCGTTTTTCAGTGTTTACAGCCACCTTTGGAGAGGTTTTGGGAGGCTTACTTGAGAGAGAAGCCGAAGGAGAGGAGAGGAGGCTAACGGGTCTTGACAGGGACGAGCCGACAAGCAACTCACGTGCGTGCAACCATTGGAACCAAGCGATACACTTGTTTTGCTTTCTTATTCTCATTTGTGATTTGTTTGAGATACTTTCATTGCGCGATGTCTTGTTTGGCTTGTTGTACTTGCTTGCTTATATCTGTTATGGCCATGTCCGGCTAAATCTGTAGTTTTTAGGACAAAGACGATGTTATAACTTGGTTTTTAGATTTTATGAAGTTCTTGGTTATCTTTTATTTTATTTATCCATGTATTGTGTAATATTGTGATTGCTTGCTAAATATTGATTGTGTGTCCGAACTGGTAACCAGTAAGTATAGGTCATACTCTAGGTTTTAAGTCTTAGTACACACGCAATTGGGTTTAATTAGTATACGAGGTGGGTTAGAGATCCGAGAGGGCAATCAGGCAAAACGCGATAGCTAAGCCCTTACACTACCCGAGAGGGAGGTACACCTTGGGGCACCAATACCGGGGCATAGGTTAGGTTTACAGGCGAGAGTCGGAATCTATACTTGTGGTGGTTTGAACTATGTTAGGAATTAAACCAACAAGCGAGAGCTGAGGTTTGATGCTTGATATTGTTTCCAACCAGAACTAAATATGTTAATACCAAGAATTCATAAGAAGTGATTTACTTGTGTTGTGCACCGGTTGTACACGAGAGTGACAACCGGTACACTTCGATCTGACAGACGTGAGAGCACAGTTCGGTAGTAGTGTGAATCGTCCATGATAGGTATGGTTAGCGAAGCACAAGGCCTGGAAAGAACTAGTCTAAAATTCTAGAAACGCTTTTATCTTATTGCATTTCATCCTTTTTGTTGTCTTGTTGCTTAATTTAGGAAAATATAAATTCATCCCCCAAATTGCGAACAATCCTGTAGTTTTAGGAACAAACAAAGTCTAGTTCGGTTTTGCCAACTGTCCCTGTGGATTCAACCCGGCACTACACTACAACTTAGTCATACGCTTACGACTAATTTGCGGTTTAGTAGGGATATTAATTAAAAGTAATGTAATTTCGAGTGAACAACTACTATACAGATTAATGTGGTATGGTCTTTCTAAAAATAAAGTTATTACTTCTACTTATTAATATTGAATTATTGATGTATCAGTTTACAAGAGAAGTCAAACCCTTTCTACTTTGTAGGACAGTTGATTATATATATCCATACGAATTTGAATCTTTGAGTTAGAATTTATCTCCTCTATTTTCCTATTTGGATTCAATTTCACTTCTCCATTGTATCTTAGTTAATTTTTTTTTTTTATTTTGTCCTTAACTAATCAACCCAGTTTCGATCGAACCACATCAACAAGAGTCTAGTTGTAATGAATTATAAATAAGGAAAAACAATTGTATGTATGACCTAGAAATTAGAAAGAATAAATGATATATATTGTACAATATTATAGATATTAATTAAACATGTAGTTTGATGCAGGTGCATGCCTAGCTAAATATTGTATAAGGGATGAACAATGCAATTCACCATAACTATATATATACTAGAAAATTTAAGAATGAGTAATACCTAGCGTCCATGGAATACACATCCATAGCGTCTATAGATTATAAATTTGAGATATATGTTACAAATGAGATACTTGTTACATTATATGTGTGTCTATAGACGTATATATGGACGGTTTTTCAAGTGCGATACCAGAAATATACTTTTGGTAATTGCTTTAGCTAGTTCCACGAACTGTACATTGGCTCAGGGTCAACAGATAGAGCCCAGAGGCTTGAAACAGATGTGAAGTTTTTTTTTTATTATTATTATTACTGTCATCTTTTCATATTTATTTAATTATTATATAACAATAGTCAGTTTAGTCAATTCAAGGTTGTAACGGTGCAGGTCATCACATTACATTACATGCCAAATTGCCAGCAATTAATTGCTACATATATAATATAGAATTAATATATATATAAGTGCTTACATAACTGTCTCAAGTAAGACACTGATTGTACAATTAGTTTAATAATTAGCCATATATAGATTTTTTTTCTGGCTTGCAGTTGCATGCAACTTGCATCACTATATATATAGATATATATATACCAACTGAACTGATAAATGGAATTAAAAGAAGAAAAGCTAAATTAAAGCAGCTGCCAAAATTAAGTTATGAAAGTATTGCAACATTATAGTGGATTAACCAAAAGAACTTAATTTGTTCATAAAATTAGATTATTAGTTATGTGTGCTTTTGATGCATATCATGGACCAAAAAGGACTCAATTTATTATGTATGATGTGCAACTTTTGTTCTGCTCATGTTCCCTCTTAACTCTTACAACTCAAAATAATCCTTTTTTTTATTTTTGAAGTAGTCTCATACATCATAAATTCGTAATTAACTTGTTTTAATTATGTGTTCCTTTCCTGTTGTGTATATAATTGCGGAATGAGGAATATTCTATGTGGCCCATTTTATTCTGTTAGAAGCTGCAAGTACATACATGCAAATCATTTATTTTATTTGGATATATAACCCAGCTTCAGATGTTCCATTTACTATTGGGCCATGGTGTTTCCCTTCTTAATTGGTCCCATTGAGATTTTAAGAAGTAGGCCCAACATCTGAAATGAAACTAGAAATCAATCAATGTTAAATTGGCCTTTATATATAATAACAAGCATACATAATTCGAGTGTGACCTACCGTCTATCCGTGGACGGTCCATCACACTCATAAGAGTGTGAAATAGTGGGCCCACCACGTGACTCTTTGTGAGTGTGATGGATGTCCATCGGATGGATACAAGGTATTCCTCTTGTTCATATGTCTATATAGTATACAAACTTTATAACATTACAACTAATTTGTGATATTAAACTGTATGGACCGTCTATCAATGAACGCTAGCTACGTATTACCCTTCACGTATCATGTTCTTAATATCAGCCATATGTATTTGGCAGGTGCTTTGGATTGAAAATCAATGTTTTTTTTTTTTTTTTTTTGATGGAAAGAAAATCAATGGTTGTAACTAGTAACAAACAAAGAATGAAAGAAATATACAAAGCCTTAAAGTTAAAGGGGGGTAATCTAAATTCTTGTATGATAGTGAGAGTTAATTAATGCTTTCATGTGTAGTGTCAAAATCTGCTGTCATGTAGTATAGTTGTGCTAGTAGAGATTCTATGCCACTACTTTGAATCATTTGATATAGATACTGATACATTGTGTAAGAAATGTTGAATTTTATATGAGTTTTTTGGATTCATGCATGATTTAGATGGATGGTTCAGATTGTGTGCCATAATTCAGATGAAAATTCTCAGTATCGATTGGATCAATTTTGAATTTATTTTTAGAATATATTGTAAACTAGTTTTGCATGGTACTTTTTCTTATAACCTTGGCAGTGGCTGCCAAGTTGAATTTTATTAGATAAATAAAACATCTAGTACAATCATTGTTAATTTACCAGTACAAACATCAAAATACCCATTGGCTTGTAGCCTTTTATATGGTATTTTTTTCATTGCAAAGAAGACCACATAGTTTTTTTTTTCTTTACCATTTATTTTGATTGAATGTTACATAGTTATTTGATAATTTGGCTAAAAAACTGAGAAAATTTTACCTGTGATAGAATGTACATATCTTGACACAAATAAAATGAAAAAACATATATAAATTGTGTCATTTATATATAAACATGGTCCTTGTTATTGTTAGTGTAAAAAACTAGCATATTTCTACTAACAAGTTATAAGATATTGTAGTAATTATACGGTATGTAAAGTGCTCAAGATTTTGGTTCAAGCTCCACCACTATTTAGAATTCTTAATGAATAATCAAGAGAACATTAAGAACAATGATGCATAAATTAAATAAAACAGAGGTCATAATAATAAAGCCAAGGAAAATGAAGAAAAACAAACAACACAGGTAATTTAAAAAATCCAATTATATTAATAATTTCCTATGATATCAAATTATAAAATTAATGATGCCTTTTTGCCATTTTTTTTTTTGCTGCAAAAAAAGAGCAAAAAAAAAAAAACAATGAAAAAAATATACAATGTGCTTGATTTATATTCTTTCACACACAAAATCATTGAAAATATACAATTAATCCTTTCAACAATCCTCATTAAAAATTTAAAATACCACCTTAATAACATATTGCAGATCAATCAAACTCTGCAAGTTCCAAACAAAGCTATTACTTCTCATGACCGAGTCGAAGCGTCAGGTCGAGTTCATCCGTCGCCTCATTCTCCATACTCCTCTCCCGATCATCACCCATTCTCTTCGGCTTGTCATCGAACAGTCTCAGCTCAAGCGGCCTCTCCCCGGAGGAAGACGACGCGTTATTCTGCGTCGTCTTAGCCGCCCGATCCTTTCTGTGGATGTTCATGTGACCCCCCAGAGCCTGTGCAGTTGTGAATCCCCTCTTGCAGTATGTGCAATTGTAGAGCTGTGCCGCCGCCGCCTTAGACTCCTTGTTGTACTCTCTGTTCTGATGATCATGTGATGTGGTGTTGTTAGAAGTATCATCTGTGGATGTATTCATGGTTTCCTTGTTAGAAGTATGATCATCAGTTGATGTTTTTGAGAGATTGATGTTCATGATCAAAAGTAAAGAGAAACACAGACTATAATTCTTTGGACTTGGCATGCACACGCTTAATTTATACAGAATTGACTTTTGGCTTTTGTTAAGGAAAGAAAAGCCGGGATGCCCTGCTTTTCTTGATCCGACAGTTGAGAAACACTAAGATCCGTGCGGAAAACACAGAAGTACTTTGAGATCGGTGCGGCAACCGATCCCGACCATCCGATCGGAAAAGCAGAGTCTGCTTTTGCTTTTCTTGTGAGAAAATTAAGCAGCAGATTTATATCCGCCAATAATATGTAGTAACTTGAGATCGAACTATACTATTGTAATGAGGACAGTCAGATCAAAATAAAGGGTTCATATATGTTCGAAAAAAAAGACTCTTAAAATCTGAATTGGACCAATCAGGTACGTACGCCTGTTTGATCCAACGGTCCGAATTAACTTAAGAGGTACATAATTTTATTTCGAGTTATTGCAGATACGGATCAATACATAAAATATAAAATGTGGTTATTAATTTTTTAAATATGCTTTGACTAGTACTTCTGATATATGTTTAATATTTTTCTCCCTCTTTTAGTTTGACAAATTTTGCTTTTACTTGTTCTTCATTTTTTTTTTTTTATATATCAGAAAAAGATTGGACACCTATATATATCTATGTCTTGAAGGACTACCGACACACTGGCATTGAACCAATCATCTTGAATTTATAAATTATAATTCACTGTTTTAACATAAGATAGACATTAAAATAACAAAAAAGAATATTCTTTTCAAAATAAATATTAATTCAACTATAGATTTTTCTAATATTTTCTATTATATTTATCAAAAGTCAGAACTGCAAGTATGGAATTATTAACAATTTCGAAATTAAGGGTGCAAAACGGTTTGACCTTGGCCAAATATTGGAGATGCTGCCCTGATTGTGCAAGATTTTTTTTTCTGCAGAGTCGACGCAGTTTCTGTACATACAATGGGATAAAAATCTGCTGCTTTTCTAAGAAGAAAAGCAAGGCCTGCTTTTCTGATCGGATGGTCGGGATTGGTTGTTGCACCAATCTCAAATAACTTCACCAACTTTAGTGTTTTGCACGGATCTCAAAGTACTTCGCTGTTTCTCAACCGTCGGATTAAGAAAAGTAGGGCCTGCTTTTCTAAAAAGAAAAGCATGTGATCCCGATCCCATACAATGATACAAAAGGAAAGAGAACAAAAGTTACACGTACATGCACTAACAGTCTAACACCCATAATTATATGAAGGTACTGTGTCAAATTTTATGGAACAACTTAATGACTGAACTTAACAAAAAAAGGTCTAAAAAATTGTAAAAGAATGGGAAACACTAACAGAATTTTATGAAGTTTGCAATTGTCCACATCTATATATAGTCTCTAGTAGAATATCAAATGATATTTAAATCAATTATGAGAAAGATACTGTAAGCACACTCTTAAAAATATATCAATTTACATTCAGGTTCCTTGAGCACACCTTTAAAAATATATCAATAATTCACATCCAAATTTCGATTTATATGGCTTAATTAATAAATTCTTTATATCAAAATATTATGGGAAAAAAAAATTATTTTTGAAAATTTGTAAGTACTTTTATTTGAGATTTTTTTAGAAGCGACTTATGCTACCCATATATATGCATGCGTAAAACTTCCCACACCACGTATTTGATATGTATCCGATACATATTCGTGTGCGATGATGCCCATGCGCAAATTCAGCGCAAAAGTTCGGTTTTTAAAGTTGAAAAGAATTTTTCTGAACAAATCCCATCCGTCCATTTTAATCCGACGGTACCGAGTGGACAAGCAGGGCCTCAGTGGACAAACAGCGGAATCGGACGCCAATTTATCACCCGGGATCCCTTGGATATCTTTCCACCCAAGACCGAAAAGGGTCTATCTTTCCAGTTTTATCATAGCACACAAGAGATGAGTTTTATGTCATAGATCTTCTCTTACCTTAAGGAGAAGGGAAGAATTTTGTAGGAGGATTGTTGAGAGCTTTCTGGCCTTTCTATTTTTCTAGATTTCAAGAAATTTAAAAAAAAATATATGTATATATATAATACATAAAAGTTTGATTTTTAAACGAGTATAAATTTTGATAGGAAACTCTTTTAAAAAACATACAACCACATTTTAGAAAGTTAGTAAAAAGATCTATAATGTAAAACAAAAAAAAAAATTTAATTTAATAAGTGCACACTTTAATTATATGTGGCCGAAATAAGAAAAATAAATGAGGAGGGATCAAATAACCATGTTTTTGGTGACCGATCAGTGACCTTAAAATTAAATTTTAAATAACTACATTTTAAATTCTTAAATAACAAAACTAATTGATAAAATATGTTGCATATATCATATTTTATGTGCATACAAAAAATTATATCATTTTGATTTTATTTACATATGCATCAAGCATTAACAAAAATCAACGGTTCAAGTTTTATGATTTTTTTTTCTCCTCTCTTGATGACTACCAAAACAATGTTAAAACTTTACCATTTTTTATGTATATGTTATTAAGATAATATAGAATATATCTAACGGTTTAGATTTTTCAATTTATGCATAAATAAAAAATGGTTACCATAAACACCAATGTCCATAGTTATTGGATCCTCCTCAAAATAAATTATGTAGGCCAAGACCATTTGTGATATTAGATGTGCCCCAGTCAAGTACTCGAGGCCCTTTATGATAGGGGGCTCCCTACCGTTCATGGAAATACTTAATGGAATTTTCATCATAGAGTGTGACAGGTGAGAACCACCATATGATAGATGGGTTCCACTATGTAACATTTGTGTCTGTGATAGTAATTCCATTGAGTATTTCAATGGACGGAAGATGTTTTCCCTTTATGATATTTGTGTTGGTGCGTGACATACGGACTGAGAGTATGTATACTCTGTAAAATTTGAGGGTGATTTACGAAAATTCTCCTATTTCGGAAGCGCACGCCCAGCGAATCGAATCGGAAGCCGCGTCTTACGAATTCATATCGGCTGTTATTCCAAAAAATAGAATAACAGGACCACGTTATTCTAATTTGGACCGTTGGATCGAAATCAACGGATCAAATCTATTTAAAAAAGACCCCCTAAAATCTAGAGTGGACCGATTGGATCCGTCCGTTTCGATCTAACGGTTCAAACTGGAATAATAGGGTCCTGCTTTTCCTTGAGAATAACAGCAGATATGGACTCCGCGTCTTACAACTTTCAAGCCAAAGAAAGAAAGAAACAAAAGGCCTCGCCTCGCCTTCCGCTGCTGGCTTTGGCTTCGCTAGGGTTTCTCGGCCGGGACGGACTGACTGACGGACGAACGGACGGACGGAAGGCCGCCGCCGCTGCATCTTCTTCCTCTTCCTCCTCTTCTTCTTAGCTGCTTCTAATTCAAGGTTTGTTTAATTTGTATGGTAAATAAATGCGAACGCATCGTACGATTCGCTGTCGATTTGCTTGAACGATTCCAACTTGATTTGTATCCAATCGTAAGAAACGAATCCTGAATCACTAGTACGATTTCTATTTCACTGGTTACAAAATTGGAACGCAGGTTATCTCTGAGACGAATCTGGTTAGTACATGTATCTATATCAGTTCCCGGGCTCAATCTTCGCTTATTTATTTATTTATTTGAATATTGCAGTGTTCTATCCCTCTCTAATATTTCTTACTGTTGTTTTTTTCACAGATCTAAGCTTACAGGTTCAACTGTTGCGGAAGGCGGCTAGTTTCTGGTTTAACTAAGATGTCACAAGCAAAAGAAGTGAGGTTAGATTATTCATATTCCTCCTTCCTTTTTCTCTCAAGTTCCAAGCACAAATTATGATGTGCCTTTTTCGATATATGAGTGTTCATGCCACTGTAAAATCAAGGTAAGATTATACAATAACGATTGTTTCTATTTTCGTACCGACATCAAATTGATGGTAAAAGGCGTTAAATATGTAGTGTTTTCATTGTTGAAGCTCAATATTAATTTAAAATTTTAGCAATTTGATTTCTCTCGAAGTGAAACCGTTTTGCTTTTCATTAGGTACACTGCTCGCTCAATAACCCCGCCTCCCAAGAGGCGTCCTCGATCTCGATCTAGATCGCCCATTGGATCCAGGTCTCCGGTCAGGTCGCATTCCAGGTCACCTGCTCGATCTCAGTCGAGATCACCCGTTCGGTCAAGGTCACCTGCTATGTCAAGGTCACCGGACAGGTCGAGATCTCCTGCAAGGTCACGGTCACCGGTTAAATCAAGAAGAAGAAGCAGATCTAGGCATGTGAACCTTCTCTTCATATCTAATATATGTATATTTTATATTAGATACATGATAAACTATTTTTCTGTTTCATTCTCCTTTTCTGTATTGATTTCGTCAATTTGTTTGGGTGTCTTTTCCTATCTGTCCTAGAGGCAGTTTTATGGTCCTTAACTCATTGTGAGCTACTTACTGTTTTTGCATCTGGTAATTAAGCCATAATAGGTGAATTATTATTTCATGTATAATTCCTTTTGTTTGAAATTTGAATCGATGTTTTTCTTTCAGTTTTATCCCATAAATAACTAATTTGAACAATATTTTATATAATTCTTGTAAGATGTATTGTTGGTAATTATGATGATTGGCCTAATTCTAGCTTACTGTGCCAATGAAAGGAGTGAAATTTCTATTTTGTTATCTTCGTAGGAGTCCTGATGCAAAAAATCCTGGAAACAATCTCTACGTGACGGGCTTATCTACTCGTATAACCAGTTCTGATCTTGAGAAACTTTTTAACAAAGAAGGAAAGGTATGTGGATCCTCGCTCAATTTTAAGACAATTCAAACAACATTGCATGTTAGTAGGCATTTTCGTTGAGAGAACTCTCAGTCTTTGTTTGATCCGTCAGGGGAAAGTAGTTTTTTCAGGTCCTGCAAGAATTACCATCTCATTTTTCTTTTGATCGACCTGATTTAATGTGAGCATTGCAACAGCCAACAGCGCTGGAAGCAACCCTTGATTTTCTTTTACTAAATACCCATGTTGCAGCATCTCTGCTTGTATATTACATGCATGGTCTCGGACCATGTATCGAGAGGCCTGCTTCGACAATCAATTAGAATCAATTCAGCGATGAGTCATCTTTCCAATCACGCAACGATGATTCATTCCCCCATTTTCGGGTCACGTCAGCAACAAGTTTCTCCTTGATGAATCTTGTGACGTCATTTCAGCAGTGTATTGTAACTACAATCAGCATATCATCTCAAGTGCCTTGTTTCAAGCCAAGAAATCAACTCAAATGAACCATATATCGGGCCACCACATCAACTCAAACGACCATTCTCGAGTCAACAACTCAACTTAAGTGACCATAATTCGAGCCGCATCGGCATGCTACCTCAAATTCACAACAACTCGAACACATAAAGTTGACAGGTAGTTGAGCAAACAAAATCCAGAACCAAACTGATATAGGAAAATGATTAGCCATGTGAGGAAAGAATCAAATTGGTTTTTGTATTTATCATTGTTTGTTATAATTGTTTAGCTTATGAACACCATTAAGTTTACTCTGGATATTTAGGAAAAAGCCATACATATTCTGCTTATATGAGCATCACCTAAATGTTAAATTAGAAGGTTGATTTAGGAAGCATTAGTTATTTATGTTAAGGTCTCCATATATTTGGTATACCTTGTTCACATGTTGTATTGGTTCGTAGGTTGCGGATTGTCAGATAGTGGCAGACCCACGTACTAAAGAGTCTCGTGGATTTGCCTTTGTGAAAATGGCTTCTGCTGAGGATGCAGAACGTTGCATCAAGTACTTGAATCGCACAGTCATTGAGGGCCGCCGAATCATGATTGAAAAGGTATTTTATCTTATTATCCTTTTCCCTTTTCCAGATGGTGATTATTGATTCAAAACGTTTTCTTGCTAATTTTAGGCGAAAAGAAACCGTGAAAGGACACCTACTCCTGGCAAGTACTGTGGCTCACGAGGTACTTACGCAAGTGACATAGTTAATTTATAGACTGTAATAGTTGATACAGATCAAGGTACTGTAGGTGCCTTGTTTGTCATTTATATCTTACCATGCACAGTAGTGGGTAGTGGCAGGCCTGATTTTATATTTCCACTTTGATTTTATTCCATTGACCCATTAAAAAGAATATCAAATGTCACAAAGAAAAAGGTAATTATTAAGAAGTGAGTTTGTGGCACATAGAACCTGGCACTGGAACCCTCGTAAAGAAATAGAAAGGATACTATTTTTGACTAATGTGGGATCTTATGTTGTTCTCTGAAATCCTTCAGTGGGGCGAGCACGCAGAAGGTCACGCAGTCGTTCTCCTTATCGATCTCGGAGAAGGTCGAGGTCACGATCCCTGGGCAGAAGAGGGGGTCGCTCAAGGTCCCCATATGGCCGTGACTCATACCGCAGGCACAGGGACAATGGGTACCGTCGGTATGACTGAATCACTGTTATGGATGTATTTGAATCTGAGTCATCTGTTGTTTGCATCTTCTGCATATTATGTTCAATGTGTAAGATCTGTCTGAAAGTTCTATTGTCTAGTATTTGTTTCCTTGAATGATATCTCCTGTATAATGCGTGATGGTAAACCTAATTCTGTGATATGCTTATGTCGATGATTATGAAAACTTTGTTGTTTATTAATGAAGTTTGTAGCGGAAAGGAATTCTATTGGCTTGGCTAGGTTGCGATTTATTTCTAATTGCTTTGTTCTTTTTCATTTTTTTTATTGTTCTTATTATATATTTTTTTTATAAGCATTAGAAAACCCTTGAACCATAATTGATAGAAGATATTGTGGTATGTGCAACACAGATATTTGACTTATTTCCAGTAGTCTGATTCGTGGACAATATCGAACTCATAAACTAGACAAAAGGAGTGTGTTGCCTACTGAAGTACTGAAGCAATTTGTGGTTTAAACCTTGGAGGTTTAGCCATCTTGTCCATTTTTTGGGCCACAGTCACTAATGTGCAGATGGAATCAAATGCAGCTAATATGACATGGGTTGGGAATTGGGATTCAATTTAAGTAACAACTGTTCAATATTCGTGTCCGACATGGGTGTAACAAACTGTGGTGTATTATTTGTTATCATCATGTGCCCAAATTGGTGGACTCAGAAACTCAGTGCGGGCCTCTCTTTCCCTTTTTTCTGGGTTCAATCATAGGACGCCCAGTGCCAGAACTACTATAACTATATAATGGAGGGAGGTAACGCAAGGAATCTGTGTAACCATTAATTGATCCCCTGCCTTGATCAAGCATTGTCTTTGCCTATCCAAGTTTTGTTCAAAATGGAAAATCAAGTCTGCAGTAGCATTTAAGCCCATAATTGAAAAACCAGGTATCGCAATATTTTTGTATACACAATTTAGTTCATACAAACAGAGAAAAACATAGCCATTCAGCTGAACACATAGTCGAGCATTCAGGATCCATCAAAGGACAACATAAAAGCATTGTGCAATGGAATGCTCTTGATAGGATGGCATGCTCCCTCCTATAATCTCCCCCGTTTTCAAATAATATGACCCTCTTCAAAAAAGCAAATGGCACGAAAGAAGAACCAAACCGGACAACACAAATCAAATAGAGAAAGATGGCACTAACAAGGCATCATTAACTCCTATGTCCTTAACGTGGCTTGTTAAGGCTATATGTAACTATCAGAATATATATCAATATAACATGGCCCAGTAATGGATTACGGAACTGTATAACATAAATAAATAAATAAGATAACAACTAGAGTAATTAATTGCCATATGTCAAAAAATGTGAATTGCCCTGACAGACGAAACCAGAGCACACCACACCGAGCGAATGGAGCAGCGATCCGACGGTGCGGGTGTTAGGGGTTTTTTTGAGATCGATGAGCACGGATCATCAGACAAATCGGATGGACAGGAAACTGCGTAGTAGATGATAAAGATCTCAGAGGCAACCAAAAGCTTGAACCCCGCTCCCACGCTCCGACCCGTGGCACCTGCAAAGACTCAGGTTTGCTTGGAGATTCGTGCGCACCCAGATCTCGAATCTTGACGGGTCCCTGCTTATAATCGGACGGTTGGATTCACGCTCACGCAGCACCCTCCTGGCATCCTCTCCCGCCGACTTGGGGTTTGCTTGAAGATTCGTGCGCACTCAGACCGATCCCGAATCTCAACGGGTCCGTGCTAATAATCGGACGGTCGAATGCACGCTAACTTCACGCAGCACCCCTGGCCTCCTCTTTCGCTCTCTTCACTCCGCAACTGCCAAAAATAGCGCACCGACTTCTAACAGTCGGAGACGTGGGTACGTCTTAGCAGGTCTAGCGGGCGGGAATCAAGATCCGATCCGACAAAACTATAAAAGCCTCCGCCCGCTGCTCCCTCTTTGAATCTTCCATCGGTCGATTTTCAAGCGCCTTTCTTGTGAGAAGCTTATTACAAGAGGAGAGAAACAAGAAGAAGAAGAGCGGCACTGTGTGTGGAAATTAAGCTGGGAAGAAATCCCCGACCATGGATATGGCCTCGAGGGATGCTGATCTCTTCGTTCTGGGTCCCGACGAGACCGCTAGATCGGCGCTAAGGGAGAAGAGCGCTGATCATGATCATTCCGGTTCGGGTTCGCGATCGGACCCGGCGACCTTTAGTCTCGATGCCGCAGAGAAAGCCTTGTCGGATATGTCCCTGACTAAAGTAGAAGCAAAGCAAAGGTACCCTTCAGTGCTAATTGCTTCTTCCCGCCCTTCCCTTCCCTTCCCATCAGTTAGCTACTACTGCTACTAGAGAGATGCCGATTGACATCTTCTGCAAGATTCATCACAATCATCAATACTTCCCGTTCAATGAAATCTGCAACAAAAAAGCCCCAATTTCACACCGCGACGGGGATTGGATCGATGTGGCAGAAAGCAAACCCCTATCTTGGGTTTCATAAAAATGGAAAGGAATTTTGAATGGTGACAGAAATTAAGATATAGGAATTGGGGGCTTCGAGAGACACAGAGAAGCAGATAGATTTCAAATACTAAATTTTTTTCAATTTAAGATTCTACATTTTCTTCTAAAACTTGGAAGCAAACCTTTCTACTGATAAGTATTAGCCCTTCAATTTCATGATTTTGTAAGACCTTTCTGCCCACAAATTTTCAAAAGTTGAAATTTTCATTTGGTAAATCTTGTTCTGAAACTTTAAATCTTCAATTGCAGTACGGCACAGATGCATGGGGATGCTGCAGATTTGATGGTCTCCAGAGTGCTAGAGCAACTCGTAAAAGGTAATCTACTGTATTGGGTCCCATCTTCTTAGCACTCTAAAGTTAACTGATGTGTAATATTTTCTGAAACTTATGAGTCTATCCCACAACATTGCTGTAGATGGTAAATCAAATAAATTGAAGGTAGCCCATTGCAAAGTTTATCTGGAGAAACATGGTCTTCGATGCACAGGCACAAAAGAAGTACTCTTAAACAGAATTGAAGAACATCTCAAGTAAGACGGATTTCATTTTACCCTCATCATCATCTTTTTCTTTTGTCCAATGTCCCTGGAAGTATTGTCGGTGCCATAAATACTCTTTTATTTATCATGTAATTGCAGGTTAAAGAATGGAAGTGCAGAAAAGATGTCTTGTCTCAAGCTTTACCATGAATTACCAAGGTAGATTCTTTTATCTTTTAATGTTTTTGATTCATATTTATTTCTGTGCTAAAGAGTCCTACCTGTTCTGTTTTTACATCCTCCAGTCTGTGTCTCTAATTAAATGCCTCTTCAATCTCTTTTGGGCTTTTAGGTGACGCATGTGTTGGAGATGTTGTGCTGTTTGAACAAAGAGTGTATGGCATGTAATGCCCATACTCCCTATCATGTCTCAATTAGTTATTTATCTTTGTACAGGATAGGATAAAATTTGTTGAGCCCAAAGCAATGAAAAGTAGTTCAAAGATTAGTTTGCACTTAGCTGCCCTCCTCAACAAAACTCTCATTTTTTTCTTTAAAACCACTGGGTCGGTTTCATTTCAAGGAGATCAATTATATATTAAAAAACCAGGGTGTCGTTTCTTGTTTATGGAGCTTTTTCTTGCAATTTCAGGTTCAATGTGGGAGCCCGGTGAGCTACAGGTCCACCCCTCGGGAAGAGAACAGTCGCAGGCTGCATTGTGCCTGATAGCTATGGGCAAGCCAAACAACAGCACACTTTTACGGTAAGTTACCACAAAATGTGAATTCAATTATTATATTGACAATTTCATATTTATGCACGATGTTTGATTGACACAGGATTCTAAATTCTTATTACTTATTTTTGTAGATTGAGGTTCTTTGGAGCCGAGGGAAGAAGCCGTGGCCCCCACTGCATCCCCTGCTCATCAAGGGTAGAAACCTGTACAGAACCAAGACAATGAGACAGGTATATCTTGTTACATTTCGTTCCTCAAGCTTTCAATATATCTTTATCTTATTGTAAAATGGTAATGTCTCTGCGATGTTGAAAACAGTGATGACAACAAACTCTTGATGCTTTCTAAAATTGTTGGTCATCCTTCTTTTTTCTAGAGTAGCCCATTGCTAATACATGAAAAAGTTCTTGATGGTGTTATTTTATTGCAAGGCAAATGGTACAAGTACTTTTGTGTGCTATATGAAGAATATAACTTTATTTCTTTTCAATTCAAAGAAATGGGAGCATGAAGAAGACAGAACGAGGATTTTAGAAGAGAAACACAATCGGGGCAACATCGCACGGTCATCAAGGGACAGGAGAATTCGAGTGATGGAGTTCAGAAAAAACCAAAGGGACCACTGATAAATACTTCTTCTCATAAGCATTTTTTGTAATGATTACATTCATAGATGTAGTATGACTGATATCATAAATTTAATGATTACATTCAGAAATACTTCTTCTTATGTGTTGGGCATAGATTAATTCTCAAATTGAGTTAGGAGCATGAAATGTTGGTGTATGGAAATAAAATGGGTTGAATTTCAATTACTTATCAAATTTGATTGATATCAGACAATCAAGTGGGTATGTAGTAAGGAGCATTTTTAGGTTCAGATATTTCTGCTCAATTTCATGTTGTGTGTTTTTTAAGCAGTCTTTTTCTGGGATCAGGTATGGTCTTGGCTATGGGTTGGTTTAAGAATATTTGGTCATAATTTATAGGGGGTATTAATAATGTTTTGTGGTCTGTCGGTCTGGGACTATCTTGTCTGTTAAAGTTTGGTATTGGTTGGAACCATTTGGGCTTGAGTTGTTTACTGGTTGGACTGGTTTCGAATGAGGTTTTACTGTTTTATTTGACTTTATTGCTGAAATATAAAGTCAAATTCTGGTCATATCCAAATTGTGTGTTGCTTTGCAGCTTAGGCTGAGTAATCAAGTTCTAATCAGAATGTACAAAACTGCTGGCACAATGTGGAGCAAACCAGTGACCATGCCTACGTAATGTCTAGTTGTGATAATCTGTGATTCCAGTCCCGTCCTTTAGCATCTCACGCTAATACTAGTTGTAGGTACAAATGGTTTGTGGATTTTTGTGTGGTGTGCTTATCCTGTCTTACTTTACAGGAAAATGGAGAAATCTCCTGCCAAAGGAGCAACCCAGCCAATACCACTTATGCAAGATGTGACTAATCAGATCTACCCAGAGCAGCCGAATGATAATTTTGCTCGCATAACACATGCTCACGTGCCAAGGGAGCCACAAACGAGACCGAGCAATCATACTCAGAACAATCAAATCGGGGGAATGCCTCTGTCTCCGGACCATCGCTCCGACAAAAGGAGAACGAGTATAGGAGGCAGGCTGATCGGCAAGACCATAGATGGGGACCAAAGAGGCAAATAAATCATGGGTATAACGAGAGGAGCTACCCAGAACCATATGCGCGGCCTGTACCTACACAGCAGTGTAGGTATAATGATAGGAGCTACCCATCACAATATACACAACAGTCCAAAGCTGTGCAAGAGGAGCCAGAAACGAGACCGAGCACTCAATACTCGAAACATTCAAACTGAAGGAATGCCTCCGTCTCAGGACCATCGCCCCAACAAAAGGAGAACGGGTATAGGAGGCAGTCTGAAGCTGTGAATGAGAAACCAGAAACAAGACTGGGCACTCAATACTCGGAACATTCAAACAGAAGGAACGCCTCCATCTCAGGATCATCGCCCCAACAGAAGAAGAGCGAGTATAGGAGGCAATCTGAAACTGTGAAAGAGAAGCCAGAAACAAGACCAAGCACTCAATACTCGGAACAATCAAACCGAAGGAATGCCTCTGTCTCAGGAATATCACCCCAACAGAAGGAGAGCGGGTATAGGAGGCAATCTAAAATGTGAAAGAGAAGCCAGAAACGAGACCGAGCACTCAATACTCGGAACAATCAAACCGAAGGAATGCCTCTGTCTCAGGAATATCGCCCCAACAGAAGGAGAGCAGGTATAGGAGGCAGTCTGAAGCTGTGCAAGAAAAACCAGAAATGAGGCCGAGCACTCAATACTCTAAACAATCAAACCAAAGGGATGCCTCTGTCTCGGGACTATCTCCCCGACAGAAGAAGAGCGGCGGCTATAGGAGGCTGGCCGATGAGCAATACCCTAGGTGGGGACCAAAGAGGGAAGCAAACCATGGGTCTAAAGCTGTGCTAAGGGAGTCCGAAACGGGATTGGGCAGTCGATACTCAGAACAATCAAATCGGAGTAATACCTCTGGCTCAGACCTATCGCCCCAACAGAAGAAGAGTGGGTGCAGGAGGCATGCCGATCAGCAAGACTCTAGGTGTGGACCAAAGAGGCAAGAAAAATATGGGCATAATGAAAGAAGCCACCAGCCACCATATGCACGGCCTGTACCAAAACAGCAGTGTAGGTACTTCTTACAAGGGCGGTGGTGTCCGGATGGTCCTGATCGCGAGTTCAGGCATGATTGATGAAGGGTGAACAAAATAAAGCCAATCTCGGTGCACTTTGAGGAAAAGGTTATTTATTGTTGTGTCTTCAGAAGGTGGCAAACGTCATGTAGATAAGTTTATGAATTTAAGGTCATGCGATTTTTTTAGGCATGCATGATTGATGAAGGCTTGTTATGCGAATCTGTTAGACCTTTGTGTTGCTTTAGACTGTTAACATTAACAGAGTTGTATTCAATATTCTGTTGGTTGAAATATAAGAAACTTTTGAGTCTCTCCAGTTCTGTGCCCTCAGAAGTGCCATATTGTTTTCTTTTGATCAACAATGCTGAGTACATAGAACTAGACTACTGGTTTTATTAGGGAAGAATCCTTTTTAATTTCTATTGAGCCATTTTGTTGCCAACCATTTTACTGTTGTTGTGGTTTCTATTTACTGGTGTCAACAATGCACAGTTACCACCGATTTGGTTTTACTGAAATGTTCACCGACATGGAACAAGTTCTCAGCAAAACAATATAAGTTTTACTGGTATTTTCTGTTGGAGGGGTGGATTACTGAATACCATGGCTCATTGATTCACTGTATAACATACTGATTCTATATGGGAAAAAAAAAAATAAAAAAGGGCTTTGTTGTTGTGGTTGTGGTTGTTTTTTTTCCCTGTTAACTCAATGCATGAGTTGAGAAATGAGTACATGACATTCTAATATGTATTGTGTGTGGTATTTGTTTTGGAGACGATCAATAATCTCTTTCAACTTAATTTGTGAAAAAAAAAAAATAGAAGAGAAAGAAAGGCAGAAAACCCATTATCCTCTATCTTTAATTATCTCAGCCCCACTTACAATTTCATTTCCAAATGGACCAATTTGGGCTGCTAAGAAAATTTTTCTGTTTTCCGATAATGGACTTGTGAAGAAATTCATGCACTTTGCACAAAACAAGCACAGTGACCAGTGAGCAAAGAAGACAGGTTTGGTTGGAAATATGTGGAAGCAACAGAAATTCATTGTGCTACATTTCTTTAGCGTTTGCTTTTTTATTTACTTACTGAGATACAAGCACGCCATTGCATTTCCTCTCTTCAACAGAAGAAAACATCATTAAGCCTAGTAATAATTGGTGCTTTAAGCGAGCAAATATACCGTAAGCTTTTACTCAAAATCATATCAAATCACTTCCAAATTTTGAATTTATTTAGCTCATTATATTCTTTATATCAAAATCTTGTGGGATACAAAATTTTTTCATTTTTGAAGATTTTTAAGTATTTGTTTTGAATTTTGTAAGAGTAATACAAAAAACATTGAATATTTTATTAATATTGTATAGTCACTTTTACAAAAATTTAAAACAAATACTTAAAAATCTCTAAAAATGAAAAAATTTTGTATTCCACAAGATTTTAATATAAAGAATATAACGAGCCATATAAACTCAAATTTAGAAGTGATTTGGTATAATTTTGAGTTTAAGCTCACGGAAAGCATCTTTGACGGTGCATAGTAATAACTATATAACTATAATGGAGGGAAGAATGCAAAGAATATGTATAACTGATCCCCTGCCTTGATCAAACATTGTCTTTCTTTGCCTATCCAAGTTTTGTTCAAAATGGAAAATTTGAGTGTCCATTCTGCAGTAGCTTCTCAGTAAAGCCCATAATTGAAAAACCAGGTATCGCAATCTTTTTCTGAAAAATTCTTATTTCATGCAAACAGGGAAAAAACATAGCCATCTAGCTGAAACATAGTTGGAGCATTCAGGACCCATCAAAGGAGCCAACAAAGTAGAAGCATTGTGCAAAAACATTCTGTAGATTTCGCACATAAATTAATTAAAACCTTAAATTTCATAAGATTGTACATATGCTAATGCTATGTATGTTCGGAATTCCTGATTTTTTTAATATTAATTAAAATAAAAATCATAATTAAATAAATAGGTTCCGGAGAAATGGATTTCTGAAAATAGATCGGACGGTGTATCAAAAACCGTCCCAAAAGAGTGGGGCCCACCAAAATCACGGGTTTAAAAAAAAAATCTCTGAGAGTGGGACGGCACTGTTAATGCCGACCCAGAGGAGTGGATCGGTCTTCACTTCACCGTACCAGCAAAATGCTGGTACGGCGTTCATAACGCCGGCCCAAAATGTAAGTGTCCTCTCCTCTCTCTCGTGGCTGGGACTAGCTCTCTCTCTCTCTCTCTCTCTCTCTCAATTAGTTTTATTATTGTATTTGTATCATGGTGTGCTCGAGCACCAAAAAAATATTCATGTGGCTCCTTAAATTAAGCTGACAAAATCCGACAAATGGAACAGCCCAATAAATAATACTACTTGTGGACGGGTGCTTATCCTCTGCTGCGCAGTAAAATATTGCACAGCGAATCAACGATTCAGATTATAGGAGGATTCCTTGAGATTGAGTTGCACGAATCGCAAAGCAGATCCAACAGTTGAATCTCTGCGCAGTAACGTACTGCGCAGTAGAGGATGTGAATTGCTTGTGGACCTTATAAAGAATTTTATGCGTAACTGGTTAAGGTTTGGCCTGCGTTATGAACGCCGTACCAGCATTTTGCTGGTACGGTGAAGTGAACACCGACCCACTCCTCTGGGTCGGCATTAACAGCGCCGTCTCACTCTCATAGATTTTTTTTTTTAAACCCCTGATTTTGGTGGGCCCCACTCTTCTGGGACGGTTTTTGATACACCGTCCGACCTATTTCCAGAAATCAATTTCTCTGGAACCTATTTATTTAATTATGATTTTTATTTTAATTAATATTAAAAAAATCGGTCGGAATTCTATTCCATTTTGGTTCAAGAATAAGGTACGTCAAGAATAACAGTTATCAAGTGCAGGCTGTACAAGATATAATGTTTGACATAAATTAAACAGAAAGAATTTACATGCTTTCTATTTCCAAAATCTCTCTCAGACACTGTAACATCCCAAAATTTTGAATTTCATGTTTAATGATTTAAATCCATTAGTTAAATTGTTTTTCATATATTGGTATATTTAGCTATGAAAAAAAAAAATCACTTAATTGTTATATTTAATTAAGATTTAAAATAGAAATAGTAGGCTATAAATAGATGCTGAAAAGAAAATAAAAATAATAAAACTGGACATCTGAAGAAAATAATCCTATAATTAAACATATATATATACTCCAAATTAATGGTCTGGCACATCTTTTAAATATACGAGTAGCTATTCATTTAGTTATTTCTTTGCGTCTGTTCATATACATTTGTTCATAGTCATTTAAATTATAACTGTCCGATTTGATTCATCCGAACAATTTAAATATATGCAAACTTCTTCAGAACCGCTTAGTTTTTTTTTATCCATTCATGTTTAGTCATGTTAATTATCAATCTCGTTTAATTTAAACGTTAAAAAAGGAAAGAAAAGGAAAAGATATAAAGTACAGAATGTGTAAGTAACCATAATTCCCAGAGAGCAAATTAATCTAATAACCTAACCACCCAACCAGTACTCTATTTCCCCTGCGGCCCTGCCCCTTCCCCTGTTCCACTCGACAAAAAGAAAACAGAAGGACAAATAATAGTATTTACAGAGAGGTTAGAAACTAAACCCTATTTCCTGCGCCATACGCAAACAGAGAGAGAGAGATTGTGAGAGGAAGAGCAAGGCCGGGAGTCGGTCGGTCGGTTAGTCGGGCTCGCACGTACGAACGAGAAGACGACGGAAGGAGGATGGATGCCGGCCGGTCGAGGTCGTGCACGTGCAGAGAAGAAGACTGGTGTTGCACGTACGGTCGGGAATATGGGAACGCTCAAGCGGCGATTGAGACGACACGAATCGAAGCGACGGCCGACGAATATACGAAATTGAAGGTGCGTGGTCTCCCTTTGGCTTTAATATTCGTATCCATGTGTCGATCGTTTTATTGTCGAAACGATCAAATATTGATTGAATATTGCAATGTTTTTAATTGAATTTGATTATCCGACATTGCAAAATTCTAATTGAAACTTCTGAAATTGACATCTTAAAATAATTGTAATATTGATCACAGATTTTATTTAAGTACTATAGTATACTGTCTGCCTATGATTAATTGCTTGTGAAATCAATTTTATTGTGACATCCGAGTTTAGGAATTATATTGTTCGGCATACACACTTGTTATTAATCAATTACTGGATTGTTTTATCAAGGTTATATGACTTGCGGTTATTTATGGTTAATTATTAGTACTTATACACAGAAGCAGTAAAGCTAATTAATATATATTATATACGTCTATAGTGATTTAGGATGCGACTTTGAGATAATCACAGACACAATGATTGACACATAGTTTTAAGATATTGGCAATAGAGATAAAATCTGTTAAATCAAAATAAATGAAATTCGACCTATAGAAATTAATTGATAGATTAATTAACCTTTTGTAAGAATGGTATTCGTTCGAATCGAGACTATTGATTTTATCGCTTCGTTTGTCCCATTGTTCGAGCTTTTGCTCCCATTGCAAGAAATTCACGGTACCGTGTCTCTTCCCCCCCTCTTTTGTCGATTGCCTCTTTTGTTGATTGATCCGGAACGCTAGATGAGGGATTAGTTCGGCAACGATAGCATTGATTAAGTAATTGATATTGATTGATATTATCGACTTATTGATTAACATTTATATAGTTTCGTACCAGCCTTTGACTTATGTTATGTTCGAATTGGGATGGTTAACCAAGAACCAGGATTAGGAATATGGACTACCAAATAGACAGACTTCAAAATTGACATTTAATTGAATTAAAATGACATTTAATTAAATAATGAATGCACTTTGAAATTGATCTCGATTGTATACGTTCGTTTTGGAATTCCTTTTTGCACTGGGAAACGCTCGGTTTCTCATACGCACCTTTGTGCCCCTTTTTCGCAGGTGAGGAAGAAATTGCTGAGTTGCCACGTAAATAAAGAGTTTTGAAGTTACTTTATAAATGTTTTATTATTTTAGAATGAGTCTTCCGCTGTATTTTATTTAAATTGATGTATGTTATATTTAAAATGTTATGTTGTAAAATGTATTATAAACTTGTGGCATGAAATTTGTATTGTTGACTTGCTTGTTTTGACGCCTTGCGTTGAAAAGCGCGGCGAACGGCTCAAATTGCCCTTTGTGAAAATCCGGGCCGTACAGACACACACACACTCAATTCTCCCTACTTATACACAAAAGATGATCTAAACATCACTATACATAATGTGCTAATAAAATAAATCCTGTTATCTTTCATCTTTACCATAAATTCAGGTCTTACCTACAACTTTGTTCAGTTCTGCAATATGGTCTTAATTGGTCGATGTGCTTCTGCAGTCTTTGGTGTTTCCATCAGCATACCGCAACGTAATTTCACTGAAATACAAGATCATACTTTCAGTTAATGCCAGTACATATCCCCCATTGGAATTAAGTACCAGGTACTAATAGAAACAAGTAAATCAGATTGGTTCAGACTTATCCAGAATCGATAAGTTGCTATCACTAACGCTAAACTTGAGATCAAGAATTCTTACATGTCCATAAATAGTAGTACTCGCTGAACTCATCGATCAGCTTAAAGAGACACTTAAGAGCTGTCACATGATTGGCCAAGTGAGGTGATGAAGATTATAGGTCTCTGAAATCCTTTCGAATATTCCAAAGGAGCTCAGCACACCGTCTCATGCTAGGCCTATCGTTTTTCTCTGGACCTAGACATGTAAAAGCGAGCTCCAGTATCCTCTCCATTGCCACAATGGTTGCCTCATTTCTTGGAAGAACAGGGTCCAGCACTTCTATTGACTTCCCCTCAGTAAATTTCTTCATTACCTGTTAATGCTGTATGCTTACTTTTGTATTTCTTTTGATTTGTTCTCTCGTTCAGTATGACAAACAAGACATGTCTAATTAACTAAAAACTTCTTCCACTGCCTATTCGTCACTTCATACTTATTAGATGAGGACTGATGTTTCCTTTTAATCATTTTTGTGTCCACCGAGAATAATTTAAATATATGTTGATACAATATGATGTATTAAGAATAGGAGTAAAAAATAAACGTACCCATTTTGCTGTTATTCTTTCTTTAAATTCTCTCTTTGGTTCTATGGGCCTACGGCCGGATATCAACTCCACCAACAACACACCAAAGGAATACACGTCACTCTTTTCAGTCAATTGGTAAGTCTTCAGATACTCGGGGTCAAGATAACCAGCAGTTCCCTTGACTTGGGTTGTAACATGGGTCACACCAGACTCTCCATCTGGCAAGAGCCGAGCAAAACCGAAATCGGCAACCTTGGCACGTAGTGTTTCAGTAAGAAGGATGTTGGATGCCTTCACATCTCTGTGAATAATCGGACTATCTGCAACATTATGATATTAAACTCAGTTAGTAGTTTTGCAGGGTCAATGTGAATTAGCCCCCAATCACAGAATTTAATTTCAAAGACCAAATCATGCACCACAATTATTCGGTTCCTAAACTATTGGATATATAGAGACAGAGAGGGAGAAGAGAGATTTACAACAAAACTAAGAAAAGCAGTAATGTAAAAGGTAGGGGGGGGTTACCAAGCAACAACTATATAAGTACAACCATATACCTGCATACATGTGGAGGTAAGTGATGGCATGAGCGACATCAATTGCAATATCGAGGCGTGCAACCATTTCTAGATATTTACCCTGATATCCTGCATAATATGTTGCAAATCTCTCAAGTCTCAACTAAGAGCTCCACAAACTTGAACAAAAGAGAATCGCGCTGCTGTTTTTGTCTCAATCCTAGCTAGAAAGGCTGATTAGTACCCTTTTGACAAAAACTATTAATACAGCACAACTAGAACCGAACACCAAGCATAATTGAAAAATTATCAAATTAGTCAAATCAATACACAATGCAAAGTGTGGCAAGTTAATGCATTTGGCCTTGTATCTAGTATTAGGATCTGAGGCTGATAATATATTTAAAATCAAGTGTTCATACAAAACCTGCAGGGGCGGAGCCAGGATTTGAAATTGGGGGGGGGGGGGGGGGGGGGGGGTCGAGATGCGGAGGGACAAAATCTATTGGGGGGGGTGAAATGAAAACTCTCAACAAAATACACTGCATATTAACATTTCTATTTAAAAATTTGAAAATCATGGGGGTTCACACCCCCCCTCCGCTCCCCCTTCTCTCCGCCCCTGAAAACCTGTACCAGATCCGAAACCAAACTCGTTCATGAGAGATAAATCAAACTAAAATTTGTTTTCTACCAAAAATGGTGAGTGGAGGAAAATCAAACATGGAGAAAAATTATATAGAAGGGAGGGAATGTTTAGTCAACTTATATCTTCACCAGACTTGGATTTTTTACATACCGTCCAAGTGTTGCCGTAAAGTTCCATTGGGTACATACTCCACAACAACAACCCTTTCATCTCCCTGCTCGAGGTATCCATAGAACCTTACGAGATTTAAATGCTCCACTTGAGCCATTACCTTAATTTCACTTTGAAACTCCACATTCACATGAGGGTTATATAAGCTCTGAATAAAAGAGAAGTCCAAAGTTAATTTTGGAAAAAAAATTTTCTTGCCACAAGAAGATAATGAAATGACTGCATATATTTGCATTGTGATATTAGTTCATAATTTTGTATCTTCTTTGGTGTACAATTTTGTTCTTTTTTACATGGACTACAAAAACGGGACTACAGAAACTAAAAAAAAAAAAAAGTTAATATTTCGATATGAGAATTTAATAGCCTGGTTATAAATGCCATTTGAATTACCCATAGGACCATATGGATGACTTTTCCAAAGTAATTTTCTAAACTTAACAAACTGCTAATGACATTCCTAATATTGCAAGTTATAAATCCCAATATTTCAAGTTTTATGGCTGAGACATTTAAATTTTCTTACCATTTTCATACATTGCCATTATTTTTAGCAGCTGCAGCTAATAAATATAACAAGGCTGTCATTGAATTAAGAGAACGAAAGACAAGACCACAAAAAAACTACAAGAGTTCCAGTTTTAAATGTAGTCGGACTGCATTGCCAGTTCGTCAAATTCGAAATCAAGTTCTCCAAATATGGAAATTACCCTTCAAGAAATTAACAAAAAAAAAAGAAATGATTCTAACCCTTTTGGCGCGTTTGACGGCAACAAGCGTACCGTCATTGAGTGTCCCTTTGAACACCGTACCGAACCCTCCTTGTCCGATCTTGAGGGCAGGGGAGAAGTTCTTTGTTGCACGCAGGACCTCCTCCATGGTGAAGATGCAACTCTGGAAATCGTTTGCGAAGTTGGCGAACACGTTTCGACCCGATAGCTTTCCCCTGGTGTTGTACGAGCCGTTGTACGGGGTACGGAACGGTGCAGCTGAGACAAAACCATGAATGGCGATTTACATAATGAACCGCAACACATTAACTAATGCTGAAAGTTTCAAATCACTAAATTGAATTGAATTGCTTATGAAAGTAACTTCAAATCTCTATTGAATCATGTTTTTTCGCCATCAATAACGGAATAGTCCATAAAATTCAGTATAGAAAGTAAAACATCTTGCCTATGTCCATTGAAAAACCGTCCATATATGCATCCGTAGACGTGTGCAGAATGCAACAGATACATTCCGAAATATAATAGATACGTCTTGGAATGTAACTATGGACGCTATGGATGATTTTTCTATAGACGCTAGGTATCGTATCACTCAGAAAATAAACTAAAAAGTAAAAACACTGTATAGAGAGTAAAAAAAAAAAACAACAAGAAGAAGAAGAATCAGAGAACTGACAAGAGGAGTTCCTCGACACAGTTTCCTGATCATCGGAACCCTCCGTCCCTGCAGAAGCACCACCGAAGCAGAGCCCAAGGGACCTGAAGAACCCCCGGGACCTACGCTCGGCCATGGCGGCGGAAGAACCAGAGACCGAGTGGGAGGGACTACTGGCAGCGGCGGCCGGGTCCCACCTGTCGGGGTGTCCGCCGGAGAGGGACGCTCTGCGGTGGGAACGGGCGCCCCCTCCGGCAGCGGAGCTCCTGCGGGGGTTTGAAGAGCGCGTCGCCATCGCGGACTGGGAATGGTAATGATTTTGGGCGTTGAACGGTAGAGAGAATGAAACTATGAACGTGAGGATTTCATATCCTCTGTAGCGCTGCATTGTGTAGCGCAGGATGTGAGCCGTTGGATCACCTTGAGATCTGTGTTGACACGAATCTCGAAATGATCCAACGGATCACATCCTGCGCTACACAATGCAGCGCTACAGAGGATGAGTGAGAGACTGAGAGTGGTTGCGTTTGGCGCCAGGAATGCGAAGGCGCGCTTACCTATCCTCTGCTGCGCGGTATTGTACCGCGCATCGAATCAACGATGCGGGCTATGGGGAATTTTCTGAGATTGATTTGTACGAATCTTAAAGCAGATCCGATGGTTAGAATACTGCACATGAGTTTACTGCGCAGTAGAGGATATGAATTGCATGCGGTGGAGAGAGCGCCAGTGGGCAAGTGCACACTTTCATTTAATTTTGATTTGGATGGATGGGTCCAAGGCCGAGTCCGTATATATATGCTGTGATTCGCATGCGATCTGAGGAACCAACAATCGGATCCGACGGTTGTGGATTTTGGGATGGGTTTTTTGAAATAATCGAAGCCATTCAAGATGGATTGGAGGCTCCTAGGATCCAAATTGATTTGAGCGCGTGTAAGACCAAGAGGACTCGGGGCTCTCTAGTCTATACTCTATGTTTTGACCGGATATTGCGGGTCTAAAATTGATAATAGTGTATAATTTTCGTAACAATAAAATAATATTATTAATATTTAATACTAAAATTTTATTAATTAAATACTAATATTATTATTATAAATAAAATGATAACAAATAAAATATAATAGTTAATACAACAATGAAATAATGAATGTGCTCTTCTTATTTCTATATTTGCTCAACCAAACAAAAATATTTATGGTATCATAACTTGTCTTTAACTTTATTCTTTAAAAAGTGGTGAAATTGTGCATTCATCGTAGGTAAATACATATTTTATTTTATTTTTAGTCACTTCTTGTGTATATAATGTTTGCATAAAATATAAAAAAAAAAAAATCATTTTTGGACTTTCGATGAAAAACTGGATTTAAGAAATGTAATAACATTTTGAAGTTTGAACCTTCCTCATATTGACCGAAATATTACTCTATTTTTTATTTATTTGTTTCTACTTTCTATGATTGACTGGTCAGTCCGAATCTCACTTGACAAAGTCAGAAGAAATGATTGATTAAACTGCCTGCTTGCTTGGTTGAAACTTATTAGAGGCCCAATAATTCACTAATCCCAGAAGCTGGCCCATAGACGATGTTCATTTGGGCTGCTGCAAATACATTCATTCAAGGTCAAGCCTAAGGATAACAAGTTAACCACTACTACTCTGTCCACAATTAAATGAATTTATATCCTTTAGAGCTTGTCCATAATTAAATAAAATTTACCGATTTGAATTTATTTTTTTATTTACTTGTTTGAATCCACTTGTTTCTCCGATGATATGATTACCCTTTTATCTATATTATTTAATTGGAACAATTATTATGTAATTTCATTTTTTCAATAATTTATTTGACTTTTCCTAAAAATTCATTTATTCATGGACGGAGGTAGTATGTTATTGGGAATAACAAAAGTTTTCTATTTATAATATGAAGATATATTATTCAGAAATTTTATTGTTTCTAGTAATATAGTTGTTGTTCTTACTTCTTAGACCTCACTTTATTTAATTATTTTAGTACTTTTATCAGTGTTTGCACCTAATTATAAATTGCAAATTTCCTAACCAGGACAATTAATGATTAAGTCGTTGACTTAAAAATCGTGCATGTTACTTTAAGTCATCGACACCCCATTAAATTAAATATAAAATGATTTTTAGTACAAGGAAGATGACTTCCACAAGATTGAGTGCCTGATATTTTCTATGATAAATGCTCACTGTAAGTTCAAATAAAAAAAAAATGCTAAATCGGATAATGATATCAAAATCGATACCAGCTTAAACCGATCTAGTCATATGGTAAGAGACTCCAATTAAATTACTATAAAGATAATTTGAATAACTTCTATCCAAAAAAACAGTTAATTTGAATAACAAATTCCGTCCAATTCTCTCTTGTTCTACCTCCAACTCTCATTTATTCTTTGTAGCTTAAATTGTGATTCAAATGAACTTTTGTGGTGTTTAATTTAAGTTAACAATTTGTTAATCAAATTAACTTTGTAATGACTCAAGTCATATTAACGATTCAGGTTAACTTCATAGTGATTCATGTAAGTTAATAGATTTTTTTTCAACTTAATATTAAAATATTCAAGTTCTAACTTTAGAGTAATTCAACTCAATAGGTATTTTGATGTGAATAAATTAATTAATATTTATATTATTCAAGTTAACTCTGTAGTTTATCATATTAATTTTTATAGTGTTTCTCCTTAACACTTGTGTTATTCAGCTTAACCTCATAATAATCGGAATTACATTTTCATGATTCAAAGTTAATTACTGATTCAAGTATGTAATTTAAGTTAATATTTTTTTTATTCAACTTAATTTTATAAAATGTTTCAAGTTACCTCTACAGTGATTTAATTTGAGTGGATCACCTGATGATGTGACTAAATAAATTCACGTGGTATTACTTTTGATATCTATTATGATACTAAGTCTCATTTAAATATGCTTGATGAAAGATAAATTTATATTCCTGTTACAAAATATTCTAACACAATCAAACACTTCCAAACAATTTGATGTTGTTTATAATTCTAAGGATTAATAACTAATTAATTACAAACTGATGGTTGAGATGTATTTCATTGATGCGCAATGGAACATAAACAAAATATCAAACAATACATGTGCATAGCATCATATCATCAAAGTTAACATTATTAAATCGAAAATTATAAATATTTCTTTTTTTTTTCTGAAAAGTTGACAGGGACTATCAACGTAATTATAAATATTCCTTAGAAAATATATTTCACTTCCACTATGAGAAGTTGTGGCCCCATTTTAAAATTTTATGTATTCCTTGGAAAATATATTCACTTCCACTGCGAAAAGTTGTGACCCCATTTATTTTATTTTATTATACTTTATACTTTAATTTTTTTTTTTTTTTTGTTTCTTTTGCCAACATGCCCATAGGCGATGGCCCCATTGGTTGGATGCGGGAACCTTTTTAATCCGTTGTGGGTTTACTTCAGAAATTTGATTCACTGATGGTTAAAGCCCATTTTCTTTTCTTGTCCAGGGCAAAGATTCCGACAAGGACACAATGATTGATGTGATGATGTGTTATTTCATTTGTGAGAATAAAGGAGATGGATGTCATGTCACTAATCCACTTAATCAAAAGCTTTAGCGACCACGTCCCAGTACATGGTATTAGAATTTTCGAACATTACATATTACTGCTAGTGATCAAACCTCCGTTCCATATTTTCATTTGAGAAACATCATGTGCCCATTGAAAAACCATTCATACATCCATATAGACGTGTACAGGCGTCCGATTCTGCTGTTATCCTAACCAACGATAACAGGGCCCTGCTTTTCCGCTCGGCACCGTCGGATGAATGGACGGATGAGATCTGTTCGGCACAACTCTTTTTAACTTTAAAAACCGAACTTTTGCACTTAATCTAAATCGTTCGGTGTGATCCGACGGTGCCAAGCGGAAAAGCAGGGCCCTGTTATCCTCGGTTAGGATAACAGCAGAATCGGACGCACGTGTACAGAATGTAACAGATATATCCCGAAATGTAACTTATGAATGTTATCAACGATTTTTATATGGACACTAGGTATTACTCTTTTCATTTCGATCATGGAATAGCCCTTTAGTAGCAGTAGATTTGGACCAGAAAAAATTACCAGTAACCTCTTGTCAAGTTAACCAATTGATGTTAATTTACCTCCAGACAAAATTATAATCATCAATTGATGCTAATGTTCTGATCATCTCATAAATGCATGCATACTTTATCACTTTATGCTTATGCTTATTTAGAGAAAATAACGACTTCAAGACTCCGGCAATTTTAATGACATGAAAATGTAACAACCCCATAAATATAGTTTGTAAAGCAGCCAGTTCCAGTTAATATCAATATCACATCTGTCGTCAATTGATATAACTGAAGTATCTGAGAGTTTTTAAAAGATAACGAAAGGAACATTTCTTTCTGGCTTATCATGGGACACCATACCAATACAGAATAATAGTAGAAGTCAACTTCGTAGTAGATATATAAATTGTGAAAATAGAACAGGTGACATCTGGCCACATAGATAGATAGATGACTTAAGAAGCACACAGATTGAAACCTATGTACAAAATTCAAAACATCAATATCACTGAAATGGTATGATTGCAAATGGGGCATTATAAAATAAAATAAAATAGGCAGTAGGAAAGACAGCAAAGACGTCTTTGACTGTCACTCATCCTATCTTCCAATCCTGAAGAAGGTTATGGCTCTGAATGACTGGTAACCTACTTATTTGACCAAACCAACCTCATTTTTAAACTGGAACACTATGACCAACTACTACTAACAAGTCATTTTCCTTGATGCCTGGGTAGGATATTTTATATGTCAAAATTTGGATACTGCTACAAGTCATCTTACTCTTACATTCCCTGTTGGTAATTTCTTTACCCTTTTCCCATAAAAAAATTCACTATCTTAGAAGTTTTAACACAGAATTTTCCATGTGCCCTCATTTTAACTATCCACATGTCTACATGTCCACATATACACAAAATTTGTAACTCTTATCTCAAATTTTATAACTCTTAACTCAAATTTCGTAATAATGTTGACATGTGGACACTAATATTGAGGACACTAGATATGACTCTTTTAACACATGCATCAGCTTCACCTAAAAAATAACAACCAACAATGTTCATTACCAAAATTACCATCACAAAGCCAGAACATGCACCAGAAAGTACTGGTGTCCTTCTGCAGCAAACATCTCTAACTCTAGTTGTGCAATTGTATTCTCTTTCAATATTAAACAATTAATTTTTTTCTTCAGTAAAACTTCAATGCTGCTGTGAGCTATTGAAAACTAAAACTATAATTTCAAGGATATTCCATCCTTAAAAAAATGTCAATATCCCCCCGTACATCTTTAGTTAGATACATAATATATAAAAACAAAAGCTATACTAAAATAGATGCTTTGTGCATGTTTGAGTGGTCAGATAAACAAAAACACAAGATTAACATGAAGGTATGACAATCAACAAATTCCCAAAATTTCAATTCCAATTTTGTTGCAACTACAGAAGGAGCCTTTACAGCAAACCATGTACAACAAGGCCAGATAACAATAATATGATGAAAATTCTATCCTATTTAGAGATGATATACAGTAGAGAAAAATTCAGAGAAAAAGAGAGACAAATAGTGACATGATCAAGACTAAGACAGTTGCACTGTGAAACTGTAATGCCATGTACCAACAAAAAAAGGAGAGACAATATATGGGTCTGTGGTTCTTTCAAATTTTGTTAAGCACCCAAACTTAATACCTTATACCTGTTAATGCATTTGAACTTCAATTTTGAATCGAAGGATCACATCTCAAGCAAGCACTGTCACTACTGGTACGTTTCCTCCATCATCAAGATCTGAAAAAAAAAAAAAAAAAAAAAACCTTTTCTTTGAGAAAAAATATAAAGGTAAAATAACATGAACAGGCAAATAAAGCAAATGCCAACCTGGTCGCATACTGGGCAGGTCTCGCTCCGTTCCATCCAATCAAGCAAACAAGCAAGATGAAACTCATGTTCACACTTCGTAAAATAACGAGGATTCTCTTTATCATACTCTGCACACAACAACAACAAACAAAGATGGATAAAATTGTTACAAAATAATTAGAAAACAATGTAATGCAGGACTCAAGTCGAAAAATGAAGATGATTCATGATCATACTACAGACAATATCACATGTTGCATCATACATGTTCAGGAGAAGGATTATCTTGACAGCAATTAATCTAAATACCATTGACAATGATTTCAAATCATTTGATAAGGACAGAAATTAGTTACATCAAGAAGTATGTTGTTCGACACGTTAATAGCCTATCAAATAGATTTCAGCAGTTTCAGCATCATTTTCATCAAGGGCAGTTATTTTGGAACACACAACTATCAAGTCACTTGACAAATAAATCCTAAGCAGGCTTGGGTGGGGCAATGTGACTGAACATTTGTGTAAAAGCTCAGAAGTTGTAAACTAGCAAATCCAACCCTACTTGGGCTATCAATTTAACATTGAGATGTATTATCCAATTGTGTCCATTGAGTGAAGACTGTGGGTTTATCTGCTATTACAGAGAGAAAAAGAGAGAGAGAGCACCTTCAAGACAAATGGGGCAATCATCTTCCTCTTCAACAAGAGAGAGGGATTCTATCTCCTTCAACTTTTCCTTGCAATCAGGTTTCTCCAAATCCTGACCTGTATCTGCTCAAAATTTTATGAACAGAATAATCAAAATTTAGAAACTCCATTATCTTCATTATTTTATGGTTCAGCACCACAAACTGAGTCTACAGATTACCAAGGATTTTTTTTACCAAAATTTTTTTTTCTTGGTGACATTTCCCTCACATTTTAAATGGTCATGCAGAAATCTATACCATTACTAAATTAGAGCAAACTAAGTTTTGCTTGTATATTAGCAAGAAACCAAGGACTTAATTTGACTAAAGCTCAAATGTGGGAATTGGAGGAACCAAGGTACACCAGTCTGGTACGATACCAGGTGCTCATTACAATCTAACACAGAATTATAGAATACCAGGGTTGTCATGGCTTTTGCTTAAAACATCTTGAACTTTGAGGCCCCCTCCATCATATGGCAGAGGAGCAGGGGGAGCCCGAAAAGTGTCAGGAGTCGACCCATTGGTGTCCACAATTACAGCATTGGGATTAAGAGAAGTCCCGTTATTTGTTGGTGACAGCAGTTCATTCTCTTCTATACTAGGCAGATGCTGTAAGTCAAATTAAAATAAACAGAAATTCTAATTATATATTTGCAGCAACTAAAGAAAACAATACTTGATAACTGAGACTAGTTCATATCTGATTTAGTGTTATATGACTAGTTCATCTCTGGGTTCTTCTGAGACAAAACTGTTACTAAAATATTAGAGGCCCAAACCAGGTCCAATTGGACTAAATGTGCGACTTAATTAGACTAACAATATTATATACAATGCAAATCTTATAAAAAGTAAGAACAACATACATAAATATGTCTTCTGTCAGGCTCGGATCTACCTGACGGTCCTGACGCAACACAACAACAAGCACCCATTCTTCTACTAATCAGCTAGCTATATCAGTCAAGCTATCGTAAAATGTTGTAGAACCACACGCAAGTGCCCGCTTTCTCATAATCTACACAAACAAGCATTCATTCAAGGTTAAAATTAACACTATAACAAACAACGAACAAGCAAACATAGAGATCAAATCTTCTGCCGAAATCATAAACTGAGAAAGTAGAGACTAATAGCACTTCCTTATTTATATGCCATTTTTTTGCTATAATATAACAGGAAGGAATAGGATAATGGTGGCAGTAGGTACTGTCTTTATGGTACACCTTACATCACATATAAAAGTACCTTATCACAAAATTAATACGCCACACGATATTAATTTAAGACATAGGGGTCGTTCGGCAAGGCAGTTGGCTTAAATATTTAAGTCTCACTAAGTCACACTCGTTCGGAAAAAGAAAAAAGGCTTAAGAAAGCTTAAGCCTTAAGCCATGGGTATTGCTTCCTTAGGAATCCGGGCAAGACTTAAGCCCCGGTCAAAATGAGGCTTAAGAAGAAACTTTTAATCCGTGCTAAGGAGCTTGCGTTCGGAAGGATTAAGAGACTAACGAAGCTAAAGGAAGTCTAAGGAAGTCTAAGGAGGGCTAAGGAGGGATTGCCGAACGGCTCCATAGTTCATCCAACACTGTTAATTATGTGCTTAACTGGAGACGTGAACAGCAGTAAAGCATATTCTTCCTGATCAACAGCAGAAAGACAAAATCGGATGATGATGATAAACAGAAGCAAAGAAAAGAAAAGAAAAGGGAGTAGTTGAATTATTATCAGCTCTTTGTACTTAGAAACAGAAGCATCACTGTTCAAGCAGTAACAATTAATCAATAAAGTGAATTGAATAGAACACGCAAGTACGAGAATTTCCTGTTCAATTACAGCACAAATTCACAGAATCATACTGTATGTCATCAGTGCGTGACTTGAGCTCAGAATTGAGCAAGGCGAGCTGGAAGTAATCAAGAAGCACAAGAACAAGATCATCGATAGTTTGATACCTTGGAGAAATCCCAGTGAAGACGATTGATCAATCAATTCACTCCCTCGTCCTCCCAATCAATCAATCAATCAGAGGAGAAGGAGGAGGACAGAATTCCGTCTCCTCTTCAGCCGCCGCTGCCGGTGCCGCCTCGATCTCCGATGGGAAGTGGGAGAGGAAGAGAGCAAAGGTTAAGAAGGGCTTTGAGAGGAGGAATGGAATGGATATAAAAAAAGGGAAGAAGGGAGAAAGTATCGGGGGGACTCTTTCGATTAAAAGAGGAAACTAAACAGGAGGAACAAAGAAAAATTCCCAATATAAATAAAGGTTTAGATAACTAGATATTTAGATTCCTCCATATCCTATGTTTTTCCTAACTCCGACTAACGAAAACGAGGGAATTACTATACTTGTGTAAGTATAGGAATAGAATAGAATATATATCACTGGCGTAAATGGGAAGACAAAAGGGCAACAAAGCAAACAATTTTGTTCCTTTTTTTGTTCCTTCTTGGATTTGTAATTTTGGAGAAAAGGAGGGGCGGAGGTGGAAATAAGACAAAGGGCGAGCGACAAGTTGGTTAAGGCCGTGTCGGAGGTGGGAAACAGTTGAGTGTCCATCCCCTGACTTACTGCATGGTGCAGTTCACAGCACCAGCCGTTGGATCGCCTCGATCCGCTCTGGTACGAATCTCTAAACAATCCAACGGCTGACGCTGTGAACCGCAGAATGCAGTACAGCAGGGGATATGATCTCGAAACCGTGAGTTCAGGCTCGCTGCAACGGGCGGAGCACGCGGTGCGGCCGTGGCGCCGTCTCGGGCGCACACGTGTCCCCGTCGCCTTGGGTTTGCGGACCGGATTTTCAGCGCCCCTGCCCGGATGCTGCTCCGGATCCTCTACTTGCGTGCGGCCTGTGTCATGGGTCACTGACAGGCGGGCCCACGGGTTGACCGACTTGGGTCCCGGTCAGATTATAATGCAATGCAAGTTATCATGCAACCGCCGCACATGGTACTATGTATGGTACGCTGGCAGTTTGGAATAGCCGTTAAGGAATTCATTCATTCATTCATGATCTACTAGATGAGTACTGTCATATGATTATGGAACATAATCATGGTAGACTAGTTGATATTTAGCACGAACTTAATATAAGTACTAATTAATTGGAATTAAAAAAATTATAAGAAACAACACCGAGCCATAATAAAAATATGCGGATCAAGTATAAAATAAAATTAATGGATAATGTTCATTTATAATGAGTAAGGCTATTGTGCTTTGCAAAACACAGTGAGGTAGTGCGCTTCGACTCACTATCGCAAAACTGTAGCTCAAATGGTCAATTCAAGTCGCTCAACACAATCTACATATTGAAATTTTATAGATTGCTGATTTTTTCTATTTCTAGAATTTTCTAACTATTTTTTTTGGATTTTTAAAAAATAACTCTTTTATGTACAAATTTTGATGCATTTTCTATAAAATTTTTAAAAATCCAAAAAAATAGTTAGAAAATTTTAAAAATGAAAAAATTTTGTAATCCACAAGATTTCAATATATATATTGTGTTGAGCAACTTGGATTGGTCATTTAAGCTAAGGTTTTGCGATAGCGGGTCGAAACGCACTACCTCACTGCGCTTTGCAAGTGCAATAGCCTCACTCCATTTGTAATTGTTAAATCATTAACAATAGTATAAATTTTTTTTCCAAAAAAAAAATAGTATAAAAAAGTTCATCGGCAACCGTTAGCTTGGGAAAAAATAGACCTTATTTGATTGCATGAAGCTCCGTACAATTGAGTGTATTATCTTAGGAAATTTTCATGCGACCCCACCTGATTAAATTAGAAAATATATTAATATAACATTTGTTTACTTTTAGATAAATAATTTGACCTAGTAGTTACTAGATAGAACCATGATATAATTTCATATATATATATCAAGTCCCAAGTTCAAACTCCAATAAACATAATGTTTTAATATAAGAATTTTTCAAATTCAAAAACCAAAAAAATAAATAAATAACATCAAATTAAATAAATTTTATTTTTTTATATAAAAGAGCTGAAATGCTTGAAAGAAGTTGGTTTGGTTGATAGATGGCGTTGAAGTTAAAAGACAAGAAGACAAAAGTTGAGTTGTCCCCTCGGAGTTGTGCTTGACTTCTCGTGCATCATTGTTGAACAAACTTATACGCTCACACTTCTGATAAACATCCCAAGAAAAAAGAATCCAATAAAACTTCTCCATTTTTTTTTTTAATTTTCGGTGACCTGAATGAATACCTGATAATAAAATTTATAGGGTATTTTTGTAAAAGATTTTTTTAGACAATTTTCGCAAAAAAAAAAAAAAAAAAAGGATGGAAGGAATGGGAAATTTCCATGCTTAAGATAATTTTTATAGACATGGTCTACAAAATATTATAATTTTGTCAATTTTTATTTAAATTTGAAATTTTATACTATATTATAAAACACGTAAGTATTGGACGTCTCCATTTTTTTTTCTTCTTCTTCAAATTTCTTTAATTCATAATCAACGGTACAGATCAAAATACATTGATTTCAAAGGTGTTGATGTACTTTAATTAAACAACTTCCTCTCCAATTTGGTTTTACAAAAATGGAAAGATATCAATCTTGGTATAAAAGATATCAATGTTGATTAGAATTAACATTAATAAATAATTAATGCTTTATATTCTAACATTCAGCCAAAAACCAAAAGCACGTTATATGTATTACAAGGTATGATAACAGAATTTAAAACGCCTAGCGGGTTTCTTGCTAGTCAACAGTAATGATAATTACCATTTTGGCACTTAAAATTTCAATATCATCATTTTGGTCCTTAAATGTTACACAAGCATATCATTTTAACCCAAATTCTAATTTTATACGAATTGGTCCTCCACAATTTAAATAAAACTAACATTTTTGTTATAGTACAAATATACGTATTACTACAAGATATACTAAATTAAGTACCTCTCCCAAATAATGCAAATAACTATTTATGCAAATTAGGAGGAAGATTAAGATGTTCTAATGTTTTAGCTTAATTAAATTCACATAATATTTTTATTCTATTTAATATTTTAAATTTGAAGCTTCAAATACAATCCAAGTGGAAGAGGACTTGGATCTGATCCCTCTCCAAATCCAATGCAAGAGCCTCTCTTGGTGTTATCAGCACATGAGGCAGTGATGTCAGGACGAGAATCCGCTGGTTTTCTTTTCAGAGAAGTAGAGTTTGCTTTTCCGATCGGACAGTCGAGATCAGTTGTCGCACCGATCTCAAAGTACTTCGGTGTTTCTCAATCGTCGGATCAAGAAAAGTAGGTGATCCCGATCCAAGATCTCACTGCTAGTTTGATAGCTTCTTCTAGCAGCAAGATTTATATTTTCTTACATATATATTTGCTTAGTAAACTTGTGAGATGATTAAAACCATACTTAAATATGTGTAAATACAAATTCACATCCGGTGGAATACCTCACCAGTAAGGAGCAAAATCTTCTCCCAAAAAGTCAACCGCATTGATCTCAAAGCTGCCCATAAAAATCTAACCATTCAAAAATTGATCACCCTAATTATTCTAACCATTCTACGATCTTCTATAAATTAAGTGTAATATTGGAAACTTTTTTGGGAAAAAAATCAATAACAAAGTTGATTTTGCATGTTGGCTTGATGAAGCAGAACTCAAAATTCCAGACAATGATTAAACAAGACTAGAGGGGGGAATTGGACGGGCAGGCGGGTCAGGTTTAGGTTCGGGTCGGACGGGTCGGGTCAGTTTCACTTTCTAGAATACCTCGGGTCAGGTCGGGTCGGGTTGGGTCAATTCTAATATTTACTTTTTTTGGATCGTATGTTGATTTAAGTTGGATTGGATGCTATTTGATCTCGGTCAGGTCGGGTTCGGTTTGACTATTTGAAAAATTTCGGGTCGGGTCGGGTTCGAGTCGGGTCAGGTCGGGTGGGTTCCTCGGGTCGGGTCGGGTTCTGCCACCTCTACCTGTCTTGCCGAGTTGCTGTTACTTCTTTGCTTGCTGATCAGTGTGCTTGTGTTTGTGCAAAGTGCATGAATTTCTTCACAAGTCCATTATTGGAAAACAGAACAAATTTCTTAACGGCCCAAATTGGCCCACTTGAAAAGAAATTGTAAGTTGGGCTGAGACCATTAAAGATAGTGGATAATGGGCTTTCTGCCTTTCTTTCTTTCTGTTTTTTTTTTTTTTTTTTCACAAGTGAGGTTGAAAGAGGTTACTGATGGTCTCCAAAACAAATACCACAGAACATGTTAACATGTCTCATGTCTCAACTCATCCATTGAGCTAAGAGGAAAAACAACAACAACAAAACAACAACAAAGCCTTTTTTTATTTTATTTTATTTTATTTTTTTATATAGAACCAGTATGTTATACAGCGAATCAATGAGCCATGGGATTCAGTAATCCACCCCTCCAACAGAAATACCAGTAAAACTTATATTGTTTTGCTGAGAACTTGTTCCATGTCAGTGAAACATTTCAGTAAAACCAAATCAGTGGTATCTGTACATTATTGGCACCAGTGAATAGAAACCACAACAACAGTAAATAGTTGGCAACAAATGGCTCAGTAAAAAGGATTATTGCCTAATAAAACCAGTAGTCTAGTTCTATGTACTCAGCATTGTTGACCAAAAGAAAACAATATGGCACTTCTGAAGGCACATAACTGGAGAGACACTCAAAAGTTTCTTATGTTTCAACCAACGGAATATTGAATACAACTCTGTTAATGTTAACAGTCTAAAGCATCAGAAAGATCTAACAGATTAGCATAACAAGCCTTAATCAATCATGCCTAAAAAAATCGCATGAACTGAAAGTCATAAACTTATCTACATGATGTTTGCCGCCTTCGGAAGACACAACAATAAATAACCTTTTCCTGAAAGTGCACCGAGATTGGCTTTATTTTGTTCACCCATCATCAATCATGCCTGAACTTGCAATCATGACCATCCGGGCACCACCACCCTTGTAAGAAGTACCTACACTGCTGTTTTGGTACAGGCCGTGCATGTGGTGGCCAGTGGCTTCTTTCATTATGCCCATATTTTTCTTGCCTCTATGGTCCACACCTAGAGTCTTGCTGATCGGCATGCCTCCTACACCCGCTCTTCTTCTGTTGGGGCGATAGGTCTGAGCCAGAGGTATTACTCCGATTTGATTGTTCTGAGTATCGACTGCCCAATCCCGTTTTGGACTCCCTTAGCACAGCTTTAGACCCATGGTTTGCTTCCCTCTTTGGTCCCCACCTAGGGTTTTGCTCATCGGCCAGCCTCCTATAGCCGCCGCTCTTCTTCTGTCGGGGCGATAGTCTTGAGACAGAGGCATCCCTACGGTTTGATTGTTCTGAGTATTGAGTGCTCGGCCTCATTTCTGGTTTTTCTTGCACAATTTCAGACTGCCTCCTATACCCGCTCTCCTTCTGTTGGGGCGATATTCCTGAGACAGAGGCATTCCTTCGGTTTGATTGTTCCGAGTATTGAGTGCTCGGTCTGGTTTCTGGCTTCTCTTTCACAGTTTCAGATTGCCTCCTATACCCGCTCTTCTTCTGTTGGGGCGATGGTCCTGAGATGGAGGCGTTCCTTCTGTTTGAATGTTCCGAGTATTGAGTGCCCGGTCTTGTTTCTGGTTTTTCTTTCACAGCTTCAGACTACCTCCTATACCCGCTCTCCTTCTGTTGGGGCGATATTCCTGAGACAGAGGCATTCCTTCGGTTTGATTGTTCCGAGTATTGAGTGCTCGGTCTGGTTTCTGGCTTCTCTTTCACAGTTTCAGATTGCCTCCCATACCCGCTCTTCTTCTGTTGGGACGATAGACCCGAGACAGAGGCATTCCTTCGGTTTGAATGTTCCGAGTATTTAGTGCTCGGTCTCGTTTCTGGCTCCCCTTACACAACTTCGGACTGCCTCCTATACCCGCTCTTCTTCTGTTGGGGCGATAGTCCTGAGACAGAGGCATTCCTTCGGTTTGAATGTTCCGAGTATCGCGTGCTCGGTCTCGTTTCTGGCTCCCATTGCACAGCTTTGGACTCCTGTGTACAATGTGGTGGATAGCTGCTATGATTATACCAACATTGCTGTGTAGGCATAGGCCATGCATATGGTCCGGGATAGCGCCTTTCATTATACCCATGATTTATTTGCCTCTTTGGTCCCTATCTATGGTCTTGCTGATCAACATGCCTCCTATACTCATTCTCCTTTTGTCGGGGCGATGGTCCGGAAACAAAGCCATTCCCCCGATTTGATTGTTCCGAGTATTGACTGCTCGGTCTTGTTTGTGGCTCCCTTGGCACGTGAGTATGTGTTCTGCAAGCAAAATTATCATTCGGCTGCCCCGGATAGATCAGATTAGTCACATCTTGCATAAGTGGTATTGGCTGGATTGCTCCTTTGGCAGGAGATTTCTCCACTTTCCTGTAAAGTAAGACAGGATAAGCACACCACACAAAAATCCACAAACTATTTGTACCTACAACTTGTATTAGTGTGAGATGCTAAAGGACGGGACTGGAATCACTGATCATCACAACTAGACATTCATTAAGCATGGGAGTGGGTCACTGGTTTGCTGAGCAATGTACTAGCAGTTTTGTACATTCTGATTAGAACTTGATTACTGAGCCTAAGCTGCAAGCAACCCACAATCTGGATCTGACCAGAATTTGACTTTATATATCAGCAATAAAGTCAATAAAACAGTAAACCTCATTCGAAACCAGCCCAACCAGTAAACAACTCAAGCCCAGATAGTTCTAACTGGTACCAAATCTTGACAGAGAAGATAGACCTAGACCGACAGACCACAAAACATTAGTAATACCCCTTTTAAATCATGACCAAATATTCCTAAAACAACCCATAGCCAAGACCATACCTGATCCCAGAAAAAGACTTGCTTAAAACCACACAACATGAAATTGAGCCGAAATATCTGAACCTAAAAATGCATCTTACCATGTACCCACTTGATTGTCTGATATCAATCAAAATTGATAAGTAATTGAAATTCAACCCATTTTATTTCCATACCCCAACATTTCATGTTCCTAACTCAATTAGAGAACTAATCTATGCCCAACACATAAGAAGAAGTATTTCTGAATGTAATCATCAGTCATACTACATTTATGATTGTGATCGTTACAAAAATGCATATGAGAAGAAGTATTTACCAGTGGTCTCTTCGGGTTTTTTTGAACTCCTTCACTCGAATTCTCCTGTCCATTGATGACCGTGCGATGTTGCCCCGATTGTGTTTCTCACCTAAAATTCTCTTTCTATCTTCTTCATGCTCCCATTTCTTTGAATTGAAAAGAAATAAAGTTATATTCTTCATGTAGCACACAAAAGTACTTGTACTATTTGCCCGGCAATAAAATAACATCAGCAAGAACTTTTTCATGTATTAGCAATGGGCTACTCTAGAAAAAGAAGGATGACCAACAATCTTAGAAAGCATCAAAGTTTGTTGTCATCACTGTTTTCAACATCACAGAGACATTACCATTTTACAATAAGATTAAGATTGATTGAAAGCATGAGGAACAAAATGTAACAAGATATACCTGTCTCATTGTCTTGGTTCTGTACAGGTTTCTACCCTTGATGAGCAGGGGATGCAGTGGGGGCCACGGTTTCTCCCCTCGGCTCCAAAGAACCTCAATTTACAAGAATAACTAATAATAATTTAGAATCCTGTGTCAGTCAAACATTGTGCATAAATCTGAAATTATCATCATTATAATTGAATTCACATTTTGTGGCAACTTACTGTAAAAGTGTGCTGATGTTTGGCTTGCCCATAGCTATCATGCACGATGCGGCCGGCAACTGTTCTCTTCCCAAGGGGTGGACCTGTAGCTCACCGGACTCCCACATTGAACCTGAAATTTGCAAGAAAAAGCTCCATAAACAAGAAACGACACCCTAGTTTTTTTAATATAGAATTGATCTCCTTGAAATGAAACCGACCTAGTGGTTTTTAAGAAAAAAATGAGAGTTTTGTTGAGGAGGGCAGCTAAGTGCAAACTAAGCTTTGAACTACTTTTCATTGCTTTGGGCTCAACAAATTTTATCCTATCCTGTACAAAGATAAATAATTAATTGAGACATGATAGGGAGTATGGGCATTACATGCCATACACTCTTTGTTCAAACAGCACAACATCTCCAACACACGCGTCACCTAAAAGCCCAAAAGAGATTGAAGAGGCATTTAATTAGAGACACAGACTGGAGGATGTAAAAACAGAACAGGTAGGACTCTTCTGCACAGAAATAAATATGAATCAAACACAATAAAAGATAATTGAATCTACCTTGGCAATTCATGGTAAAGCTTGAGACAGGATACATCTTTTCTGCACTTCCATTCTTTAACCTGCAATTACATGATAAAAAAGAGTATTTATGGCACCCCAACAGAACTTCGAAGGGACATTATTAGATAAAAGAAGAAGATGATGGTGAGGGTAAATGAAATTCATCTTACTTGAGATGTTCTTTGATTCTGTTTAAAAGTACTTCTTTTGTGCCTGTGCGTCAGAGTCCATGTTTCTCCAGATAAACTTTGAAATGGACTACCTTAAGTTTATCTAATTTACCATCTACAGACTCATAAGTTTTAGAATTTGTGACACATCAGTTAGCTTTAAAGTGCTAAGAAGATGGGGCACAGTAGATTACCTTTTACGAGTTGCTCCAGCACTCCAGAGCTTATCAAATCTTCAGCATCCCCATGCTTTTGTGCCATTCTGCAATTGAAGATTTCAAGTTTTAGAAGAAGATCTTGCAATTGAAATTTCAAGTTATAGAAGAAGATTTTGCAATTGAAAATTTAAAGTTTTAGAAGTTTGTGGGTAGAAAGGTCTTACGCAATCATGAAATTGAAGGTCTAATACTTATCAGTAGAAGGGTTTGCTTCCAAGTTTTAGAAGAAAATGTAGAATCTTAAATTGAAGCCCCAATTCCTAGATCTTAATTTATGTCACCATTCAAAATTCCTTTCCATTTTTATGAAACCCAAGATAGGGGTTTGCTTTCTGCCACATCGATCTAATCCCCGTCGCGGCGTGAAATTGGGGCTTTTTTGTTGCAGATTTCACTGAACAGGAAGTATTGATGATTGTGTTGTAGAAGATGTCAATCTGCATCTCTCTAGTAGCAGTAGCAGCTAACTGATGGGAAGGGAAGGGAAGGAAAGGGAAGGAAGAAGCAATTAGCACTGAAGGGTACCTTTTCTTTGCTTCTGCTATGGTCAGGGACATATCTGACAGGGCTTTCTCTGCGACGTCGAGACCAAGGGTCGCCGGGTCCGATCGTGAACCCGAACCGGAACGATCATGATCAGCGCTCTTCTCCCTTAGCGCCGATCCAGTGGTCTCATCGGGACCCAGAACAAAGAGATCAGCATCCCTCGAGGCCATATCCATGGCCGAGGGTTTCTTCCCAGTTTAATTTCCACCCACAGTGCCGCTCTTCGTCTTCTTGTTTCTCTCCTCCTGTAATAAGCTTCTCACAAGAAAGGCGCTTGAAAATCGACCGTTGGAAGATTCAAAGAGGGAGCGGCGGGTGGAGGATTTTATAGTATTGTCGGATCGGATTTTGATTCCCGCCCGCTAGACCCGCTAAGACGTACCCACGTCTTCGAAAAAGAGATGTCTTGAGCAATCAGAGAAGCACTTTGATAAACAGATTTTATCTTGACCGACTCAATTAAGGTACAAGTGTTTGTTCTTTTAGACAAAATAGATCGCATTTTTTCAACTTCGTGAAAAAAAGAGTGGTTCTTTTTCTTCTCGTCCTTCTTTTCTCTACTCCCCAAATTCGGGCATATTAAGCTACAAGAAGCAAAGAGAAGAAAATAAAGCAGGCGGTAGAGATAGAAATAGGCTTGCCAAAAAAGCGAAGGGGCGCAGCAGGCACCAGTACCAGTAAAAAAACAAGCAGCACAACCACAAGGTTGAAGGAAGCGTAAAAACCCAGAAACTATATCTTGCATATCTCTAACATTCCAACATAAAGCTAGTAACCCAAGGGCCGCAGGTTTAACGTTGCCATCTCCTCCCTAGCTACTATCTAGATACTTAACATGTTTGTTTACTTTCTCTTCCCAGGGAAAAATTACCAATAACGCATCTGAGGAAGTCACCGCTGCGCGCCTTAGAGGAGTTTCAGGGCTTTCTATTAACTATGCAAAGATTGAGTTGCTGCCTCTCAAATTGACTTTTTTAGGGGGGTTTCTTATCTTGGTCAATGCAGTACTGGGAGCTGTTCCAACCTACTAGCTATCAATGTAAAAAATATCAGTAAGTAGAGGTGAGAAAGAAGCTAGAGAGCATAAGGAGTAATTTGATCTGGAATGGAACTACTTGACAAGCCGAGGCCGTAGCCTAGTTCAAATTCAGTAAATCAAGGGCGTACGTAGCTTTATAGCTTTACACGGATTATTTATAAGCACAACACATAGTCCTTAAATAAAATAACTTAATTATGGTATTCTTTCTAACTCGAAATACAAAGGCAACATTAGCAAAAGTTGGAAAAGGAAGATTCAGCATCTCAGAAAGAAGCTCAGAGGTTGGTCAGCCAACATGAATGCTGTCAGAAGTCGGCGTGCTATTTTTGGCAGCTGCGGAGTGAAGAGAGAGTGAAAGAGGAGGCCGGGGGGTGGTGCGTGAAGTTAGCGTGCATTGGACCGTCCGATTATTAGCACGGACCCGTTGAGATTCAAGATCGGTCTGAGTGCGCACGAATCTCCAAGCAAACCCCAAGTCGACGGGAGAGTAAGCCAGGAGGGTGATGCGTGAGCGTGAATCCGACCGTCCGATTAGTTTGTCACGGATCGGTCGGAGTGCGCACGAATCTTCAAGCAAACCCAACTCTGTGCAGGTGCCACGAGTCCGAGCGCGGGAGCGGGGTTCCTGCGGGCTCGGTGTGGTGTGGACCGAGTGGTCAGATTTCGTCTATCAGCAATCAGCGTGCTGGTTCTCTGTCTGGGCGTATGGCTGGTGCAAGGAGAGACTAGTGGCCTGGCCTTCTATGAGCCATGCTGCTCCTATCAGTTAAAATAAATAGTGGTCGTTTAGTGGGCCTACTTCTTCAGCCCATCATGTCCAATTTGCATTATTTGACATAGGGCAATTAATTACTCTAGTTAATTATCTTATTTGTTTTTCTTATACAGTTGCGTAATCCATTAGTGGGCCATGCCATGTTATCTCGACTGGAGAATAAAATTTTCGTTTCTCTATATTTCATTCATGTATGATATGTATTGTATTCTGATCTAATATATAATCTAATCCAATCTTTTTTTCGATTAAAAAATCTAATCCAATCTAATAGTTATATTCACCTTAACAAGCCACGTTAAGGATTATAGGAGTTAATCATGCCTTGTTAGTGCGATCTGTCTCTATTTGATTTTTGTTGTCTGGTTTGGTTCTTCTTTCGTGCTATTAATTTGCTTTTTTGAGGAGAAAGAGATTAATAGTACCCCAAACTAAATTCCCAAAAAAATCCTCCAAACTAATTTTCCATTTTTGGCAACAACGCGCATCCCAAACTTGCCAAAAACAGAAAAACGCGTTGCCAACCTGTCCCAACGCACACGACCCATTTGCACCGAAGCGCGCTACCCACTTGCAGGCCCAAATAAACACTCATCATTTTCCTCGAAAATGTTTATCTGGATTTGAAAAGTGCTTACATACACCTAAAAAGTGTTTATATACATTTGTAAAGTGTTTATATAGAATTTAACGTTCATTTATTGACAGCCCAATTTGGCCCAAATCGCACGGACCTTTTGCTAGATGGCAAGTTCGCAGCGGCGCCTTGACAGGCCACAGAATCGCTCACCATTTTTCTCCGAAAAGTGTTTATATAGGTTTGAAAAGTGCTTACATAAATCTGAACAGTGTTTATATCGATTTGAAAAGTGTTTACATAAAACTAAAAAGTGTTTATGTACGATTAAAAAGTGTTTATGTATAATCGAAAAGTGCTTACATAAACATAAAAAGTGTTTATATAACTTTCGAAAGTGCTTACATAAACCTAAAAAGTGTTTATGTACGATTGAAAAGTGCTTACATAAATTTGAAAAATGTTTATATTGCTTTCAAAAGTGTTTACATAAACCTAAAAAGTGTTTATGTATGATTGAAAAGTGTTTATATAGCTTTGAAAAATGTTTAGTTTTCTTAGAAAAATATTTAGACGAGTATAAGTGTTTATATTGCTCGTCGGAGGCTACGGAGGGATCGCGACTGTCGGAGTCGAGGGAGGGATCGCGACCGTCGGAGTCGAGGGAGGGATCACGACGGTCGAAGGCAACGGAGGGACCGCGACCGTCGGAGACGAGGGAGCGATCACGACCGTCAGAGGTGAGGGAGGGATCGCGACCGAGGGATCGTGACCGTTGCAAACGACGGAGGGATTGCCTTGGATGAGAGAAAAGATGAGCAAAATGAGAAAAGTAAAAGAGGGGAGGAAGATGTTCAACAAATGAACTGGCTTGAAACTAGTTGAAGCCTCGAAGGATTTTAGCGGGGACTGGGCTGCGGAGATGATGACATTTTCTCTTTTGAGGAGGGTCATATTATTATTATTTATAGTAAAAGGGGAAATCTTGGTTGAGGATTAATTATAGGAGCATGCCATTATATCAAGAGCATACCATCTCTATTATTCTCTAATGCTTCACATAACATAATAACTTGCAAACTCGTCCAAGACCGAATTGGCTTCACATAACATAGTGGCTTGCAAACTCGTCGGAGTCCTCCGATCATACCAAGGCGATTTTTTGCCGAGTCATGAGACCACGCAATTGTCAAGGACAGATCTACAGTATGGCAAGCCCCTCCAAATGCTCATGCTTAATTTTTTTTAAGAACATAGTTTTTTCTAATGATATATGATGCTTAATTATTAAAATCACTTTGTGCATGTGTATAGTGCCTGGGCTTTTTAGTTTGTTAGGCAAAATATATAGAATAAATTTATATTTTCAGTTATGCTATACAGTTGTGCCTAAGCTTAAATAATTATTGGATCTGTCCCTAGCAATGGTTAGAGGGAAAATCGGTGGAATCAGCCGAATCTCAATTTATGACCGACAGTCCGAGTTAGATAAGTCAAGACCGAGTCTTGTTAAGACATGAGTATGACTGGTGATTAATGTCTATTAATTAGTTGATGTTTATGTTTAATCTTTGATTTTAAGTGAAAATAAGCTACATACAATTGTATTATTTTATTTTGCTTCATGAAAAAAAAAATATATTATTTTTATAAGGGAGTTGATAATTGCAACCTTTAAAAAACCCTTTTACCGCACCCCAAATACATTTTTAGTTAAAAATTCTTTTTCAAATACAACAAATCATTTTTACCGGTTGCAATTCACATCCTCAATTGAACAAAACACTTATATATACAATAGAAAGATCAAGAAAAAAAAATTCACTCAAAATTTATGAGAGTATGAGAAAGAAAGAGAAAATATTATAGATTTAGTTTGGGGAATGGATAAGGGGTGTAGTTAGTTTGGACTTTGATATTTATGTTATAATTTTATTTTATTAGTGAATTATCGAGTGTAATATACTTTTTAACATCATCTTTGATAAAATATTTTCTTAACAATTTTCTGATTTATTTAAATAAAAAAATATTTTTTTTTGTTGTGAAAAAATATGAATTCTCGATCTGAGTGACCGATTCCGACCTAGTAAGCTGATTCCAAGTTCCAACTACATGGCTCAAGTCCAATTCCTATTCCGAGTTTGCGAGCTTTATCCAAAACAAACACCCAAAAAAAAAAAAAAAACATTTTAACATGACTCAACTCATCCAATGAGCTTAAAAGAAAAATACAGAAAAAAAATGGAGCTCACAATATATCGCGCAAACTCAAAAGGCATTATAGTAGTGAACTAGTGATAGCAAAATAAATCCAGAAGTCGTCCATTTTATTTTTGATGATGAATTGATGATATAGTTTCACTGTTTCAGTATAAAATACAGTGAATTAATTATTCATGAACCATGGATTTCGCCGCTCTAGTCTCTCCAACAGAAAATACCAGTATAACTTGTAGGGATATTTGTTTTGCTGAGAGCTTTTTCCATGCCGGTGAAGTATTTCAATGAAACCAAATCGGTGGTATCTGCTGGCAGCAAATACTAAAATACTTTCAGTTCGCAGATCGATAAAACGCAGCGATAAGATTAATAAAAAAAAAAACTACATTGAAAATTAGGGGGATGAATATGCTGGCTGTTAATTGGTTAGTTTGTTGCAACTGCATGAAAGCAAAATGCGACAAAAAAAAGTATGTCTCGTTCTTTCTTTGATCCGTCTATCGATCATTGGTACAGTCTCTCTGGCATTTCCTCAAATAAAGTCTCTCTCTGGCAACCATTTATTTTTTTCTTATAGTTATATATAATTCTCTTTCTTTTTTTTTTTTCTGTCAAATTCTAAAATTCAAAGTTGCGCTTACGATCCAATTTAGGCCAAATTTGAAGCATTTCCTTTCTTTGGCACCCCTATATGAAACTTGTTATTGAAAATTTTAAGAAAATAAAATAAAATGTTGTTGATCCCCTTGCACGTTACACCCAAATCCGGAAAACAAACAAACAAGGTCAACAAAACAGACAAACATCAGAATTAACTTTTAGCAAATTCGGTGGCTTTCTTCTCACATTATCAAAATCAAATCAAATATCAGCTAGCACCAGCAGCATCTCTTCTTCTTCTTCTTCAATTCTTCCTTCATAAAAGAGAAGAAAGCCACTAGCTTTCATGCATATTTTTCCTTCATACATACATCATATATAGAGTAGACTAGTAGAGTGAAAAATGGAGAGGTAGATTGTATATGAGTGCTTATATATCCTCTGCTTTACTGCGCAGCGAATCGACGATGAGGATTATTATAGGGGGGGCTTTTTTGAGATTGAGTTGTATTAAACTCAAAAGCAGATCCAACAGTTGAAACACTGCTCAGTAACTTGTATGAATTGATTGTATAATATATATGTTCAACTGTTTTTCTGCCCTCCAAACATTTTGAACAGCTCCAACACCCTAAGAAAAGAAAATTTCCTATATCTGCAAAGTCACCAATACCCCGGCCAATCCATGGACCACTCGCCTCTCATTTCGGATTTCGACATCCCCTCGAGCTCCCCAAGTACCGGAATTAACCGCTTCTCTGACTCTGAGGCCGCTCTGGCGCGACGCAATGATGAGACCGGCGCTCTCATCCCGGCTGCCGCACTCAACGCCGCTCAACGTGACTTTGTTGAGACAACAGTGGACGTGCCGCTCTATGATGAGGCGCCGATTGTGGGCGTTAAAGATGTCGAGAAGGTGAGGAATGCCAGGGAGGCGTGGGAGGTGTTCGTGGAGGAATCGAAGGTGCTCTGGGCAATCGCCGCACCGATAGCTTTTAATATTATATGCCTGTATGGGATGAACTCGTCGACCCAGATATTTGTCGGGCATGTAGGCAATCTCGAGCTCTCTGCCGTCGCCGTCTGACTGTCCGTGGTGTCGAACTTCTCCTTCGGTTTCTTGGTGAGTTTTTTTTTTTTAATAAGTTTTGGAACCATTTTGTTTTTTTTTTTTCTATTTTTTGGATAACTTTGCAGAAGGAAAAAAGTTTGCCAAGAAAGATTATGAAGAAAAATTAAAAAAGAAAAGTTTTCAAATTATGAAGAAAAAATTACAAAAAGTTTGCAATTTATGAAGAAAAAATTAAAAAGAAGTTTGCAAAGAAAGATTATGAAGGAAAAATTAAAAGAAGTTTGCAAAGAAAGATTATGAAGAAAAAATTAGAAAAAAAAATTAGCAAAGAAAGATTATGAAAAAAAAATAAAATAAAAGCGTGGTCGGCAGGATTCGAACCTGCGCGGGCAGAGCCCACATGATTTCTAGTCATGCCCGATAACCACTCCGGCACGACCACTTTTGTGTTTTAATTAACCACTTTATCTTATTAATTTAGTAGCTATTTTTAAGCTAAGCACTGAATTTCCTTTTATAAATTTAAGAAATTTCAAGTGTTTGCCTATTTAATCCACCAAACACCTTGAGGAATATTATGTGCATTTTCTGGGTTTCAATTTTAAGAAAGTAATAAAAAGTGAGGAGACCAGCAATTAAAATGAAAGTCTAATTTTTATCAAAAAAAAAAAAAATGAAAGTCTAAGTCTGACATTACATGTGATATGAATTAACCGTTTGAGCCGCTAAGAACACTACTACTAGTAGTACCTTCTACTTCCAGAATGAATAATATATTATCAGCTAAATTAACAAATTTACGGTCTCAATATATGTGTCATATATTTTGTATATCGTTCTGATTTAATGTAATTTTCGATCATCCTGATTTTAAGCATTGTCTCGTTACTTTGTACTATTATTATATGTGGGACTGCGATTTAAAGCTTTGTATGTACAATTTTGGGTATGTGGGACTGGGATTTTAATGCTATGTCCTATGTGGGACTGTTACTTAAAATTGAAACCAGACAATGTTTGTATCATTGTCATTCTGATTTAAAGCTAACAATCAGGCACTGGGATTGTCTGCACAATTTTCGGTCATTCTAATTTAAGCCTGAGAATATTTCTATATAAAATTTTCCATTTTTAACGTTCTTTTGAATTTATTTTAATTTCAATTGATTTTGTCAAGAAGACATTCATTATAAAGTTGAGCTATGGTACTATTAATAGTACAAATTGCGCCATACTATTGGCTCATATATCCAATTTCAAAATATTAATAGTCGATCCAAACCGCTTATTATGATCTTCATATACAATTTTACCTGTAAACCAAATTTTATATTTTTTTAGAATTTTTTTTACTATTTTTTAAGATATTTTGAAATGTCACTTATCCAAACTTATTTGGATGGCTCATAATGTTTTGACTCTGTTCTTTTAACATCTTTTATAGTACAAATAACAATCAATTCCTTTTTTTTTTTTTTCAGTTAAAGTTTGTAACAATAATCTTGAATTAAGTGTAAATCAGTGAATATTAATCCATTTAATGTGAGCTTATTCATTGGCTCTCTGCACTGACAGTTAGGCATGGGAAGTGCCTTGGAGACCCTCTGCGGCCAGGCATTCGGCGCGGGACAGGTGTCGATGCTCGGCATATACATGCAACGGTCCTGGATCATCCTCATCTGCTCTGCACTCCTGCTCTGCCCTCTGTACTTCTTCTCCACAGAGATCCTCCGGCTGCTTGGTCAGGACGAGGACATCGCAGTGCAGGCCGGGCGGTTCACTGTCTGGATCCTCCCGCAGATGTTTGCGCTCGCGATCAACTTTCCAACACAAAAGTTCCTCCAGTCGCAGAGCAAGGTCATGGTGCTTGCCTGGATCGGGTTCGTGTCCCTGATCATACACGTCGCGTTGCTGGCTGTCTTCATATTCGGTCTCGGATGGGGCCTTGGCGGGGCTGCATTGGCGTACGACATCTCGAGCTGGGTCGTGTCGGTGTCCCAAGTCGTGTACGTGGTCGGGTGGTGCAAGGACGGATGGACCGGGCTCTCCTGGGCAGCCTTCAAGGACCTGTGGGCGTTCGTCAAGCTGTCGCTCGCCTCGGCTGTCATGCTCTGCCTCGAGATTTGGTACATGATGGTCCTGGTCGTGCTTACCGGCCACCTCAAGGATGCCGAAATTGCAGTTGATTCTATTTCTATCTGGTATATTATATAGCATGCATTATTTGAAAGAATAAAAGTTGTGTCAGTTTTTTTTTTCTGATTATGAAATCTGTACCAGTGCTTGATTGTACCTGAGAAACATCCTGCGTCCATTGAAAAACCGCCCATACGTCCATAGACGTGTACGGAATGTAACAGGTACGTCTCCAAATGTAACAGATACATTCCGGAATGTAACCTATGGACGGTTCTTCTATGGACGTTAGGTATTACTTCACCTGGGAAACTTGATTACAACAATGTGGATCATGTATCTACTGATTACTGAAATGACTTGTTTTTTTTTTTTTTCTCTCTATTGCAGCATGAACATCAATGGATGGGAAGGAATGCTATTTATTGGGCTCAATGCTGCCATCAGGTATCCTTCAAAACTAAACCAGGCTCCATTACTGCAAAGTTAATGGTGTACCCAGACATTTCATATAAAACCTTTGCTGGTTAATGTACTTTGAAGGGGAGAATTTTAGATTCTGTATAGTATAAGGGTCCGTTTGGCAAATCAAGGAATAGCAACAGAATAGTGCTATTCGATTAGTAAAAATGGATTAGTGGTTGTTGGAAGAGGAAAAAGAATAGTGGTGTTTAGAGCTATTCGGATAGTGGAAATATTGTTTGGCAAATGACAATTGGAATAGTATTGTAATAAATATTTTTAGAGCTATTTTTAGAGCTATTCTGCCATTCGACCAAATAGAAGGAATAGCGGATTAGCAATTTTTTAGAGCTATTCGAATAGCTATTTTCTATTTGGCACATGGAATAGCTATTATTTTACTATTCTGTTCTAATTTTTGGTTGCCAAACACACCCTAAGGGTATGAATATTGTACCAGTATCAGTCCTCTCTCTGCTCCCAATTAATTAATTAGACAAAATGGAACCCAAAACAGGAGGAAAAAAAAGGTAAAATTCTGAAATAGCATCAGTTTTATAAATTTGGACCACCAGGCATGATTTTTCTAAGGAAATCAACTGTAGACTGTAGTATATATATGTTTCAAAGAAGATATAAAGCTTGAAATTTCTCGATTTCAGTGTGCGTGTGTCGAATGAGCTGGGATCAGGCCGGCCCCGCGCAACCATGTACGCAGTGATAGTGGTTGTGGCACAGTCGCTGGCGTTCGGCATCCTCTCCATGATCGCCATCCTCGTCTTCAAGAATGACTTTTCTGTCATCTTCACAAATAACTATGAGCTACAGAAGGCTGTCGCCGATATCGCTTATCTCCTCTCCATCACCATGGTCCTTAACAGTATTCAGCCCGTAATCTCAGGTCGAACTCTCTCTCACAATTCAAGGTCGTTTCACAGTAATTTTTAATTATATGCTTGGAAGCAAGGCAAGTTTATAAATCGGATAAACATCATTTCATTCTGAATCGAGCGGTTCTTATAAGATGTTTCTTTTTAATTGTATTTAAAAAAACGTATTATAGCCTTCTGATTATAAACAGTGAACGGCCCATATTTTATCCGATTCATAGCAGAATTAGCCTTATTAGTATTTTATGTGCTGATACAACCTTGAATGGACAATGAAAGTATGAAACCCGGACACCCGGTACAGGCGTGACCTGGTATATAACACAGGCAACTTTTTTGTAAGTTTGCCCAGAATTAATTTAGTTATCACCTATTCCAATTCCAATTAAGCAGGCCGGTATTTTGGTAATCACTTTGGCTGATTATGCACATACACAGCAGCTAAACTCATTTTTAACACATAATCAGTAATACATCACTTACTGGTAGAGCTTGCTCACCATGTACTATTCTTGTTCTTCAATTTTCCTACAGGAGTAGCAATCGGAGGGGGCTGGCAAGGATTGGTGGCATATATCAATCTAGGATGCTACTACGTTTTCGGGCTTCCTTTCGGTTTTATTTTAGGCTATGTTCTCAAATTAGGCGTTCAGGTAAAAAAGTAAAAAAAAACTCAGTTCTCTTACAGGAAAACTCTTTTAGAAGATTCATCTTCAGAGGTTTACTTGTATGATCTCAATGCTACATATAACAAATTGCTCCAAAATCTTTTTCAGATAATTAATAGCTTTGAATTTGTTGTTGGTCTTTCAAAGATTTACTGATACAGTTAAGATTTAAACTAAAGTTATGTACTTTCCTGGTACTAAAGAAAGTAACTTAACAGAAAAGACCCAAATTAACATACAACATATTATCACTTATAACTACAAAATAGGGTACAATAACAAGTTAAAAATGGATATATTGTGTGTTGACAGGGTGTTGAATTTTTTAGTATGCAAGATTTGGAAACGTAAATTGAGAAAAGTAGTTTCTTATTTTCTATATTTTACAAAGAATACATGATATACTTATATACCAAAGCTTCTAGCGGTTAGCTCTATAACGGTCAATTAGATAAGACAGCTTTTAATTTTGACCGTTATTATTTCTACTTCTCATTTTGGGTAACGGTAATAGGCCCAAATTCATAATTATTACTTCTAAATTGTTTTTATTTCTCAACACAGGGAATATGGATGGGGATGCTTTGTGGAACAACTGCTCAAACAATAGTGCTTCTCATTATTGTCTGGAGAACCAACTGGAAGGATGAGGTACCTTTTCTATTCTTGAATGAAATTTTCTTTATTTAAATACAATTTTAACTGATTTTTAATGCAAATTTTAAAAAAATATCACCATACCAAATACTGGTACTGATCCAGCATTAAGACGTATCAGTATCGGGCATTGTAATATTTTCTGACCTAAATTGTTCTCTATTTTTTTTTTAATATTTTTTCCTCAATAAATTTAGGCAGAGAAGGCTCTGGAAAGAGTGAGATTGTGGGGAGGTCAGGAGGAGCAGAAGCTGCAAACTGAAGTTTATTAACCTTCCAGCAATAGCTTCTGTCAAAAAGTTTATTTCATTAAGAATTCTTAGTGCATATATATAATTAATGGAAGGTTGAATAGATTGGTCATTTTAGTAGATTATATTCTTAGGAAGTTCAGGGCTTCAGCATTGCTTAATTGCGGTACAGTACATGACCCCTTAGATCATCTTAAGATGCGTGCCAGATCGGGTCTCTAGACGATCGAGCGGCTCGCGTGTTGTATTGCAAAATGCAGTAAGTCAGGGGATCGATGAGCACTCCGTGCAAATGTTGCAATGGGATGTAGTTTGCAAAAGCATCATCTTGTCTAAGTTCCTCTTCTATATCCATGCTAATTACTGCTCAACTATCCTTGATTGCCATTTAAGATATTCTTTGTGCATTTTCTTTGTCTATTCAGTGATTTTGTAACATTTTTTATTTGGGGGAATTCAAGCAAGAAAGTAACAAAATTTCACTTAGTTCGACTGGTAGCGTCAATCTTGAAATTGTATCCTAATTTAACTCACGTGTAAGGCAACTATAATGGTGTGCTTGAAAGTATTTTCACAATAAAATATCCATGGGTTGATCAAAGATGTCGTTTGTTCTCACTTCTCGGATGAGTCTCAAAACTCAAAAGCATTTTTCATTGCATTTACTGTTTGGTAGTCACCGATCCTATAGAAAATTTTTCGATTCCAGATTGCATTTAGTGAAACCTACGACGAGCCCATCATTGATAGAAAGAAAATAATCTAGTCGACTTAATTAATATTTTTCTGTAAAAATAAGTGTTTTAGAGGAATAAATTCTTATTAAGAATAGTTAATATAGTCTGCTGAACAATGTACATTAATTATTTCCTACAAATTATCAATTACTATAAAAATCTTATAGTATTTGAGTCTCCCGAGCTGGCGGCCTATAACGGAAGGAATCATCATCAATATATCACCAAATGATGAAAACACCTTGATGCAGGCCTGAACAGTTTTTGACTTTTGAGGAATCATCATCAAATCACCAAATGCTCATCCTCTGTAGCGCTGCATTGTGTAGCGCGGAATGTGAACCGTTAGGTCATCTCGAGATTTGAGCCAGCACAGATCTCGAGATGATCTAACGGTTCTCATTCCGCGCTACACAATGCAGCGCTACAGAGGATATGGAATCCATCCTATACTAACCCGGCCCAATGCCATTGCAGACGAGCCTCTGAGACTCGGAAAGCAAAAGGAGCATTACATTCCCAGACTAAATCGGAACCGTACGATCAGACGCATCGACGGTTAAGGTCTGTCCGATTTGATATGCCGCTATCAGTCTCGCCCGCTGCTAAAACCCTTTCTTCTTCTTCTTCCTCTTTTTCTTCCTCGGCTGCTGCTGAGCGCTTCATTCCCCCTTTCTTTCCTCCTTCCCTCCATTTTTCCATCTTCCACTCTCAATAATGCTCCACAGCTCTTCTCTCTAGCAGCAGCAGCAGCAGCCGCGCCACTTGAACAGTTGAACTTCCAGGTTGTTCCATGAGGTGTTATCCTCCGAGAGGCTCCTTAATCTATGTTCAGGTCGCAAATTCTGTTGTCCAATCGACAAGAAACCCTCAGTAAAGCCACTTTCTTTAGGTTCTTTTCTTCCTCTTCCGCTTCGGCGCTGGCTTCGGCACTTTCTTGTGTCTACAGCCAAGAGCCTTGCATAAAACCCACCAGAAAGTGTCTTGCAAAGCTCAAGCCGTGCGCGAGGAGGAGGACGCGGTCTGCCCTTCCCCGGCTGGTCGCCGCTGCATTGCGCACGTCGGATTCGGGGCTGCTGAGGCGCATCAGCTTTGAGAAATCGGTGCACCGTTACGGGGTGCCCCGGTCCGTGAAACTGTTCGCGGTTCTGAGGGAATCGTTTGCCGGTAGGAAAATGTACAGAGAATCCCAGTGCCTGGTCGGTAGCATGATAGGTTACTGTGGAAATGCCGGGCCTGATTTGTTTGCCTTAATCAGCGAATTAGTTGCCCAGTTAAACGGTACCATGACCTTGTTGCATGCGTATGCCGCCGTAATCCGTTATTGTATCGAATTTGGTATGTATGAAGATGCCTTGGTGACTTACATCGAGGCAAAGAAGGTCGGGGTCAAGGTGAACCTGTGCAACTTCTTGCTCAAGGCGCTGGTTGACAGGGAGCAAATAAGTTTTGCCAGGGTCTTGTTTCATGACATGGGTATGACCGGGCCGGCCCCGAATGTGTATACTTATTCTATCATGATCGATTTGTATACCGGTGGAGATAGGCTGTACATGCGAGAAGCCCATGAGGTGCTTTGCGAAATGAAGAGGAAAGGAATTCAACCGAATGCCGTGACTTATAGTTCTTACATACATGGCCTCTGTCGTTCGGGTCGAGTTGGACCCGCGTGGCAGTTCCTCAAAGATCTCTGTGTTAGAGGCCTCCCTTGTAACGCTTACTGTTTTAATGAGGTTATCCAGGGGTTCTGTCAGTCGGGACAGTTGACAGAGGCCTTGTTGGTGTTGGAGGAGATGAAGGGTTTAAACGGTTGTGAACCCGAGTTGCATAGCTATAGCATGCTAATTGATGGGTTATCTAAACAGGGTGAATTTTCAAAGGCCTATCATTTGATTTTGGATATGGCAAATAAAGGTTTAATGCCCACGATTGTTACTTATAGCTCCTTTTTGCACGGCATATGCAAAATGGGTGAAGCTAAAACTGCACTGCAGTTGTTTAGAAAGTTAGCTTCAATGGGGATTGGGCAGGATAAAATAGTTTATGGCATTTTAATCAATGGATTTTGTAAGATTGGAGAATTGGAGTCTGCTTTTGATCTATTTGAGGAAATGATTAACCACAATTTAGCACCAAATGTGTACCACTATACGAGTATAATACATGGTTTGTGTAAGATTGGGTTTCTTGAAGAGGCTTTGGGTCAATTTGAACAAATGGTAGGTCAAGGGGTCTTGCCAAATATCGTTACATGCACAATTATAATTGAGGGGTTCTCCAAAAGAGGGTTATTAAAGGAAGCATTCACATTCCTTGGTAAAATGCGTGATATTGGTATACACCCAAATCTTTACACTTATAATATCATAATTAGTAGTCTTTGTGGTGTGAGAGAACTGGATGTCGTCTTGGGGCTTTTGGGGGATTTGATAAAGAGAGGTCATGTACCAGATGTAGTGCTTTATAGCAAAATAATAGACAGGTCCATCAAAGATTTAAATATGGATGAAGCCTTTTCTTGGTACGACAGAATGTTAGAGGAAGGGGTTGCACCGAATGAATATACATATTCATCTCTGATAACCGGGGAGTGCAAAGAAGGTACAATGTCAAGTGCCTTGAAACTGTTCGATGAAATGCTCAGTAAGGGAGTAGTTCCTGATAAAAAGGTGTATACCTCTCTTATTGCATGCCTTTGCCGGGAGAAGAACTTGAAGGGGGCTCTTCAGTTAGTCCGTGAAATGGATAGGAGGGGTTTAAGGCCAGATGCTTTTGTTTATACGAGCTTGATCAATGGTTACAGTAAGTTGTGCATGATGGATGTGGCACTGATGTTAATGGGTGAGATGCAAAAGTTGGGGTTACAGCCAAGTGTGGTGACTTATACAGCTATTATTACCGGGTACTGTAAACTGGGTATGAATAGAGAGGTGTCTAAAATGTACAGGGCCATGTTAAAGGCTGGTATTTTGCCAGATTACAAGGCAAGTGTATTGTTTGGTAACTACACAAACAATTGAACCCATCACCCAAGATTATCGGAGATTACCTGGCTGTCCTGCTGTTTGCTTACCTGATCGGTTCATGCAAGTCTGTTTTCTTTGTCTATATTTTTCTTTGCAGGTTCGATGGGCTTGATGGCTTTGTTAAATTGGAACAATTTTGTGGTTGTTTCAGACCCCTTGACCTCATTTGTTAAATTGGATTGATTTTGTTCATTGCAGATGTGCTGCACACTTGCACAGCCGTACCTATACATGAACTGCCATGGAGCTGACAGTAGGAGCTGCAGGACTTCAAATTTGAAATGCTCAGCTGAAGTCAGGTACTCCTTTTGTTCAACCATCTGTAAAGTTCAGCTGGATGCCTTATTGGCACCATCATGTCGTAATCACCTTTGGTCTAATTTTCATTTCTGTTTCTGTGCTTCTGCAGAACTCAAGCGACGATGGCTCTTGGGGTTTTGGTGCATTACACATACTCTACTGTACATTTTGTGTGGTGCAAGTAAATTCAATTCTTTGGGGTGCCTCATACAGATATATTTGGGTAAATTTTCCATAGATTAAATGAATTAATTTGTTTATAATTTTCAACTTCTTTCTATTATAAAGGATTTCGTTGTGTATCAAAGTCTGTCAGTCTGATAAACAAAGTTATCGTTATTCACTGGCAAAATGATTCTTTGACTGTGTTCTGATGGGAGCTGTAGATGGCCTAGTGCAAAATCAAAATGTATTTTTTTCACAATTCTCCATCTGTAGCTAACCTTTTGTGATGCATGATCAAAAAGGGAAAATATATTTTTAGTAAATCAGTTTCTTATACAGTAAAACAGTATCATTTTTTTTTTTTTTTTTTTTTTTTTTGTGGTGTGTTTGATAGATGGTAGCCTGAACTATCTTACGCACAACGTTTGAAAATTGAATGTAGATGCAAATTAAAAAAGGTTTGATGCTTCAAGTTTGGGTTTGTATATTCCTAAAATAAAATAAAAAATTAATATGATTTTATCCCCGATTCAAAACATATTCTCGGGCTATCCCTACTTTCTAAACGCCGACGGTCACATGCACAAGATAGACGCCTGTGTTCAGACATCTACAACTCCCAAAAATAACAAGTCCAGCTGTCCTGACCGCCCCCACCTTGGCCGTTGGCGGTCAGAGGGGAAAACTAAGGGGCAATTTTACAAATTGCCCTTCCTTATGAAATTTTGAAACACATTGCCCCTCCTTCAAAAACTTTCAACAAACTGCCCTTGTTAGTAACCTCCCCTCCCCTTCACTCAAATTTTAACTCTTAAGTAGAGGTAATGGTGAAAAAAGATTACATAATTCTTTATTTAATAAAATATAAAATATAAAAAAAATACTAATACATATTAATCTAATTTCTAATTACAAAAAATATTAAAAAGATTAATATATATTACTAACCCATACCACAAACACCAAACTACAACTTGATTTGTGATTATATAATCTTTCACTTATTTTATAAATATGTCATAATTTACGTGGCAAGTACTTCTAAAATATGCATAACATATTCTATTAGTTATAACTTATGTATTATTTTTTTTATTTTAATTAACAACACCACAAATTTTGAAATTGCCTATTTGACGATTATGCAAATGTCTGTATTTTGACTTGAAATGTAAACACTTAAAAAATATGTTATTGTGTTTTAATATTGATTTATGGTGCTCAAATAAATTATTTATAAAAAAATATTTTGGGAAAATAATTTTTTTTTTTTTGTATTCTAAGTATTTGTTTTAATTTTTAGGATGACAAAAAATAAAAGTCAAACTACATATATCAATCTAATTGCAATTACGGAATAATATCCTAAACTCTAAATTAGAATATATGTTCTTTACAATATGTACGCAATAATTTTTCTTGCTAAAAAGAAAAAAATTGATTACAATATAATTTGATGTCCTTACAGTTGCATTTTATAACTGCAGCTATTAAAAAAAAAATTAATTTCATAATCGTTGATTCAGACAAAACTTATAAAAGACATTTAAATTGAGCATTGTTCATGTAATTAGAAATCAAATAATACGTATGTATTAGCTTAGAGAAAATAGGATGGGTTGAAGGGGAGGGAGGGTAAAAAGTGGGACCCACAAGGGCAATTTGTTGAAAATTTTTAGAGGAGGGGCAACGTGTTTCAACATTTCATAAACAAGGGCAATTTGTAAAATTGCCCGAAAACTAAGTGCAATGGCTTGGTTTAAAATGTCATTATCCCCTCTGATCGCCGGCGGCCTCACTTTGGCGTCTGGTCTGGGTTATAAGTGGGAGTTGCAGATGTCTGAACGCCGGTGTCCAAGTTGAGCATGTGACCGTCGGCGTTTAGAAAATAGGGATAGCTGAAGAATATGTTTTGAATCGGGGATAATTATATTATTTTTTTTTATTTTAGGGATGAGCAAAAAAAAAAATTCTCAAGTTTGTTACATCGATGGAAGCATGGAGCTGTCTTGCTCTCTCGAGAAACATTTCGAACACCTGGTACTAGACTACTCGGTATCTATTTGATTGATATATGTAAAGATCAATAAATTTAATAATTTTACTACGGAAGAGATTGATCATTGGTGCAATCCTCAATCTGATGTTTCGATAACTTAGTTGTTTTACGAAACAGTTGAAAATGGAAGGAATAAAAAACAACAACAAAATTGTCAGAAGTGGGATTTGAACCCACGCTCTCTCACGAGAACCAGAACTTGAGTCTGGCGCCTTAGACCACTCGGCCATCCTGACTTTACGTGATTCCAAAACGTAATTATCTAATTAATATTTTCTTGATATGGAACCCCCAATATTCTGCATTCTGACAATTGACCGGAACCTTTTCATCTGGACAAGTAACCCAGACAATCCGATTGGTAACTGTGTCCCTCCATCCTTGATCCTTCTAGTTAATTAACTTCATCATCACGCTCCATTTTATCAATTGTAAAATATAGTTAAAAATATAAAGAGGAGGGATCCATTGATAATGGATAACTTGACAATCTCACTTTTTAAAAATTTATAAAAAATCATAAAAAATCTTAAAAATAGAAAAAAGTTCATTTAAGTATTGCTTAACTTATAGATTGATTATGTATCCGATTATATTCAATTTAAATGACGTTTGATAGCGCTTTAAAGATCCGTTAAATTATAACCATTGAAAAGTACACAAAATTTTGATAAGTCATGAAACGATGTTTAAATTGATTGAAATTTGAAACACTGTCAATCTATAAGTTGAGTAATATATCTATAAATCATTTTTCATTTTTAAGATTTTTTATGATTTTTTATACATTTTTTAAAAGAGGCATTGTCAAGATTGTCAAGTTATTCATTGTCAATGGATCCCTCTCAAATATAAATATGATGCTTGAAGTACAAATATATTTATTATTTATTTTAATTTCAATATGATATTTTTCAATATTATATTTGTAAAATGTATAGTTATCTAGTATTATTAAGATCCATTCTTTTCTATTTTATAATGTTAAAATTTTTAATTTAAATTTGAAACTTTTACATTTTTTTAGTCGTAAGGTCTGCTAACTTTCGGTATTTAAAAATAAATAAATAAATAAATAAAAAGAGAAAATCTTTTTGTCCCCTCATTTTGCTACCTTTAAATATACTCCACTAAGATTCTAGTTCAAAATTTAAATTCTCACCAATTACATATTTATTTTTTACTCTAAAATTTGGGTCCCGCCACTTAATAATCAAATTTGTTGTATGTATCATAGTGTTATGGTAAATAATTGTCTGTGAAAATATAGTATTCATACCTATTCGTCGTGGTGTTCAGACTTTCTATGATGGGGGTTTTCGTAGTCGATGCATCGGATGTTCATATCTTTTCATTCCAGATTCTGAGTAGGGCGTCCAAGATTCTGCGTTCTAATGAATTGTCCAGTGTAGGAGTAGGATGCGCCATAGATTCTTGTTATGGTAAATGATTGTACACCATAGCTTGAGTGTTCACATAGGTTGGTAACCAAGGAATAGAGTTATAATAGTGTGATTGGATTAGTAAAAGTGGAAAGTTGATTGTTGGAAAAGTGAAATGAAGAGTGATATTTTGAACTATTCGGAAGAGAGAAATTGTTGTTTGGCAATATGTTAGTGGAATAATAGAATAATTCAGTGTAGTTATTCAGGTATTTCATCTATGTGGCCGAATACCGGATTAGTATATTCACATCACAATTCATTTAGCTATATTGGGTATGTTTGGATGGATAAAGAATAACAACCTTTTGGGTTAGTAGCTATTTTATTTACTATTCCATGTTTGGATGAAAAAATAGTATTTCAAAAGAATGGGGTTAATAGCTATTCTACCAACCCAACAAAAAGTTGGTTTAACTATTCCTTCAAATCTTACGTTGGTGTCTATTCTTATTAACCCATCAATTAATGCAAACACACCCATTGTGTTTGGCACTATCAATCTCCACTATTCCGGTATTCTAATCGAAATTGTGGGTGCCAAACAGACCCACAATATATTGGCGAGTATTCATATACTTTATATCGAAGTATTCGTACCTTGTACATAAGGGAGTGTCCTGACATAGAATATTTAAGAGAGATTTTTCTCGGGGGGCAATTAGCCCAATATATGGGAGGTGATAATTGCCCCCCTTAAAAATCTTCTTTATCCATCCCCCAATACTTTTTTAGTTAATAATCATTTTCCAACTAAAACAAATCAGTTTTACCCATTGCAATTTACATTCTCAAATCTCAACAATGCAAAATACTCATACATGTATAATAGAAAGATAAAGAATAAAAAAAAATCACTCAAAAATTTATGAGAACATGAGATAGAAAGATATAATATTTTAACTTTAGGGCTTGTTCGGTAGTCACTAATTCTACAGAAAATTTTTTCTATTAAAGCAGGATTCCATATCGCATTTGGTGAAAATCTACAAAGAACCTATCATTAATAGGAAAAGAAAATATTTAGTCCAACCTAATTAATTTTTTTTCCTCTAAGAACAATCGTTTTAGAGGAATAAATTCCTATTAGGAATTAATAGTACTGTCTACCGAACATTGAATAGAATTTATTTTCTATAGACTCGCAATTCCTACAAAAACAAACAGGATTTGTGTCTGCCGAACAGGCCCTTAGTATGGGGATGGATAAGGGGGGAAATTAAGGGAGACAGCCGCTGTCAACTTTCCAGAAAAAAAGAAAAAAACCCTGACGGGCTCTTCTCACTAGGCTCAAAAGGGCCCATTACAAACAAAGCCCATATATTTCACCACTGCAGCCAGTAAACGCAATAAGTGATGTAAATCATAAACCCTAGTTCCGATCTATAAAATCCCACTCGCCCCATTCCGCCCCCATCTCCCTTAAACCCTAGTTCTCAAAACCCTAGCTCACTCACTCACTCCGCCCACACCAGTTTTCCATTCAGTACAGCGACATGAGGGCACCGAGAGGCGGGGGTCGCGGCGGCTCGCCGTTCCGTGGCGGCAGTGCGAGCGGAGGAAGGGGGAGGGGCCGTGATGGAGGCGGTAGAGGCGGGGGCCGAGGGTTCGGGGGCGGCGGCGGTAGAGGAGGTGGGAGAGGAGGGGGGAGAGGTGGGAGAGGCGGGGGAAGAGGAGGTGGAAGGGGCGGCATGAAAGGGGGATCTAAAGTTACTGTTGTTCCCCACAGACACGATGGAGTGTTCTTGGCCAAGGGCAAGGAGGACGCTCTCTGCACCAAGAACATGGTGCCCGGAGAGGCCGTCTACGGCGAGAAGAGGATCTCCGTTCAGGTAATGTTACTCGTATTGTATTTTTCTCATTCATTTTTATAGTGGAAACAGCTAGCTAGCTAGGGTTTTGGATTTAACGGATCAATTACTTAATGGAGTGTGTTTGGGAATCTGTAGAATGAAGATGGGACCAAGGTCGAGTACCGTGTCTGGAATCCGTTCAGGTCGAAGCTGGCAGCTGCCATCATTGGTGGTGTTGACAATGTCTGGATTGTAAGTTCCCTCTTTTTTATTCAACCATTATCGTTTTCTAGTGTAAACCAAGTATGGTATACCGTTCTTTTATTGCCTGAACATAAATGTTTCATTTTCTAGCTCACCTCAGATTGTTTGGGTCTAAAATTGGACAACTTATTCTAAAGCTAATGTGATGATATTACTGAGTGTTTGGTACTATGCTAATGTTGCACATTTAGATCCCCATTGTTAAAAGTATATCTAAGAATGAACCTTTTTTAGATCTATATTGATTAAGCTGTAATGGTGCAGTATTAATAGTTTATTGATCATCTTGGAGTTGTTAGTAATGCGGGTTACAATGTACCAGTGTTGTTGTTTTGGTTGTTCGTGATACCTGATGCTTGTGACATTTACAGGCTCCTGGAATGAAGGTTCTCTATCTTGGTGCTGCTTCCGGTACCACTGTTTCTCATGTGTCTGATGTTGTGGGACCGGTATGTTCTAAACTATGCAAACTATTTTATATCCCATGATAAATGTTATGTTTTACTCAGACTTTTTATTATGTGTGATGTGACAGACTGGTGTGGTATATGCTGTTGAGTTCTCACACAGAAGTGGTAGAGACTTGGTCAACATGGCCAAGAAGAGAACAAATGTGATACCGATCATTGAAGATGCAAGGCATCCAGCCAGGTACCGCATGCTGGTTGGTATGGTTGATGTCATATTTTCCGATGTGGCACAACCTGATCAGGTACAATTTTTCTCACTATTTTTTAGGAATATTAGAGGCAGTTTCCCTCTGCTGTATCTAGTTTTGGTATAATGTGGCGGTTTCTCTTTCTTTGAACTGTTTCCTTTGATTATCACTCTAAAGATTCTCCTTTAAAATACATTTTTTTTTGTAGCATGTTTTCTGATTTTTACTGAGTTTGATGGCATTGGCAAATGATGAGATTTTTATACTCGGATTCCCCTTAAGGACATCTTTGAATGATTAGAAATGAGTATCTGATCCAAAATAAGTGCCATCTATATTGCAATTTTGTTCTTTTGTTGTGTGTGTACTTATTTTTGTTTTGAAGCTTGGTTATTACTAAAAAATTGAGTATTCTGGTTTTGGTGTTTTTTTTTTTTTTGTTTCTTAGCTACTGGTATATATGCAAGATTCTTTATACTCGTTTGAATTTTCTTAGCTATTGGTATGTCGGAATTTTTATTGCAATTTTTTCAGATGATGAGATTGTCATACTCGGATTCCCCTTAAAGACATCTTTGGATGATTAGAATTGAGTATCTGATGCAAAACACGCAAACATTTTTTCTTTCATTTTTTGCTATTTTCGTTCTTTCTGTTCATTTATTTTTGCCCTTGCTTGGTATGGAAATTGGAAATCATGGCTTGGACCAAATATTTTTTTTTAACTCTGTATAAATGGGTAATTGTACATTGTATCTATGTACAACTTGACAAGTACACACCTTGTTTCGTTAATCATTAATGCTAATGCTAGAACTGTTATAGTAACAGTATCAATCATATGAATAAATCTACATACCTTGAGAATGCATAGTTTAAATATTTGTTCTTTTCTGTTACCATTTTAGATTACACCAAAAAGGCATAAACACTTTTCTTTGTTTTGCTGCTGGTTATCTGTTGAAGATGCCTTTGAGTTCAATTGTGCTAATTCTAGAAATTATACTGCAATTATGTTTGTTAGAGTTTGTAATAATGAACTGATATGGTAGGCTGTGGTGTATTTTTAATTTATATTGATATTACATTGATGTTGTATTTACTCATTCAGGCAAGAATTTTAGCATTGAATGCCTCATATTTCTTGAAGAACGGTGGACATTTTGTTATTTCTATCAAGGTAAACATGGTCATCTCTGTTAGCAGCACAATTATGGGCTTAATTTAAATTTGTTTTCTTAGGTATTAGTTTTTTCTGTTATCACTTTATGGTACCCAAAAACAATTGCCTTGATCAAAACTGTGGATCAAAATGAGGTAACTCATAATGAGATGATAATAACTTTTACCAAATATTATTACCCAAGCAATTAATCCCTTGCAAAATTTCCCCTGGTTTGATTATCTTAATATTAAATGTTTGCAACAGTAATACCTGTTTTTATTACATGACTCATTTTATATGAATCTCATTTTTGTTATGAATGAGGGAAATGACTAATTGCAAATATCTAATGTATCAGGCAAACTGTATCGACTCCACCGTGCCTGCAGAGGCCGTGTTTGCAAGTGAAGTTAAGAAGCTGCAAGCTGAGCAATTCAAGCCAGCAGAACAGGTCACATTAGAGCCATTTGAACGTGATCATGCGTGTGTTGTTGGTGGTTACCGCATGCCAAAGAAGACCAAAGCATAGTGGGCCTATAGGCTAATTTTAAGTTGTAGTGCTTAAATGTTTTTGAGTGTTGCTGTATGGTGTATGATGGATTATTATGTACTTCTGTAGTAAAACACTAGTTAGGAACATTTTGCCAGTGGAAAGGATTTTGTCTGTTGATTATTTTTACTCTTTGGTTTTTATGTGCTTTATTATAGTGATGAGCACAATTGCTCGACGTATTCCTGTTATTGTTACGGGTTTTATTGGCTCTGCAGGGAGAAAATCTTGTGGAACCTTTCGATGAGAAGGTTTTCATCAAGTTATCCTCGGCTGCATGGTTGGTGTTGCATAATCCTGTCATAAGGGCAGGTAACTGTTCATAAATGTACTCGCACTGTGATCGGAATGAAATCACTCTGGCCTAAACGCGAAATAGAATTGGAATTGAAATTTTTTATTTGTGATTGTAATGGACAAATTGGAAAATTTTTTGTGATCGGAATGGAACAACAGGGTCACGGCGATTTGGATTTGGTGAGAATTGTAAGGAGCGAAATCGTGTTTTGAAATCTTCCAAAAATGAAGGTATTTGGTGAGAATTTGCTCTGTTGCTCAGAAAAGACTCTCGTGCCCCTCCATCGTTCCTTTCTTCTTCATTTGGTTGCTCTAGTTGTTGTGGTGGTTTAGGTGTGTTTCTCTCCGACTGGGTAGGAATCGTTTTCCCCTCTCTACAAGGATGGTTATCGTACTTTTCTTTTGCTAATTTTACTGCTTGGTTCATGGCGATAGAAACCCTAACCGATGGCAATCTGGTAAATACTAAGGTGATCATGTTTGTTTTCTATTTCCATCAAATTGAATTCTCGTGATCCCAAAAATTGTTTCGATCACAGCACTTCAATTCGATTCGATTCTTTTCTTTTCATTTCTCTTGAATTGAACCGAATTTTTTTTTCGTTCCATTCCGATCACAGTGATAATGTTCTACTGGTGTGCATAACAATTTTTTTTGTTTCATATATGAACATTATGCCACCAATCCATAAGAAAGTCTGGCAGGTTTATGAACCAATTGATGTGAAGTTGTATAATTCTCGATGGTTTTCCACATTGGGCCCTTTTGATTTCTGGCTGCATGATGGACCATCTTCTAATTCTGTACAACATAATGAAAATGATAAACAAGCCTATTTAGACACAACCAATAAAAAAGAATTAGCGATTTAAGAAAGTTGAAACTCAGTGGATTAAGGAGGCCCAATATTAACAACAACTGAAAAACTCATTGATAGCCTCCAAAAAAGTTGCTCTATTTATTTAGAAACAATTAGCGATTTCATGATTTAATTGAAAAAAAAAAAACGCATTTCTAAGCGACTATCTATTTATTTATATCAAATTAAAGTTGTGCTATCGTGTAACTCATACCCCTTTAGTTTATTAAATTAAATAATTGTTAATCTCTCAGAAAAAAAAAAAAAGAGTCGTCAGCAGTTCTCGGATTGATGATGCCAGCAGCAGAACAAACTTATTGTATATAATAAATTAACATCAAATTTAAAAACAGTACTAAATATGCTTAAATGGATTTTTTTTATGTGCCCTTGAATTCCACAGTTGTTATTTTAAATAAATTAAATGCACTATTTGCGCCCAACTAAGTACTGCCAGAGATGTTGCAGTCAATAGATGAAGTCAAGAAAATAATTTTGTAAGCACATATGTAGTTTCAATAACTGTTCTACTCCTCTTTTTTTTTTTTAAAAAAAGTATTATTTATTATTGTAAGTGTTGTACTTTATTCCAACTAATTTGTACTAATTCTGTACTCAACCTTCATTATCTTAACCAGAATAGTGACCTTTTATATACTAAAAATTGGGGTTTATTTAATTTCTATGATTTAGTCTCCCCACTATTTATGTTTGGAATATTATGATTATATTTAATATTTTACTTGGTCACCACAACAAAATTGTGGTTTTTGGCAGTCCTTATCAGAAAGCAAAAGGCAACCATGTTCTAGTTGCACAATTACATTTATATATGTTTTTGTCAATATTTTTATGTGCTTATACATGAATTGATACAGCTTACACAACAAATTAAGTGCAAAAACATTTAAAAAAAATAAAAAATATTGCTGTTCAGGTCAAAGTAAACTGGAGCATTTCTTTATAATTTAATATTTTTCATTTATATATGTTTGAAAAGTGATATACTAGACAGCAAACTGAAACTATATATATTAAATTGTATGTCATAAAAAAAATAATTAGAGAGAGAATATTTTTAAAGATGATTAAAACTTAAAAGAGATTTTTAAGGGACTATTATAGTTTCTCTTTTTCATATTAATAAAAAAAAAAAATAAGTTGCACAAGTAATCCCAATATTGTGATGATGCATAAACACCTTCAATCAATCTTTAACCTATCAGGAATATTTCCTGCATAATAATATTCATCATGGCCAATCATGAAGTTCAAATCACATCACATAGTTCATAATTCAAAATATGCCCCACACATAATTGACTTGTTGTCTCATTCAACAAACCGTGTTTTTTTTTTTTTGGAGGTTTTATTGATCCCATGGCCGTTGACTTCATGCATGACTTGTAATTACTAAATTAAATTCCTCTGCCATAAATGGTGCATAAGATGTATCATATTAAAACTTGACAGATAGAAACAACCATGCATCTCTTATTAAAAAAAAAAAAAAAATCCATGCATCTTCTTCTTTATCTCTTTCTTATTTTGTAAACCAGACAGCTAATCCAAGCTTTTTTATTGTACCAAGTTTGTAGCACTAAGTTAATTAGTTTACTAATTAAAGCAAGCATATATTTCACCAATGTATTTTCTATACACTATGTATATTAATTAATAAAGCTGCAGATCAAAATCTTCTTAACAGTGTCAAGAATTGGATGGTAACTAGTTGGAAATAACTAGTGCATAATGTCTAATGACATTAATTCATTGTCAAATATAAAAGTTTTAACTAATAGAACATATATGATAATTTTAAAAAATAAAAAATTAATCTTTAAGATAAAAAAAAATTAATTTATTTTTTGTTTTTTCACAAAATTATTTTTTATTTATAAAAAAATAATTTTGTAAAAAAATTAAAAAAGAAGACTACACTGTTATTTATTTATTTTTTTATATATATATGAGAGGTGATGTCTGGATTTTAGTGACTCATTCCTGGATAAAATCGTATTTTATATATCAATTAATTATGGTTATGTCCATCTCTTATTGGAAACATGGGGCAGAGAAGAAAATTAGAAATGGTCAAATGACTTGATCTCGGAGAAATCATAAACCATAAACAAATAGTAAACAGAGGCACCAACTGATGAAAGTCTAAAATACAAGCAGAGATGCCACTGCCAGCAAATCATCATATATTAAAGGAGGTTGATTACTTGGTCAAGAGAAAAAAGCAAGATAAACAAAAAGAAAAAAGATCTTACACTTATCATGTTCTTGCTATTGTGCCAGCCAGTATATATGATGTCTGCCATATATAATATACTATTGACCCTTCTTTTATGCTTCTAATTAAGCTGCTGGAAATTTTAAATAAAATTAATTAGTAGGTTAATTTCTTATTGTACAATTAACTTAAATGCTTAATTAATTTTGAGTTGGTTCCACTCTTTTTATTCCAGCTTGGAATTGCCTTAAAAAAAACCCCACATTAATTTAAAAAGGAATTTAGTTAAGATTTGGTTCAAATTAATAAAATACATATATATCTTCTTAATTCAGAAACATTTCAAAATTAAAATGTGATGCATGAAAAATAGCTAGGATGTATGTCCTTTATTTGAAATAAAAGCTAGGATGTATGTCCTGAATTCTGATCCTATGTATTATTACCTCATGCCGTTATGATGTGTAATCCAAATTGACCAAATACCGTCCTATACGGTGCTTCTCTTGCAATACCTTAATCAGCGATGGAGTAGAAGAAGCTAATATTGTTAATTAAATAAGTCTGCACAATGCAGATAATTGTGATCAAGACAAAATATAAATTTTATATCTTTTAGTATAATTGGTAGAAAAAAACCTGTTTAATGATATTTTGGGTAGAGAGAACTAAAGAAGTCTTGCATCAAGTCATGCCGTATTAATTTTATTCTTGCAACCTTACTATTTACTGATTGATGAACACATAAAAAAAAAAAAGTCAACAATTTCCATGAGATTGCTTGAAGGCAGTTTCTCCATCATTACTCCTTAATTCTCCATTTCTTGTTCATATCATATCAAACACTCATCTCTTTTTCTCTCCATCCACATTGCTCTCTCAATTCATCCCTCAAAAAAAAAAAAAAAAAAAAAAAAAGATGCAACTGAAGCTATACCTGAACTCAGCCTACGAGCTGAAGAACGTGAACTGGCGCTACGGCGAGCTGCAGCCGTACGCCGTGGCATGGATCGACGCGGGCGCGAAACGCTCCACGAAGATCGATGTAACAAACGGGGAGAACCCCGTGTGGAACGAGATGTTCACCATTCCGCTCCCTGCGACGTCGCACCCTGATACTGCAGTCGTTTACATAGACATAGTCCACGCGAAGTCTGTTGTAGACATGAAGCCGCTCGTCGGGTCGACCAGGTTCTCGCTTAGAGCGGCGCTCGACGTCCAGGGGAAGGCTTCATTTCTGCTGAACCTGGAAAGACCGTCCGGTCGGCCTCAGGGTACCCTCGACATTCAGACGGAAGTATTAGACCTCAACCTCAGTAACCAACAAATGCCATATGTACAACCGACACTGTACATGACGCCGCAACCACAACCTCAGCCTCAGCCTCGGCCTCAGCTCCGGCCCCAGCCTCAGTACCAAGCGCGGCAAATGAATCGGTATCCTAACAATGTACCGGCTGGTACAATGAGGCCAGGGTATAATCCAGTGATCAATTCGCCGCAGAATTTCAGGCCACCCGTAGGCGTGGCGCAACAGCCCGGAAACGGCATGCTAATGCCGAACATGAGGCCTCCGTATCGCCCCGTTGGTAACCCCCAGCCAGCAGCCGCATTAGGGAATGCGCTCTGCAGTCTTGCCTTCGGTGTCAACCCCCAGCAGATAGGACGGATGCTGGGGTCGTTTCAGCGGATGACGGTTTCCGCCTTCCGACCTCAGCCCGTAAACATGGGGATGGTGAACAACACCGGTACCGGACTTCTTGGTACCGGTACCAATGGATCATATCCATATGATCCATCTGCGGCTCAAGGATATGATGCCATGGGTACATCCAACAATGCCGGCTACGACACTGGCGCTACTGGTGATGCACAGTATGGTACCGATGTTGGGTACGACAGTAGTGCATATGGTGATGTACAGTATGGTACCGATGGGGGGTTCGGATGTGACGGGACTGATTTAGGAGGGTTCGACAGTACTGGTGGGCTCGACATGGGCATGTTCGGCGACGGTACTGGGGTCGATTTAGGGGGGTTCGACGCAAGTGGTCTCGATTTAGGGGGGCTTGATTGTTGATAACTTGATACCGGTTACCGGTATCAAGTGTACCAGTACCGAAATGCGGTACGGTTTTCTTCGCATTCAGGAAGTAATCGAGGTAGTGAGTGAGTGCACTGATTTAGTGAATCAGACATCAGAGAGTTTTGTTTCTGTTGATTGATTAGTGCTTCTACAGAGGTTGCATTGCTTTGAATGATCTTGTTAATTTCTTGCTTAATTCAGAGATTTAATTCCTTGGACTAATTAAGTTGTAACTAATCTTCTCTTAAAAGTTAAAAAGATGTGAGCTTTGGTTATACATTCCGGTGACAAATAAACAATCAATTATATTTGTGTTATGTTATCCATTCATAATTTCATACTTGTTATTATAAATTCTGTATTACTAATTCATGTTTGTTGATGAACTGGTACAAACAACATACACAACCCTGTAAAACAAGGAAAAATGCTGCAACTTGGATTAATTTCTTTTAATAGCCAGGAGGCACAACCGATCACCCATATTATTTTTTTCAGATAAAGATGAGAGTCAAGCCACTCAAATTTAAATGTCTATAAAAGGCCTCCTATTTGGTTTCAAATCCATGACCTCCCACACGGAGAGCGTTGTCCTTACCTACTAAATCAAAGACTGGTTCTAGTGTTATCACTGTTATTAAAACCGGACTGGACCGGCCGGTTCACCCGGAATAAACCGGAACCGGACACCGTAACGGATTGGTTAGCATATAGGACCGCACCTGCAATTGGACCGTTAAAAAACGAGTCAATTAGCCGGTTCTGCTTAAAAAAACCGGATCCGATTCATTAAAAAAACAGATATCGAAACTGGTTCAGCTTTTGAGGAGTGGCTTATTAAGTATTGAATTGAATGAGACATAGAGAATGGGGATCACGGCTTACGAGGCATGTATCTAGATTCCTATAGGTTCACTGTTATTGGTCTTTTACTTATTGGTCCTTGTACTTCTTTTTTGTTTTATTTAAAGAATATTAGGTCCTCCTATTTTTCAATTTTATACAATCAACACACCAAATTATATTTTAGAAAAGAACACAGATACATTCGTGCTTACCAATGTATTGGTTTTAGTATTATTTATTTTTTTATCTTATTTGTTTAATTCTTATCATAAGTTGAGGATTTAATATATTATATCACTACAAAATATTTATTCGTTTTTAACAAATAGAAATTCAGAAACATAATTTGTATGTTATTTTTAAATAAATAGAAGTTTGTAAAAATACTTTTTCCTATAAATTATAAAACGTTTTTATTTTTATTTGCATGATAATTATAAAAAAAAATTATATTTTTAATATACTTGTAATATGTAATTATTAATTTTGTCAAATATTATATATAAGATATGATTTACTTTATAATAACGTATATAAAAACATATATACAAATAATATGTATAGTTAAAAAACCAGCGGTTGAACCGGTTGGCCCAACGGTCTGACCAGTGAACCATTGACCCGAAACTTTACCGAATCAATGTCCGGTCCGGTTCTGATAACATTGAGTGTTATCCTACTCCCATTGAAAAGAAAAAAACCTCTTTAATACACTGATCAATGGCCTAATTTCTGAGAGCAACAGGACCAAGTATCTTATCTTATCTGGAGATGAGATATACATCAGCCCCATGGTTTAATTTGGCTCCAATTAATCTTGCACATGGAAATTAAAGTAGAAATGAATTTTAAGTTTATGTACCGGTGCAGCTGTTTTTTTATAAAATAAGGTCGGTATTGACATCTAGAAATAAATTAACAATCAATCAGAGCCAGCTCTGTGATTTTTTTCATATACTGCATAAATTCTATATATGAGCATTGACAACACAATTCGCTGCTTCTCCTTGAAAAATATGATATGATAATGTTGCTTATATATAATTATATTAATAATGCTACTGTGCACCAAGTTTTATATAAGAAATAAAGTAGGAGCAATCTGAGCCATATGATGATGAAAACTATCAATATTTGGTAGGAATTAGTGCAAGATTATGGCTACTAGATATCACTTTATATTTATTTTCATCAATCATACGGGTTCAAAATGCTCTTATTTATTATTTTTTTTTGTTTTGTCAAACAAAACTTGGTGCATCGTAGCAAAATTCTAAATATATATATGGTGTCAAATTAAGGATCAAATACCACTACCATTTTTTCTGCTTTTTTAAACAAGAAAGCTAATACAATTAAGCTTCTGTACTAAATCATATTTAGAGACTATATATGAGTTAGTTTATTCATGCATTCCCCTCTTTATATTCTCAGCAAGCAACATATATATATATATATATATATATATATATATATATATATATATATATATATATATATATACAATTATATCCGAATATATCAAAATATAATATATTTTGGCTTGATTTGTACCGGGTCAGCTATGAACTGTTCAACTGAAAGAATTAAGCAGCCAAGATCACGCAACCAGAAAATTAGTTTATTCGCAACAAACATGTAACAAGCCCTCCATGAACAAATCCTGCACTTTTAGTTTATTGGTATTTTACAAGTCTTAAGCTATTAATTTAGACAAAAACATTTATAAATCACCAGCTTTCATTTAAAATAAGCACTTAACATTAATTAAATTGATGATATATGATATATGATTTCGTATCCTCTGTAGCGCTGCATTGTGTAGCGCAGGATGTGAACCGTTAGATCATCACAAGATCTATGCTGACTCGAATCTCGAGATGATCTAACGGTTCACATCCTGCGCTACACAATGCAGCGCTACAGAGGATGAGCACTCATGATATATGATGAAACTTCAAAAGTCTGAACTAGTTAGTTTTTGGTAGCTTAATTAGCTGTAATCACATAGTTCCGATCGACCCGGCGTTGCTGAATCTCTCTTCTCCTTCTTATGCCATAGTAGTGATCTTGTCGATCGATCAGCGGGCATATCTGTCGATCTTGCTCTGCTTCTCGATCTTTGTCACTCAAAGATGCAGCTAAAATTGTTTGTGAATTCAGCGCGCAACCTGAAGCATGTCAACTGGCGTTCCGGTCATCTACAGCCGTATGCTGTTGTCTGGATAGATTCTGGCGGGAAGCGCTCTACGAAGGTCGATGAGAACAACGGGATAAATCCGGTATGGAATGAGATGTTCAACATTCCGCTGCCTTCGAAGTCACGACCAGAAACTGCTGTCCTTTACGTCGATATTGTCCACGCAGAAGCAAAGCAGCTTATCGGGTCTGGCAATCTTCCGCTACGGGTGATACTCGACGAAGCACTCTCGAAAGGGAGGGCTTCCTTTAGCTTGATTCTGGAAAGACCGTCAGGGCGATCTCAGGGCAGCCTCGAAATCCAAATTGAAATAAACGACTCGAAAAACAGTAGCCGGAAGGAACCGTGCGGACAACAGGTCCGAAACGTGTCACAACTACCTCCGGTACAGCCTCCGCTGAGGCCTCAGTATCCACCACAGCAAATGAATCAATGCCATAACATGCCAGCAACCGTAATGCCGAGATACCCTGCAAATCCACCGCAGAATTTCAGGCCAGCATTACCGCAACAACCGGGGAATGTCATGTTCATACCGTCTATAATAAGGCCTCAGTATCGCCCCGTTTTCCAGCAGCCGCCGCCACTGGCAGCATTGAACAGACTATTCTTACATGCAGGCAGGAATCACTTAGAAAACATGATGATGCAGTCTTTGCAACAGATGCAACCGGTCGGCGCCTTCCAAGGTGATATGGGAATGTCCAATTACACCGATGGAGGATTTGATAATAGTGGGCTTGATTCTGGAGGGTTTGGTGACAGTGGATGTGATTTCGGGGGATTTGGCAACGGTGGATTTGATTTAGGAGGTTTCGATGGCAGCGCATGCGATTTCGGGGGAGTTGACTTTGGTGGATTTGGGTTTTGAATTTTAACACAGATGCAAATTACTGACATCGATGATCGAGATCTCCATGCATTCGACAAAAAAGAACGATTAAGATACTGATCGGCGGCTCATAAGCGCGTGTTGCGGTTAACAGTTTTGTTTGCATAATGCATCTGTACTGAATGTTACAAGTTACAATTGCTTTCAATAATTGTATTTCTTATCTCTATATTCAGTGATTCGAAATGTAAATTCAAAACAGAAGAAAATCAGTATTTCTTTGGTACTTCATGCATGATACAGAGTTTGTAATCTACTTCTGATAAAGAAGCATTTAGTACTTTCTGTACATATTTAGAGGCATATATGCAAAGGCTTCCACTGCCATAAATCTATCAGTCTGAACGCCACCCATCGACAATTTTGTTAACGTGCAAGTTGAAATATCGACAAATTGAAGAACCGGCATTTGGTCTAGTGGCTAAGGGCAACGCTGGGAGGTCACAGATTCAAAACCCGATGAGGAGTTTTTTATAGACATTTAAATTTGAGTGGCTTGACCCTCATCTTTTTATCTCAAAAAAGAAAAAAAAATCGACAAATTGGAGGCTATAGTGATTATTATTATCTTGGCTATAATTGTTTCAGTCAAGTTCAGCTCAAATTGGCGTCAAAAAATTTTTGCTTCTTGACTTCTCTTTATAATTGATTTGTGTCCGCATAATTAACAAATTTTCACCAAAAATTATTTCATCAAATAAGAGAGAGTATATATATGTACCAATAATAGAAAAAAAAAAAACTCTAATCTCTTCATTCATAGTAGAAAAGAGACATCTATGTTTTTTTTTTTTTTTTTTTTTTTTTTTTTTGAAAAACTTGACAGAGGCTGCCAAGGAATGAATTGAAAAAGTAAAATTATTGCAAGGTCCATTCCAAACAAAAAAGGGAAAAATTACATATTAAAGTAACAGACTGCCAAAAAAACAATGGCCAGATCATTAAAAAAAAAAAGAAAAAAAAGGAAAAAGAACAAACCCCAGCCCGATATTTTTAATATTAGTTAAATAGAAAATCAAAATTAAATAATAGAAATACGGAATCCAAATTTCGGGATATAGTCTGGTTCGTGAATGGAGTGTCGGCCCCAAACACGGCGTACGAGGAAGTCCAGGGATTTAAAAAAAAAGATATTTTTTTGGGGCCGGTGAATGGTACGCGGACCTAGAGTTCGGGTCACATTTTGATTCACGGACCCAAGACCGGGTCCGTGAAAGAAACGCCGGCCCCAAAAAAAGAATCTTTTTTTTTTGAAAACTTGTGACTTTTTCGAACAATGTGTTTGGGGCCGGCGAATAGAACACGGACCAGACTAAATCCAGAAATATTTGTCACGAGTACCTTTTTATTTAATTTTGATTTTTTATTTAATTAATATTAAAATTATCGGAACCCCAGCTAACAATATTTACTCCACATGTGTATAATCTAACACCATAAATTCACTTTGTTTCTTGCCAGTCTTGTAACCCAACCGTAAAGAGGCCTTTCTGTTCCTTGTTTATTCCATTAATTAAGATCATTATAATCTGAGAGACTGACAGCAAAAATATCCCAATATATATGGTTTTCATTCACTCACTTTAGAATGCAAATTTGTTAAAAAATGACACTTTCCAAAAAATAAAACAAAATAAAAATCAGGCTGAAAGATCTTGATGCTGTTCTAAATATAATGTTATGTTCTACAACATCTGTCCATCAATAAATGAATTTAGGAAAAGTCAAAGGAATTAGTGGAAAAGTGAAATTACTTTTATACCTTCAATTTGTAATCATTACATAATAATTGTTCCAATTAAATAATATAGATAAAAGGATAATCATAACATTGGAGAAACAAGTGGATTCAAATAACTTTACGAGACAACTAAGAGACGAATAGAAAAATAATATTGAATCGGTAAAGTTCATTTAATTGGGGACAAGTTGTAAAGGGTATAAATTTATTTAATTTTGGACGGATGTTGTATAATTTTATGATAAAGAGACGAAGTGCCGCATAATTTGTTTCTAGTATAATACCCGCCCCTACGTGCGGGCCCTTTAAATTGATTTGTTAGCAAATACTAAACAACCATTAAAGCACACTTATGACAAGGATCATCAAAAGGGGATTTACAGCTGGAGTATCCGAGTAAATTTGGGTGAAAAACGAATCAACAGAAACTTGAAACCAACGGATCCGATCAAATATGAAGAGTTGATCCAACGGCTGAAAGTTGCTCTGGACAGGTAGTCTTTTCAATATGTAAAATCAACTTCTCCTTTTATAAGGAGTAGAGATTGTTAACCAGCAGGATCTCATTTACCAATTACAGCAGATCACTATCTCAAAGGTATCGCTTTTTTAATATAGATCCTTACAATAGAGTTCAGTTAAGTTTAATCAGATATGTAACGGATTAGCTATTTAAATCCTAATATACAAGACCAATTAATGCTGAAAAGATTAATACTAAGAGTTCATTATCCTTACACATTAGTATTCTTACAAAGAGCCTAGTCTCACTACTCAATAAAGAAAGTTTGTAGTAAACAAAGCAGCTAAAAACATACCTAATTAACAAAACATGGATAGTACTCATTGGTCAATAACAGAATAAGTTTTCTTTATTGTGCAAGACGCCGGATATTGGGATTAACCCAAAAAGGTTTCATAGAAGACCAAAGTTCATTGTACAACAACTTTTTGATGTTAAGCACCTTTGTTGTCTGTGTTGTCCTTGCATCAGTATCTTGCTTGAATTTGTAGACAAACCCCTGGGACTGCATCACCATAGAAGTGTCATCCTCTGCCATGTCAAAGCCTGGGTAGATGTGAACAAAGTAAATCTTGCCTGTTAATCAAGGAAAAAGCTGACGAGACGCCACCACAGAACATCCATAACCAAGAAAAAATGGCCTTACCATTAGGCTGATCAGACACATCCGTTACATCCACACCCTGGATTCCATGATCTTGTGCAGAGAACTCACGATAACATAGTATTTTGTAAATGTAACCAATGTGTGGAGCACTTGCATTTGCATAGATTACCAACTTGGTAGGATCCGTATAGACAATCAACAAATGACCATTTGAATTGAAAAAATATATGTTGCCAAGTGGTTCAGAAACATGACTTTGGTACATTTTTTTGGCACTCGACCATCGTCGTTTTTAAACTGTAGTAGCATGTGGAGGCAGGAAAGTGACGTATGAACCATTTATGAAGATGACGTCCTCCACATTTTTGAAGAATAGTGTTTCATGGGAAACCCATTTGTGATTGTACCCCTGACATGTGTAGCACTGGTTCTTGATTGCAGTTAAAATATCAATAGCGTGAAATCAGGATCCGCTGCTGGGTCAGATGATAAGACAGTGTGAGTAACCATTTTGGACATATGATACGGTTCTGTGTCACCCTTGACACAACAATGATTGTCATAGGAGACATTTTCCTTGTCGATTGAGGAAAGAGGCATGAGGGTTATGGAGTCTAATGTTGCGGGGTTCAGAAGTCTAATATTGGAGAAGCGGTTGAGGGTAATTATCCAACCATGGGAGGACAATGACAACCTCAAAAGTTTCTAACTAAATCAAACTAAATCAATTAGGAATATAACATAAACATTTGATACAATATATTAATATTCTCAATCTCAAAAAGTAAAAACAATCAAACATCAAATTTAAATCCGAATTGAAAAACCAAAATCAATTCTTGTGATCACTTCACACAACACGAGTAACTAATTGATATGACACATGGTAGAAATAAACAAATGGTAGAATAAACACATGATAGAAATGAAGGATGACCCCATTTTGCTTTTATTTTTCAAAATAAAAAAATAACTAAACAATAATTGATAGGACACATGGTAGTGATATACCACTGATCCACCCATCAATGAAAATACCGATAATTAGTAAGCTTGTTAGTTAACACTAACAATTTTTTAATTGAAAACATGTGGACATTCTCGAAATCGAAATGATTTAATAATTAGGGTTTTTATTATTATTAGTTCCATGTAGGTTTGTGAAACGATTAATAGAGAGAATACAATATCTATACTAACAAACCGTTGTTATAAGATTTTATCGAGCAACACAAATACAATATCTAAACTAGAGAGCCAACTAAAACTCTAACATGCCTAAAACTTTCATCAAACTACACAAGGAGAAGGAAATCATGGCTATTTTTTTCTAAACTTTTATGAAATAACTGACATAAAATTTCCACTTTAATACATGGATGATTTTTTATGCCACTACTTGTGATCCGTCTTATGGGGTACGTTCTGCTAAACGTAAGACTGGTGGCCGGAAATTTGTTGAAAGTGTTGCTGGTGAAAACAAAGTTGAAACCATAGACAGTATCGTACAGTCTAGCGGAGTGTGTCTTGCTGCAGCAAAAATGCTTGTTATGGGAGGTCGATTGGTATACTTCTACCCTGTTTCAAGAGAGGATTTTATGGTGGATAAATTAAAATACCCATAACATCCTTGTTTCAAATTAATATATGCATCCGAGCAAAAACTTGGTCATAGGTTTAGTTGGTATTTGTTAACAATGGTTAAGGTTAGTAAATACACTAATGAAATTGAAGAGGCGGCAAAAGAGAGGCACAAAGAGTTTCAGGAGAACAATGAAAAGTAATTGGAAGAGGGGAATTTGTAGTCGGTGGTTTTTGTAACTCTGGGTCTTCTGCATCGGTCTTTCCGGGGCCATATTTGTGTTGGTCTTAATACTCCTTCTGCGAACTTGGTTTGCCCGGCTGATCAGGCGCGACGGGCGACTCAACCCTTGCCGTGTCAAGTATGTATTGAGGATCACAATCACATTGGCGATCCTCAATACCTTAATAAGAGATGGTCTCACCGACTTGGATAGGTGGGGTTGGCTTTATGTGTTTGCAATCCCGTTAGCTGTTGGGGGTTCTTATGCACTGTTGCTCAAAGTCATTGACCACGTCTTCACCAACTTGCGCCAACAGGTTACGAGTTATCCAATACCACCACCAGCATCCACCGCCCCTTTAGAGGCAGAGCACTAGTTAGTGGGAGATAGTCATAGTGTGGTTGATATACCACCAAATTTCTCGTTAGAGGGCCCCTGTCCCTAGAAGACCAGCCACTGGAAGCAACACAATCAGCGGTGGTGGTGGTGCCAACATCTTTTTCACTGGAAGACTAGCCGAATGCAATCCAGTCAATCGCAGAATGACAATAATTTATCTCCAATTGACTATCCCTTTCCGGTCTATGGCCAAAGCGCCGACCCAAGACCACCCGCACCCATACCACCTTTTATGAGGTGGAGAGGATTGACATACATATTAGTGCCAAGGAATATTGCTGGTCTGCACTCACTTTTAGTATCCATGTACATTGATTTATCCTCATTTACACCACCTTTTGTTTTTGTTGAAGTGTAATTGTAATCTTTTAAACAAGTGTATATATATTAATTGTTTTTATTTGATGGTTATATATTGATGTCGCCTCCACACATTTAGCAATTAATTTATACCATATACAACAAAAGTTGTATCTCATATTCAGAAATAATTAGACATTAATCAAGAAACGCACATTATCAAGTTCGTGACGTCAATCCACCCTTCCAACTTGGAAAGTCCGGTGGGTGGATTGATGCCTCTGATTAACCAACAATCACATCTCAAAATCTCTCCATTATTTATGTAAACTTTAATTTGATATTATTATTTGATTATTTAAATTTAAACAAGAATCCAATTAACACAATGTTTGATTATTTAAATTTAAACAAGAATCCAATTGACACAATGTTAATTAAAATTGAAGAAGGAAAGAAACAGGGCAAAAACAAGAACCAGCAAAACTAAAAAAGCACATCTACTTTATCTTAGTGAGTATTACATTAGAAAATAAAATATTTGAAGCATCTCGCCCAATTTGTTTGAGTGTTACATTATATTCACATATTATATACGAAATATGGAGAAAATATGTACTCAATGAGAGAAAACAATTAGATATACAATTAATTATATAAACAATTTCCATTTTGAGATATACAAAATCAATGGAAGTTAATGCAATTAAATGCTAATATCAATTACCATTACCATATAAGAGAAAGTATGAAGTGACCTCTTTAAGTGACTCTTCGTGTAGCGATTACAATAATAACTAATTGAAGACTTCTACACCAAAACAATGTCATAGAAGATCTCGTCTAAAATCCTATGGTTCATATTTGATTTAACATCTTAAAATTAAATCCTAACCGTTGGCGGATGATGACATCCAACATGCATTATACGGCCATTCATCGTATGGCAATTGCATACTAATTTTTTCCATCTTTTAGCATAATCATGAAAATAAAAATCTTCTAGTGTACTGGTAAATTCAAAATTGATTCCAAATAAATGGCACGGCACCAATTTCTCGTTGCTTTAAGATTCATGCAAATAACTTCTTCTAAAATTTAATAAACGAGTACTATTTTATTAATATTTAGAGTCATTTTGAAAAGTTCAAAACAGATACTTAAAAAACTCTAAAATAAATTTAATAGGAATCATAAATCGGAATGTCGGACGTCGCAAAGTATAATCTGTAAATGTTTTCATTTTAGTCTATCCCATCATACATATCATATATACGGATTGCAGAATGATAAAATCTCCTTGATAACATATGTGAGTCATTGGTGTATCGGAGTCACCTCTCCATTTAAAACAAAAATGGACACAACGTGAACTTCTCTTCAACGTTAGATCATGATATCCTACGGTCCAGAGTTCAAAATCACGAGGGATCAGCGTTTATGTCCCCCATATTATAGGGGGTCCGCATCTGCTGCCATAAAAAATTATGGCACGATCTTACTATAGTTTAAAAGGCCCGTTAGATTATTTTGAACGGCCTAGATATTTAGAAATAGGGGATGTCTTTTAATTATGGGCATAGACACAGAAAAGAAATATGGCACCGTTGTGCTATAGAAAACTATGGCAGCGGATGTCATTCCATTATAGGGGGATATACAAATCTGTTCAAAATTATCATATTGAACCCCCTATGTCAAAATCCTTGCCCCACCTCTCACTACTTGTATGTATGAACACACCAGCTTTGAAACCAATGTTGCGGCTGCCAATTAGTGGTCTGTGCTGTGCATGCCAACTACAACGTACATTGTACGATCTGATTTGTGCCGCACCAACAAGATTTGATTGGAAATTCTTCTACTGAGGCATGCATGCCAACTTGCAACTGGTCCTGGTCCTGTTACTGACACAGAGCATAAGATTTTAAGAGGAGAGTCAACACTCAACAGTGAGTCGTTTGGTGTGGCGTCAATGCGTCATATAGCTATGATAGATTAAAAAGCCTTACACCCAGAATGTGGCTGTACGTGTCTATTTTGTTATCACTAGACGCTAGTGTTGAGTGTGGTTTAGTAGTTTCTAATGATAGTACTAGAGATGTAACCCGGGCTTGACTCCGAAATATGATAACAAAAAATAATAATAAAACTTATAAAATAAAAATATTTATTTTAAAAAACATTAAACATTTTAAAATTTTTGATGTGAATAATGATGATGATGTATAATTTATAAATAATAGCACATAAATGTTGGACCACTTTAAAGATTAAATCTTGTTTTAGACATATCATATTTAATGGGGAGAGAGAATAAATATAAACCATTGGATCAAAGTAGATGAATAGATTTAAACAAAATCAATGGCTAATAATATTGATGATGTGGCATAGTTGAGGTGCTTGGAAAGTTACCCCACTTTCTAGTTTATATAGATAAGAGAGTGGTTGAGTAAGAATTAGCCTTTGATCTGGTGGCTAAGGGCAACGCTCTCCGTGTGGGAGTAGGCGGGTTCGAAACCCGGATGAGAGGTCTTTTATGAACATCTAAATTTGATTGACTTGACCCTCATCTTTATTGAAAAAAAAAATAGTAGAGTACTACTATATTAGAGTTATGATGTTGGTAAGGTTAGTTTTGAGTAGAGGTGGCAGAACCTGACCCGACTCGACTCGGACCCGACCCGATCCAGAATTTTCCAGATAGTCAAACTGACCCGACCCGATCCGAAACCGACCCAACCCGACCCGAGATCAAATAGTATCCAATCCAACTTAAATCAACATACAATCCAAAAAAAGTAAATATTAAAATCGATCCGACTCGACCTGCCATCACCCGACCCGACCTGACCCGAGATATTGTAGAAGGTCAAACTAACTTGATCCACCCGACCCGAACCCGAACCCGAACCCAACCCGACCCGACCGCCCGATTTGCCATCTCTTGTTTTGAGTGATAGTATGAATGTATGATGATATATTTTGGCTAAGTCAACAATATAGAAAAATGAAAAGATAATGATCGGAAAGTACAATAATGGCCTATACGGCTATACAGACGTTAAGGTCAACCAAGAGAGTTCAGTTCTACGAGTCCGTATCTGCTGTTATTCTTAGGGATGACAGGACCCTGTTATCTCAATTTGGACCGTCGGATCAAAATGAACGGTTCAGAGTGATACCAAAGTACAAGTTTTGAAGAGAGCAAGAATTTTTGTGAACAAATCTGATCTGTCCCTTCTGATTCAACGGTCACGATAAGGATAATAGGGCCCTATTATCCATAATTTGGATAACAGGTGATATGATTCATCAGTTCTACCACCTCCAAATTCAATTGCAAATTCCGCCGCGTAATCACAGGCCTGGTCACAATCAATTATTTGTCTTGTATTTTCTCTGCACGCCAGGAAAGAATATTGTTGATCAATAAAGTCAAGCAATTTGTACTATGTGCTTATCCCCAATGATTAGGGGTGTCAATGGAACGGGTTATAAACGTTTTGCCGTTCCGTTCCATCTGAACAGAACGGCAACGGCTCAGATCTTATTTCCGTTCCCAAAACGGAACATCCAACGACCAGGAATCCCCTACCGTTCGAATAAACGGAACGGCAACGGAAGGGGACGCTTCCGTTCCGTGTAATTCCGTTCTTCCGTTGGATTGCATCAAGATTCGTGCTTGTGCGAATCTTGATGTGAATCCAACGGATGAAGAAAATTACCGCAAAAGTGGTGCTCGTATAAAAACCCACCCGAACCCTAGCCACCGACTCGTCGCTCTCGACTCTCTCCCTTTCCGCCCCCTTTCTGGTCTTCTCTCCTCGCACACACCTTCTCTGAATCTCTGTTCTTCTCTCTGGCTCTCGCGCACGCCTTCTCTAAGTTCTCTCCAATCTCTACCAAACCCTACCGGGTACCTAGTTTACCAAACCCTAGGCATGTGTGCGGCATGATGGCTTGTTGTGTCCAATCGCCGGCCTCCAGAGGCATGTTCAGGTCAAACCCTAGACTGTTGCTTGTTGTTGTTGTTAAAAACGAAATGATTGCAAAATTTTTGAGAGGATTTTAAAGTCTTGAGGCTGGTGATGGGACTGCCGATCGGACTTAGCTTGCCATCGTGCATGTACCAGTACCAGGGTACCGAAATGATGACTTTGGTACCAGTTGAGTTGTTGAACTTGATTTGTTGGCTTGCTTATATATATGGGTTATGTTGGTAACTCGTTGGTGTTTATTGGGAAAAAAAAGAGAACTTAGAGAAGCAACAGCCAACAGAGAATGAAAGAAGGAAAGAGAGAAAGGAAGGGAAGGGGTGAGCAGTCAGGGCAGCCGCAGCTCAAGCGGTAGAGACAAGGTAATCTTGCTTAAAATTTTTATTTCCTTCATTTTTTTCTCAGTTTTGAACACATTTTTTCCTCTGTTGCTCACTGTTTTTTTTTTTTTTGTGTTGCTTCATACAGAAAATTTGGAAGTTCTGTCTAGTTCAGAATCAGAGGGACAAAATGACTCTGGATCCAGTGCATCAGATCCAGAGCCAGAGCCAGATTACTCTACTGATGAGTAAGAATCTGTTACTTGCTGATTGCATGAACTGTGGGCACAGGTACTGGTACGATAGCAGTACCAGTAACTTGAATTGTGGGCTTGTTGAATTTTTTTTACTAGTACTTGATATGGGACTTGAACTGTGGGCTTGTTCTTTTGTTTTCATGACTTGGGAGTCTTCTGTTGTGTTGCTGGCATGAACTGTGGGCACTGGTACTAGTACAGTAGCAGTCCCAGTAACTTGAACTGTGGGCTTGTTCTTTTGTTTGCATGACTTGGGAGTCTTCTGTTGTGTTGCTGGCATGAACTGTGGGCATTGGTACTGGTACAGTAGCAGTACCAGTAACTTGAACTGTGGGCTTGTTAAATTTTTTTTACTGGTACTTGATCTGGGACTTGAACTGCGGGCTTGTTCTTTTGTTTGCATGACTTGGGAGTCTTCTGTTGTGTTGCTGGCATGAACTGTGGGCATTGGTACTGGTACAGTAGCAGTACCAGTAACTTGAACTGTGGGCTTGTTAAATTTTTTTTACTGGTACTTGATCTGGGACTTGAACTGTGGGCTTGTTCTTTTGTTTGCATGACTTGGGAGTCTTCTGTTGTGTTGCTGGCATGAACTGTAGGCATTGGTACTGGTACAGTAGCAGTACCAGTAACTTGAACTGTGGGCTTGTTGAATTTTTTTTACTGGTACTTGATCTGGGACTTGAAATGTGGGCTTGTTCTTTTGTTTGCATGACTTGGGAGTTTTCTGTTGTGTTGCTAGCATGAACTATGGGCACTGGTACTGGTACAGTAGCAGTACCAGTAACTTGAACTATGGGCTTGTTGAATTTTTTTTACTGGTACTTGATCTGGGACTTGAACTGTGGGCTTGTTCTTTTGTTTGCATGACTTGGGAGTCTTCTGTTGTGTTGCTGGCATGAATTGTGGGCACTGGTACTGGTACAGTAGCAGTCCCAGTAACTTGAATTGTGGGCTTGTTGAATTTTTTTTACTGGTACTTGATCTGGGACTTGAACTGTGGGCTTGTTCTTTTGTTTGCATGATTTGGGAGTTTTTTGTTGTGTTGCTGGCATGAATTGTGGGCACTGGTACTGGTACAGTAGCAGTCCCAGTAACTTGAACTGTGGGCTCGTTGAATTTTTTTTACTGGTACTTGAAATGTGGGCTTGTTCTTTTGTTTGCATGACTTGGGAGTTTTCTGTTGTGTTGCTGGCATGAACTGTGGGCATTGGTACTGGTACAATAGCAGTACCAGTAACTTGAACTATGGGCTCGTTGAATTTTTTTTACTGGTACTTGATCTGGGACTTGAAATGTGGGTTTGTTCTTTTGTTTGCATGACTTGGAAGTAAGCTTCAGTGATGTTATAACTTATAACTGAGAAGTAAGCTTTAGTTGAACTTATTTATTTACTGTTTTGAATTACTTGAACTTGTTTATTTCAAGACTGACTATTATTAGCTAACATTTGAGCTTGCTATGCAGAAAATGGGGGAGAAATGGATGACCTACTTTGGCCGAATGATGAAGACGCAACTAATGAAATGTGATGTGCTGTTCTGGTTAGTTCTTTTGTTATTGCTGGTAGCTCTTTATTGTTGCTGGTAGCTCTTTATTGTTGCTGGTAGCTTTTTGTTGTTGCCGGCAGCCTTCTCTGAACTATGCTGGTAGCTTGTTCTTGCTGGTAGCTCTTTGTTCTTGCTGGCTGCCTTCTCTGAACTATTCTGGTAGCTTCTTGTTGTTGCTAGGTGTTTGTTTGTTGGTATGTTGGTGTGATCCATTTTGAGCCTGGAGATCTATGGTCTCTTTGGCTCCTTAGATCTCAAGCCGTGATCCCTCGGTGATGATACATGTGTTTTTATGTTTTATATCCTTTCCTTTTTGGCAAATGGCCGAGGTTGGTATATTTTGAGTGGATAGCTTGAGATCTAGGTTCTGTTGTTATATTTGTGCTCAATTACAGGGACAGTTGCAAGTTGCAACTTGTAATTTGTGCTTAATTACAAATTACCAGTTGCAACTTATGATTTGTGCTCAAAAACTTGAAGTTGTTGTAATCTGCTTGTTGTTTAATGTGCTTGAACTGTTGTGAATGGTGCTTGTTTAATGTGTATGTGCTTCAACTGTTGTGATTTGTGAAATGTGCTTGTTAATGTGTATGTGCTTGAATTGTTGTGATTTGTAAAATGTGCTTGTTTAGTTGTTTAATGTGTATGTACTTGAACTTTATCAGTGTAGTGTAGCACTGTGCTATTTTTTTTTTTTTTTTGAATGTGCTTAAATTATATCATGTAATTTAATGTACTTTTAAATGTGTTGGAACTGTAATATGCTTCATGTGTTGGAACTCACCTCAATTAAAAACGGAACAAAAAAAAAGTCACAAACGTTTTTACGTTAAAAAATAACGGAATAGTGAACGGAAACAAAAATTATTCCGTCAATCGAACGGAACGGAATACGGAACAGGTTTTCTTTCCGTTAAGTAAAACGGAACGGAAACGGAAAGACCATTTTCCGTTGCCGTTTGGAACGTTTGACACTCCTATCCCATAGGAAAAATCCGCTTTCACAATAATATTTTTATGTTAAATTTTGTGTGAAGGAAAAATTGAAAATAATCTTGTAAGATAGTTTATATTGGAAATAGTATCAATAATTATTGAATGTACTGAAAGAGTAGAAAAGTAGAAATCCATAACTCTGTTGTTATGTGAGAGTATAAAATATTTGTTGTTTTGGGAAGAGTTTAAAATGGGCTGTGCTAGCATTCATATTAAATAAGCATTCATATTTCAAATTATTGGTTTTTCTATATAACTTATTTTGTACATTATAAATATTAAGATATATTATACAAGTAAGTTGAATATTTTAATGAATTAACTTGAATATTAGCACATTTAATATGAATACTAACCCAATATTGGTATCGAATTTGATTTTTTTTTTTCTATGACCTATGTTATGTATCAGTTTCAAGAGGCAAAATGGTACCTTGACAACCCTATTTAGGGTTATCCTTAATTCATTCATGGTAAAGTATGTTATGTTAATAACTTATACTTCCATCAACCGTTCAAATTTACTAGCTCCTTGCCCTTTATAGAGGAGGGATCCATTGACAATAGATATTTTGACAATCTTGACAATGACACCTTTAAAAAATTTATAAAAATTCATTAAAAATCTTAAAAATGAAAAAAGTTCTATGGATGCATTATTAACTTATAGATTGATAGTGTATCAAATTTTAACCAATTTGAACATCATTTGATGCCTTATCAAAATTTTGTGCATTTTTTAACGGTTGTAATTTAACGGACATTTAAAAAGCTATCAAATATCATTTAAATTGAATATAATCGGAAACATAATCGATCTATAAGTTAAATAATACTTCCGTAAACTTTTTTTCATTTTTAAGATTTTTAATGAATTTTTATAAATTTTTTAAAGATATCATTGTCAAGATTGTCAAAATATCCATTGTCAATGGATCCCTCCTCTTATATAACGACTTCTCTATTTCCATTATTATATTGCACTTCTCAGTTCTCTACCTTTTAATTTCCTTTCACTCTTGCTCTAACTAGCTAGCCTTAATTACTCCCTCAAAATGAACATTGTAGTGTCCATAAGTTCAGGAAGAGACTTGAAGAACGTGAACTGGCGGCACGGGAGCCTGCGCGCATACGCGGTAGCCTGGATCAATTCGGGCGCGAAATGCTCGATCGAAACCGACTGGAACAACGGTGTCAATCCCGTCTGGGTTGAGAAGTTCACTATTGCTCTCCCTTCGGCCTCGGACCCCGAAACTGCCGTCCTTTACGTAGACATACTCCAAGCGAACACTGCCTCAGGCACGAAGCCTCTTGTTGGGTCTGCCAAGTTGCCCCTCAGAACGGCACTCGATCAGTTCGCCAATGCTCCTAAGAAACGTAAGGCCCGGTTTGACTTGATCTTGGAACGACCATCGGGTCGGCCTCAGGGCAGTCTGAAAATCAAGATAAAAGTGAAAGAATCATCATCAAGTACCGCCAAAAAGGAACCTAAAGAGCAAAAGGCTAATAATGCTCAACCTCGATCGCAGCCTCAGCCTCAGCCTCAGCCTCAGCCTCAGCCCCAGCCACAATACTACCGATACTACCCTAATGCGTCGTCGAACCCTTACACGGCAGGGTACCCGCCGTATCCTCAACCTGCGAGGCCGAATACAGTGCCGGCACCTGCAGGATATGCCAATAGCGTTGAGGATATCGAGGGCACTTCACGCGCCTCAGAGGCTCTCGATGCAGCGTACGCCAAGGCTAGAATGCAAGCAAGAGGCCGCATGTATGCGTTGAACCTGATTTAGGGTGAGATGTCATTGTTCGCCACAGTACGAAAATGTCGACCGAGCCGTATAGCGACTCGCTGAATGCTGTATTTTCTTGTACCAATTGTATGTGTCATGGTTTTTCTTAGCCGATCGACCGATTGATTTCATGTCTATCGAAGTATGTTGTCTGACAACGATTTCGTTTAGTTTTTATGAGCATAATTATTAATGGTTCATAATATTTATGTTAATGTTGCGTGTGCAAGTTAATTTTACTTTGAATAGTCACAGCAACAGATTTCTCCATCCATCTGTGATAGAATTCTTAGAACCGCAACGGTTCCGGTACAGTTACTCTTGCCTGTGCTGCTGAACATATTTAAAAAAGGAAATTGCATTCTGAAAGGATGGTGCTATACTGCTATTACCATTCAGAAACAATTCCTATGCAATAAAAAATCCGATTCTGGAAGGAGAAACAATCCATTTTCGAACTGGCGACGCTTAGTTAAAAAAAAATAAAAACAGTTTCGAACTGTTGTTATTCCAAGAGAGCCTGTTTGGCAAGAAGGATTAAGGTCTCATTGATTAAGATTTAAGTTCTTACTACTGAGCATGTGGTAGGATGGTAAGATTAAATTTAGATCCTTGTAATTATCAAACAAACTTGGTTCTTGATGAAGTATATATCAAATGACACTCAAATTGAATGAAATCTGAAATGCAATCAATCTATAGGTAGATGAATATCTTTGTAACAGATTTTCTATTTTTAAGATTTTTTTTGGTGAACTTATAAACTTCGTGAAAATAGTAGTGTCATCAAATTTTGTGGTTATCCGATCCCACTCTTTAATAAATGTCTACTATAATATGTACGTGGAGACCAAATTATCCTTTTATTGCAATGGTCATATATATTATAATTTGTAACGAAGAAAACTAATTACATTATTATTTCAGATGTAATTATTTTTAGTATTTTAAATTTATTGAATTTAACTAACATGATCAGCATTTGATTCAAAACAATATAAAGCTAGAAAATGTTAAAGGCAATAATGCTGCACCGCGTACCAGCATGATACATAGTCACATAGGCAATGCATGCCATACTGGTCCAGTCTAGTATGAAAGCAAACAGCAAATGGATCACAAATAACCTCATTAAAAGTTTAAAACAGTATAACTATGATCAAGATTTGTAATCTGTATTAGATACATGCACTATAATGAAAGGGATAAACCTGTTCTTACATGGCATCAGAGCACTTGATCAATATATACCAGTAACTTTTTTCTCATCAAACCTGAAACCTCGTTTTTCTTTCTCATTTCATATGGTAAGAAAAAATGGTGAACGTAGCCAGCGGCTCAGCGCATGTTATGGTTAATAGTTTTGTTTAGTTTGCTTAATGTATCTGTATGTTGACTTAGATCAAGAGGAAGCTAGAGAAAATTGTATTGCTAAACTGTTATGTATTTCTCTTACATTGCAACAACAGATTACAACCCTTTATATAGGGCTAAACATCAAGAAAAATCAAGAAATTCGTAATTAAAACACAGAATACCAAACAGCCCCTGTTTCAGCTGGCCCTCTGTCACTAAAACAGTCATAACTCTACGTAGGGATCTCCAAACTTCTTGAGACTTAAACCATCAGCAACTAGACTTCAGGACCTTTCCATTAATAGGTCATTTACTCAAATTCACCTTCGTTTGACCCTTCAAATCCCTTTCTCAATCAGCCCCAAAATTCTGGCTGCTGCTGGCTGCTGTTTGTTCTTGAAGTTCCACTTATTTTTCCAATAAACATAACATTATTATCATAATTAAGTTTATATTTTCAACACACTTGTACTAGTACTAAATGTTTTGATTGCTTTGAATAATTGTATTTCCTTTTTGTCTTTTTAGTGGTTCAAATGGAAAGTCAAACGAGAAGAAATTTAACATTTCTTTAGTGCAAACACAATATCTCCAACAGATGCATAACACCAATAGTTTAGTTTAGTTTAGTTTTATTTTATTTTTGTTTTCACATATGATTGTGTATAGGGTAATTTCTAAGCATTACATATTTTTAGTTCTCTTTATTTCCTTTTACTACTATGTATCTCCTGTAAATATATATCCATGTACACCTTTTGTTTGTTTAATGAAAATTTAGAGGGCATATGGCATTCCAATTTTAGTGAGCATTCATATGGCATTCCAATTTTTTGTGCAGGAACTTGATTCGTTACTTATATAGTTCTATTAAAAAAAATTTCAAAGAAAAGGGTACAGGTTTAATTACTAACTTAAATTCTGTAAATTTACAAAATGGTGTAGAAAATAATTATTAGGTTATGCAAAGTGCCGACTTTATTACTATACATGATTTTGGCATTCATTTCAAAATTTAGAATACAATAGCCACCAGCATCAATTCCATTATTTATGTGAAGAGAGTAAGAGAGAAAGTAAAGTTAGAGGGGGATCTACCAGCGAGTCCGTATCCGCTGCGATATCGATCTGACGGCTGAAGCTTTTTAGGGAGGTTTCTGAAAGAATCTCAGCCGTCTGAGATGTTATCTCAGGATCCTCAAATTGGATTTGGATGAGATCGGATTTGGATCCCAGCTGATTTCAGCGCGTCTACCAGCATTAGTAGTTTATAATCTGACGCTATATGAAGATCAGTAATTATTATTTATGATTTAACCTTTAGGCTTCAAGAACTTAAATTACCTTCAAAGTACCCACAGAATTATAATATTTGTTGCTGGAATATATAATATAAATATATGATTCTAATTAACCAAGTCATATTGACTGACTCGGTCATATCTGGGACTTGCAGGGAACATCCGCACATGACATGATGTGGTTCTCATTTTCAAACCATTTTATTGCCTTGCAAGTAAACTATAGCTTAATTACTTCGGCGCCAGTAATCACACACTTCTTAATTTGGCCTTCTGTCATTCTATCATTCCATGGGGAGCAAAACAACTAATATGCAGAAGACTTCAATTATTATACTTTTAAAGTCAACTCAGATATATATCTCTATGGCTAATTATACAATGAGTAGCAGCTAGCTGCCACCATTTTATCTGTTCACCGGTCCACTGTACTTGTAATGAACAAATATCATTTTTCTTTTTCAGTAAACACTTATAACTTTCTTATCAACCTAAATCATTTTTTAAGTAGACATATACATTACGGTTTCTAGTGAACATTTATACAACTGCGGCAAGCATATAGGTGTATGTGGGTGTGTCAGACTGTGAGAGAGGTTACATATTTTCCTTATATAATTTATATTTCCACTTCATAACCATTGCATTGCCTAGTCAACTATCCCTTGGCCTCAAACCTCAATCATCCACCTACAAATCCAAGCAACTGTGTGCCAATTTCCTCAACTGCAAACCTTCCTTTCACATAGAGAATTACATTGACAAGTAACAGCAATGCAGGTGCAGGTGATAGTCAACTCGGCGCGGTCGCTGAAGAACGTGAACTGGCGGTTCGGCGCGCTCACTCCCTACGCCGTGGTGTGGATCGACACGAGCCGCAAGTGCTCCACCAAGGTCGACACAACCCACGGCATGAACCCCGTGTGGGACGAGAAGTTCACCATCCCTCTCCCCCCGACCTCCTTCCCCGACGCCGCCATTCTCTGCATAGATATAGTCCATGCCAATGCACCCGTCGGCACCAAGCCGCTTGTTGGCTCGGCACGATTTCCGTTAAGTGCGGCGATTAACGAAGCTCGGGTTCATGGGCAAGCTTCGCTTTGTTTGAACCTTACACGACCATCCGGCAGGCCTCAGGGGACCATCGAAATTAAGATCGGATTAAAAGATCCGAATGTTGGCCAGGTTAACCAGTACAATCAACAACAAACTCCGTACAAACAATACGTGCCGGCACAAGCTGCACAGCCCCTGCATCAGGCCAACATGCCGCCGCAGACCCATTTCCAACCGCAGGTCGGTCCATATCATCCTCGGCCTCAGGTTCAGCCGCACGGCCAATTTCAGCCTCGGCCTCAGGTTCAGCCGCATGGTCAATTTCAACCCCGGCCTCAGGTGAAACCGCAGGTTCAATTTCAGCCCCAGCCTCAGGTGCAACCGCAGGGCCAGTTTCAACCCCAACCTCAGGTGCAACCGCAAGGCCAATATCAGCCTCGGCCGCAAATCCAACCTCAAGGTCAGTATGTACCTCAACCGCAACCTCAGGGTCAAGTTCAACCTCAGCCAATGGTAAAACCTCAAGGTCATCATCAAAACAAGCCGCAAGTTCAGCCGCAAGTTCAATCTCAACCTCGGCCAAATCCGAAGATACAGCAGCAGAAACCAGAGGTACAAGCACAGCCGATGAAGAAACAGCCCAACAAGCCGGCGCCAGCACCGGCACCAGCTCAGCCTCAGCCTCAGCCTCAGCCTCAGCCTCAGCCAAATGCCAAGTTACAACAACAAAAACAAGCGGCAGTGCAGCCAATGAGGAAACAGCCTAATAAGCAAGGTCCAGTTCAGGGACCAAACTTTAAGGGGCCTGTTCGGCAAGTACCCGCACAACAAGTGCCGAGAAATACCATGCCGCCTGGCACGAACAGGCCTCGGAACCGCCAAGGCAATCCAGGAGCAGTACAACAACAGTATAACCCTGCTTACGGGACGGGTCCTGGGGCAGATGGTATGAGGCTGACGCGCGATATGCTTTTTGTTCAAAACCAAGCTAGGCAGTTGTTGTCGAATAACGGTAACAACAACAGTAATAATGCCGGACAGGGAGGTGCCGGGGTGAACGATAATGCAGAAACAAAGAGCGCAGCTGCAGATGCGAATGCGAACACGAACGGAGAATTGAAGAGCTCGGCGGTGGAGGCAGATGCTAATGGAGAATCGAAGAGCACGGTTGCGGAGGTGAACAATAATGGAGAAACAATGAGTGCAGCTAACACTGATAATGCTGTAGATGTGGCGAATGTGGAAACAGCGGAAGATATGCATTCCGCTGAGGCATTTAATGACGCAGAAAGCATCCAGTTATCGTATGAAGAAGCTCAAAATGCGTCTATCGATCGCGACATCGGAGATTATGACCATGTTGAGTACGCTGCTACTGAAGAATATAATCATGGAGGTTATGATGCCAATGCTGCTACTGAAGAATATGGTCATGGAGGTTACGATGTGAATACAGGCACAGAAGGTGATTACGGAGCTTATGATGCGAACGCTGGCACAGAACATGATTACAGAACTTATGATGTGAATGCTGGTACGGAATGTGATTACGGAGTCTATGATGTGAATGCTGGTACGGAATGTGATTACGGAGCTTATGATGTGAGTACTGGCGCCGAGTGCGATTACGGAGCTTATGATGCGAATGCCGGTGATCAGGAATGCAATTACGGAGGCTATGAAGATGGTAATGATTATGTTGATGAACAATACGACGGTGCGTTTGACAGTGCCGGGCTTGACAGTCATGTTGAAACCGGCGAAGTTGATGTTTCATGCGAGTATTAAGAATTGAAGGATCCAAAGGCAAGATTGGGGGCAACTTAAAAGCAGCTTAATTTCACTATCCAGCTTTTTTTTTTTTTTGTTCAAAACTTACAACTCTGTACTTTCTGATAAATTTATGTACTGGACAGTATATTTATACCCTTTCTTGCTGTTGAATAAGGAAATGTGTGTTTGAATTTGTGTTCTTGGATTCAACAGTATGCAACAAAAAAATTGGTATGCATACTAGAATTAAAAGCGAGCTTATCATGATCAGTAAGTAAAGAAATGTGCCTCAAAGGCTGAATTAACCTATAAACACAGAAGAAAGAAGATGTCCATCTTGAATCATTAAGTATGTATTAATGTTAACAAGAAACCCTCATGATCAATGTTTTTCACTCAAAACAAAAGGAACCCTGAGATCAGATGTGAAAAATAACATAATCTCTGGCATTGTGCAGGGCACAAGTCAATTGAAAACACATATTAAAGTATAGTTCTGATTCAACTTAACAAGAGCCAAGAATGTATGTCTTTTATCTACTGAAGTAAACTAAGTAGGCTATTCAAAGACTATATCAAGCTAAAATGAAATATAGAGTAATAGATTAATAGACTAATAAATCTGACACATCTGGACGGTACCACACCCGGCATATCAGAAATTTCTGAGGACATAAACATTAAATGGTTTTTTAAGAACCCTGTTGTGGTACCATAACTGGTACCGTTCAAGTCTCCACAACGGTACCACTGCTCAAGGCTCCACGTACCAACTCCAAAAACAAATTGAGACAAAAAATTCCTTGACCCTTTTTCTTTATTTACATTAATTACTGATTAACAAGAAGCCCTTTTACCTCTCTTTGCAAGTCTTTAATGCACGACCAATTCACAGACCACTCAAATTTAAATGTCTATAAAACACTCTCCATTTGAGTTTCGAACCCCGCCCTCAGCCACTAGATAAAAGGTTGGTTCTCACTAATTAAGGCCATATTTGACTTCATTCTTAATTATTATAGGAAATTTCCAAATTGATTATTCACAATTAATGATGTATTAAATATACATACTACAGATAATAACTACATCAAAATATAATTAAAAAGTTCTGACCATGCGTATGTATCTTTGGCATTATTTGATGAGGGAGGTGCATTTGGAGTCAAGTCTTTCAAGGTTGTGGTTGGGGGGAAAATAAAAAAAAAATAATAAAACCGAGGACATTTTCATAGTAATGATGTCTGTCATCAACGTACTAAAACTAATAAAGATGGATAAATATGTCCAGCCCTGACTTTGTCTCCAGAGTTATGTGATGCGTTGGCAGATTGCTGTCCATTTAGAACGTTTAGTAATTAAGCTGGTATCTCAAGCTGACAGTTTTACAATTTTGTAAACTGTCTTTTAGAAAGAAAACTGTCTTTTAGAACGTTTACAACGTTTTGTAAACTGCCTTTTAGAAAGGGGGTCCATTTGCTGCCCATTTAGAATGTTTGTAAACTACCTATTTGCTACCCATCTCTTCCCAGGATTCATTTAGAACGTTTTGTAATATGTCTTTTAATTAGAACGTTCTGTTTATAATATATCAGATAAATAAAATGCCAGCACATCACATGGTGTGGGAGGCAATGTGTGCGGCGCGTTATCACTATCCAATAAAGATTTCCCTCCCAACTCCCTAGTTGACTTGGTACATGGTACATCCTCTCTTCTATGACTATCCAGTTCTAACTTGATACCGAGTATCCATTTTTTTAGCATTTTATATACGGTCTTAATTAGACTCGTAGTTACTTACATTATAAAACACAAAATATAAGAGTGCCTCAAGGTATAGACTAAGGTTAATTTTCTCTCCATTCCTAAGCATGTTAATTAGTTAATAACCAGATGACTGAGTCTGAGTCTGAACCTTGAAGTTTAGAAAGGAGGAAACATCTTGTGTCCATTGAAAAAAATGTCCATACATTCATAGACGTGTACGAAATATAACAGATACATTCTAAAATATAACGGATATGTCTTTTTTCTATGGACGCTAGATGTTACACTTTAGAAAGCATAAGTTTGCAACAATTGAGAAGCATAATTATCTATGTTTTCCAATGAGGTTCTTACGAGTGCTTATCCTCTGTAGCACTGCAAAGTGTAGCACAGAATGTGGGCCGTTAGATCATCTCAGAATTCGTGCTAGCACATATCTCGTGATGATCTAATGGCCCACGTTCTGCGCTACAGAAGATATGGAATCTTCTCCATTAGGATACCTCTTCTTGTTTCAAAATGGAGCTCTCTAACTAAGGTTTAATATTCTTATTCTTAATTAAGTAAACGTAAATGACACCTATTTCCTAAGACATGCTAGCCTTCTTCCCTCCAATCAGATTTAGAGGTCAACGAACCATCTAAAGTCAACACATTAATTCCTTTAATATCACTCTTCTTAAATTTCTATACTAGTACGTATACTCCCCTAGTTAGTTCCTTACTTCCTCATCACAAAAAAAATAAAAAACTAATAATAATTAGACACTAATAATTAAAGAGAGAAGGATTAAATAAAAGGAAAAAAAAAAACAAAAATGCATCCCTAGTTCCTTACTGGGTATCTCTCCTTAACATGATTGGCAAAAGGAAACTGAAAAAACAAACAAAAACAAATACTTCTTCAACGTTAGAAGAGGAGAAACATCTTGCCTCCATTGAAAAACCGTCCATATATTCATCCATATATTGGCGTATACTAGATGTAATAGATATATTCTGAAATGTAACAGATACATCGAAAAATGTAACTTATGGATGTTATGGACAGTTTTTTTATGGACGCCAGGTATTACTCTCAGAAGAGCATATATATTAGGTATGCATCTTCTTTTCTTATTTAGTTCACAATCAAGACATCAAAGATGCAGGTGGAGGTGACAATTGGCTCAGGGAAGAACCTGAAGAACGTGAACTGGCGGCACGGCGACCTGAAGCCGTACGCCGTGCTGTGGATCGACTCGGGACCGAAGTACTCCAGCAAGGTGGATGTCGAGAACGACGAGGACCCGGTATGGGACGATAAAATGTCCGTACCCCTGCCGCCAACTTCTCACCCCGACACAGCCGTTCTGTACGTAGACATTGTCCATGCCAATGCTCCTCCCGGCACAAAGCCCCTTGTCGGGTCTGCTCAGTTACCGCTGCGAGACGTACTCAATGAGGCACGGGCTACCGGGAAGGTGCCGCGCAGCTTGAAGCTCCGGCGCCCCTCAGGTGATCTAATCTGCTTCGATATATACACAATTTTTAACTTTTTAATTTAGAAACTAATTTAAAACATGGTTAAGTTCTTTTTTTGAATTAGAATTAAGCAACAATTAATTTTGTGTCGTAACAAGGTCGACCGCACGGGAAGCTCGAAATCAAGATCGGGGTTAAGAACCAACCGACCGACCGTCAAGCCGGTCCCTACGGACAACCCGCTTACTACGGCGGATACGCCGCACCACCTCCGCAACAACCCGCATACCAGTATCCATACAGTGCACCCGCCGGACCACCTCCAGCCGGATACCCTGCCACATATGGCTACGGGACACCCGCACCGCCGGTGCCGGGTTACGGAGTTGGGTATCCCGTAGCTGCACCGCCAGTGAAGGAAAAGAAGGACAAAAAGGACAAGAAAGACAAACACAATCATGGCATGGGAACCGGCATTGCGGTTGGGGCTGCAGCCGGGCTACTAGGAGGGCTTGCGATTGCCGAGGGTGTCGGGGCTTTGTCGAGCAACCAGAACCAAGCCCCGACTGTTGTCGAGAACGTGACGTATGTCAACGAGACCAATGTTTATGACAGCACGAACGTTTACGAGTCAACGAATGTCTACGAATCGAACGACGTGTACAGTTCGACGGATGTCTATGAATCGACTGATGTCTACGAATCCGTTGATGCTTACGATGGCGACAGCGGGTGGTGATCTGCAGTGTTCATGGCTTCTTTCAATGAGATGAATGTATAATGGTGTTTGTTCTTCCTTAATTTGTTTTTCAACAATTGTTTGTTATAAAGTAAATTAAGTTCTTGTAGATTTTTTTTTTTTTTTGCTGGGTATTAATATATGTTTCTCAATTGTAAGGTCTGTTCTGTATCTGAAATTAAGCATTAATTAATATGCTATATTGCTGTTTTATGTACTATTTTCTTTTGCCATTTTGAGATCCAATTGAACAGTTTATAGTCGTATGAATTTTATGGTATTAACTTTGACAACTTATCTTATTCTGCAAATCCTTGTTTTATTTTATTTTTTTTTTCAAATCATGTCTTTCGATCTCCAACATTTCAATTTAATATCAGTCATCTGACCAAAAATAACTCTGACATTTCAATTTCGATTTTTTGGTTGGCAATTTTTAAATTAAAAACCAAATCGTTTGATGTAAAATTTAGCAAGTAATTAATAATTAGTGTCAAAATTAATAGAAGCTTTATACTTTACATTTGCTCGGCCTAGAATCTAAATACATCTTAAAAAACACAATTGAACTATCAATAGTTTACTTGAAAACTTATGTCTTATGATGCATGCATGTGTGTGCCCAAAAGGGAATTTATGAAGATTAAGATACAAAATCTACCAATCATCTGTAGAAAAAAAGAAAATCCGTGATAACATCATAAATGTAATTATTTATTAGATAGAGATATATATGTTTGACAGACAGCATTTTCATAAAAAAAATAAAATAGATGTAGAACGCCATGATTTTAATTTTAGGCTAAAAACACACAACTAAAGAAGTTTGTAATTGTATACAACAATTTTTTTTTGCATAGTTGTATACATCAATTAAAATAAAAAGAAAACACAAAATTAAGAAACACCACTACAATAATTAAGACAACAACAATGAAGAAGAGAAGAGCACACTTCGCATCTTCAAATCTTCATATTCTCAATTGGTCATTGAAAATCCACATTGAAGCAGTTATATATATATATATATACTGATCACAAAATAGAAATCTGCCATTCGCCTGCTACTCTGAAAAAGCATCATGTGATGGACGGATTCACCGGCATCACTGAAAAATGAGGCCGGTGACCGTCGAAGCGACTGCTTGTACGGCTACTTCGGTGCCAACTTTGTGCATAAACCGGCGAACTCTTGCTCGCTTGCTGCCGTTGCTGCTGTTGTTATCATTGTTGCCGGCATGGCAGTGTGCTGTCTGTGCCTGTGGGCAGTTGGTCTGTGCAAAATGAGGGTTCACCATCGGCATTGCCGGCATGGCCGGCATGGGCAGGATTGGGCCGTGAAGGCAGTTTATATGGAGGCTTACATTGCACATCTCACACCTACATATTACAGCACCAAAAGTGTCATTTGATACTGTATCAAAACTCGTAATTTTTTGAATTGTTGTAAATATTAAGAAATTTTGATGAGTCCCCATAGATTATCAAATAACACTCAAATCAGTTGAAATTTGAAACACAATCAATCAATAAGTCTCATAATATGTTTGTACAAAATTTTCTATTTTAGAGATTTTATTTATATTTATTTGAGAATCCGTTGTCGCGACTGTCGCAAAGTTTAGTTGTCACCGGATACCCACCCCTATAAGAATTAAGTACCTGTAAAACCAGGCCCCATGGCCTTGGTGGCATGCGTTGCAGGCGAAGGCTCCGGCGACCAGAGAGAGGCAGTGTGCTGGGTGCAACGCAGTGCGTACGACTTGTTGCGTTGTTGCACAATGCGGATGCACGTCGAAGTTGCACCCGATGCACCGGTAGAAGAAGCCCTGTGCCGGTTGGCTACAGATGTCGCAGTCCCTACACTCGCCTGAAATTACAGAAACGCCGATCGATCATGAACCCCAAATCTATGCACAAACATGTACTGTTCATGAAATTTGATGAGTAGTTCTACAGAATTAGAAAGAAGAAGAAGACCGGTACCTGAGGCGAGGCGGAGGTTGTGCCGGGGATGCGCGAAGAAAGACACCGTCTCGGGCAGCTTAGCGCAATGCTCATGGAGATCGAAGTCGCAGGCGTCGCACCGGTAATGGAGTCCGCTTCCCTGGCACCGACAGACGTCGCAGATGAACAGTTGGCTGGGGCCTGGAGTCCTCACCAGCATGTGCTGGTGAGAGCAGTGGGTCACATAACTTGCCATGATATGTGTATCTCTTTGAAATTCTGTTGTTCTTCTTGCTAGCTCTCTCTTCCAAATAACTTGCATATTAATATATGGTTGATTTGATGGATGGATGGATGGATGGATGGATTGACTGAGTCTTTAAGTCTAGTCAATTAACAATATTATATGAAATGAAATGATAAATTGGGTGTGCATCTGTTGGTCAGTGCTTCAAATAATAAATAGTTAATTTGATGGATGGATCACTGTTAATTTATTTATTTATGTATGTATGTAAGTATGTATTGTTTCAAATTAAAGGCTATCTATTATCTTTATCCTTACTGTATATAAAAGCATATTGAAAAATGACATCAAAGAGCTATTTTTCTTAAATAAGAAACCTGAGCCGTTGATCATTTTCTTGGATAGATCAGAATCGTTGATTTACGTTAATGTCTCAGCCCATTAAAATTTAAGGCTCATATCAATTTTCTCAATATAAGGCCCATTATATATTATCTTAAAAATTTATTATAAGAAAAATAATAATTTAAGCCCAAAACAATTTCTGGTTATATAAATCTTCTAATGTAATGGTAAATTCAAAATTGATTCCAAATAAATGGCATGGCAACAATTTCTGGTTGTCTGGTGGTTAAGGGCAACGCTCTCCGTGTAGGAGGTTGCGGGTTCGAAACCCAGTTAGATGGCATTTTATATTTAAATTTGAGTAGCTTGATCATCATCTTTATCTCAAAAAAAAGAAAAAAACAATTTCTCGTTGCCTTAATATTCATGCAATTACTATATATATAAAGGGGGAATCAGGAATTTCACAGTTCCCCACTTGAAATCCAGATCGTTGGTTATTATTTGACTCTTCATTTGGGTCGTTCGTGAGTTGACATTACTGTACAATAAACAGTATTCTACAGTTCTGCACCGTTGGATCGATGGAAGTCCAGACTAGTTAACTTCTTCTAAAATTTCATAATAAAGCTGTTCAAAATCTTGTTTTTTTTTTTATTTCTCTGACCCCTATGTCAAAATCCTTGCCCCACCTCTCACTATACGCGCTTAGATCGGCTACGATCCGATTTAGATCGAAGGCTCTCCAATCTTCATCGGAGGGCTGAAATTATTTCAAAAACCCCCTCTAAAAGTCGCAGTCGTCGTATCGGAATTGGAGGGTCCTCCGATCCAAACAGTTTGGATCATAGCGGATACGGACTCCTCACTATACATGTCTACATGTATGAACACACCAGCTTTAAATTCAAGTGTTGCGGCTGCCAATTAGTGGTCTGTGCTGTGCATGCCAACTACATTGTACGACCTGATGTGTGCCGCATCAACATTCAACAATATATGACTGCAAATTCATTCTCGGAGGTATCAGGCATGCCAACTTGCAACTGGTCCTGTTACTGACATAGAATAGAAGATTTTAAGGGAGAGTCAACACTCAACAGTGGGTCATTTGGTGTGGTGTTATGTTATAGCTATGATAGATTAAAAATCTTTGCACCTGAGAATGTGGCCATAGGTGTTTATTTTTTGTTACAAGAGAAACATCTTGGGTCCATTGAAAAACTGTCCATACATCCATAGATGTATACAAAATGTAATAGATACAGTCTGAAATGTAACAGATACATCTGAAATGTTACCTATAGACACTGACTTTTCAATATATGGACGCTAGGTATTACTCTTGTTATAATTAATGTTGAGTGTGGTTTAGTAATCTCTAATGTTATGAGTAGTGTTTTAAAAAAAACCCGAGAGGTCCGAACCCGACCCGAGAAACCCGGGGAAAATGGACCGACTGATCCAACTCCGGCGTCTGACCCGGGCAACCCGAGAGGACCGGGAGGGACGGTCCTCGCAAGGGTAGGTATCCATGTTCCCAGAAAAATTCCCGTGGAAACCCGACCCAAGCAAACCGAGGACCCGACCCTACCAGACCCGGGGTACCGTGGTAATAACCCGAGGTAACCCGACTTGGTTCCAACTTTTCCCGCCTATGTTAACAATTAAAAAAATATTATTTAAATTTTATTTTCAAGAAGAATTTTTGTTTTACAACAAATATAATTATTAAATTTTTTTTCTAATTTTCTATGTAATTTTTCGGTATAAATAATATTATTTTAATTTTTTTTATTTTTAATATAGAAATACTATTTTCCTAACTTTTAATTGTATAATATAATATATATATATATATGATTAAAACAAATAATTTAATTTTTAATTATTTTTCATTTTTTAAAGTATATTTTTCAATTTTTGTAGTGTAAAATAGGTGTATTATATTTTTTTATATTTTTTTGTTTTGTTTTCTTATTTTTTTTGACATATAACTCCGGGACCCGGCAACCCGAGCAACCCGGACCGGGAAACCCGGGCAACCCGGGAGGGACGGTCCTAAGCTAGGTCCAATCTCCTTCCCTCCAAAATTGTCCCGATGTTTCCCGAACCGGGAAAACCCGTGGACCGGGACGGGTTTGGACCGACCCGGACCTACTCGGACCTTTTTTAAATCACTAGCCATGAGAGAGTAGTAGAGTACTAGAGTTCACTATTGGTATAAGGTTATTTTTGAGTGATAGTATGACTTTATGATGATATATATTGGCTAAGTCAACAATTAATATAAGAAAAAAGAGAAGATAATGATTGGCAAGTACTGTACAATGGCCGGACGTTTAAGGTCAACTAAAAAATTCAGTACCTCCAAATTCAAGATTTCAATTGCAAACTCTCTGCGTAATCACAGGCCTGGTCACAATCAATTATTTGTCTTGTATTTTCTCTCCACGCTAGGAAAGAATATTACTGATCAATAAAGCCTCAATTTTTTAAAATAAGCCATAAAAAATACAAATTCACGATTTTCGGCCCGGTAACACACATTTTTGACATTTAGAACGGACGCTTCCGTCCAACCCGGACGGGATGGTACAACAACATCCAAGCTAGCAGACTGGGACGGTGCTAAAAGGAGACGTCCTCCTTTTGAACTTGGACGGTGCCCTTCAACAACGTCTGGGTGCTCTGACGTGTCGTATGTTGGACGTTGCTGATAGGTAACGTCCTTGCACAAAGCTGGACGGTGTGGAACAGTTGCGTCCCACTTGTCTGGATGTCAAGCAACCGTGCCATCCCAGTGTACACGTCCTTGGTCATGTCCCCCAGTGGGACGCTACGGTATTGAACCGTTCAGGTTGGACGGGCCTGCACCCAGTCGTCCAAGCTGGGACGGTATAGTACCGTAGCGTCCCATGGGGGACATGGACCAAGGACGTGTACACTGGGACGACACGGTTGCTTGACGTCCAGACATGTGGGACGCAACTGTTCTACACTGTCCAGCTTTGTACAAGGACGTTACCTATCAGCAGCTGAACGACACATCAGAGCACCCGGACGCTGCTGAAGGGCACCGTCCATGTTCAAAATGTGGATGTCTCCTTTCAGCAGTGTCCCAGTCTGCTAGCTTGGACGTTGTTGTACCGTCCCGTCCGGGTTGGACGGAAGCGTCCGTTCTAAATGTCAAAAATATGTGTTACAGGACCGAAAATCGTGAATTTGTATTTTTTAAGGCTTATTTAAAAAAATGAGGTCAATAGAGTCAAGCAATAAATAAAAATTGAGGTCAATAGAGTGAAGCAATTTGTACTATGTGCTTATCCGCATAGGAAAAATCCTGTTTCATACTATATTTTTATATTAAATTTTATATGGAAGAGAAAATGAAAATAATCATGTATGGTAATTAATTTATATTGGAAGTAGTATCAATAATTGTTGAATGTACTGAAAGAGTAGGAAACTATAAATCAATATTTAACTCTGTTGTTATGGGAAGAGTATAAAATATTTGTTGATTTGGGAAGAGTAAAAAATCGATACCAACTGCGTTAATATTAATATATTAAATAAGTTTGTATTCAAGTTATTAGTTTTCCTATACAACTTATTTTGTATAGTATAATGTATTAAATATGTTGGTTTGGAAAAAGTATAAAATATTTATTGTTTTGGGAAGAGTATAAAATCGATAACCATTATATTAGTATTCATATCAAATAAATATGTATTCAAATTATTGGTTTTCCTATATAACTTATTTTGTACATTGTAATGTACTAAGATATATTACGCAAGTAAGTTGAATATTTTAATAATTTAACTTGAATATCAACACATTTAACACGGATACTAACACAGTCGGTATCTGTTTTAGTATCTTCTTAGTACCTATCTATCAGTTCCAAGAGGTTTAATGCTACCATTGACAACCCTAATTAGGGTTACCCTTAATTCATTCATGGTAATGTATCTTATGTTTATGACTTAATATTGATACACTTAATATGAATACTGATACAGTCCAGAGACGGAGCTATGATTTCATCATAGGGGGTAAAAAAATGATACCACAACAAGTTTTTTGAAAATTAAAATAGTTCCATATCATATTATTACACAGTCAAAATTATTATGTTTCATTACAAATACAATCAACATAATAGAAGACATTATACTTGACCATCTCAATTTATTTAACCTAAAATAATATGTTAAAATTTTTTTCTCAAAGACCATAGAGGACATACCTCAATATATTTAACCATCTCAATATATTTAACCTAAAATATAACCAGTACAATCAACAACAAACACCGTACAAACTCAAGGTACAGCCGCAAGTCCAATTTCAACCGCGGCCTCAGGTACAGCCGCAAGGCCAGTTTCAGCCCCGGCCTCAGGTGCAACCCCAAGGCCAATATCAGCCTTGGCCGCAGATCCAACCTCAAGGTCAGTATGTACCTCAGCCGCAAGCTCAGGGTCAAGTTCAACCTCAGCCAATGGTAAAACCTCAAGGTCATCATCAAAACAGGCCACAAGTTCAGGCGCAAGTTCAGTCTCAACCTCGGCCGAATGCCAAGTTACAGCAGCAGAAACCGGAGGTACAGCCTATGAAGAAACAACCCAATATGCCGGTGCCAGGTCAGCTCCAGCCTCAGCCTCAGCCAAATAATGCCAAGTCGCAACAGCAAAAACAAAAGGCGGTGCAGCCCATGAGGAAACAGCCTAATAGGCAAGGTCCAGTTCAGACACCAAACTCCAAGGGGCCTGTTCGACAAGTACCCGCACAACAAGCGCCAAGAAATTTCATGCCGCCTGGCACGAACAGGCCTCGGAACCGCCAAGGCAATCCAGGAGCAGTACAACAACAGTATAACGCTGCCTACGGGATCGGTCCTGGGGCAGACGGTATGAGGCTGACACGCGATATGCTTTTTGTTCAAAACCAAGCTAGGCAGCTGTTATTGAGTAACGGTAACAACAACAGTAATGCTGGTCAGGGAGGTGCCGGGACGAACAATAATACAGAAATAAAGAGCGCAGCTGCGGATGCGAACACGAATGGAGAATTGAAGAGCTCAGCTGTAGAGGCGGATGTGAATGGAGAATCGAAGAGCACGGCTGCGGAGGTGAACAATAAGGGAGAAGCAATGAGTGCGGCTAACGCTGGTAATGCTGTAGATGCGGCGAACGTGGAAACAACGGAAGATATGCATTCCGCTGAGGCATTTAATGATGCAGAAAGCATCCAGTTATCGTACGAAGAAGCCCAAAATGCGTCTAATGATCGCGACGTCGGAGATTATGACTATGTCGAGTATGCTGCTACTGAAGATAATAATCATGGAGGTTATGATGTCAATGCTGGTCACGGGGAATATGATAATAGCAGTTACGATGCGAATACAGGCACAGAAGGCGATTACGGAGCTTATGATGCGAACGCTGGCACAGAACGTGATTACGGAACTTATGATGTTAATGCTGGCACGGAATGTGATTACGGAGTCTATGATGTGAATGCTGGTACGGAATGTGATTACGGAGCTTATGATGTGAGTACTGGCACCGAGTGCGATTACGGAGCTTATGATGCGAATGCCGGTGATCAGGAATGCAATTACGGAGGCTATGAAGATGGTAATGATTATGTTGATGAACAGTATGACGGTGCGTTCGACAGTGCCGGGCTTGACAGTAATGCCGAAAGCGGCGAAGTCGATGTGTCATGTGAGTACTAAGAATTGAGGGATCCAAATTAAGGCAAGATTGGGGGCAATTTAAAGCAGCTTAATTTCACTATCCAGGTTTTTTTTTTTTTTTTTTTTGTTCAAAACTTACAATTCTGTACTTTCTGATAAATTTATGTACTAAACAGTATATTTATACCCTTTCTTGCTGTTGAATAAGGAAATGTGTGTTTGAATTTGTGTTTTTGGATTCAACAGTATGCAACAAAAAATTGGTATGCATACTAGAATTAAAAGAGAGCTTATCATGATCAGTAAAGAAATGTCCCTCAAAGGCTGAATTAACCTATAAACACAGAAGAAATGAATGTTCATCTTAAATCATTAAGTGTATATTAATATTAACTAAAATCTTTAATAGATCAAGGGGAAAAGATGAGGAAGTGAGAGCACATGATGAAAGTACAATTGTAAAATATATAGAGGTAACAAGAGAAAATTGGTCACTCTCTGCAGCAGATATATAGCAGAACAGTACAGTATTTTGAGTCAGCACTCCTCACACCTGTTATATTTTGGAAATTAATATAAGTACTTAGAGCATTTTTTAGAGCATTTTTTTGACAATTGGTATGTATATATAATAAGTTAATAGCTAAAACTTGAAAGAAAGGCTGCTATATTGTAATGAGTACTCTACCATAATGATCCCCAATTTTTTTTACCTCAAAACAAAAGGAATTTTCAGATGTGAAAAATAACGTAATCTCTAGCACTGTGCAGTGCACAACTCAATTATGAACCCTGTTGTGGTACTCTACAACGGTACCACTGCTTTATCAATGCTTTGACCCTTCTCTTTATCCATATTAATTACTGATTAACAAGAAGCACTTTTACCTCTCTTTGCAAGTCATTAATGCACAATAAGACCACTCAAATTTAAATGTCTATAAAAGACTTCTGATATGGGTTTTGAACCTGGTCTTTAGCCACTAGACCAGGAGGTTGGTTCTTGCTAATTAAGGCCATATTTAATTTTATTCTTAATTAATATAGGAAATTTCCAAATTCATTATTCACAATTAATGATGTAGTGGGTTCCAAGTGGTCAATTCAGTACACAATCAGCCTATGAGTGGCTAATGTATAGAGGGATCACAAAGGATAATAGTGATTTGTGGTGGACAGTGTCAGTTCCACTAAAAGTTAAAGTTTTCATATGGCTATTATTTAGGAGTAGAATTGTTACAAGAGACAATATGTCAAAAAGGGGTTGGGGGGGAGATACTTCTTGCTCCTTCTGCACTGGATCTGAAACTGCTATACACATAATGCTAAACTGCCAATTTGCAAGAAATATATGGTTTTATATGGGAATATGCCAATACTTGAATTCTATTTGGGAAGACTTTGAAGATGTTATTGAATATGCTAAATCTCTAAAAGGACAGGAAAGAAATGCTTTTTTAATAGTGTTCAGTGCCACATGCTGGGTTATATGGAACACCAGAAATAACATAACATTTAGGTCTTATCAAATTCCTTCTACCAGAAATACTATTCTCACTATTTGTTCCATGGTGCAATATTGGACAGGTCTTGCTGCAGTGGAGGTGAAGAACTTGGTTGCTAGATGGTTACCACAGGTTTCAGATGCCATACCCCTGCAGGTGGAACCACCAAGGGTCTTGCTGACATGAAGGGAACATGAAGGTCTGATAAAAAATAACAATGGAAAAGAGAGAGGATGCCAGAAGAAAGAAATTAATTCACTTATTTGAGAAAAAAGATTGGATTTAGATGATGCTTCTGTTGGTTGCTTAATTTTGACAATTGTTATTTTGGTACTTGAGTTCTGTCTGTGGTTATCTTAATACGTTAGTTTTGGAGTCTATGGATTAAGTTTACAGTATATTTTGGTTGAAATCAATGAGTGGAGAGTATAAAAAGGAATACAGGAAATGATAGGAAAAATGAGGATATATACATAGATAGATGATGAGGGTAAATGAGGTTTTGTAAACAGTTGAGGATATTTTCTTAAATGAAAATGAGCCTATATGCCTTTCTTTCAAAAAAAAAATTTAATGATGTATTAAATATACATACTACAGATAATAACTACATCAAAATATAATTAAAAAGTTCTGACCATGCGTATGTATCTTTGGCATTATTTGATGAGGGAGGTGCATTTGGAGTCAAGTCTTTCAAGGTTGTGGTTGGGGGGAAAATAAAAAAATAATAATAAAACCAAGGACATTTTCATAGTAATGATGTCTGTCATCAACGTACTAAAACTAATAAAGATGGATAAATATGTCCAGCCATGACTTTGCCTCCAGAGTTATGTGATGTATCGGCAGATTACTGTTTATTTAGAACGTTTAGTAAGTTGACAGTTTTGCAATTTTGTAAACTGTCTTTTAGAAAGGGGCACATTTGCTGCCCATTTAGAATGTTTGTAAAATGCCTATTTGTTACCCATCTCTTCCCAGGATTCATTTAAAATGTTTTGTAAATTGTAATCTGTTTTTTAGAACGTTCTGTCTATAATATATCAGATAAATAAAATGTCAGCATATCACATAGTGTAGGGGGCCATGTGCGCGGCGCCTATCACTATCCAATAAAGATTTCCCTCCCAACTCCCTAGTTGACTTGGTACATGATACATCTTCTCTTCTATGACTATCCAGTTCTAATTTGATACCGAGTATCCATTTTTTTAGCATTTTATATACGGTCTTAATTAGACTCTTAGTTACTTACATTATAAAACACAAAATATAAGAGTACCTCAAGGTATATATAGACTGAGGTTAATTTTCTCTCCATTAATTCCTATGCATGTTAATTAATTAATTAATAACCAGATGACTGAGTCTGAGCCTGACCCTTGAAGTTTAGAAAGGAGGAAACATCTTGCGTCCATTAAAAAACCGTCTATACAATCATAGACGTGTACGAAATATAACAGATACATTCTAAAATATAACAGATATGTCCTTTTTCTATGGACGCTAGATATTACACTTTAGAAAGCATAAGTTTACAACAATTGAGAAGCATAATTATCTATGTTTTCCAATGAGGTTCTTACGAGTGCTTATCCTCTGTAGCACTGCAAAGTGTAGCACAGAATGTGGGCCGTTAGATCATCTCAGAATTCGTGCTAGCACATATCTCGTGATGATCTAATGGCCCACGTTCTGCGCTACAGAGGATATGGAATCTTCTCCATTAGGATACCTCTTCTTGTTTCAAAATGGAGCTCTCTAATTAGGTTTAATATTCTTATTCTTAATTAAGTAAACGTAAATGACACCTATTTCCTAAGACATGCTAGCCTTCTTCCCTCCAATCAGATTTAGAGGTCAAGGAACCATCTAAAGTCAACACATTAATTCCTTTAATATCACTCTTCTTAAATTTCTATACTAGTACGTATACTCCCCTAGTTAGTTCCTTACTTCCTCATCACAAAAAAAATAAAAAACTAATAATAATTAGACACTAATAATTAAAGAGAGAAGGATTAAATAAAAGGAAAAAAAAAAACAAAAATGCATCCCTAGTTCCTTACTGGGTATCTCTCCTTAACATGATTGGCAAAAGGAAACTGAAAAAACAAACTAAAACAAATACTTCTTCAACGTTAGAAGAGAAACATATTGCCTCCATTGAAAAACCGTCCATATATTCATCCATATATTGGCGTATACTAGATGTAACAGATATATTCTGAAATGTAACAGATACATCGTAAAATGTAACTTATGGATGTTATGGACAGTTTTTTTATGGACGCCAGGTATTACTCTCAGAAGAGCATATATATTAGGTATGCATCTTCTTTTCTTATTTAGTTCACAATCAAGACATCAAAGATGCAGGTGGAGGTGACAATTGGCTCAGGGAAGAACCTGAAGAACGTGAACTGGCGGCACGGCGACCTGAAGCCGTACGCCGTGCTGTGGATCGACACGGGACCGAAGTACTCCAGCAAGGTGGATGTCGAGAACGACGAGGACCCGGTATGGGACGATAAAATGTCCGTACCCCTGCCGCCAACTTCTCACCCCGACACAGCCATTCTGTACGTAGACATTGTCCATGCCAATGCTCCTCCCGGCACAAAGCCCCTTGTCGGGTCTGCTCAGTTACCGCTGCGAGACGTACTCAATGAGGCACAGGCTACCAGGAAGGTGCCGCGCAGCTTGAAGCTCCGGCGCCCCTCAGGTGATCTAATCTGCTTCGATATATACACAATTTTTAACTTTTTAATTTAGAAACTAATTTAAAACATGGTTAAGTTCTTTTTTTGAATTAGAATTAAGCAACAATTAATTTTGTGTCGTAACAAGGTCGACCGCACGGGAAGCTCGAAATCAAGATCGGGGTTAAGAACCAACCGACCGACCGTCAAGCCGGTCCCTACGGACAACCCGCTTACTACGGCGGATACGCCGCACCACCTCCGCAACAACCCGCATACCAGTATCCATACAGTGCACCCGCCGGACCACCTCCAGCCGGATACCCTGCCACATATGGCTACGGGACACCCGCACCGCCGGTGCCGGGTTACGGAGTTGGGTATCCCGTAGCTGCACCGCCAGTGAAGGAAAAGAAGGACAAAAAGGACAAGAAAGACAAACACAATCATGGCATGGGAACCGGCATTGCGGTTGGGGCTGCAGCCGGGCTACTAGGAGGGCTTGCGATTGCCGAGGGTGTCGGGGCTTTGTCGAGCAACCAGAACCAAGCCCCGACTGTTGTCGAGAACGTGACGTATGTCAACGAGACCAATGTTTATGACAGCACGAACGTTTACGAGTCAACGAATGTCTACGAATCGAACGACGTGTACAGTTCGACGGATGTCTATGAATCGACTGATGTCTACGAATCCGTTGATGCTTACGATGGCGACAGCGGGTGGTGATCTGCAGTGTTCATGGCTTCTTTCAATGAGATGAATGTATAATGGTGTTTGTTCTTCCTTAATTTGTTTTTCAACAATTGTTTGTTATAAAGTAAATTAAGTTCTTGTAGATTTTTTTTTTTTTTTGCTGGGTATTAATATATGTTTCTCAATTGTAAGGTCTGTTCTGTATCTGAAATTAAGCATTAATTAATATGCTATATTGCTGTTTTATGTACTATTTTCTTTTGCCATTTTGAGATCCAATTGAACAGTTTATAGTCGTATGAATTTTATGGTATTAACTTTGACAACTTATCTTATTCTGCAAATCCTTGTTTTATTTTATTTTTTTTTTCAAATCATGTCTTTCGATCTCCAACATTTCAATTTAATATCAGTCATCTGACCAAAAATAACTCTGACATTTCAATTTCGATTTTTTGGTTGGCAATTTTTAAATTAAAAACCAAATCGTTTGATGTAAAATTTAGCAAGTAATTAATAATTAGTGTCAAAATTAATAGAAGCTTTATACTTTACATTTGCTCGGCCTAGAATCTAAATACATCTTAAAAAACACAATTGAACTATCAATAGTTTACTTGAAAACTTATGTCTTATGATGCATGCATGTGTGTGCCCAAAAGGGAATTTATGAAGATTAAGATACAAAATCTACCAATCATCTGTAGAAAAAAAGAAAATCCGTGATAACATCATAAATGTAATTATTTATTAGATAGAGATATATATGTTTGACAGACAGCATTTTCATAAAAAAAATAAAATAGATGTAGAACGCCATGATTTTAATTTTAGGCTAAAAACACACAACTAAAGAAGTTTGTAATTGTATACAACAATTTTTTTTTGCATAGTTGTATACATCAATTAAAATAAAAAGAAAACACAAAATTAAGAAACACCACTACAATAATTAAGACAACAACAATGAAGAAGAGAAGAGCACACTTCGCATCTTCAAATCTTCATATTCTCAATTGGTCATTGAAAATCCACATTGAAGCAGTTATATATATATATATATACTGATCACAAAATAGAAATCTGCCATTCGCCTGCTACTCTGAAAAAGCATCATGTGATGGACGGATTCACCGGCATCACTGAAAAATGAGGCCGGTGACCGTCGAAGCGACTGCTTGTACGGCTACTTCGGTGCCAACTTTGTGCATAAACCGGCGAACTCTTGCTCGCTTGCTGCCGTTGCTGCTGTTGTTATCATTGTTGCCGGCATGGCAGTGTGCTGTCTGTGCCTGTGGGCAGTTGGTCTGTGCAAAATGAGGGTTCACCATCGGCATTGCCGGCATGGCCGGCATGGGCAGGATTGGGCCGTGAAGGCAGTTTATATGGAGGCTTACATTGCACATCTCACACCTACATATTACAGCACCAAAAGTGTCATTTGATACTGTATCAAAACTCGTAATTTTTTGAATTGTTGTAAATATTAAGAAATTTTGATGAGTCCCCATAGATTATCAAATAACACTCAAATCAGTTGAAATTTGAAACACAATCAATCAATAAGTCTCATAATATGTTTGTACAAAATTTTCTATTTTAGAGATTTTATTTATATTTATTTGAGAATCCGTTGTCGCGACTGTCGCAAAGTTTAGTTGTCACCGGATACCCACCCCTATAAGAATTAAGTACCTGTAAAACCAGGCCCCATGGCCTTGGTGGCATGCGTTGCAGGCGAAGGCTCCGGCGACCAGAGAGAGGCAGTGTGCTGGGTGCAACGCAGTGCGTACGACTTGTTGCGTTGTTGCACAATGCGGATGCACGTCGAAGTTGCACCCGATGCACCGGTAGAAGAAGCCCTGTGCCGGTTGGCTACAGATGTCGCAGTCCCTACACTCGCCTGAAATTACAGAAACGCCGATCGATCATGAACCCCAAATCTATGCACAAACATGTACTGTTCATGAAATTTGATGAGTAGTTCTACAGAATTAGAAAGAAGAAGAAGACCGGTACCTGAGGCGAGGCGGAGGTTGTGCCGGGGATGCGCGAAGAAAGACACCGTCTCGGGCAGCTTAGCGCAATGCTCATGGAGATCGAAGTCGCAGGCGTCGCACCGGTAATGGAGTCCGCTTCCCTGGCACCGACAGACGTCGCAGATGAACAGTTGGCTGGGGCCTGGAGTCCTCACCAGCATGTGCTGGTGAGAGCAGTGGGTCACATAACTTGCCATGATATGTGTATCTCTTTGAAATTCTGTTGTTCTTCTTGCTAGCTCTCTCTTCCAAATAACTTGCATATTAATATATGGTTGATTTGATGGATGGATGGATGGATGGATGGATTGACTGAGTCTTTAAGTCTAGTCAATTAACAATATTATATGAAATGAAATGATAAATTGGGTGTGCATCTGTTGGTCAGTGCTTCAAATAATAAATAGTTAATTTGATGGATGGATCACTGTTAATTTATTTATTTATGTATGTATGTAAGTATGTATTGTTTCAAATTAAAGGCTATCTATTATCTTTATCCTTACTGTATATAAAAGCATATTGAAAAATGACATCAAAGAGCTATTTTTCTTAAATAAGAAACCTGAGCCGTTGATCATTTTCTTGGATAGATCAGAATCGTTGATTTACGTTAATGTCTCAGCCCATTAAAATTTAAGGCTCATATCAATTTTCTCAATATAAGGCCCATTATATATTATCTTAAAAATTTATTATAAGAAAAATAATAATTTAAGCCCAAAACAATTTCTGGTTATATAAATCTTCTAATGTAATGGTAAATTCAAAATTGATTCCAAATAAATGGCATGGCAACAATTTCTGGTTGTCTGGTGGTTAAGGGCAACGCTCTCCGTGTGGGAGGTTGCGGGTTCGAAACCCAGTTAGATGGCATTTTATATTTAAATTTGAGTAGCTTGATCATCATCTTTATCTCAAAAAAAAGAAAAAAACAATTTCTCGTTGCCTTAATATTCATGCAATTACTATATATATAAAGGGGGAATCAGGAATTTCACAGTTCCCCACTTGAAATCCAGATCGTTGGTTATTATTTGACTCTTCATTTGGGTCGTTCGTGAGTTGACATTACTGTACAATAAACAGTATTCTACAGTTCTGCACCGTTGGATCGATGGAAGTCCAGACTAGTTAACTTCTTCTAAAATTTCATAATAAAGCTGTTCAAAATCTTGTTTTTTTTTTTATTTCTCTGACCCCTATGTCAAAATCCTTGCCCCACCTCTCACTATACGCGCTTAGATCGGCTACGATCCGATTTAGATCGAAGGCTCTCCAATCTTCATCGGAGGGCTGAAATTATTTCAAAAACCCCCTCTAAAAGTCGCAGTCGTCGTATCGGAATTGGAGGGTCCTCCGATCCAAACAGTTTGGATCATAGCGGATACGGACTCCTCACTATACATGTCTACATGTATGAACACACCAGCTTTAAATTCAAGTGTTGCGGCTGCCAATTAGTGGTCTGTGCTGTGCATGCCAACTACATTGTACGACCTGATGTGTGCCGCATCAACATTCAACAATATATGACTGCAAATTCATTCTCGGAGGTATCAGGCATGCCAACTTGCAACTGGTCCTGTTACTGACATAGAATAGAAGATTTTAAGGGAGAGTCAACACTCAACAGTGGGTCATTTGGTGTGGTGTTATGTTATAGCTATGATAGATTAAAAATCTTTGCACCTGAGAATGTGGCCATAGGTGTTTATTTTTTGTTACAAGAGAAACATCTTGGGTCCATTGAAAAACTGTCCATACATCCATAGATGTATACAAAATGTAATAGATACAGTCTGAAATGTAACAGATACATCTGAAATGTTACCTATAGACACTGACTTTTCAATATATGGACGCTAGGTATTACTCTTGTTATAATTAATGTTGAGTGTGGTTTAGTAATCTCTAATGTTATGAGTAGTGTTTTAAAAAAAACCCGAGAGGTCCGAACCCGACCCGAGAAACCCGGGGAAAATGGACCGACTGATCCAACTCCGGCGTCTGACCCGGGCAACCCGAGAGGACCGGGAGGGACGGTCCTCGCAAGGGTAGGTATCCATGTTCCCAGAAAAATTCCCGTGGAAACCCGACCCAAGCAAACCGAGGACCCGACCCTACCAGACCCGGGGTACCGTGGTAATAACCCGAGGTAACCCGACTTGGTTCCAACTTTTCCCGCCTATGTTAACAATTAAAAAAATATTATTTAAATTTTATTTTCAAGAAGAATTTTTGTTTTACAACAAATATAATTATTAAATTTTTTTTCTAATTTTCTATGTAATTTTTCGGTATAAATAATATTATTTTAATTTTTTTTATTTTTAATATAGAAATACTATTTTCCTAACTTTTAATTGTATAATATAATATATATATATATATGATTAAAACAAATAATTTAATTTTTAATTATTTTTCATTTTTTAAAGTATATTTTTCAATTTTTGTAGTGTAAAATAGGTGTATTATATTTTTTTATATTTTTTTGTTTTGTTTTCTTATTTTTTTTGACATATAACTCCGGGACCCGGCAACCCGAGCAACCCGGACCGGGAAACCCGGGCAACCCGGGAGGGACGGTCCTAAGCTAGGTCCAATCTCCTTCCCTCCAAAATTGTCCCGATGTTTCCCGAACCGGGAAAACCCGTGGACCGGGACGGGTTTGGACCGACCCGGACCTACTCGGACCTTTTTTAAATCACTAGCCATGAGAGAGTAGTAGAGTACTAGAGTTCACTATTGGTATAAGGTTATTTTTGAGTGATAGTATGACTTTATGATGATATATATTGGCTAAGTCAACAATTAATATAAGAAAAAAGAGAAGATAATGATTGGCAAGTACTGTACAATGGCCGGACGTTTAAGGTCAACTAAAAAATTCAGTACCTCCAAATTCAAGATTTCAATTGCAAACTCTCTGCGTAATCACAGGCCTGGTCACAATCAATTATTTGTCTTGTATTTTCTCTCCACGCTAGGAAAGAATATTACTGATCAATAAAGCCTCAATTTTTTAAAATAAGCCATAAAAAATACAAATTCACGATTTTCGGCCCGGTAACACACATTTTTGACATTTAGAACGGACGCTTCCGTCCAACCCGGACGGGATGGTACAACAACATCCAAGCTAGCAGACTGGGACGGTGCTAAAAGGAGACGTCCTCCTTTTGAACTTGGACGGTGCCCTTCAACAACGTCTGGGTGCTCTGACGTGTCGTATGTTGGACGTTGCTGATAGGTAACGTCCTTGCACAAAGCTGGACGGTGTGGAACAGTTGCGTCCCACTTGTCTGGATGTCAAGCAACCGTGCCATCCCAGTGTACACGTCCTTGGTCATGTCCCCCAGTGGGACGCTACGGTATTGAACCGTTCAGGTTGGACGGGCCTGCACCCAGTCGTCCAAGCTGGGACGGTATAGTACCGTAGCGTCCCATGGGGGACATGGACCAAGGACGTGTACACTGGGACGACACGGTTGCTTGACGTCCAGACATGTGGGACGCAACTGTTCTACACTGTCCAGCTTTGTACAAGGACGTTACCTATCAGCAGCTGAACGACACATCAGAGCACCCGGACGCTGCTGAAGGGCACCGTCCATGTTCAAAATGTGGATGTCTCCTTTCAGCAGTGTCCCAGTCTGCTAGCTTGGACGTTGTTGTACCGTCCCGTCCGGGTTGGACGGAAGCGTCCGTTCTAAATGTCAAAAATATGTGTTACAGGACCGAAAATCGTGAATTTGTATTTTTTAAGGCTTATTTAAAAAAATGAGGTCAATAGAGTCAAGCAATAAATAAAAATTGAGGTCAATAGAGTGAAGCAATTTGTACTATGTGCTTATCCGCATAGGAAAAATCCTGTTTCATACTATATTTTTATATTAAATTTTATATGGAAGAGAAAATGAAAATAATCATGTATGGTAATTAATTTATATTGGAAGTAGTATCAATAATTGTTGAATGTACTGAAAGAGTAGGAAACTATAAATCAATATTTAACTCTGTTGTTATGGGAAGAGTATAAAATATTTGTTGATTTGGGAAGAGTAAAAAATCGATACCAACTGCGTTAATATTAATATATTAAATAAGTTTGTATTCAAGTTATTAGTTTTCCTATACAACTTATTTTGTATAGTATAATGTATTAAATATGTTGGTTTGGAAAAAGTATAAAATATTTATTGTTTTGGGAAGAGTATAAAATCGATAACCATTATATTAGTATTCATATCAAATAAATATGTATTCAAATTATTGGTTTTCCTATATAACTTATTTTGTACATTGTAATGTACTAAGATATATTACGCAAGTAAGTTGAATATTTTAATAATTTAACTTGAATATCAACACATTTAACACGGATACTAACACAGTCGGTATCTGTTTTAGTATCTTCTTAGTACCTATCTATCAGTTCCAAGAGGTTTAATGCTACCATTGACAACCCTAATTAGGGTTACCCTTAATTCATTCATGGTAATGTATCTTATGTTTATGACTTAATATTGATACACTTAATATGAATACTGATACAGTCCAGAGACGGAGCTATGATTTCATCATAGGGGGTAAAAAAATGATACCACAACAAGTTTTTTGAAAATTAAAATAGTTCCATATCATATTATTACACAGTCAAAATTATTATGTTTCATTACAAATACAATCAACATAATAGAAGACATTATACTTGACCATCTCAATTTATTTAACCTAAAATAATATGTTAAAATTTTTTTCTCAAAGACCATAGAGGACATACCTCAATATATTTAACCATCTCAATATATTTAACCTAAAATATAACCAGTACAATCAACAACAAACACCGTACAAACTCAAGGTACAGCCGCAAGTCCAATTTCAACCGCGGCCTCAGGTACAGCCGCAAGGCCAGTTTCAGCCCCGGCCTCAGGTGCAACCCCAAGGCCAATATCAGCCTTGGCCGCAGATCCAACCTCAAGGTCAGTATGTACCTCAGCCGCAAGCTCAGGGTCAAGTTCAACCTCAGCCAATGGTAAAACCTCAAGGTCATCATCAAAACAGGCCACAAGTTCAGGCGCAAGTTCAGTCTCAACCTCGGCCGAATGCCAAGTTACAGCAGCAGAAACCGGAGGTACAGCCTATGAAGAAACAACCCAATATGCCGGTGCCAGGTCAGCTCCAGCCTCAGCCTCAGCCAAATAATGCCAAGTCGCAACAGCAAAAACAAAAGGCGGTGCAGCCCATGAGGAAACAGCCTAATAGGCAAGGTCCAGTTCAGACACCAAACTCCAAGGGGCCTGTTCGACAAGTACCCGCACAACAAGCGCCAAGAAATTTCATGCCGCCTGGCACGAACAGGCCTCGGAACCGCCAAGGCAATCCAGGAGCAGTACAACAACAGTATAACGCTGCCTACGGGATCGGTCCTGGGGCAGACGGTATGAGGCTGACACGCGATATGCTTTTTGTTCAAAACCAAGCTAGGCAGCTGTTATTGAGTAACGGTAACAACAACAGTAATGCTGGTCAGGGAGGTGCCGGGACGAACAATAATACAGAAATAAAGAGCGCAGCTGCGGATGCGAACACGAATGGAGAATTGAAGAGCTCAGCTGTAGAGGCGGATGTGAATGGAGAATCGAAGAGCACGGCTGCGGAGGTGAACAATAAGGGAGAAGCAATGAGTGCGGCTAACGCTGGTAATGCTGTAGATGCGGCGAACGTGGAAACAACGGAAGATATGCATTCCGCTGAGGCATTTAATGATGCAGAAAGCATCCAGTTATCGTACGAAGAAGCCCAAAATGCGTCTAATGATCGCGACGTCGGAGATTATGACTATGTCGAGTATGCTGCTACTGAAGATAATAATCATGGAGGTTATGATGTCAATGCTGGTCACGGGGAATATGATAATAGCAGTTACGATGCGAATACAGGCACAGAAGGCGATTACGGAGCTTATGATGCGAACGCTGGCACAGAACGTGATTACGGAACTTATGATGTTAATGCTGGCACGGAATGTGATTACGGAGTCTATGATGTGAATGCTGGTACGGAATGTGATTACGGAGCTTATGATGTGAGTACTGGCACCGAGTGCGATTACGGAGCTTATGATGCGAATGCCGGTGATCAGGAATGCAATTACGGAGGCTATGAAGATGGTAATGATTATGTTGATGAACAGTATGACGGTGCGTTCGACAGTGCCGGGCTTGACAGTAATGCCGAAAGCGGCGAAGTCGATGTGTCATGTGAGTACTAAGAATTGAGGGATCCAAATTAAGGCAAGATTGGGGGCAATTTAAAGCAGCTTAATTTCACTATCCAGGTTTTTTTTTTTTTTTTTTTTGTTCAAAACTTACAATTCTGTACTTTCTGATAAATTTATGTACTAAACAGTATATTTATACCCTTTCTTGCTGTTGAATAAGGAAATGTGTGTTTGAATTTGTGTTTTTGGATTCAACAGTATGCAACAAAAAATTGGTATGCATACTAGAATTAAAAGAGAGCTTATCATGATCAGTAAAGAAATGTCCCTCAAAGGCTGAATTAACCTATAAACACAGAAGAAATGAATGTTCATCTTAAATCATTAAGTGTATATTAATATTAACTAAAATCTTTAATAGATCAAGGGGAAAAGATGAGGAAGTGAGAGCACATGATGAAAGTACAATTGTAAAATATATAGAGGTAACAAGAGAAAATTGGTCACTCTCTGCAGCAGATATATAGCAGAACAGTACAGTATTTTGAGTCAGCACTCCTCACACCTGTTATATTTTGGAAATTAATATAAGTACTTAGAGCATTTTTTAGAGCATTTTTTTGACAATTGGTATGTATATATAATAAGTTAATAGCTAAAACTTGAAAGAAAGGCTGCTATATTGTAATGAGTACTCTACCATAATGATCCCCAATTTTTTTTACCTCAAAACAAAAGGAATTTTCAGATGTGAAAAATAACGTAATCTCTAGCACTGTGCAGTGCACAACTCAATTATGAACCCTGTTGTGGTACTCTACAACGGTACCACTGCTTTATCAATGCTTTGACCCTTCTCTTTATCCATATTAATTACTGATTAACAAGAAGCACTTTTACCTCTCTTTGCAAGTCATTAATGCACAATAAGACCACTCAAATTTAAATGTCTATAAAAGACTTCTGATATGGGTTTTGAACCTGGTCTTTAGCCACTAGACCAGGAGGTTGGTTCTTGCTAATTAAGGCCATATTTAATTTTATTCTTAATTAATATAGGAAATTTCCAAATTCATTATTCACAATTAATGATGTAGTGGGTTCCAAGTGGTCAATTCAGTACACAATCAGCCTATGAGTGGCTAATGTATAGAGGGATCACAAAGGATAATAGTGATTTGTGGTGGACAGTGTCAGTTCCACTAAAAGTTAAAGTTTTCATATGGCTATTATTTAGGAGTAGAATTGTTACAAGAGACAATATGTCAAAAAGGGGTTGGGGGGGAGATACTTCTTGCTCCTTCTGCACTGGATCTGAAACTGCTATACACATAATGCTAAACTGCCAATTTGCAAGAAATATATGGTTTTATATGGGAATATGCCAATACTTGAATTCTATTTGGGAAGACTTTGAAGATGTTATTGAATATGCTAAATCTCTAAAAGGACAGGAAAGAAATGCTTTTTTAATAGTGTTCAGTGCCACATGCTGGGTTATATGGAACACCAGAAATAACATAACATTTAGGTCTTATCAAATTCCTTCTACCAGAAATACTATTCTCACTATTTGTTCCATGGTGCAATATTGGACAGGTCTTGCTGCAGTGGAGGTGAAGAACTTGGTTGCTAGATGGTTACCACAGGTTTCAGATGCCATACCCCTGCAGGTGGAACCACCAAGGGTCTTGCTGACATGAAGGGAACATGAAGGTCTGATAAAAAATAACAATGGAAAAGAGAGAGGATGCCAGAAGAAAGAAATTAATTCACTTATTTGAGAAAAAAGATTGGATTTAGATGATGCTTCTGTTGGTTGCTTAATTTTGACAATTGTTATTTTGGTACTTGAGTTCTGTCTGTGGTTATCTTAATACGTTAGTTTTGGAGTCTATGGATTAAGTTTACAGTATATTTTGGTTGAAATCAATGAGTGGAGAGTATAAAAAGGAATACAGGAAATGATAGGAAAAATGAGGATATATACATAGATAGATGATGAGGGTAAATGAGGTTTTGTAAACAGTTGAGGATATTTTCTTAAATGAAAATGAGCCTATATGCCTTTCTTTCAAAAAAAAAATTTAATGATGTATTAAATATACATACTACAGATAATAACTACATCAAAATATAATTAAAAAGTTCTGACCATGCGTATGTATCTTTGGCATTATTTGATGAGGGAGGTGCATTTGGAGTCAAGTCTTTCAAGGTTGTGGTTGGGGGGAAAATAAAAAAATAATAATAAAACCAAGGACATTTTCATAGTAATGATGTCTGTCATCAACGTACTAAAACTAATAAAGATGGATAAATATGTCCAGCCATGACTTTGCCTCCAGAGTTATGTGATGTATCGGCAGATTACTGTTTATTTAGAACGTTTAGTAAGTTGACAGTTTTGCAATTTTGTAAACTGTCTTTTAGAAAGGGGCACATTTGCTGCCCATTTAGAATGTTTGTAAAATGCCTATTTGTTACCCATCTCTTCCCAGGATTCATTTAAAATGTTTTGTAAATTGTAATCTGTTTTTTAGAACGTTCTGTCTATAATATATCAGATAAATAAAATGTCAGCATATCACATAGTGTAGGGGGCCATGTGCGCGGCGCCTATCACTATCCAATAAAGATTTCCCTCCCAACTCCCTAGTTGACTTGGTACATGATACATCTTCTCTTCTATGACTATCCAGTTCTAATTTGATACCGAGTATCCATTTTTTTAGCATTTTATATACGGTCTTAATTAGACTCTTAGTTACTTACATTATAAAACACAAAATATAAGAGTACCTCAAGGTATATATAGACTGAGGTTAATTTTCTCTCCATTAATTCCTATGCATGTTAATTAATTAATTAATAACCAGATGACTGAGTCTGAGCCTGACCCTTGAAGTTTAGAAAGGAGGAAACATCTTGCGTCCATTAAAAAACCGTCTATACAATCATAGACGTGTACGAAATATAACAGATACATTCTAAAATATAACAGATATGTCCTTTTTCTATGGACGCTAGATATTACACTTTAGAAAGCATAAGTTTACAACAATTGAGAAGCATAATTATCTATGTTTTCCAATGAGGTTCTTACGAGTGCTTATCCTCTGTAGCACTGCAAAGTGTAGCACAGAATGTGGGCCGTTAGATCATCTCAGAATTCGTGCTAGCACATATCTCGTGATGATCTAATGGCCCACGTTCTGCGCTACAGAGGATATGGAATCTTCTCCATTAGGATACCTCTTCTTGTTTCAAAATGGAGCTCTCTAATTAGGTTTAATATTCTTATTCTTAATTAAGTAAACGTAAATGACACCTATTTCCTAAGACATGCTAGCCTTCTTCCCTCCAATCAGATTTAGAGGTCAAGGAACCATCTAAAGTCAACACATTAATTCCTTTAATATCACTCTTCTTAAATTTCTATACTAGTACGTATACTCCCCTAGTTAGTTCCTTACTTCCTCATCACAAAAAAAATAAAAAACTAATAATAATTAGACACTAATAATTAAAGAGAGAAGGATTAAATAAAAGGAAAAAAAAAAACAAAAATGCATCCCTAGTTCCTTACTGGGTATCTCTCCTTAACATGATTGGCAAAAGGAAACTGAAAAAACAAACTAAAACAAATACTTCTTCAACGTTAGAAGAGAAACATATTGCCTCCATTGAAAAACCGTCCATATATTCATCCATATATTGGCGTATACTAGATGTAACAGATATATTCTGAAATGTAACAGATACATCGTAAAATGTAACTTATGGATGTTATGGACAGTTTTTTTATGGACGCCAGGTATTACTCTCAGAAGAGCATATATATTAGGTATGCATCTTCTTTTCTTATTTAGTTCACAATCAAGACATCAAAGATGCAGGTGGAGGTGACAATTGGCTCAGGGAAGAACCTGAAGAACGTGAACTGGCGGCACGGCGACCTGAAGCCGTACGCCGTGCTGTGGATCGACACGGGACCGAAGTACTCCAGCAAGGTGGATGTCGAGAACGACGAGGACCCGGTATGGGACGATAAAATGTCCGTACCCCTGCCGCCAACTTCTCACCCCGACACAGCCATTCTGTACGTAGACATTGTCCATGCCAATGCTCCTCCCGGCACAAAGCCCCTTGTCGGGTCTGCTCAGTTACCGCTGCGAGACGTACTCAATGAGGCACAGGCTACCAGGAAGGTGCCGCGCAGCTTGAAGCTCCGGCGCCCCTCAGGTGATCTAATCTGCTTCGATATATACACAATTTTTAACTTTTTAATTTAGAAACTAATTTAAAACATGGTTAAGTTCTTTTTTTGAATTAGAATTAAGCAACAATTAATTTTGTGTCGTAACAAGGTCGACCGCACGGGAAGCTCGAAATCAAGATCGGGGTTAAGAACCAACCGACCGACCGTCAAGCCGGTCCCTACGGACAACCCGCTTACTACGGCGGATACGCCGCACCACCTCCGCAACAACCCGCATACCAGTATCCATACAGTGCACCCGCCGGACCACCTCCAGCCGGATACCCTGCCACATATGGCTACGGGACACCCGCACCGCCGGTGCCGGGTTACGGAGTTGGGTATCCCGTAGTTGCACCGCCAGTGAAGGAAAAGAAGGACAAAAAGGACAAGAAAGACAAACACAATCATGGCATGGGAACCGGCATTGCGGTTGGGGCTGCAGCCGGGCTACTAGGAGGGCTTGCGATTGCCGAGGGTGTCGGGGCTTTGTCGAGCAACCAGAACCAAGCCCCGACTGTTGTCGAGAACGTGACGTATGTCAACGAGACCAATGTTTATGACAGCACGAACGTTTACGAGTCAACGAATGTCTACGAATCGAACGACGTGTACAGTTCGACGGATGTCTATGAATCGACTGATGTCTACGAATCCGTTGATGCTTACGATGGCGACAGCGGGTGGTGATCTGCAGTGTTCATGGCTTCTTTCAATGAGATGAATGTATAATGGTGTTTGTTCTTCCTTAATTTGTTTTTCAACAATTGTTTGTTATATAGTAAATTAAGTTCTTGTAGATTTTTTTTTTTTTTTTGCTGGGTATTAATATATGTTTCTCAATTGTAAGGTCTGTTCTGTATCTGAAATTAAGCATTAATTAATATGCTATATTGCTGTTTTATGTACTATTTTCTTTTGCCATTTTGAGATCCAATTGAACAGTTTATAGTCGTATGAATTTTATGGTATTAACTTTGACAACTTATCTTATTCTGCAAATCCTTGTTTTATTTTATTTTTTTTTCAAATCATGTCTTTCGATCTCCAACATTTCAATTGAATATCAGTCATCTGACCCCAAAAATAACTCTGACATTTCAATTTCGATTTTTTGGTTGGCAATTTTTAAATTAAAAACCAAATCGTTTGATGTAAAATTTAGCAAGTAATTAATAATTAGTGTCAAAATTAATAGAAGCTTTATACTTTACATTTGCTCGGCCTAGAATCTAAATACATCTTAAAAAACACAATTGAACTATCAATAGTTTACTTGAAAACTTATGTCTTATGATGCATGCATGTGTGTGCCCAAAAGGGAATTTATGAAGATTAAGTTACAAAATTTACCAATCATCTGTAGAAAAAAAGAAAATCCGTGATAACATCATAAATGTAATTATTTATTAGATAGAGATATATATGTTTGACAGACAGCATTTTCATAAAAAAAATAAAATAGATGTAGAACGCCATGATTTTAATTTTAGGCTAAAAACACACAACTGAAGAAGTTTGTAATTGTATACAACAATTTTTTTTTGCATAGTTGTATACATCAACTAAAATAAAAAGAAAACACAAAATTAAGAAACACCACTACAATAATTAAGACAACAACAATGAAGAAGAGAAGAGCACACTTCGCATCTTCAAATCTTCATATTCTCAATTGGTCATTGAAAATCCACATTGAAGCAGTTATATATATATATATATACTGATCACAAAATAGAAATCTGCCATTCGCCTGCTACTCTGAAAAAGCATCATGTGATGGACGGATTCACCGGCATCACTGAAAAATGAGGCCGGTGACCGTCGAAGCGACTGCTTGTACGGCTACTTCGGTGCCAACTTTGTGCATAAACCGGCGAACTCTTGCTCGCTTGCTGCCGTTGCTGCTGTTGTTATCATTGTTGCCGGCATGGCAGTGTGCTGTCTGTGCCTGTGGGCAGTTGGTCTGTGCAAAATGAGGGTTCACCATCGGCATTGCCGGCATGGCCGGCATGGGCAGGATTGGGCCGTGAAGGCAGTTTATATGGAGGCTTACATTGCACATCTCACACCTACATATTACAGCACCAAAAGTGTCATTTGATACTGTATCAAAACTCGTAATTTTTTGAATTGTTGTAAATATTAAGAAATTTTGATGAGTCCCCATAGATTATCAAATAACACTCAAATCAGTTGAAATTTGAAACACAATCAATCAATAAGTCTCATAATATGTTTGTACAAAATTTTCTATTTTAGAGATTTTATTTATATTTATTTGAGAATCCGTTGTCGCGACTGTCGCAAAGTTTAGTTGTCACCGGATACCCACCCCTATAAGAATTAAGTACCTGTAAAACCAGGCCCCATGGCCTTGGTGGCATGCGTTGCAGGCGAAGGCTCCGGCGACCAGAGAGAGGCAGTGTGCTGGGTGCAACGCAGTGCGTACGACTTGTTGCGTTGTTGCACAATGCGGATGCACGTCGAAGTTGCACCCGATGCACCGGTAGAAGAAGCCCTGTGCCGGTTGGCTACAGATGTCGCAGTCCCTACACTCGCCTGAAATTACAGAAACGCCGATCGATCATGAACCCCAAATCTATGCACAAACATGTACTGTTCATGAAATTTGATGAGTAGTTCTACAGAATTAGAAAGAAGAAGAAGACCGGTACCTGAGGCGAGGCGGAGGTTGTGCCGGGGATGCGTGAAGAAAGACACCGTCTCGGGCAGCTTAGCGCAATGCTCATGGAGATCGAAGTCGCAGGCGTCGCACCGGTAATGGAGTCCGCTTCCCTGGCACCGACAGACGTCGCAGATGAACAGTTGGCTGGGGCCTGGAGTCCTCACCAGCATGTGCTGGTGAGAGCAGTGGGTCACATAACTTGCCATATGTGATATATGCTATGTCTCTTTGAAATTCTGTTGTTCTAGGGTAACTCTCTCTTTCAACTTTCAAGTATATAATTGCTTCTTTGCTAGCTAATGAATATATATATGGTTGATTTGATAGATGGATGGATGGATTGACAAAGTCTAGTCAACCAACAATAGGAAATGATATTTTGGGTATCATGCATCTGTTGGTCAATGCTTCATATATAATTAATTAATTAATTTGATGGACATAGTACAGTTAATTTATTAAATTAGTTAGTTTTAGTGCAATTAATTTAGTGTATGGAATATGATGACTTAATTAATTAGCTCAATGAATGCTATCAAAATTCTATGTATATCCTGTTTCAAAAGACCATATATTATGATGAAAATACACATATATCCATACTTATATATGCTATCTTATGCAGTTATGCTCATTGACTTGAACACAGTCATTATAGATCTGGACCAAGTCCAACAATATTAATTTTCTCACAACTTGATGCAGCTCGTTCCCAGCAGCACATTGTTAGTTAACAAAAAAAAATAATTCTATCATCCATGTACTTGGATTTGGACTTGTTAATTAATACAAGTCATAATTTGTTTCTTACAATTTGTGACAGAAGAACACACAGGAAATTAACAAATACAGTGAATGCATGATGATATATACTTGTTACATGCAAACTCCGAAACTTTTTTCTGGATTAAATTTTAAAAAAAAATTGAACAATATCATCCAATTTGTTGCAAGCAAAGTTAGAATTTTTATTTGGAAAAAAATAAAAAGAAATTTTTCTTCTTTTAAAATGACATTTCAATCTCAATCATATAATGACTTGGGTGCCAATACACCACTTTGTAGTTTGTACTAAAATAATTTACATAGTTGAGAATAAGTCCAATGAATAAATTAAACAATTTAGATTGAATATATATTGACACCGTATAGCCACCAAAATGTACATTCCTCAATCCTCACTATGAACAATATAAATATTAAGATAATCATTGTTTTCCATTAGACCGAAATAAACTTCAGTTTTGCGTTTTTGGATCGATGTTTTTGTGTTATTAATATATTTTTTTTGAGATAAAGATGAGGGTCAAGCCACTCAAATTTAAATGTCCATAAAAGGTCTCCCATCCGGAGAGCGTTGCCCTTTAGCCACTAGACCAAAGGCTGGTTCTTGTGTGTGTGTGTGTGTGTGTGTGTGTGTGTGTTTTTTTTAATCTGTGTTATTAATAGTTATATAGATGAAAAAAATAAAAGATGTGATCATATTTCCAAACGGGCCAAATTTGTCACGTATAGGCTGTTATTTTCCTTTGCTAGTTGTATCTGCCCAATTTGGGCTGAGACAACAACATAACGAATATATCCTTCTGTTTTCATCAGAATAACAACATACAGGAATTTAAAGATGCATTCTGGCCTAATTAATAATCCTAGGGGCAGTTATGACCCCCAAAAAAGAACAGAGAAAATATCTGACCTAATAAAGATAGAGAAGTTATTTTTGGACCTTTTTTTGTTTGCACCTTTTGTCTGCATTTAAATTAAGTATAAATATTTTTAAAATAAATATTTCAAAAATTAAAATTAGAGATTACATATAGCTTTCCAAACGGTTTGTTTTGCATTGAAGATCTGAAAATGCATATAAAGGTGCAGACAAGAGAGACAATTATCATGTCTAAATAAAAAAAAGGCAGGCGTGCAAATTTGTGATATAGAACGGAAAAATGTAGAAAATTGAAAAATTAGTCTCAATCCATATACTTGGTCAAATAAAATATAAATGTTCTCATACTGATTTTTGCAACGGCAACTCGGCAAGTAAATAAATAATAAAAAAAAATCTTGTGGGAAAACCAGAAATGCTGCAATTGAGTATGGAGACTGCGTGCTGCAACGGTACTTGAATATTTCGCTATCATTTTTTTAAGGGAGGCGCAAGGAATCATTTTATAATATTCGATAGTTTACAAGCTAAGAAAAGCATAATAAGTGGGGAAAAAAAAATACGCATTCTCTTTTTGTTTTTATCTTCCCAAGCAATCGACAAATAGGAAAACAAGCACCCCGTCAAACGAACTTCTATGATGTTGTTGTTATGCATGGTTAATTCTATTAAATAGTTACATGAAAAAATCACATAGATTTAAAAATTTATAAGATATTGATTCAGATTTTTACTGTGTCACAATATGCGGTCTATACTGCTGCATGTGCATATACACTACTGATTTGCATAGTGTTTATGTTAAAAATAAAAGGGATTAGGATACAAATAAAGACCTCAAACCCATAAAAATATTTTCGTCATTGGTCATTTAGACTCTAGAAATTGTAATGTTAGAAATAGGCAACAGTCATTTTAGAATACGCAACGGTCTTTCCTCTTCTTTGGCTATATAAGCCATTTTATATTGTAGAAAACAACTAGATCAGTGAAAAATATAATGATGCAGAAACTTCTCTCAAGAAATACAACACCACAAATTCCACAAAATCTAATGATGCAGAAACTTCTCTCAGATTTCAACTCCTCTCAAAAGCTAACTACTGTGCCATTGAATTGTAGAAATTACATATCATGGGCGAAGGCGACGAGAACCACCCTCAAGGGCTAAGGCCTTCTCGGGTACATCACCAGAAATAAGGTGAGACCCAGAGAAGGAACTGATGAACAGGAGGAGTGGGACATAATCGATTGTTAAGCCATGACTTTAATCTCAAATTCATTAGAACAAGAGCTATTGCAAGAATTCTGCCATTGTGAAACAGCAGCAAAATTGTGGAAAATCATAGAGAAGCAATTTACTAAAGTCATTCCCAAGTGCATCATCTCAAACAAGAAATTGCGAAAATCCAACAAAATTCAAGAAACACACCTGAATTGATCGAGCATGTTAGAGCAAAATACGAAGAACCGAAACTTTACAAACCACCCACAACTATAAGAGCAAGGTCCGTAACGATGTAATGCGGATAATGATACCTAATATGTCTTGCCTCTTAAAGAACACTTGTTTTGGCAAAAAGAAAAAAAAAAAAAAGGCAATGATAATAATAATAAGAGTGAGGCTATTGCGCTTTGCAAAGCGTAGAGAGATAGTGTGTTTCGGTCTATTATCTCAAAACCGTAGCTCAAATGACCAATCTAAGTTGCTCAACACAATCTACATATTGAAACCTCGTAGATTACCGAATTTTTCCATTTTTAGAGTTTTCTAACTATTTTTTTTATTTTTGAAAATTTATAGAAAATGCACAAAAATTTGTATATAAAATGGGTCATTTTTCAAAAATTAAAAAAAAAATAGTTAGAAAACTCTAAAAATAGAAAATTTTGGTATGCAACTATATTTCAATATTAAGATTATGGTGAGCAACTTGATTTGATCATTTGAGTTACAGTTGAGGAGATATAAAGCCAAAACGCACTAACAACCACGCTTTGCAAAGCATATTAGCCTTAATAATAATATGTCATCTTTTACCTTCGATTTTGCAATACATTGAGAAATGGTAAAAAAAAAAAAAAACAATGTAATTTGAAATTAGAAATCATCAAATTATTATTATCATTTAAAGCATCTTCATCTTTGTAATTGTCATTTTGTAGATCTTCGAATTGTGTCCCTCAAAATATAAAAAAAAGAAAAAAGTTTGTAAATCATGTCTTAATAATAATAAAAAAAAATTTTGCATTGTGATTTTGTGAGTGTGAGCATGAAACAGTAACCGACACGTTTGTAAAATTTGCATAGACGTGGCGTACAGGTGCCGAGCCGGAACCAGTCAGGGGATGATGGCGTGAGTGAGTGACTGACTGGTGTTACCCGATTTCACATCCTCTGTAGCGCTGCATTGTGTAGCGCAGGATGTGAACCGTTAGATCATCTAGAGATCTGTGCTTGCTCAAATCTCGAGATTATCTAACGGTTCACATTCTGAGCTACACAATGCAGCGCTACAGAGGATGAGCACTCGGTGTTACCCGGTAAAACCGAAGAGGATAATCTATTAGTCTTCCCCATTATTATGACCCCGCACCAAATTATTCGCTGGGTATTGATTTATTCTTCTCCTAATCTCCTCTCATCAGTTTCTTTCTTCTCCAATTTTTCAATTTTCCCTGTGCCGTAAGCAGAAGTACTTCCTTCTTTGCTTTGCTTTTGTTGAAAGTAAGCTTCTTTCTTACCTCCCCCTCCTTTTTTTCTTTTTTTTTTTTTTTAACAATCGATGCAATTAGTTGCTTTTGGTTTTGGGTATGATTTTTTTTCAGTAGTTGGTTATGTTAAGGGCTTAATTTGGTTGTTTAAGGGATTCTCATATGTTGGGTTTCTTCTTCTTGTACTGTTGATGGATGTTTTGAGTTGAATTTGGGAGACAGAATAGTTAGTTGCTTCTTTTCATAGTATAAAACACTGAAATAGTTAATATGTTTCTAATTGATAAGTTTGTTGTTGTTGTATTATGTTTTAGTGAGGTTCTATGTCATGATGAGAACAAAATTGGGTAGTGAAAATTGCTACTTATTCCGGTACCGGACCTAATAAATCATGGTGCTATGCAATTATGCACCGATATCAAATTGGCACCCTAGAATTAGAAGCTATAAATTTAGCTGTCAATAGAATCATAAAATGAGGATTGACTGATTACATATAAAAAGGGGGCATAACTGATACCTAATGGTGTATTGTTGTTTCATACTTGATATTTGTCTTTGTTTTGAGAAATGCATAGAAGTTCTAAACATTGGTTGAAATTTATGCAGAGGTCGAAAGTGTTATGGCGGATAACAAGAATATTGGTGAGGGCGCAGCTTGGGAGGTCGTCTCAGTAACCGACTCTATGCATGCGGCCACTGGCCCCTTAGACGAGGCAAAAGATAAGGAACCCCCGTCTGACACCAGGTTCATGTCTTGTCACTTCTCACTTTCTCAGAAAACCGAGCTTGAATCCATTCTGATGGGCTCTGATAGCAAGTCTGTAGTTCAAGAGGAATCATGCCACCAAGCAATGGACTCGAGTGGGGTATCGGATAAAACCAAAGATGAGCTCGATGCGGATTTTATCGAGCCGACGGGATATGCCTATACAGGGTATGCTCCGAGTCGTATTGAAGAAGTGATCCGACCTGTAGAGGATAGTTCAGTGTACAGTGCAGACGGCAGAATTGAAGAAAGGGGAGATTTTGGGTGCAAAGAGGAGAAGCCAATCGAAGACAGCGAGGAGGGCGGGAACGGTAGTTGGTGGTTGAAGAAATTGGGTTTGATTTGTCAAAAGGTGAGTGAAGATAAGATGCTGTGTATTTATGTAACCACTGCTGCTTTGGTCGGGGTTGCGATTCTCAGCCGTAGGTGGCAGAAAGAGAAGCCGCAGTTTAGTCTCAGTCGCGAGGTACTTCTTCTATCTATCTGTAATGCCTGAAACATCAAAATATATATGTCACATCTTCAAATGGCGTAACACTTGCTTATTGCTTGTTTTGTCCTGATTCTGTGATTGCTGAAATGGTATTGGATATCTGACCTGAGAAAGTCCTGACCTATATACTACTGATTATGCATCGGAAATTACGAAATGTTTTGTTGGTTTTCCTCTCACCATTCAGTTGTCTCTTTGTAAGGTTTTCTTTTGAGGCGTAGAAATGACTTGTGATACCAAGCAAGTTGAGGTATAAATAAATGAAACCCAAGTAGAGCCTTAATATGAATCACCTGTTGCAATAATTTGTGGAATTTTCTATTTACCAGAATGATTTTACGAACACAGTTCAAGCAATATTCATGCATTCAACGGTCATTTCTAGAAGGCATTTGAAAAATTTTAAGTTGCTCAGAGGTGCATGAGGTATTGTTGTGTGAATTTAAGCTCAATTTTTCTTTGCTCCTTTCAGGGGATCAATTTCACAGTAGCAGGACCACTGAAGCGGATTAAAGTACTTCTGACGAACAACCAGCAGTTTTCCCTAACACATTCCGAATCTTCTGCTTTTAGCCAATGAGTTCCTCGAATCAAGGGTCATTTTTCCAAGGTTCATACTGTAAATAGCTTTGCTTTGATAATTTTCATTGCCCTTACAAAATGTGCCCTTTCGGGGGAAAAAATGGAAGCAAAAGAAATAGTTTAACTTTTCCTTTGGATTGTAATTGTAATTTCAGCATGTTGCTTTTGTTTGAAAAAACTGAAATAATGGGTTTTGTTATGGTATATTTCACCTGCTGTGTAATCGATATTCTGGTGGATCAAAATGTCTGGTAAGGGCACGCACTGCGCCAAACTGACATCATTGTAAATCACCTGCCACATAAAAAAGTTGTATGGTTTTCTGTTAATGTGTCATGTGTTCGAATCATCCTCTGGCACAGATGATAATACCGAATAGCTAATCAAAATGCCGAAAAGAATAATTACCACCCAAATTGGTACCATCTCAATCCATCTTGGTATGCCTGTCAACACTGAATTGACATCATAGATCAGAATTTTATTACTTCTCAGTATCTTTAATGTTTTTAGTCACTTAATTGTTCCGTTTTTGTTGTTTGGTAATGATTGCAGTTAAATCTTAACATGAGGAAATTCCAATTGAAGTTTAAAAGCATTGTGATTTGTGGCTTTCTTCTGTTGCTAACTGTTTACAAGTGAATAATTTTGTTAACAAAATGTTTCTATGGTTGATGGCATGATAGAGAAGATTTCCAAAATGGGTTTTGAGTTTGTTTGACAAAAGTGATTAATTAATTATCTGTGTTTGTGTGTTTGCATCACCAACAAAACCATGTGCCTGGTTTGGTTTGGCTCCCTTGATGCTTAATTGAGAGTGTTCCCCTGTATATGTATGCATTCATTCTGATTTGTGAAAGAAAATTATAAAAATGATTTATTTGCTGTCTTACATGCATCTTGTACTGCAAATGGTACTACCAAACTTCTCGTTTGGAAAAGAGAAATAAAACAATACAAATTGCAAGGCACAGCACACAATACACAGACACCGAGTAGTGCAGCAACTAGTCCTTGTGTTACATACTTGCATTCAACAAACCAATGGAATTAATACGCAGCTAGAAAAGTTGTTCATCAGGTTAAGATAGTCAATTTATGTAAGAAGTACAGTCTCCGTCCACAATTAAATGAATTTATATCCTTTACAGCTTGTCTATAATTAAATGAATTTATACCCTTTACAGCTTGTCCACAATTAAATGAATTTATACCTTTTACAGCTTGTCCACAATTAAATGAATTTTACCGATTCGATATTATTTTTCTATTCAGGGTCTTAGTTGTCCCCAATCACAACAGAGGTTGTATCTAAGAAAATAAATATCGTGGTAGACAAAATTCTCATTCCTTTTATCAAAATAATAATAATAATAATAATAATAATAATAATAATAATAATAATAATAATAATAAAATAGTTTTCATACAATTTGAATGTTAGGTTCGTACTTCGTTTATGATGTACATTTAATTATATGGTCTACCAATTTAATTCCTTTCAAAATCTGGTGATATTTTCACCTCTCTTTGGCCTCATTCTTATCCTTACTATATATAAAAGCATATTAGAAAAAATGACATGAAAGGGCTATCTTCCCCAGATAAGAAACCTGAGCCGTTGATCATTTTCTTGAATAGATCAAAGCCGTTGATTTACGTTAATGCCCATTGACGTTAATGCCTCAGCCCATTAAAATTTAAGGCTCATATCAATTTCCTCAATATAAGGCCCATTACATATTATCTTAAAGATTTATTATAAGAAATAACAATTTCAACCCAAAGCAATGCGTAGGCTCTTTACTAGTTTATATAAAGAGGGATCCATTGACAATGTCTATTTTTGACAATCTTGACAATGGTATTTTTCAAAAATTTATGGACACATTACTTAACTTATAGATTGATGGTGCTTCAAGTTTCAATCAATTTGAATATCATTTGATGCTTTATCAAAATTTTATATACTTTTTAACGGTTGTTATTTAACAAGTCTTTAAAGAGCTATCAAATGTTGGTTAAATTGAATATAATCGGAAACATAATCAATCTATAAGTTAAGTAATACTTCCGTAAACTTTTTTTTATTTTTAAGATTTTTTGTGATTTTATATAATTTTTTTAAAAGTATCATTGTTAAGATTGTCAAAATAACCATTGTCAATGGATCCTTCTCTTATATAAAATAAAATACAGTTGGAGTTGATCTTCTGAATGTTCGTTCACTAGTTTGTTTGATTTTCTTTTTTTCTTTTTTTCCTTTTTGTTTATTTGTTTTGTACTCCGCGGTGTCCGCAAGCATGCTGGTTAAATTTAGAGTGTGACCTACCATCCATTCGTGAACGGTCTATCACACTCACAAAGTGTAGCATGGTGAGCCTACTACGTAACTCTTTGTGAGTGTAATGGATGTCTATGGGATGGACACAAGGTATTTCTCTTAAATTTATCAGGTTAATGCCTCTGCTGCTTGTACGTAAGGAATGAAAGCATTTTAATTATATATATGACAACCATGGCTGTCCCAATCCATGATCAGAGGGACATGCACCTGCCCAAGAGATACTTGTACACGCAATAAAAACAAAAACAAAACAAAACATACACTCTACTCTGTCACATGCTACCTGCTGTTCAGGGATAAGCATTCAACTTTTGCCCTTAAAAACAATAATATAACAAGTTAACAACACATTGCAAATATTTTTATTCTTCCCCAATAGAATTGCCCACAAGTGGGAGGGAAGTCGGATAAACAATTTGTAAATAAATAAATATGGATAACTGATTGAGAAAAGTCTTGCGTCCATTGAAAAACCCTCCATACGTCCATAGACGTGTACGAAATGTAACAGATACGTCTCCAAATATAATAGATACATTCCGGAATGTAACCTACTAACGTTATGAACGGTTTTTCTATAGACACTAGGTAGTACTCTAACTAAAACAGTCAAACGGTACATTGATTGGCGGGTATTGGGCGTACATAATTAAAGGGAAAAAAAAAAAAAACATTAAGGTCATGTTCGGCAGACACAAATACTGTAGGATTCATAGGAATTGAGAGTCTGTAGGAAATAATTTCAATTCATTGTTCGACAGACAATACTATCAATTCCTAATAGGAATATATTCCTCTAAAACACTTGTTTTTACAGGAAAATATTAATTAAGTCAAACTGGATTATTTTTTTCTATCTATGATTGGCTCTTTGTAGGTTTTCACCAGATGCAACCTGCAATCCTGTTCTTATAGAAAAAAATTTCTATAGGATCAGTGACTACCGAACATGCCCTAAAACGAAATAGATTTCCCAATTAATTTTTACAGCTAGTTTATTTTTAGATAAAGATGAGAGTCAGCCACTCAAATTTAAATGTCTATAAAAGATTTTCCATCCAGATTTTGAACCTGCGACCTCCCACATGGAGAGCGTTGTCCTTAACCACTGCACCAGTTTGTTGTATGAAGAACAAAAATGATAGCAATTCCGTCCCATGTTGCAACTCCTAACTGTCCGGACTCAAAATTTGTTGCGTGACATTTGAAAATGACTAAAGATAATTCAACACAAAACATGCGTACATTACAATATTACATGCATGCCGTAAAGCATGGCTGCATGAGTCGCGTGCAACCCAGTACATGAAAGAGTGGTATTAATTTAGGGTCCGTTTGGCAAATTAAGGAATAGCAATAGAATAGTGCTATCTGATTAGTAAAAATTGATTAGTGGTTATTGAAAGAATAAAAAGAATAGTGATGTTTAGAGTTATTCGGATAGTGAAAATATTGTTTGGAAAATGATAATTGGAATAGTATTGTGATAAATATTTTTAGAGCTATTCAAATAGCTATTCCGCTATTCGATCAAATATGAGGAATAGCGGATTAGCAATTTTTTAGAGCTATTCGAATAGCTATTTTCTGTTTGGCATATGGAATAGCTATTATTTTGCAATTCTATTCCAATTTTTGGTTGCCAAACACACCCTTAGTGATGTAGTCTCTGATAGGAGTAGAATTATTGTACAAACGTTAGCATTTCGGAGTGAAATGCTAACAGTTTAAATTATACTTTGTTATACCCAAAATTTTGATTTATGGTTCCTATTAAATTCATCATATGAAAATACTTGCAGATACAAAAATTTTCTATTTTTGGAGTTTTTTAATTATTTATTTCAGATTTTTTAAAATTCATGTACAAACAAGCATTATTTTATTACTATTTTAGAGTCATTTTGAAAAATCGAAAACAAATACTTAAAAAACTTTAAAATGGAAAATTTTTGTATCCCGTAGTATTTTGATATGATGAATTTAATGGGAACAATAAATCGAAATTTCGGACATGACAAAATATAATTTGGACCGTTAACATTTCGGAGCGAAATGCAAACGTTTTCATATTAGTCTAGTTCATATAAAAAGACATGAGTGCTTATCATATGCCTTAAACACAGTGCCATAAAGTACATGAGCCCTTGCATCGCCTTACACCCTGCTCCAGAAAGGGTGAATGAAGGGGAGGGTAGGGTAGATGGGGGTGACCGAATTTGAGAATTACCCTGCCCAAGATGTGTCACTTGCTCCAATATCTTAATTATTGGAGGGGAAAGGATGGGAGAGGAGGGGAAAAGAGGAAAAGAAAGCATGATATTTGTATTGAGTTTCCTCCCCTCCTCTACCTCTCAATTTGGGAGGTAACATCCTATTTGCAAACCCTTCCCTACCTTTCCCTCCCTTCCCTTTCCCTCATGGGTCGTGGAGCACAGCGTTAAGCGCATGGGCAGAGGATGTGAAATCGGATTTCTGTGGTTTGAGAACAGTAAAGCGACATGCAAACGAGCAGAGAAGATCAGGGGAGGGGGCTCAAAAAGTGGGACCTTATGCCGGGGGCGCACACGAGGGGAACGTCAGCCACCAGCCCACCACGCCACGCCAACCCTGCCGCTCAGACATAAATCTGCTGCTCTTCTCTTCAGAAAAGCAGGGTCTACTCTCCCGATCGGATGGACGGGGTCAGTTGTCACCACAATCTCAAAGTAAAAAGATATATCTCAGCCGTCAGATCAACAAAAGTAGGATCTTATAGTCATATAAAAGCAGCGGATCTCAATCCCTGCCGCTCCCCAGCCCCCTCAATCTCCCTCTACCACCCACCTTCACTCTCTTCTACGTATCTCCTCTCATCCCCAGAGCCCAACCAGTACTAAAGACTAAACATTGGGTTTACGTAATCTGTCGTAGACTCATGAGAGTCGCTCAGTTTTGTGCTCTGAAAATATAATTATTTAGGTCGCTACCGCACCTACACACGTGATTCCTTTTGAAAAAGCCCTTCTTTGAGGAGCTAATTACCATTCTGCCATTCCTGTCATAAGAATGTCAGAGGCGCATCGAGTTCCCCGTTCCGCGCCGATTTTCCCACTTCCCAGGGATCGACGGCCCAGATTGTCCCCACGTTTCGCACCTCAAAAAACACTCTCTAATCACTCTGATTAGCGACCTCTCCCTGCACTCGGCACACTCACACAGTCACACTGACTGACGGGAGGCTGTACAGTTTCCTTCAGTTAAACCAGGAGCAGATAGTTCTGAAGAGGGTTAATCTAATAATCACGGATAGCCGTAAACCGTAGCTCCAAACAATTCATATCCCCTGCTGTACTGCATTATGCAGCTCAAAGCGTCAACCGTTGGATCGTCTCAAGATCCACTCTGGCACGAATCTTGAAACAATCCAACGGTTGAAGCTGTGAACTGCATAATGCAGTACAGCAGGGGATATGAATAGCGTGTTTGACCTCACGGAGTATAAATACAACATTCCCAGATTCCCCCCTTTAAAAATACGTTAATGTTAATCCCTCTCCCTTTCTCTCTTTCTTTCTTTCGCTCTCTTTTTTTCCTTCGCACCTCTTTCCTTCCTTCTCTCGCGTTCCTCTCCTTCTCACTTACTTCCGTTGCATGCGGAGCTAGCAAAAAAAAAAAACAAAAGACGCTCTCCCGTTCCCGTTCCCGTTCCTCTCCTACTCACTTTACCAATTCATCATTTAAATTTGTTTAATTTGGGTGTGAGGAGGTTTTTTTTTTGGTGAGATTTTGGAGAAATCGCTGAGAATTTCGGGTGAATTCGGTGATCCGAGGGGAATTTCGGAGTGAGGCGGCATGAGCGGCGCGCAGAACAGCAGCGTCGACACCGTGAACGCAGCGGCGGCCGCGATTGCGAGCACTGAGAGCCGGATCCTGCAAGTCACTGCTGCGCAGGTAGTGCGGTTTGCTCCACCCCCCTTTTACGTACTGATTTCTTGATTTGGTTTTAGTTGTGCGCGAATAGTTGAGACCGAATCTGGAAAAGGTTGAAACTATTTTTTTTTTTTAATTTTTAGTGTCGACTTTGTTCTTGAAAAGTGAAAACCTTGAATTGTCATGAAAATTTTAGCTGTGAATATGGCAGTTATAAGATTTGAATCATTATACTGTTAAGAAATCAGTGTGACTTTTAGATCTTATGAATGCTTAATTCCTTATGTATCGAATGCATGTACAGAGTGTGGAAGTTGAAATCATTGTGGCTATGCTCTGGAATTTAGGAAAAAGGTGTGGTTTAGGTAAAGTCACAAAGGGTGCGAGATGTCGGGAATGTATTGAGAACTTTGTGTGCTTTGTTGAAATTGATAGAGTGTTGGGATGGAGAAGCTTGTAGTAAGAATAAAAGGATTGTTTATTTATAGCACATATTTGTTCCCTATTTGGATGGTATAAGGCTGCACCGATTGTTTTTTGCTTTCGTTTTTTTCTGCTGTTTTACTTTATTGTAACACTTACTGGGCACCAGGATCATCCTGTGAGGGAAAAAAGGGATTATGAGAGAGCAAAGAAAGATTAAGTGGGAAAGGGATAGGGAAATCTCTCTTGCAATCAATGTTTTCTGGAATCTGGCAATCAGTAAACTGAAATTGAAGATCTTTTTCTGAAGATCTTTTTATGGTCTTTGATATACACTGCCATTTGATTGCAGATTTTCTCAAACATTGATTGCGACTAAATGACCTCATCGGGGAGTTTGAATTAGAAACAAACAATATCCTGAAAATGTATAAAGCGGTGATAATGTTATTGAATTGGTATATCAAGAGAAATCTTACCTTACATAAATTAGGGCGCAAATAAGTTGTAGCTATAAGTTTGATTTTGAGTAAGTTTTGACACCACCATCCGATATTTACCAGGTTGCATATGTCAGAAATGACAGTAGTTACTGGAAAATAAGGCAAGTGTTGGGCCTGAAGTGCTTAAAGCACAAGTTCTACAAACTGAATCAGGAACTGTACAATGAGGGGGTTAGGGCAGTTGTTTAGCAATAGATAGGATGGCCTTGGTGTCACCTGCTGTTGAGCTTGCATATCCAATTACTGAGCAATTGGGCATTAGTCCTCTAAAATCAATTTCTTTGGTATCTATATCAGAACTTACTCAAGCTGGTATGGCACACCAATCTTCTAGACTAGCAAGAAAAATCTTACAAAGACCAGTTATATACTGATGTAAAATAGTAAATGAGATTCATCTACCTTTATGAACATATCACAGTTGCGAAACTCAGATTCAATCGTAATAGCAGTATAGGTATAACTATGTTGAAAGTATAGGTATAACCATGTTGAAAGTATATTTATTTAGTTGAGTGCTGCTTGAGTTTTGAAGTTTATGATCCCTTTGCACATTTTAACTGTTTGATTGAGCTCTTACAGTTCATTGAACCAGACAGTGATCAAATTGCCAAAATCTAAGATGAAAAAGAGAATCTGTATTGTAGTTAGTTTCCCCAACTTCTGTGTGGACCTGCAAATTTTTGTCTAACTGTCCCAATTCTGATACAATAATTGCAGAGGGCAAGAAGAAAATCATGGTTCAGCTCCTATTGGTGCTTTGGCTCTCACAAAATCACAAAACGGATTGGGCATGCAGTCCTGGTACCTGACCCAGCACCAAACAGCTCCTCAGTACCTGCATCTGATAATTTGAACCAGCCGCCTCCTCTCATCCTTCCTTTTGCAGTCCCCCCTTCTTCTCCTGCCTCCTTCCTCCAATCAGAGGCTGCCTCCATCTCTCACTCCCCTGGAGGAGGCCCCACCCCGTTCTCTCCTATCTCCACTAATTCACTGCCAGGTCCCTTGCCAGCTTTCACTGTGGGCCCCTATGCTCATGAGACTCAATTGGTATTTGTTTTTCCATGTCTAATTTTGAATTCATTTCAATACTCATCATGATATGAAATTTTCCACTTGAGACACAATTTTCAATCTACTGTTATGATATTATTGCTTTCTTATTTAAAACAACCTTATTGATTGCAATTGTTCATGTAACCTCAAAACTTGCCATACAATCATTGCATTCTGATGTATGGTCATGTTAAAGTGTGCGCCAATGCTATTCCATGAAGGGCTGCGACCAGCCTTTTGTTTTCTTATGATTCTATAATTTTAGTGAGAATTGATTTAAAGACTTCAGACTTGAGTTTTGACAATGAGAATTGATTTTAGACAATGAGACTTAATTTTAAGGAGTGTGTGAGGTACATCTTCTTGTCCCAGAATATACCCGGTACTTTTGGAAACAACTGGTCTGTATGCGCACATGCAAAAACTTTCTGTTATTTTTACTATAGACTTATGGCCCTATATCTTGATTTTTTATTACCAAAGCATACAGCTGAAAACAAATATAGAAATAAATATAAATTAATTGCAGAAGGTGACAAGTATTTTTCTATTGACAGGTTACTCCTCCCGTTTTCTCTGCATTTACAACTGAGCCCTCGACTGCACCTCTAACTCCTCCCCCTGAAACCCTACAATTGACTACACCTCCTTCCCCTGAGGTCCCTTTTGCGCGTCTTCTAACTTCAGAGCAGTACCCAGGGAGTGATACCTCCCGTAACTTGAGTTCTGAGGGTACCCCAGTTCGCCGGTATGCAGTACCACCTAGGGTGCCTCGAGATCACCAATCTATGCCAGTACTTATGCCAGTACCTCCGCAGGTTGATTTCAATCACCGTGTTTCTTTTGAACTCACTCCTGAGGATGTAGCAAGGTGCCTCCAGAGGAAGAGCACGGTTGAGCCGATACCAATACTGGTTGGTCCTTTATCACTGGTAGATGAAACTTACCATGATCTGCCAGAGAAGGTCAGGCACTCCTTGTCTCTTCCCACGAACAAAGAGTTCAAGTTCGATAATACAGAGGTATCTTCTGGTTCAGAAATCGAGACTCCTCGCAAGAGCTGGTCATTCTTTCCCATGTTACAACAGCCGGCTGGTAGTTAATTGATTGCTCTTCATGTTTCAATGTTCTTAACAGTTTTGAGCTGAACTTATTTGTTGTGTCAGTGGTAACTGGAAACTAGGTCTTTGTGGGTTGGTGATTCGGCCAATTAATTACCCCATTCTTTCTTTATTGTTCTTCTTTTCCTTTTTCCTTTTTCCTTTTTCCTTTTTTTTTTAATATGTCGTAGTAGCTGCGCATCATGATAATTTAACATAATTTGTACAAATTAATGCAGTGTATATATGGAGGGGATTCAGTTTTTAGCTTTGAAAAAAAATTAGTCTCCATGACTTGTGCTGATTTTATCTCTTTAAGAAATTCATTATTTGAACTTTCAAATATTGTTCAAATATTGTTTCTACTGGTAATCTCTGAGTTATCCGAACTGTCACATTGATAACAACATTTACCTTTTTTTTTTTTGGGGTAATGACCCAAGACCCCCCCGAACTTTCGGGTTTTGACAACTTGGCCCCCGAACTTTTAATTTGGACAAATGCCCCCCCGAACTACCGATTTGTGACAAATTGCCCCCCGGGCTGTTAATTAGCCATCTAATACTCCATTTACAAGTATGAAAAGACCAAAATACCCTTATGTATATATGCATGATATTTTAAAATTTTAAATCATTTAAAACGTAAATAATTTTTTCTTGGTCTTTTCATACAAACCGGAGAGTTCACAAAAATATTTTAAATATAAATAAGTTCAAAAAAATATTTAATTAAAAACCATTATATATTAAAAATATATAAAAAGTTATTAAATATTTTGCAAATACAAAATTTATAATACAGAATGTTTATCGTTTACTTTTTATTATTTTATTTTATGAACATAATATTTATATTCATGTAACTAATTTTTATGGAAAAAAAAATATTTACGTTTTAAATGATTTAAAATTTTCAATCAAATTTGAAGTTAACAAATCGGTAAAGCCAGAAAGCGTTTTATATGCATGATATTTATATATACATAAGGGTATTTTGGTCTTTTCATACTTGTAAATGGAGTATTAGATGGCTAATTAATAGCTGGGGGGCAATTTGTCACAAATCGGTAGTTCGGGGGGGCATTTGTCCAAAATAAAAGTTCGGGGGCCAAGTTGTCAAAACCCAAAAGTTCGGGGGGGTCCGGGGTCATTACCCCTTTTTTTTTTTAATATATAACAACATTTACCTATGTCTGCTGCAATTTATGTCAGGATCTAGCCATTAAGAACAAACAGACACATAAAAAATGCCCAAAAGGATCACATCAGATTAAAAAGTTGCTGAGTAGTATCAGATGAGTAAATTAAATCCAGTGCGTTTTACTTTTTAAATCTGACAGTCCGACCGTACATGGGATGTACACAGACATGGATCCCACACACCCTTGTAACTTGCTAATAACTTATCCTCTGCGCAGCGAATCAACGATGTGGATCATAGGGGTTTTTTCTTGGATTGAGTTGCACGAATATCGAAGTAGATCCAATGGTTGGAGTACTGCGCAGTAGAGGATATGAATTGCCCTTCATTGGGAGAATTTTGGTATACCCATCAAGAAATTTTAAGGAAAACATGTAGAGTCTACCTATACAAGTAGATCACCATCTATTTATCTCTCACAGTCTGACACACCCGCACTTATGTGCTTGTCATAGTTATATAAATGTTTACCGGAAATTATAGTGTGTTTGTTTACTGAAAAATGATACCTATTAATCGGAAAGATATAAATGTTGATATTTGTTAATTGAAATATGGTGGACAGATGGATAAGTAAAATGGGTGGTCGGTAGCTATTACCCAAATTCTAAATGCCATTTTCCCCATCAAAACAATCATATTCTATTTTACCATTGTAAACACTCAAATGTTCTTGTGACTTTCTTATATTTCCCAATTGTTCATCAGATCTGAAACTTAAGAATTATTTAATCTCCTTCTTCAATTTTAATGCTTTAAAAACTCACTTTGCTATTTTTCTTATATATGCACATGTCCTTTCAACGTGTAAACTGCTTTCCTTGATTCGCCAGCATTTTTCTTGGGCTTAATTCCTGTCCTTGATTATTCACATTATTGTATTAGTTGTCCTTCTACTATATTTTAAATGTGGCTGATTCTGCTATGGATAGGATGAAATATGGGCCGTTCATTTTGCATAATTTGATGGTCACGATATGCATGTGTTTAGATACAATTAAAGAGAAATATTTAATAATAACTGCTCAATTCAAAATGAAAGGTTTCTTGGCGGATCAATAGAAGAACCGCCCATTTTAAACAAAGTATAATACACCAAAAATAAGATTGGATGAGAAACAATAATGAAGTACCTTGGAGGAAAAATAAAATAAATCAATCAATCATACATCAGTAGAGTTGCGTATGTTGCTTTGAATTCGAAATGAAAAATGCCCCAGATTAAGATAATCTATCCAAAACTGAAGTTGCTGGTCAATATATATTAATTACAAGATTAAGCATCTTCAGAATCAATATTATATTTCTATGCATACGTCTCAGCAATTATTATGAGATGAAGGCACATCTTCAGTTTTTTTAATTTATAATGTGTTACATAATTAGGAGTAAAGATAACGTGAACTTAAACTTAAAGGCATATCAAACCACCTTAAATTTTTGTTTTATATGGCTTAATGAGTTATTTATATCACAATATTATGGGATATAAAAAATTTTCATTTTTAAAGATTTTGAAATATTTGTTTTGTATTTTATTAGAAGTGACTAATGACTATATAATATTAATGAAATAATCAATGTTTCTATCTCACTCTTGAAAGATCCCAAAGAAATACTTAATTCTATGAAAAAAAAAAGAAGAAGTTATATGTCATAAAATTTTGATATAACAAACTTATTTAGCTATATAGACCAAGACCAAGATTTTGAGGTGATTTGATATTTTGTCGAGCTTAAAAATTCACGATATTTTTGCTCTTACAATAGCATATTAGATTTAAACTTGTAATGCCAGAATAAAGTGGTTTTATGCGCTTATTGCCTGCATAACAGAAACTTTCAATATGACCCTTGTCCTTTATCTTAGTCGCAACTTCTAGTAAACCAAGTATTTTGATCAAAGTAGGTAAATTTTCAAGTTGGTGAGAATGGTTATTGATGGGAGCTTTGGTTGGAGTTTGGCATTGAGTTAGAACTTAAGAAGAGATTAACGAGTTAGAACTTAGAAGTGCTAGAGGAAATTTGTTGCTAGCACATGGGAGGAATGGTTATCGTCTGACTTGCTGCACACCGAACCGGCAGAGAGAGAAAGAGAGAGTGACCGAGGTAGGACCTCGGTTCGGTGGGTCCCACCTCGGGTCAATCTCTCTTTCTCTCTCTGCCGGTTCGGTGTGCAGCCAGTCAGAGGATATGAAATCACATGGAAGAAAGTAGAAACCGATCACATGAAGAATTCTATAGCAGTAGCAGTGAAAGATTTAAGGGACATCTTCATTAAAATAGAAAGTTATGTATGTTTGTCAATTTGAAATTTAAGATAGTGAATTGACAGGCTAATTAATAAGTAATGGAGAACTACTGGAGATATATTATTGGATAATTACGGTGTTTTCGTGGTAAATTGGTTATTTCAAATATTTACATGGGTACATTATTATACATAAATTTCTCTCTTCTGGGTTATACAGTAGAATGCTTGAGGATAAACAATTCATATCCTCGGCCGTGCTGCACCCGTACCCGACAGACAGAGAAATAGAGAGTGACTAAGGGTGGGAACCCCGAACTGAGGTCCCACCTCGGTCACTCTCTCTTTCTCTGTCCGCCGGGTTTGGATGCAGTAGGTCAGAGGATAAGCATCCGAGGATGAAAAGGTCAAAGACATCTTCATTTTGTTCACTGAGGAAGACCGCTTCACAATCTGTTATTTATGCAATTGATCATTTTTTTTTTTTCTGTTTGGAAAGAGAGCATCTTTCAGGTTCATAAGATAAAAAAATATGGAAAACATGTATAGTCCACTTATAAAGTAAGTAGTCACTTATCCACGCTCTCTCACAATCTGACACATCCACGTGTGCCCATGTACTTGTCACAGTTGCATAGGTGTTTACTTAAAACCGTAGTGTATCTGTTAATTTACTAGAAAATGCTAAATGTTGATCGGAAATATATAAATGTTTACTGAAAAATGATATTTGTTTATCAGAAATCCGGTGGACCGGTGGATAGACGAAAGAGGTGGTCGCTGCCTACGACTCAAAAAATATACAATTACCACGAGTAAAGAAGCTCACAGTGTCTTTCCGAGTGCACCTTCAAAAATATATCAAATCACTTCCGAATTTCAATTTATATGGTTCAATAAATTCCTTACATCAAAATCTTACGAGATACAAAAATTTTCCATTTTTGAAATTTTATAAGTATTTATTTGAGATATTTGAAATATATCATTTTTACAAATTCTCAAACAAGTACTTACAAAAAATTAAAAAATGGAAAATTTTTGTATCTTATAAGCTTTTGATATAAAAAAATTATCGAGTCATATAAATTAAAATCTAGAAGTGGTTTGATGTGTTTTTAGAGATGCGCTCACAGAAAAACTCCTTGATCATCCCTAACAATCCGTTGATCATGCCTGTGCTACCGGGCACGAATTTAACGTGGCAGAATATACAGACAATTTGTTCAAATTGTTATACTTATATCATGAATTCATAAATTCATTTATCAGGCTCTCTAATTAAAAGTCAAAACTAATATTTTTATGTCAAATGGTACAATATAAAAAAACTTGTTCAGATTGTTGACATTCTGAACTGTAGGCTGTACACTGCATGCCAGACTGAATGACAGCCCACAATAGCTTCATTTCATGTGATTGACAAGTTGACCAACAATTAATTAATTAGTTAAAAAAACAAATTAACACTTAATTAACTAATTAAACAAGCAAATTAACACCTAACAAGCAAGTTTGCTTGTATGAGCATGCATGCATGGATGGAGATCTTGACTAAGAAATTTAATCATGTGATGATTAATGATACTTGTATTAATTAAATAGAATAATAGTTAAACATGCATGTGTGAAGAGCTCATTATATTGCGTGTGAGATAATCTCTAAGTAATTATCTAATTTGTTTCTTCTTCTTCTTCTTTTTTTTTTTTGAGATAAAGATGACGGTCAAGCCACTTAAATTTAAATGTCTAGAAAGACTCCCCATCCGGATTTCGAACCCGCGATCATCTAATTTGTTTCTTGTAATTATTTAAGTTGATTAAGGATCAACATGCATCAGTAAATGAAAGAAATAAAATAAAAAAAAAGAACATGAATTTTGGAAAGTCATTGAATCCTTCTCTCTTTTTTTTGAGTGGTTGGTAGCGGCTACCAACGTGATCTTTGAATCCTTCTCGATTAGCACCTTGAAAGAGATGAGCTTCAAACATTGTCGGGGTTCTTTAGAGATTCGTCGCCGACAGAGTTCAATGGAGACTTTTTTTTCTTTTTTTTTTAGAGAAAAGTTGTTCAAGCTTATGTTGCTTCTATTATTTTGGAATTTTAATTACTTCAATGATCTCACTATATAATTTTTTTTTTATCCAACGTTTATTAAATTCATCTGTAACCATAAAAAAATTATTTAAGTGTGATCATGAAAATCTCGATTTGAGGGGGCTTCTTAGTTCTGAGCAACACGAATTATTTCAGGAGTAGTACATATATATACGTAATTACATAGAATAAAATTTTGTTGGTTGTTGCTCCTATGATCACACATAGACAAATTTGTCGGTTACATATGAATCTCGTAATGGATAATATTATGTTTTCATGGTACAATTCTTAGGCGTAGAGCTCCCTGCTTTTGGAAGTCCTAAAGCTAACTTCGAACTAGGGGGTGGATGCATGATTTTTCCGAATTGGGTCAAGTTCATTTTATCTTTTTTTTTTTTTCTTTTCTTTTCTTTTGTTTTCTTTTTTTTTTTTTTTTGTGATGAAGTGTCAAGTTCATTTTATCATAATAGTATGCTTATGTAAAATATATATAGATGTCAGTTTAATTTTGTGTACTCATAATAGAAGCCCTATCCTTCAGATTTCATTTTATGTATTGCAATTTGCAAGTTGCAGTTAATCACGTGGGCCATTAGATTGTGTCAAGATCCGACCCGCACGAATATTGAGAAAATCCAACGGTCCATGTGATTAACTACAACTTGCAGTACTACAGGGGATAAGCACTCTATTCTTCAAAGTACATGCATGCATGCATCTTTTGATCATTTGAGCATTGTTTTCTTATATGAAACCAGTAAAGAGCTCATGCTGGCTAATTTTTTTATATAAAAAATAAAAAAAATCTTATTTTTAATTTTTGAAATAGTAAAAACTTATTTTCAAACATAGTAAAATCGGGTTCCTAGAATCCGGCCAGCCTTTTACTGGCTGTTTTCTGGGGACCCGGCCAGAAAAAGGCTGGCCGTTTTCTGGGAACCCGGCCATCTAAAAAAATTTTTTTTTTCTTTGATATTTTTTTCAGATAGATCTTGTTATTAGCTTTCCATAGCCGCGAAGTTTGCTCCGATTGGAGTTTCCTATCAAAAGTTATGCCCGTTTGAATGTTGAGTGCCCAAAATATAGGATAAGATTCAGTATAAAATTCAGAACAAAATACATGGAAAGCTAACAACGAGAAACCCAACTTTTATACAATTTTTTGCATGATAATTAGAAAAATGATATAAATAAATAACTTAAATTTATTACATGATAAATATGGCCGTTTGAATACTGAGTACCCAAAATTTAGGATACGACTCAGTATAAAATTCAGTACGAAATTAGTACATGACTCGTATTTACACAATAAATTTTTAGTAAATCCTAGAGCTTTTTACTTATTTCAAATAAATTTAAGATTTATTCTTTATATTCTTTTTTCTAATATTATTTGTGATATTTAATATTTATTTATAATATTATTCATTGAAAATTATATTGTATTTTGTTCTAAATTTTATACTGAATCTTATCTTATATTTCGGGCACTCAACATTCAAACGGGCATAACTTTTGATAGGAAACTCCGATCGGAGCAAACTTCACGGCTACAGAAAGTTAACAACAAGATCTATCTAGAAAAAATATCAAAGAAAAAAAAATAAGTTTTTTAGATGGCCGGGTTCCCAGAAAAAGGCTGGCCGGGTTCTGGGAACCCGATTTTACTATTTTTGGAAAAAAGTTTTTATTATTTCAAAAATTAAAAATTAAGATTTTTTTATTTTTTATATTAAAAAATTACCCGCTCACGCCTTGCTTTGGGGCTGAAATTATTATATCTTATAATAAAGTGCCGAAAGCTCATTCCTTATAAGGAAACTGATATGGGCCTTAAATTTTAATGGGCTAGGACATTAATGTACGTGCACGGTGGTGATCAATCTAAGTAAACAATCAACGGTTGATGTTTCTTCTTTGAGGAAGCTAGAACTTTCATGTCAAAAAATCCAATCTCCTTTTATTAGGAGTAAGGATATATACCTGCATTTATTGCTAGCTAAATCATCTGAGAAGCAACTAACAATGTTTTCATTGTAGATAGTGGTACTCCAGATTGCCAGATTAGGTTAGCATTTTAGCACTACTCGCCAAATATTTCAGCTAAATTTTAATTGCTGAAGAGAGAATAAAATTAACTCTTTCATTTCTCATATTTATTCTAGTATTTTATTGCAGATGTTAATTTAATTAATGTTGTTCAGCTTATTATTTATTCATTAAATATTGAGTGTTCATTATAGTGCTAATTGCTAAAAAGACATGATATATATGTTTATTCTCAAAAAAGAAAAGAAAAAAAGAAAAAGACATGATATGGCGATTTTTTTTTATAGAAATATATATAAAAAAAATCCGACAAAAATGAACAGCACTTTACCACAAACTATAGATTTTCAGAACATTTGAAATTTGTTCCAAAGAAATTAATTTCTGGCAAAAAGTTGCTTACAATTGCATGTTTGAAATTGAACTAAAAACCCTCTTAAAACAATTTAAAATTGAAATGTTTGGTCCTATCTCTTATCTGTTTAAACATAGTGAAATCATTCAAAATGCTTACGGATGGATGCTGAGTTGCTGACATCTACATTCACATTCAGAATTTCACATGATATGTTTATTTTCACATTCAAATAAAAAGTCTACAAGAAAAAATAATAATCAGTATTAATTTCACCTGTCAATCTCTGAGTTCTGACAAATAGTTATGAAAAACATGTAGAGTCCACCTCTATAAAGTAAGTCATCAATCAATCCTTCTCACAGTCTGACACATCCATGTGCACCTATGTGCTTGTCACAGTTGCATAAATGTTTACTGTAAACTGTAGTGTATCTGTTCACTGGAAAATGATATATATTAATCGGAAAAATATAAATGTTCACGGAAAAATGATATTTGTTCATTGAAAATACGGTGTACCAGTGAATAAATAAAAAAAAAAAGTTGGACACCAGCTATTACTCAATAGTTATTGGGTTTGAGGATTTGAGAGGTTAATCTTAATCTTAATCACTTGTCAAGTTGAACCTTGGATTCTATTTTTAATTTTGGGCCGGCTTATACTATACTATATATACTGGCATTCTGGTAATTCAGTACGGCACGGCTCAGGTTTGATTTTTGCATATATTGTTAGGTACCGGACGCCTATGGGCTTTGACCTAAAAAAAAAAAAAGGTAGTTGTAACATTATCAAGATAGATTTTTTTTTTTATTGAGGTAAGTTGCTAAAAACTATCTAATCTAATCATTTTTTTTATATATAGTTTTAGTATTGAAAACATGTGATAATGTTGACCGTATATCACAGATAATAAAGATGGTTTATTATTATTATTATTACTATCATTAACATAGTTGCATTAATTATTATTATTTTTGTTGATATTGTGGTCGTCACTATTATGGTTATGGTTATACGTAAACTTTTTTATTTTTTATTTTTACCAAAGAAAATGAAAAACGTGATGAAGGAAAATGCAAGGGGACAAGCAAGAGGTGAGATGAGATTTATTTAATCTTTTCATTAAGGGTTTGTTTGTTTCCAAGTAATTCTAGTTACTTTGCAAGTCCAGTTACAAGTAATTGTTGCACAGACGTTTGTTTTGTTGTGATTGTAAAATTCATTTCCATTTCCAAATACATGGAGGACTCAGGTGCAGCATGTGGTCCTACGGCCAAATTTCATGTAGCAGCAGATACTGCATCTCTGCTCATTCACCTTTTACTCCGATCTACCACCGTTCTTTCTATCTTAGGAGATAGCATCCTTATAGGTTAAGTCAAAAAAGAGAAAGTTTTGGCGACTCTATTAATTATAAAACCAATTATTTTTTTTTCAATTTTTCTTTCATCTTTGCACAAGACAAAAATAGGAGCTGTGAAACAAACAAAAATTTAACACGTCCAACATTTTCTCGTTACAAATATACAAACAACAATTACAGAAGTACAACTACTGCATTTTACTTGTATCTTCAACTATGTCTAAATTGGAGGTGCAAGAAAACAAACATGCCCATTGTTTCACAATCAAATAATACAGTAAGAGTACTTGTTTTTTCCAATCTTTCATTCTCAGTCATTTTCCAACAATTAAAACGAGAGTACCAGGCTATAAGCCCTAGATAGACCATAATACAGATATTTGTAGCCAGCTAGGAACATATTGATTTTCTTTTTTAACAACAAAGATTAATATAATTAACGCTGTAACTTTTTTTTTAATTTAATGCTTCATAAGAAAATTTCTTGATGGTGAAAAGACTTCATGGTGAACTGCACATTGGATTGTCTCAAGATTCGTACAGGTACTAAAACGTGTAGTTCATCGCGTGAGCCATTGGATTGTCTCAAGATTCGTACAGGTACTAAAACGTGCAGTTCATCACGTGAGCCATTGGATTGTCTCAAGATTCGTCCAGGTTTGGATCTTGAGACAATCCAACGGCTCACGTGGTGAACTGCACATTGAGTACCACAATGGATATTAAATCGCTTTTGTTTCAGAGGGAAGAACATAGTAGGACTGGTCATGAAAAAATATTTCCCTCCATAATATTTAATATTTAACATGAATAATAATCCGGTATCTATACTAAAACATTTTTTCTTTATTTTAAAGCTCGTACCAAATTTTCTAAAGAATCGCCCTCTTATTAATTTGGTCACAAATTAATTTTAAATCTTGTACTAAATTTGGTCACTTATAACTTCCAAGTCATTAATCAGATTGTCAAGGAATAGCATTTTAATCAGATTAGTAAGTTATTTCTAACTTTTGTATGATCCAAACACACAACCGCTAATCTGGATTAGTGAGAATAGCTACTAATCTGCTATTCCTTGTAAAACATGGATTAGTTACTATTCTTTTCAACCATCCATCACTATTCTAAACATACACAACCCAAACAATATTTTTACTATTCCGAATGGTATCAAATTTCAACTATTCTTTAGCTAATCCGAAAATTACTATTTTTTCATTAATCTCATTTACTATTATCTATTCTTACATTAATCCTGCATGATCCAAACGCATAATAGAACGAGATGTATTCATATCCTCTGACCCGAGGTATGTGACCCGGGGCATGTGACCCGTTAGATCTCTTTGAGATTCGGTTGAATCTCTTCGGTATTCGGGTTTCCCGAGGAGATCCAACGGGTCACATGCCCCGGTCAGAGGATAATCATCCGAAGGAGATGGGTGAGGTAGGCTTGTGTGTGCAGTTGCCAGTTGCGCCAACAAAAGTATATCTGGGAAAAGAAAAGCCTGCCTTTTTGGTTTTATTAGTTCAGACTTGAGAATTTAGAAGAGGCTTCTAGACAGGATCCACACTTGGAGACAGTACAAGTTGTGTGGTTATAAACTCATAATCTCATTATTGAGTTTTTTCATAACCTCCCACAACTTTTAGCAGTTGGCAAAAAAAATTGTACAGAAAAAAAAAACTTCACCATCTTCCATATCCATACAGAAAAAAAGAAAAAAAAGAAAAAAAAAATGAAAAATGAATAATGCCATTGCCAACCACTTAAACCTTTCAGATATTAATGCCACGTCTGAAAATAAAAACAATACTTTATGCCAAATGGGACTTAGTCTCCCCTCCCCTGTCCCTGTCATTCCTCATGCTCCATGATTGTTAATTCTCTACTCTCACAAGGCTCAACACATTAACTCTTAACACAACACTTGTTTAGTACAACATTTTATAAATTTATTCCCAATTGTCTGTCTGTTGCCTCATGATTCTCGTTTCCTTTCCATATATAACACACACTCAGCCACACTCCCTTGCCGATCAGAGCAGAGCAACTAATTCCAGCTCCAGATCTTGAATTGTGGGTACCATCTTCCTCAATTCTATTCCTCTCTCTCTCTCTCTGTTTGATAACAATTAATAATTGGGATCAGTTGGAAGCTCAAGTTTCAAACTTGTTCATGTTAGGCGCATTGCATAAAGGTATCTGCTTGCTAGATTTTGTTTTCTTTTGCCAATACAAGATCTGTTCCTTTTGTTAGAATTTGGGTCACTTTCTTTCTATACCTGCCTGGTGGGTCCTCCAAGTCTGGATAAATCTCCACTGAGTGTACCAAAACAAACACCCACAAATTAATTGGGTTCAAGTTAAACCTTGTCAAGCTTGATTGTACAAATTCAGAAACAGAACACCAGTTGGCAATGTGCCTTCAGTTTATTCCCCTTTAGCTTCTTAAATCTGTGCATATTTTGTTCCATCACACAATTCCCTCAGAATTATTGAAATCTTGTACAAATTAATACCCACAAAAAAAAAAAAAGAAGAATCAAAGATGTTGGCCATGGAACCCACATCCAAGGTTGTGCTTGGCTCGATCGCATTTGGCATTTTCTGGGTGCTTGCGGTGTTCCCGGCAGTGCCTTTCCTTCCTATCGGGCGTACTGCCGGGTCCCTTCTTGGTGCAATGCTGATGGTGCTACTCCGGGTGGTCTCCGCTGATGAAGCATACGAGGCGATCAATCTGCCAATTCTCGGGCTTCTCTTCGGTACCATGGTGGTGTCGGTGTACCTCGAACGGGCCGACATGTTCGAGTACCTCGGTAAGCTTCTGTCTTGGAAAAGCCAGGGAGGGAAGGATCTCCTGTGCCGCATTTGCGTGGTGTCTGCCGTGGCAAGTGCGCTGTTCACAAATGACACTTGTTGTGTGGTTCTTACCGAGTTCATCTTAAAAATTGCACGGCAGAATAATCTACCGCCGAAGCCGTTCTTGTTGGCGCTGGCTTCCAGCGCGAACATTGGATCAGCCGCTACGCCGATCGGTAACCCGCAGAATCTGGTGATAGCGGTGCAGAGCAAGATCTCTTTCGGGGATTTTCTCTTCGGCATTCTGCCCGCTATGATGATCGGTGTCGTCATAAACACGGCCATTCTTCTGTGTTACTTCTGGAGAGATTTGTCGGGCGAGAAGTACGCGTACAAGGAGGTCGACATCTCGCCGCAACCGGAAGTTGTCGAAGAAGAAGATGTAAGGTGTCACCGGTTCTCGCCCGCGACAATGTCCCACAATCATTCGGCCAGCTCGTGCTCTTTGATAGACTGCATCCACAGCGCGCAAATAATAGTAAATGGTCAGGAGGACACAGATGGTTACATGTACAGTAGCCTCGGGGAATCCAAGGAGGGTACGGGGGTCGTGAGGAGGAATGTGAAGAGCAAAAACAAGGAATCGAACTGCGGAAAAGATACAAGGGAGGTTTCGTTTCATCACTTATTGCCAGACGAGGCGGTGCCGATGGAGCGGTGGCAGAAGCTGCTTTGGAAGGGTTCTGTTTACGCCATTACGCTTGGCATGTTGATTGCGCTCTTGTCTGGATTGGACATGTCTTGGAGTGCGATAACCGCCGCTCTTGCACTTATAGTGCTCGATTTCCAGGATGCCGGCCCGTGTCTTGAGAAGGTAGCTTCCTTTTTTCCATTCGCAATTTTGAGACTGAACTTTTGTGCAGATTGCATTATTGGTGCTGGTACATGTTTACCATGTATAGAGGTGGCAAATCGGGTGGGCGGTCGGGTTTGGGTTCAGGTCGGGCAGGTCGGGTCAGTTTGACCTTCTAGAAGATCTCGGGTCGGGTGATGGGCAGGTTGGGTCGGGTCAATTTTAATATCGACTTTTTTTTTATCGTATGTTGATTTGAGTTGGATTGTATGTTGTTTGATCTTGGGTTGGGTCGGGTCGGGTTCAGGTCGGTTCGGGTTTTGCCACCTCTAACCATGTACCAGCTCCTCGAAGACCGGTTATCTATTCTTATAATAACCTGAATTTCCTCGACGGTCAAACAAAAAATTTGCTCGTACTTTCTTTAGCACAGCTCAATTGTAGTGAATTAAGCTAACGACAGATTTTACCTGTTTGATTTCAGGTTTCTTACGGCTTGCTGCTGTTCTTCAGCGGGATGTTTGTAACAGTAGACGGGTTCAACAAAACAGGCGTACCGAGTGCCTTCTGGGACTTCATGAAACCCCATGCACAGATCAATACCCTCAGCGGGATGCTTGTCTTGGCCTTTGTTATACTCTTCCTCTCTAACGTCGCCTCTAACGTACCAACTGGTACGCTCATTTTCAAAGTTCTTTTACTCCAAATTATCGGGTAGCATCTAAACATGAAAATTAAGTTGAATGTTGTTATCCTCATACCGAATATAACCTTCTCATCGGTCTATTTCTTTGCTGTTTTTTATTTTTCTGTTACTTAATACCAGACCCGGCAAAACATTGTCAGCAGTAGCTAGTTCTATTCAGAAATACTCTTTAATTTGGAGCAAAACACTAGCTTTTTTATCATAAGTTGTAACTTGTATGCATCAACGATAGCAATTTCGTGAACCAATTTATCATGTAAATTCAACCTTTCTCTATAGTTCTATGAATTCTGAACTTTTGGTATTGATAAGTAGCCTAAATTCAATAATCGTAAGTTGTAACTTGTATGCATCAATGATACCGGTATCGACTGGTACGTATAACATCGAGTTGATAAAATTCATTTCATAACAACTAACAAGAAACTTGTTCTGATTTCTCGACAGTTCTGCTACTTGGCGCGCAAGTGGCAGCTTCAGCAGCTGAAATTTCTCCGATGGAGGAGACTCGAGCATGGCTATTTCTCGCGTGGGTAAGCACAGTAGCCGGAAACCTTTCGCTGCTCGGGTCTGCAGCGAACCTGATTGTCTGCGAACAGGCGCGGAGGTCAGTGCACTACGGCTACAATCTTTCCTTCTTGGGTCACCTTGTTTTCGGCTTTCCTTCCACCATCATTGTCACAGTCGTCGGTCTGTTCCTCATCGGAAATTGATCAGTTCGGTTCATATAGATGGTTAAAACTTAAAACTTGAAATGCATTGTATAAAGATACATCTTCCTTCTTATCTGTTCATCGATCAATTCGTTCGTTAGTTGATATGTGCCACCTTCCTACGGCGGATAGATGCGGGTTCAAGTTCATAGATGAAAATTGTTCGTTATATTTGATTATATTTTATGGCCATAAATCGAAATGTGTTAGTGTTTTTGGTTTGCAGTACTATTTCCTTCTCTCTTCTTAAGCTCAACTTCTATGTTCACTTTTCTAGTTAGGATTTGTATCCGTTGCCATATATAGTGAACTATGAAAGGATACTGTCACTGACAGGTGGGACCCACAATTTAAAAATACTTGTAATTGTAAAATCTGAGCAGCTTAAATCAATCCTACGGCTGAGAGCATCCTGATTCCTGCCATTATTATACGGTAACGAACCCCTTCTAGTTAAACTGAGAAATGGGCAAGCTCCATTTTGAGCAGTTTCCCTCTTTTGGACTCCAACTCAACTCCAGTTATCTTTGTTCCCAAATCTTGTATAATTGTGTATTGTTAATGTTTATTTCTTGGATCATAATTACCTCTATAATTTTAGGGTAAATATTGTAAATAATTCACAATTGAGGAGCTAAACTCCCCTTTTCTATAAAAAAAAAAAATGGGATAATTAACAATAATAGAAAAGCTACATATAACATACATGAAGTGCAAGCGAGCATTTTCTCCAACTTGCTGCAGTACAGCTTTACTGAGTTCACTCCCACTACAAATATTATTTAGTTAATTAGTTGTAATTACTTCTTATTATTATTTTAACATTTATATTCATCTAGCAATAAAATCATATCGTATTTGAATCACAGAAAGTGAGTTTAAATCTCGATAAGTTATTTTCACATTTTGAAATTTATCATCTGAACAATACACAACTAAAAATGCAAAGTTGCCAAACTTTTTCGTTCTTCAATTTGTTTGTGCACCTTGCTCCAATGTATATAGAGGTGGCAGATTCCCGGGTCGGGTCAGTTTGACTAACTGGAAATGTTGGGTCGGGTTCGGGTCGGGTATCGGGTTGACGGCTGCCAGCATTTTTTCTGGGTCGGGTTCGGGTCGGGTCGGGTAGGGTATCGGGTTGACGTCTGCCAACATTTTTTCGGGTCGGGTAGGATTCAGGTCGGGTTGGACGTGTTTTTCGGGTTTGGTCGTTTTTGATCATTTTTTGTCAGATTTTGCACCTCTATTCCCGGGTCGGGTCGGGTTCGGATCAATCTCACTTTCTCTGGAACACGGGTCGGGTCGGGTTCGAGTCAGTTTGACTTTTCCTAAAACTCGGATCGAGTCGGGTTGGATCAAAATTTGCCACCTCTAAATGTATATGATATGTTTTTCTTAGGTTCGGAGTTCTCAATACGAAAAACAAATTGCTAACCAGGGGATCATAATTTCCATTTGTAACAAGCTTTTCGGGTATAGATATCAAAAGGAGCTAGACTATTATACTAACGTTAGCATTTCGGTCCGAAATACTAACGCCTCAACATTTATGTTATCGTAACTGAAATCATGATTTATGGTGCCTAATAAATTCTTTATATGAAAATATTAGGGAATACAAAAATTTTTCATTTTTAAAGTTTTCTAAGTATTTATTTTGAATTTTAGAAAAGAGCTCATAAATATTAATAAAATATTGATGTTTGTACATGCTATTTTCAAAAATTCAAAATAAATACTTAGAAAACTCTAAAAATGAAAAAAAATTGTACTCCACAATATTTTCATATAAAGAATTAATTGAGCACCATAAATCATGATTTCGGACACCATAACGTAAATTTTCAGGCGTTAATATTTCGGTCTGAAATGCTAACGTTAGTATAATAGTCTAGCTCTATCAAAAGAGATTGAATTTGAAATTTTGAGCATTGATTTTTGTAACTCGTCACATCGTCACATCGTCGTCTGCAGAGTAACACCAACAGCGGATCCCAGATTCCCACAGTTGCGTCTCTTTACCTTCTCCTGCACCGGGGAGCTCCCCATCATATCCTCTAGAGTACTCTGCCGTAGAGCACTCAATGGTAACCATTGGATTGCATCAAAATTTGTACTTGCACAAATCTTGATAAAATCCAACGGTCACGATTAAGTACTTCACCTAGAGTACTCTGGAGGGTGTGAAAACACTCCGAACTTCCGAAGTCATTCATCATCCTCAAATCAACTTTTATGACCTCTTTTAATCCTTATCATCTGCTGCGCAGCACCTTACTTCCCAGCTTTCTTTCCGTCCGATCTGCATTAAGATCCGTGCCTCTTTTACAGTTTACTACAGTTCTACCTCTTCCCCGATTTGGTGGAATTCGTTCGTATCCTCTACTGCGCAGTAAATTACTGCGTAGTATTATGGCCGTTGGATTCGCTTGAAGATTCGTGCAAATCAATCCCAAAAAATCCTTCTATATTCCGCATCGTTGATATGCTGCGCAGTACAATACTGCGCAGCAGAGGATGAGCACTCGATTTGGTGGATGCCTGAAAGTGAAAAACCATCCTAACTCAAATCGGAATTCATATCCCCTGCTGTACTGCAATGTGCAGTTCAGAACGTAAGCCGTTGGATTGTCTTAAAATTCGTGCTAGCGCGGATCTCGAGACGATCCAACGGCTTACGTTCTGAACTGCACATTGCAGTAAGTCAGGGGATGAGCACTCGATGAATGCCTGAAAAGTGAAAAACGATCCTAACCCAAATCGGAATTCATATCCCCTGCTGTACTGCAATGTGCAGTTTCAGAACGTAAGCCGTTGGATTGTCTTAAAATTCGTGCTGACGCGGATCTCGAGACGATTCAACGGGTGAAGTCGTGAACTGCACAATGCAGTAAGTCAGGGGATGAGCACTCGATGAAACCATCCTAAATCGTCACTAAATCCCTCTTTTCTTCCTTCCTTTCCTTTCTATTCCAAACCTCTCTCTGTCTCTTCACCTTCCCCACTCCCTTTCCTTCTCCTCTCTACTCCTTCTCCCTCAATTCCCCCAATTCTCCTTCCCATGGCGAGCGCTACCAGCGACCGTCCCCCGGATTCCGCGGGGGAGGGGCAGGAGGAGGAGGAGTTCGTGCTGCGCTCCGGGGTGCGCGCCGGTCTCAAGCGGGAGCTCGCCTTCGCCATGCGCGCGCAGTCCGAGCTCCGCTCCTCCTTCGGCCGCACCAGGTCGTCCCAGTCCCTCAAGAAACCCAAGGTATCTCCGATTCTCGTCTCTGCTCCCTCCGATCCGGTTCCGGTTGCTCGCCCCTCTGTTGAGGTGAATGTATTTAGATGTAATGGCGGTTTGGATGAGCGGGGGTTTAAATCTGGGGGTGAGAGTGAGAACAGGGAGGGTTTATGTGAATCCGGCGCCGAGATGGAGTCTCCGGTTGCTGTTCTGCAGCCTGTTTCTTCTGACAACGGCAGAGGAGAAGTGGCGGGCATGCCGGTGAGTGTATCGCAGAACGATGCCCCGATTTATACTTACTCCAGAAGGAGGAACTTGAATTTGAAGACTGTTATTCAGGAAAAGGATACAGAGGCGGCTCAGATGGAGGTTGAGTCGAAGCCAATTGAGGTACCGGTGCAAGTGGAGCCTCCAGTTGCTACCAAAAAGCTGGTCATTAGGTTCACACGGTCAGCTTTAGTTCGGGCTTCTGAAGAGAGAGGTTCAGAAGGGGCGGCTTCTGATACGGTTGTTAAAAGTGATGGGGTGCACCAGGACCAGGTGCCGGGGAGGCGGTTCACGAGGTCATCGCTGAAGGAACAGGCAGCAGGGGAGGCAAGTGCGAGCGGGGTTTCTCCTCGCAATAATAACATGGAGATCAAGATGTCCAAGAAGATCTCGGTTAGTAAGGTGCCGAGTACTCTGAAGGATCTGCTCAGTACTGGCTTGCTTGAGGGGCTGGCAGTGGAGTACAAATTCCCAAGTGGAAGGGTATGGCAATCTTGTTTTAATTTGGTATTATGTTATAGTTCAGTTCTTTCTGTTTATTTGTTCGGGCAAATTAGTAGACCTGCTTGGTACCAATCTAATCTAGTCTCTGTTTGCTAGGCCTCTCTGGCTAGAACATAACCCCGAGGTGTCTTATAAGGTGGACTACAATCGTAATTGGCATCTGTTAGATATGGTCCATTTAAAATTTTAAATACTGATTGTATGTGCTTGTGTAGGTCTGTGACTTGTTGATAGTGCTCTAGTTCATTTCTTAGTTGTTTGTTAAGTACGTGTTGTAGTTCAAACAAAGGTTATTTAATTCATTGTGACATTTTGCATCTTATGGTTAATTTCTAAAGTGCAGTCTCATCAGTGGATACTGTTCTTCCGTAGTTAATATGGTAGTTCCTTAGTTATAACAGTCGTGAAGATATCATTATGTTAAAGCAGATAAGCTCCTAAAGTGTGGAATCATGCTGCCTTATCATTCGAAGACAATTTTAATTTAAGCCTGATATTGCTTTCTATTAGTACTATGATTTTAATTCACACATGAATAAATTACTATAGATAATTCTTAAATTAACAATTGGCAAACAATCCTATAACATGTTTTTGATTTCATGCAAACAGCACCTAAATGACAACTGTTACAATTGCTATTTTTTGCAGTTACCAGTTCTCCGTGGAATCATCAAGGGCACTAAAATATTGTGCTCATGCGCCAATTGTAGAGGTACCAAGGTATTTCCTTCCTCCAGATATCCAGCTTATGCAAATGAATTGCTAACAATTACAAATTATATATAATAGTAATCTTGACTGCTACCAACTGTATATGCCAGTTAATGTCTCCTGAAAGCCACTGCTCCATGTTATGCATCAATTGGTAATTTGGTATAGTAGTGCCATATATGCAGTCTGTAGAAAGTTGGCCCATTGCATTAATAATCTAATATTCATACCGGTCAAGCACCTTGCAAAACAAAAAAAAGTTAAAAATCTTTTTCCTATTTGCTAGAAAGGTGTTCCTGTTCGCCTTTAAATGTTTTCACAATTTGCTAGAAGCATGTGATCACGTGAGGTAGACTTTCTTATACTTGTATTGCAATGGAGATTAAGAAATGCATTGAGGGTATTGTTAATGAGGAGAGGAGGGTTGTATTGTCATCTCTGTGTTAAAAGGGTGTGCATCAGATAATTCCCAACTTGTTCAGACTGGAAATCTGGCCTTTTCTGATCCAACCCAAGGTTTTAACATGTGTTAACAAACCTGCTAGTTTGGGCTTATATTTGTGAAAAGCACCTGGTTCTGATATTGTTGGTTTGTTATTTTAGGCCGTATCTCCTCTTGACTTTGAGTTGCACGCGAATAGCACGAAGAAACACCCTTCCAAGTATATCTACTTGGAAAATGGTAATAACCTTCATGCTGTTATGAAAGTGTGCACAGAAGTTCCTCTTGCTATGCTGGAATCAGCCATCCAAGAAGCGGTAGGCATGGTATCTCAACAAAAGACCGCAACTTGCACAAACTGCCAAGGTACAATTTGTCTACTGTTCCAACTGCTATAGGCTCTGCACCATATTTAACTTCGAAGCAGAATGATTTGATAAAACCAAAGTTAGTCATTTTAATTGTATGGACCATTTTTAAAATCAACAGGCAATTAAGCATAAAACAGTAACTCATTGACTCATTGTTGCTAAGCCTCTTGAAAATGAAAAGCATACAACAGGTTCTTTGTGTGTGGCTGATTTCTAGATATATACTATTTAGTTGTTGGTGAGTAGACTTTAGAGAAAGGAGATTAAACAGAATGTCTGTTGTATGATGTAATGGTTTTTCCTTTTATAAAAAAGAATGGTTTTGACTTTTGAAAGAATGGATGAGACATAACATATATTACATTGCATAAGTTAATATGATTTATTATTTTCAATATCATCATTATTCAAGAAGCCAATAAAGTTTACCATAATATGACTTGCAGAACCGTTCCTAACTTACAGAAGCGGTGAGTTGTCATCTTTCTGTGTTTCATGTTCTGAACTGCATCAATCTGAGAGCACCCCAAGGAAATTGGTGGCCACATCAGACAGGTAGTTGACTTTTTTTCTATTTTTCTTTGTCACTGATCCTTAACTTCCTTCAATAGTCTTTATTCAGTACAAATATTTGGTGACTTCTAATGAAATATTATTTGGTTCTCAGGACTGCCGAGCCACTAGGTCTGGCCTCACCTCCTACGAAGGCCTCTTCAGCAAAAAAGACTGGCTCTGGACAATTAACGTTGAAGTTAGTATATTATCTACTCTTTTTTGCTGTTAGCTTATATGGATATGTTCTGTAACATTTCTGCTCTTCAAATATTTGCCACTTTTTAAGATTTTAAGTCAACACATGGTCTGGACATTACAAATTATCAACAGCAACAAAGTCTTTTAGTCCAAGCAAAAGGCTATAAATGAAACCCAACCAGAATCACAATAAACTTCAAAATTATCTAAAAAGATATTATTATTATTATTTATTTATTTTTTATTTTTTTTGAAACAAGTGAGCTCTAGGCTCACCGATTCTATTGATAGAATCTTAGATTAAGTAATACATCAGTCTCAAAATTTTCCATGGAGCAATCAGTTGGGGTACACTCAGACTTCCTCCCATACTGATAGCAAAAATAAATCCTCCTGCTACCCTAACAGAAGATACTGAACACATCCTAATTTTAAGATAAAAAATCCTAGAAGTACACCATCCTTCGTAACAGACTAAAAGAAGAAAACAAACTAAGAAAAAAAGAAAAGAAAAATCCACCCACTGATGCTTCCACTCTCAAACCTGTGATGACAAAGGTGTTCAGTTGTATTTTCTCCTCAACTAACATTATGCCCCTTCAATTCTCTTTTTATACCCGCTCAACTCTCTATGAATTCCATGGCACAAACATTCATTGGGAAAAGATTAACTCCCCCTCTACAAATTATATTTTGGTTAATAGATGTTGAAACTTTTGCTAATTTTGTAATCAATAAATGTTGATTGGTACATTATAATTTTTGTTTTAACATTAGAATGGAATTGTAAGATCCATATTGTTGTTTAGAATTAGGAAGTTATGCTTACAATATAAATTTCAATTATATGAAAAGCTGGTTTGTGCATTTCCTGTTGACCCTTCTCGTATATATCATCATTAATTATTAACACCTTGAGGTAATTTCCGTTTGAAGGGATCTCGGGTTGCACAAACTTGTGTTCGAGTCAAAGAAAGTGCCAGAAGGGACGATGGTCTGCTACCGGGTCCATGTTAAGGTATGTTTCTATGTATCTTCTGTACAAGATAAAAATTAGCCTTTACTGTTCTGCGTGGCTTTACATTTTTGATATAATAACATGTAATTCCTTTTTTTGTGATAAATTGTAGGGCAAGAAAAACAAAATGACGACAATACTAGAAGGGCATATTAAAGGTTCTGGAATATACTGTGACTGCTGTAGTAAAGTGGTAGTTATCTTGGTCTTTTTAATTATCGTGAAACTACAGTGTTTTACTATGCTTTTATGGTATATCTTGCTATTGGCTGTAGCCAGTCAGCTTTGATGCAATCTGGAATTTTGCTTACCTGGTTATATGTCCTTAACTAGTCCTTTAGTTGATGATTTTTGAATTCAATAATACAGGATTGATTAAGCATTGATTTTTTTATCTAACTTTCTAAATTTTTGAAGTCATTTTATACCCCGATTGAAAATGTATGGTTATGTGAAGCACAACATGCGGTTCTCCCTAATAATTGATATAAATCTGTCTGGTTGTACTCTATTGTGCCTGTGATACTTGCCGGTTATTCTTTTTGTTAAAGTTGGTTCTTAGTTATCTGTTCTTTTTGACTGGTTTCTTTCTCTAATTTTCTTTTCCCTAAAAAATGTGTTTAATTTCTACTTAGATGCTGTGTTGGGGTTTCATTTCTAGCCTACCCCTACTTGTTTGGGGCTGAAGGCTTTGTTGTTGTTAGATGTCGTGGTGTATTTGTTTTTTATTTTTATAATTTGCATGTACAGATTAGCCCGTCTCAGTTTGAAGCTCATGCTGGTCGTCCTTCAACCCGCAAACCGTAAGTTCCTACTAGCAATCTTTTCTGAATTTTTTGTAACAACCATGATAAGGTTTCTAACAGTTTGTTGGTTAATGGTGTGCATTATGAATAAAGATCCTAAATTCCTAATAGTATATCATACAACTTAAAACTGAGAAATGCTTCTAAGAAACAAGAGGGACAATATAACAACCGTGATAAGGCTTCTTGTTTGGATGAACAGTGTTGACCAGTACTTTATAGCATACTAATATGTGGTACAGTCTTGGTATGAGTGTATTCTATTGTCTATATGAACTAAAACCTAATGCTTTACTATGAACTAAAATAGTTTATAATTCTTTATCTTCTGTTTGTACAATGCGATATGAAGAGTACGGTTCACAATTTTGCCTTGAACTGTGAACATTATCCTTTCTTTTTAAGTTTTTTCTGTCATATCAAATTAAGCATATTACCAATCACAACTTGAGCCATGTCAGATGCATTTAATTGAGTCACAACTCAATTTAAGCTGTTTCAGAAATTTCTGGACTCATAGCTTATGATTTTACCGTGCAGTCTTTGATTGGTTGGGCTGGATTGGGTCCAGTCTGGTCGGAGGAAATGGAAAAAATAATTGCACATGAAAGCACAAACCCAAACCACTTGAATATTTGCAAAAATGTTTCTTTTCTTTTCTTTTTAAATATATATGTAAATGAATTGTACCCAGCCTGATTGATGTTCAGATTCTTAATCCATTCATCTTATTTATTTCTTTCATCCAATTCCTAATCTTGTCTTATTAATATTATCATAGATACAATAACATATACATTCATGCCAAAACCGATCAAGGCAGCACATACACCTCCTTGCATGATTTAGCGGTTATGTTGTCTAAGGACCCAGCACTGGCCCCGAGACGATCTGATGATTTATGCCGCACCTGTGGTGATGGTGGCACTCTTATCGTTTGTGAAATATGCCCACGTGTTTTTCACCCCGGTAGTTTTCACTTCCATTTTCCATGATTATGTTTACAGTCGTGATTGCTGTGCTTGTTTCTCCATATATATTGGCAATCTTCTTTTGCTGTTGGAATTAATTTCATTAATTCTTTTCTTTAGAAGTTTTCCTCTTTAACAATAATCACTTGATAGAAAGCAAGCCAAAAAGTATAATGTAAGAATGAAAAATTAACACATTTACTTTATCTGAAATGCCAGTTATTGAGCAAATTGGCACTATTTGAATTCTATAATACTCAGTTTTATTGTAACTTATTTACTGAATATTTGTATGTTGCAGAATGCGTAGGTCTGAAGGACATACCTGAAGGGCAATTTTTCTGCAGGCTCTGCAAGCCTTCAAAACAAGTAGAAGAAAATGATGGCCAGGTTGAGCAGATAGTAAAGCAGTGCACGCGTATTGCAATAGCACCTGAGACTTCAGTGGGTGGCTGTGCACTCTGCAAGTAAGTCTGCACCTATCTGTGCATCTGCATGTTTTGAGTTATGTATGTGTGCATATGTGTTTTCTCTTTATTAGTGCTTATGTGTTTTTGTCTTTGTTAATTAGGCTGAGACCCAACTGTTGATCTCAATCAATATTTTTTATCTAGTGATGTGACTACCAATTGAGCTTAAAAGGGATAAAGGCTTGCTAATTGCTAGACACAAACATACAAAAAGAAATAAAAGGAAATGAAAGGGAAAATGTATGATGGATATGGATCACTGGACAATGCTTATCTTGACAATTTTGACAATGAGGCTTTTGATAAATATGAAATAATATCAGAAAAATCTTCAAAATAGAAAAAAGTTTATAGATGTATTTTTTAACATATAGATTGATAGTGTCTCAAATTTCAATCAATTTGAATATTGTTTGATAGCTCATCAAAATTTGATGAACTTTTCAACAGTTGTAATTTAATGAGTATTTGATGGATTGTTAAACAATACTTTAATTGAATATAATTAAAAACATGATCAATGTATAAGTTGGTCCGTAAACTTTGTTAGAAAAATTTAATTGGTCATTGAACCTTAAATTATACCAAATAAGTCCTTGAATTTTTAAAGTAATGTATTTTTCGTTCTTTGAGCCTGTGAGAATGTATGTTTTAATCCTTGAACTCTAGAAGAACTAAATTGGTTCCTGAACTTTAGTCTTCACCTAGAGGTGTCAGTCATTCGTCCTACTTAATATGTCGACCTACCTAATACAACCTGATCTGGTCTAACTCGTGAAAGCTGGATCAGATACAGATCTAAAGTTAGCTTGATTAGTTAAGTCATGTCGCATTTGACCCGTTACCGAAATGATAAAGTAATATCAACCAAATCTATATGCACCCTTGTTTACATAAATTTTATTCTTGTTACAAATAATAATTAGTTAAATGGTGGGTCAGGCCGGTGGTTTGATCTGTCAGGTCGGAGTTTGATCTGTCAGGTCGGACTTAAAGTTTTTTGATCGAAAGGTCGGATTTAAAGTTGATGCTGCTAGGTAAGAAAACGGAAGTTCAGGGACAAATTTGGTTTCCTTTATAGAATTTTAAGGACATAAATGCACACTATTTTACAAGTGTAAGGATTATATGCTGTAATTTAAAATTTAAGGGCCGGCTTGATTTTATTTTGAAGCTTTTTAAGGATTCTTTTCCTTTTTGAAGAAATCCAAATGCCAACTCGGTGCAAATGAATTTTTGTGACCTACTTGTTTTTGTAAGGATTAAATGGTAATTTTCCTGAAGGAAAATAAGTTGTCCATTGCCCATCAGCATGAATTTGAACCTTACTTTTTTTAGTTATGTATAAATCTTTCACCTTCTGTCTTATGAACTTAAAACTTTTTCATTTCTCCTCTTGATTAGGGGACCTGGTTTCTGCAGCTCAGAATTTAATGACGAGACAGTGCTATTATGTGACCAGGTATGTTGGCATTTGAATTCTAGAATGTATTTGATATGACCTGGCCGGAACTGATGAACCTCTATACTGCTTGCTAATTACACCTCATCAGTAATAGCATTGTTTATTGGTATCCATTTCAGCCGGTACTAGTTTTCCTTTAACTTAACAGTGCTAGCAGATAGTTATTTAACTTTGTTTAAACCAATTATTAGAAAATATCATCATTTATTCTAAATGGATCCCGATCTGTTGCCACTGTTTAACAATTTTAGCAGCACCATTAATCACATATTTGAGTGCTATTATTATGACACCTATTATATTGTGTATTGAAACTCAATGCTTGTTTTATCGTTCCTTAGGCAATATGCTACTCTTAACATACATTCAATGGTTTTTTAAACAGTTATCAGTTGATATAGATTGCATAGAAAAACTTGTAGGAAAACTATTTCTATGCACAACAATGTGTCGCTAAGCTTATTATTTTGACTCTGATGTTTTCTTTCTTTCTGAAATTTGAATAACTGTTTCATATAGAAATTGTTGCCAAGATTGTTTCATTTTCTCCTTAGCAAGTGACCCATCTGATTTTAAATGAGAAAGAAAGATGATCAGTCTCCTGTTCAAATTTGTTTTTGGAAATTGGGTTTGTCATGTGTATTTTTATTTTTCCTTTCCAGTGCGACAAGGAGTACCATGTTGGTTGTCTCAGGGTGCACAATATTGCTGATATCAAGGTACTTGTGATGGTTTATTGAAATTTACCTTTAACTTTTTAACTTGTCATTATCTTTATGTTTTATGCATAAAAATATCTTGTGCAAAAATATTTTCATAGACAGTACTGCATCTGGTTCCGAATAGGCTGTTGTAATTTGTTGGTTCTAATATCCTTGTGAACAAAACATCATATGCATTATAAAATTTTGACAGATTTCTATGTAGGTTTGAATATGATTTACCAATATGATGTTGTATTCTTTTGAAATTCTTATTAAAGCCAAATCAAATGGAGGTTGTCCGAACCACCTTTGCATTAAAATACAAAATACATATAATGGTCATACAACTTGGTTCAGGTAGTAATATCTCAGTGGAAGATATACTTCGAGGGTCTGTTTGGATTGTGCAAGGATTAGTGAAAGAATAGTAGAATAGAGAATAGTAGATGAGATTAGTAAGAAAATAGTAATTTTTGGATTAGCTAAAGAATAGTAGAAATATGGTGCTATTCGGGATAGTAAAAATGTTGTTTGGATTGTTTGTTTAGAATAGCGATGGATGGTAGAAAAGAATAGTAGCTAATCCATGTTTTACAAGGAATAGCGGATTAGCCACTATTCGGACTAATCCGGATTAGCATGTATGTGTTTGGATCACACAAAAGTTAGGAATAGCTTGCTAATCTGATTAAAGTGCTATTCCATAACAATCCAAACGCACCCCAAATAATTAATACAATCATATTTTATTATTGTGACAGAAACTACCTGAGGAGGATTGGTTTTGTACCGGGGATTGTAAGAGGATCCATGAAGCTATGAGAGAAGTGGTGCTTGCTGGGGACATGCAACTTAAGCCATCTGATCTGGACATTGTTAGGAGAAAGCGATCTGAGAAGGGACTGGATACTGGGATCGAGCCAGATCTCAGATGGAGACTCCTGTGCTCAAATTGGAATGGTGAAGATTGTAAGCTTCTGCTGGGTAAAGCTGTGGATATTTTTCATGTATGATCCCACCTCTAGATTTTAAGTTTAAAAAGACTGTTTTTTTTTTTTTTTTTTTTTCTATTGCTATTTTTTGAGTGAACAACTTTATAGTGGCACATTGATTTTGGAAAGAAAATGCTCCTCAGTCAAAAAGAAAAAAAGAAAAGAATCTTCATTTTTTTCTGTAAAACTTTGTTTTTCTTTTCAATTTTGAACTTACATGAGTCTGTGTTTTCAGGGTTCCTTTGCTCCCATTCAGGATGCCACAATGAAAGAGGACCTCATCCCTCAAATGGTCAAGGGGTAAAGGACATACTGTTTTTTCACTTCTCTTATAATCTTCATGTGGATGCTAGTTTTGTACTCGTGTTTGTGTACCAGCTGGTTGCCCATTCTTTTTCTGAGACACGTTTCTGATACCAAGTCATTGATACTAATTAAGTATGATCTTGCAGCGGGAAGTGGAAGAACTTTGATTATCATGGGATGTGCTGTGCTATATTAATGGAAGGGTAATTTTTTAATTATAATATTTCTTATTGCCAAAGCTCATTAAAAATGGAAATGGGTGCCTAAATATGAGTGTTCGCTAAGTTAGAAGCTAGGCAGAGTTTTCCTAATTCATAGTTGTTTTTAACGTGTGTGTACACAGTTCTTCAGTTGTTTCCGTGGCTCTGATGAGGGTTATGGGAAAGGACGTGGCTGAATTGCCCCTAGTTGCGACATTGGGAGATGCGCAAGGATTGGTGAGTACAAAAATTATGTGGATTACCTAAAGTGGTGTGTTGGTATTGTTGCCAATATGCTACGCCAGTAAAGTACCATACCATATTCACTTGGCTCTTGTGTCTTATTATGTTTTTTTGCCAAGTTTGGATTCCAGTACATTACAGTATAGTAGTTATAACTATTTAGTTACGTTTAGTACTGAACTGGACAGCTCTTTATCGAAAGTGACTACTGCCAACTCTATGTTGGGCAGCAATCCAAGATTTTCTCACTAAGACTGAGCCTCTCCCTTTTTACCGAGATATATTATTTATAGTTTGATCAATCAGCACTCTAATAGGACTCTTATTATTTTTTTTCATCCTTTATTCTGACTAAATGTATCTTCTTTATGATTGGTATGAAGGGATATTTTCATTGCTTATACAACTGCATTATGCGCCTGTTGAGAAATCTTGAGGTGAAGAACTTTTTGATACCGGCTGCTGATGAAGCTGAGGCATTCTGGACAAAGAAATATGGCTTTTCCAAGATTACCACTGAGCAGGTTTTTCTCTGTCTTTTGTTTAATCCCTTTCCTGAAATCCTGATATTGTGATATTTTTATCATCTAATTGACTGCTGGCTATGGCTGATCTATACCAGTATCTACCTTGGAAGGTACATATCTACATAAGACCGACTGTAACTTGACCAATGTTATATCTTAGTTGTCATAACCAACTAGTGTAGTAATGTAGTGGCATTGCTCTTTGTCAATGCAGAAATGAAACTGAATATTGTTCTTTATACTTTTGTTATGTCCTTGTAACAGCTCATGGAGATTCTCAATGGGACTCGAATGTCAGTTTTTCAAGGGGCATCAGTGTTACATAAGCTTATCTCTCTTGAGGAGAGATTGACCGAGACTTAATTTACTTCAAATACTTTGAAGAGCATAGACGATCTAATTTTCTTAGTTGGTTGGCAAAAATGTATAGATTTTTGATATATAGGTGCTTTAATCAAATGGGTAGCATACATGCGGGCAATGGTGTTTTTTGTTAGCTGTGCTTGGTACATTTGAGAATATAAATTTTGGGACTTAACATGATTATTGGTTGGACTGAATTTACTGATATCTTTTAATGTATAAGATATGTATATTTTCTTTTTTCTTGTAAAATGTGCTGCTAGAAGTTTGAATGAATTTTGATTGCAAATAAATTGTTGCCTTGTAGTTTTCCATTGGTTCCTTAAGTTTTGAGTTGTCTTTTAAGTTTGCATTCAAAACTTCAAATACAAATGATTCGTGCTATACCTCTGACGTATTATCTGGTTTACAAAAAGCAACCGCACCAAACAAGATCATATGTGATAATGCGAAGCCAAGTAGGCGTGCAAGGTGCCTATGTGGTATGTGATTTGCACGTACAGATGCAAACTCTGCTGAGAAATGGATTTTAGTGTCTTCCTTTATGGCAGAGACTAAGCAGAGATTCTACCACTGCCATCATGCCATTTTGTTGGTTCTGTTCTTAAGCACACCGGCACATGCGAGTTGCCCAGCTTGCACCTATTTTGAGTTTCACCAGCAGAGAGCCACAGAGAGAGGTAGGGAGCTGAGAAAAAGATGGGAATTCTTCAATGTAAACCTCATTGAGAGATAGTGAACGTTCAGCATAGTAAAACTTCTGAAATGGTTTGGTCATGGCAAGGCGGGTTATTGGCCTTGCTGTGTTCTTGGAGGTGTTTTATGATTTTTTATTGCAATTTTTGGTGTACTGGGATCTAAAACAGAATAAGCGCCTTACACGTTTTGTGATTCATTTGGTCATTGTTTGTAACTTCTGACTCTTAATAATGAATGAAATTGTGGGGGGATACTGACTATTCTGAAAAATATAATAAAATTGTGGGTTTTCCTTGAAAAGTAGAAAAATAGAAATTGGATGAACAAATGATGGAAATAACTCCATTCTCTGCCCTTTCAAAATCTGTTCACTACAACATGGGCCTGAAGCCCAAACGTGGCCCGGGCTCCTTTTATATCATGGACCATTTTACATAATACCCCAGCAGTGGAAACCTTACTGGAAAAAGGATGACAGTTATTAGAATTGTAGTAGTCGCCCGGTACTCTAGAATCCCCAACCTGAAATCAATTTATCTGTCTATTAAAACTTGAATGAGAGAACATATAAATCATGATTATTGATTAATCATGCGTTTAATTAGGTAGCAAAATCATGATTTAATTTCACTGTTTGAAAGTGTTAAGATGCATAGAGTTACACACTTGATTAATTCATTAAATCATTATTTATCTCTGCTATCTGTTGCACTCCATGTACAAATCATAATTCATTTCCCTTACTGAGATTACAAGCAATTGTCATTTTTCTCTCATTCTGGGATCAAAGCACTTGGCAAGCAAATGGAAATGTCGGGTCGGCTCGGCTCGAGTATCAGGTGGACGACTGCTGACTTTTTTTCAGGTCAGATCAGGTATCGGGTTGACGCTTGCTGACATTTTTCGGGTCTGGTTGAGATTTGCATCTCTATTCCCAGGTCATCTTGGTTTCGAGTCGGGTTCGGGTCAGTCTGACTTTCCCTGAAACACGGGTGTGTTCGAGTCAGATTCAGGTTGGATCGAATTCGGATCAGTTTTGACTTTTTATGAAATTCGGGTCGGATTCGGATTCAGGTCGGACAGATCGGATGAATTTTTCAGGTCGGATCAGATTTTGCCACCCCGAGCAAAGGCAAGGTATAATAATGACTAACGAGGATATCTAATTGTAGGAAGAAAAGAGTAAGATAATTGTAGAGAGCACAGCACAGCACCTCATCCTCCTTCAAATCTTCCATTCCTTGTTATTATAAATCAAAAAATCAAAAAGATTAAAAACGCTTCCACGTCTCATCCAACGAAACCCATCCTCTCCAGTACCTAAACCCGGACCCTCTCATCCAGTGCGTGCTTATCCTCTAACCTACTGCATCGGGCAGTTCACAACATGAGCCGTTAGATCGTCCCAACATCCTACCTGACACCAATCTCGAGACCATCCAACGGCCCACATTGCAAACTGCACAATGCAGTACAGCAGATATGAAAACTTGGGGAGGGCACCAAACACGAGTGCTCATCCCCTGACTTACTGCATTATACAGTTCACAACGTGAACCGTTGGATCGTCTCGATATCCTATCCGGCACCAATCTTCATACAATCCAACGGCCCACATTCTTAACTGCACAATGCAGTACAGCAGATGTGAAATCCATCTTCATCACGGGGCACCAAACACGAGAGTGCTCATCCCCTGACTTACTGTTTTGCGAACAGTTCACAACCTCAGCCGTTGGATCGTCTGGAGATCCGCGCTGGCACGACTCTCGAGACAATCCAACGGCCCACGTTGTGAGCTGCACAATGCAGTACAGCAGATGTGAAATCCATCTTCATCATGAGGGCACCAAACACTACAGTTCACAGCGACTACCGTTAGATCATCTCGAGATCCGATCTAGCACCAATCTTAAGACAATCCAACGGCTGACATTGTGAACTTTACAATGCAGTACAGCAGGGGATATGAATTCTCGTTGCTGTGGGACTGGAGAGGAAGACCGCGCCGCTCTCGCCCTGTTATAGACGCGAATGTGAAGTTACAACACAAACAACAAAAGAAACAAAGAGGAGAAAATAAAAAGAAGAAGAGAAGAAAGAAGAGGTAATTAATGTTGTAGGCCAACAAGAAGCACCAAAACCCTCCTCCCCTTTCTTTCAATCCATTCCATCCCTCCGCCCGCCGGCCCGCCCGCCCGCCTCCATTTCCGCATTTCCGTTCTCTGCCATGGACAACCCCGGGTCGCCCTACGCCTCCTCCTCCCCCGACAACGCCGCCCGCCGATCCGACCCCCCCAGATCACCCGACGAAGGTCCTTCCTTACTCTTCCCCCTCCCCCTCTCTGTTGTTCTTGCTGTGCCCCTTTCTGTATGTCCAGATTGACTAGGTTATATGTGGCTTCCAGATGAGATCTGCCGCCATTCCTTATCCCCCTTTCACGCTGTTGTATAAATAGATGGATAGATAGATATGCGTATTGGTGGGATGCAAATACGCAATGCGACGAACCTTGGTTTTGTTGCAAGTTGCAACATTTGATGTAACCCTAAAGTTCCATGTATAGAACCGTTGTGTGGGAGGGCTGAAATAAGATGTAGAAAGGAAGAGTTTTAGCTAGAAAATCAAAGATGCTGTCTTTAATTGTTATATTGCAAGTTTTGTTGGGATTGGAATGCTTGGTTCAATTAATTACCGTGACCTCAGTTTGATCGAATTGATTATGTCCGGTTGAAAAGTGTGTAGCTTTGTTTTGTACTTGTATGTAGTTGCAGTCTGCTTGATTAGGGTTTAGGATTTTGAGATAAGGTTGTTATGACTGGTGGTGTTATTATGGAAGGGATAGTGGAGCCTGTATTATCTGAATTGTATCAGCTTCAATTGGTTATATATCATATACAGAAGCCTTAAATGAAAGGTATAAGTTATGGTTTTTGGTGGTGACAAGTTGGTAGTTGTAATTTGTAAGCTACAATTGGATGTTTGCATCTCTAAAGATCACAGTAAAATATGCAAGTTCAATTTTCCCCTTTGCAGAGGACAAAGAGAAACCAACCCAGGTGAGATTTCTGGTGTCAAACACAGCAGCCGGATGCATAATCGGGAAAGGCGGGGCCACAATCAATGAATTCCAGACTGAATCTAATGCCCGCATACAGTTATCCCGCAGCCATGAGTTCTTCCCTGGCACCTCTGACAGGATCATTCTCATTTCTGGCTTCTATGATGATATAATGAAAGCTATTGAGCTAATTCTCAGGAAGTTAATTGATGAGGTAGTTTGCATATTAGGCTGCTACCAGTATTTCATTTCAGTTGAGGCATGATTCCATGCTAGTTAATCAGTTGGAAAGATGGAATGGTTCAAAGAACTTGCACCAGCATATTATGATTTTTTTCGTGACTATCTTCTATTGCGGTAATGTTTCAACAAATTGTACCTTGCTGCATATCTGTAAAATTTTGAACTTGTGTGTACTAGAGTAATCGTTGGCCTTTATAGCAAGCTAGATTAATTGTTGTCAATTAGCGAATCGTTTCTTTATTTGTTTATAGTATACTTAGAGAAGTTCATTTTTTGCTATGAGTTTTATGATGATAAAATAAAAGCTATTGAGCTAATTGTTACGAACTTAACATGATGAGGTAGTCGCACATATGCTGCTACCAGTACATTCATTTAACTTGAGGCATGATTTCATTATGTTGAGTCAGTTGGAAGGAGGGACTGGTCCAAGAATATATACCAACATATTATAATATTTTGTTGCTGTCTTGTATTGCAATATTATTTCAATGAACTGTACCTTGTGGCATTTCTGTGGAATTTTTTTTGTCTTGTGTTAAGAGTACATGAGCTTGATTTTGTGCTTAAAACAAGAAACATGTGCACTGAAGCTATACCAAATAGTTTTGGTTTTCTTGGAATATATGTTTTGGTTCTTTTGCTAAGAAAAAGCATTTTTCTTAGATTCCTTCTTTTCTATATTATTCAGGCAGCTGAAGAGACTACTGACACAGAGGCTCGGACAAAGGTCAGACTGGTGGTTCCAAATAGTTCATGCGGAGGCATTATTGGGAAAGGAGGTTCTACTATAAAGTAAGTTTTCTATTGCCTTTATCTTGAATGATATTTGTGAAATTTATTCACCTTTTAGTGTCCTATTGTGCTGCCATTTGTTGGTTAAATGTGTCAGTGAAAATTAGTTGTAATTTTTCTGGTGTTCCAAATTTTGGTTCTTCTTTAAGGCTAACAAGTTAGCTGTTGCGTTGTGGAGTGGCAAGATAATGTGGACCTGAGATAAGATGTATCCTGTTGTAAATTTATGATGCTTTCATTTTGATTATTCTACCGAGCAGGCTTTGTTTGCAACAGCACTATTTAATCAATATTAATTATTTTTTCTCATTGTATTGGGGTTTAGATTTGAAACTTTTATTGACTGTTATTTATTAGCTGAACTGATATTAGGTGTCTATCCCCAAGTACACCAAATACTATGCATGTGAAGCAAATTTTAAACAGATTGACGTGTTATTTATGCTATCTCCCCCCTCCCTTCTATCTCTGATGCAGAGCGTTCATAGAAGAATCAAATGCAGGGATTAAGATATCACCTCAGGATAACAACTATGCAGGCCTACATGACAGGCTAGTTACCATTACAGGTCCCTTTGATAGACAGATGCACGCTATAGATCTTATTCTGAGCAAGATAATGGATGATGTGCATTATCCCCATAACCTTACAACCCCATTTCCGTATCCGGGTACTACTTGAACTTTATTGCTTTCGTGCTTCCCATAGCATTGAGTTATTTCATGCCATTATGGAATGATATGTAATTTTGCTTCTATTACTACTTCAGTTTCTTTCTTTTTTTTTTTTTTCTCTTTTGGTATTAATATGAAGTAATTCTTGGCAGGTTATGGGCCACCAGTGGGATACATGGTTCCTCCTCCATCGTATAATTCCATGAACTATGGAAATAGTGGGCATGGAGGAAGGTATCCTTCTAACAAGGTCAGAAAAATGCTATTGTTTTCTTTGTACTCATTTTATCATTTTCTTCTGTGTGTGTTTGTAGCAATTTTCCATTTTGTGATTTGTGGCTGAAAAAATTTGACCTTCAAATCTTGTAGCTCTTGTTGCCTTTATGTTATAACTATTTAATGTCAGCTTTAGCATAATACCAGTTATGACCATTTAATTTCTTGTTTATGTTTGTCATATAAACAATCTGATCTGCTCTTTTAATATCATTTTGTTGAAAATTACTGCTTCACTAGGTTTGAGCATTATTGTTTTTTATGAACTTATATTGATGAATTAATGCTAAGTGAAGCAAGTGTCATCTTCAGGGAAGCATGGCAAGGTCTCCAGTTTCATCAAACCAGGAAGGGAATGATTCAAAGACAATTGGTGTAGCTGATGAGCATATCGGTGCTGTTGTGGGTCGTGCTGGTAGGACCATTACAGAAATCAGCCAGGTAGGTTCCTTTGTTAAAATTGCTATGATAATCAATTGCCATTTAATTACCATTTCTTTGACAACAAAATAAATAGTAAGTCCCTTGGATATGAAAGAAGAAAGAATTGAGTAGATAAATACTTATTTTGATGGGCAAACAGCAATGTGTCCATAAGATGACATGTATTTCCATGAATACCTGATCCCTGCAAGTAAAAGGAAAAGGAATTGCGTAAGGCTTTTTAGTTTGCCTCCTTCTCTAAAAGTTACTAGCAAGGAAATGGAGTATTTTTAGTCAGGTCTAACAGTGGATCGTATAGAGGGCCTGCATTTTATTTATTTTATTTTATTTTTGTACGCTAGCATCTGTGACAAGAAATGGTCATGTATGATAGCAAAAATGAGCATTCCAATTACCAAATTAATCACTGACCATGTTGATAAAGGCAATTTCTAATTGACTGTCTTTACTGAAGTATATGCATTTTATGCATAATTTGTTAATTGCTGACCTTGTTTTAGCAATGCCTGCCAAATGGTTTTTGTTTCTTTAAAAATGTATGAAAGGTTATTTTGTAACAATTAAACTCTGATGTAAAGAAAAAAATATGACAGAAGACAAAAAAATTGGAGTTAAAACTCTAAAATTATTATCTAAAATCAGTATTTTAACATTCATATTCTCATATTCCCTGTTACAAATTTTATCTCTGGAGCTGTTGATTTATGACTAAAAAAGGATCATGAATCCCATGATTTTTTTTTTTTGTCAATAGTTTTTTGTAAGAGGTCAAAATTTTATAACTTTGGTAGGAAGTTTGTTTCAGAAGATTTGCACCTTCTCAGTTCCTGGAAAAATTAACATTGTTTTGGTTAACGACATTCAAATTCAGACAATTTTCAGAGCCAATTCCTTGATAAGTGCTATGTTCAACAGTAAAGTTTCCCCTGTTGTCATATCATTTTTCTTTCCCCTTGTGTAGTGAGATAAATATATCAGAGATAACTCCCTTTGATAGTTCACAAACTTTGCGTATTGACAGCATATGGAATATGAGTTAAATTACTTCCAATAAGTAACAGCTTTGCATCATGTTGTTGTTTTTACATATCGGCTTGTTGTTACACCATTATTTTTAGCCTAACCGAACTTGTTTGGGACTAAACGCTTTGTTGTTTTGCTTCCTTCTGTGAATGAGAGACTGTGAGCTTGAATCCTGATACGTTGTTACGGATACAATGGGATGAGGGGCTTAATTGCCTATAAAACAGCAACAAATTATAATATTATGTCCCTAATTGGAGTAAAACCTACATCCATCTCATTCTATTTTCTATGATCAATATGTATTACTTCTTAAATCTATAACTGACTCTTCTCTCAAGGCTTATGTTAATATTTCTGTTGTGATCTTTTTGGGTATTGTAGGTTAGCGGTGCTAGAATTAAGATATCTGATCGAGGAGATTTCATTGGTGGTACCTCGGACAGGTACTTTCTATCTTATCATACTATAGCAGTGTGCTAGGATTGGTTTCTTCTTACTAAAACAGTGTGATAGGCTGTGGTTGTTTCGCATTTGCCGGAACTGTACTATCACAGTAAGAATGGGATCATGCTCAAAAGGCTCTTACTTCTTTAGCAAATGGACTCCCATAATAATTGACTGTACCTTGCAAATTTCACTTATTGAAGTTCTGGATGAACAATGACCAAGATACTGTTGGCTATTTATGTGGTTCCTTAGGTCTTTGTTTTCTTAATTTGGTGAGAAAAATGAATATAATTGAATTTTAAGATGTAATACTTGTGTATTGGTGATGCACAATAGATTTCCATCTTCAATTTGTATGCACACTTGTGCTTATTGATATTTTCTTATCAAAGATACCTTATTGAATAGATATATCTTCAATATGAACAGATATATCAGGGTATGTAACTTCCTGCTTATAGACTCGGGTGGTTATAGTCACAAGTTGGATGTTCAGGGGATTTAAATGTCAAATTTGAATGATTAGTGGTTACTTTGTTAATTCCGTTGTCTGTTATTAATGCAGGAAAGTAACAATCACTGGTACAACTGAGGCAATCCGTACTGCTGAGGCAATGATAAATCAGAGGGTTCAGGCGAGTTCAGAACGTGACAACTAGGTACTTACGGTCTGTCAAATCTCCAAATTTTTGGCCGAATTAAGCAGTTATGCTGTATTAACATCTGGTAGGTCTAAGAATGTTTGTTTTCATTTGTTGTGCTTTTGGCTATGGTCAGAGAAAGTAAATGCTCAAATAGGAATATTGTTTGTTGTTTATTGATGTCACCTTAGTTTTGTAATTTTGGAGCTTGTCGTTGTTATTTTAGATTAGTTAAAATTATGTCATCTGAACGTTAGTGTAGAATCACATTTTGAAACTTGTTTTTTTCATTAGGCCTTTTTTCGTACCGTCTTATTTTGTTCTACCTGGCAGCTTCAGTACTGTGCATCTTATATTTGTTGCATGAAATAAGCATCCTGATTAATATGTGTGCCCCAAACACAATTAAGGAGGTTAAGCCGCAGGCTGCCATCGATTTTTCGGGTCATAAACACTCTTTTGAATGTATGGTGATCGAATAACTCGACATCAATCATTTGCTTCATCAACTGATATTCTTGGGAGGATGATTGGGGCACCAAAGAGATACTTTATGATGCATTCTCTCAGAATTGCTTGACAATGCCCATTGGGCATTATGCCAGTGTTCATCCCATTGCTTTCATCCTGATTTTGTAGGTTGTTCCCAATCTCTTTTCCTTTGATTCCCTTCCTCTTTCATATCTGACTTTGGTGCACAGTAACATCAGTCTGATAGAAACTCGGAACCTCTTTGGAAGTTCACTTATTTATAAAGAGTTTGTTTGACATGGATTTTCAAAATATTTGAGAAGTTGCTCACCTTCAATACTTGCGCAATCAATTAAACCATTATAAGAACCAGCCTTTGGTTTAGTGGTTAAGAGCAACGCTCTCTGTGTGGGAGGTCACAGGTTTGAAATCCGGATGGAGATTTTTTATAGACATTTAATTTAAATTTGAATGGTTTGATCCTCATCTTTATCTAAAAAAAATTAAACCATTATGAAAGAGGGAATAACTAGACTGTGAATAGAGGGAACATATCTCTGCTCTGAATTCTGATCACTAAAATAGCTCAAAGGCATGTTTTGAATCGTTTTTCCTAAATCAAGATTTATATGAGAGGTGGGAGTGCGTATCATCTGCAGTAACCCAATCCGTGCGGTAGCTGCCCAAATAATCTGAACCGCTGTTTTCTGTACTACGGTCAAAGATTGGTCTGAACGGCTGCCCATTTAGAATTCACGGGGCCGTTTAATATTGAGTGCGGGCAACTCAAATTCTGAGTTACCGCAGGAGATCTGAATTCTGAGAGGTGGTGGTATTCCTTCGTTCGCTTTCAGAAACTTTCCCGATTATGACCCAAGTAAAATGTGATAATAAACATCATGGTAGGAGCAACTAGTGATGTCCATTGGGAATGCATGTATGAACCAAAACCCAAATGTTTATGTGATGATAAAAAGACAAAATAAGTAAGTTTTGGATTCTCGTCATATATGAGAATTTCGAAGTTTATATTCGAGTTCTTACCTTATAAGATAGATTAAGTTTTTCCCACGTAAAAAAATCATATTCATCATATGAATTAAATTACACATAGGTAGTAATTAACTTCACTATCTTTATTTAATTAAATTACATATTCATCATATGAATATAAATAAAAAAAAGAAAAATAAATTTATCTACCAAAAAAATAAAAATAAAATGCTAGGTATCATCAATGGTACATTAGCACTAAAGTAATAAGAGGACCTAGTTAATAATCCTAGTCCCCTTTCCCATACGAATTCATATCCCCGCTGCACTGCATTGTGCAGTTCACAACGTCAGCCGTTGGATGGTCTCAAGATACGCACTGGCATGAATCTCAAGACAATCCAACGGCTGGTGTTGTGAACTGCACAATGCAGTAAGTTAGGGGATGAGCACTCCTTGGCATACGCCATCAAATCAACTATCCGGAGAAGAAGAATGTAACAGATGTATCCCGAAATATAACAGATACATCCAAAAATGTAACATACAGGCGCTACGGACGGTTTTTCTATGGACACTATTACTCAATCAACCCAGCCATGAGCCCATGAGATGTCATTATTGACCGGAATATACCCACTCCAATTAACTTAAGAGATGAGGTCAAAACGAAGCTGACAAGTGACAATACGAGCCAGCCAACCCAACCCAACTGAACACTGATTGTCAATATACTTTTAGGCCGTATCCCATTTACCAATCTAGAACTTTCATGCAAGCAACGACTCCACCTCCTTCAGAGTTGACACTTGACACCTTGACTGTAGTACTGATTTCATATATATCTAGCTAGCTCCCGCTGTACTGCATTTTGAGTGCTTGTCCTCTGACCCAAGGTACGGTGACCCGGGTCACGTGATCCATTGGATCTCTTCGGTATTCGGACAAATCCGAATTCCGAGGAAATCTAACGGATCACTTGACCCGGGTCAGACGATATGAATTCTGTAGTTCATGACGTGAGCCGTTAGATTGTCTTGAGAGTTCGTGCCATCTCGGATCTCAACGAATCTCGAGACGATCCAACGGATCATCGCATCATGAACCGCGAATTGCAGTAAGTTAGGGGATCGATAAGCATCCCTGACTGTGATGTGCCAAGTGGTAATCGCTTTTCTTCTTCGATGTTTCCTTGATTCCTTCATGTATGTGTGTATGCAATTATGCATGCATGTTTAATTGTTGTTATTCTCTCCATTTCTCTCACTCTGTTGTTGTTAGATCATCAGTGAATTTACGTTTTTTACACTGCATGATTAATTGCCAGATATTAGCACATTATATTTATACATAACACTATATTTTTATGTAAGAGAGTAATTGAACCTAATTACATATAGAGCAGGGATCCATTGACAATGCATATTTTGATAATCTTGACAATGGTCATCTTTACAAATTTGTAAAAAATCATAAAAAATCTTAAAAATGAAAAAAAGTTTATGGAAGTTATGTTTAACTTATAGATTGATTATGTTTCCGATTATATTCAATTTAAGCGATATTTGATAGCTCCTTAATGATCTTTTAATTACAACCGTTAAAAAATGTATAAAATTTTGATAAGGCATCAAATGATGTTCAAATTGATTGAAATTTGAAACACTATCAATCTATAAGTTAAATAATATATCCATAAAATTATTTTCATTTTAAAGGTTTTTTATGATTTTTTACAAATTTTTAAAGATGACCATTGTCAAGATTGTCAAAATATGCATTGTCAATTGATCCCTCCTCAAAAATGTGAGGGATCACTTGACAATCTTGACAAAGAGTTCTTTTGACATTTTTGAAAAAAATCTTTAAAATATGGTAAAAACATTGTACATAATTTGAGTGGGCTGTCAAATAATAATTAATCAAATTGCTTTAAATTGCCAATTTAAAAAACACTCTCAAGTCTCAATCTAGGAGCTCAAGAAAACATCTATAAACTTTTTTCTATTTTTAATTTTGAATTTATTCGAATCTTAATTATCAAAATTGTCATAATAACAAAAAAATAAAAATAAAAGGATCCTCCAACAACAAAAAAAAAAAAACCTATACCTATAGCTGAATAAAATACATATACGCGACAGCATGCACATAGAATCCAAGATAACTGTCCAGATATTCTTACATGAGGTAGTAAAATAAGAGTAATAGATATTGTCCAACCTCTTTTACTTATATCCACCCGTCTAACGTATTTCAATTTACAAATATCAATTTTCAGTGAACATTTATATCTTTCTAATTAATATATATCATTTTGCAGTGAACATACACTACGGTTTTCAGTAAACTTTATGTAACTATGTCAAGCTCATTAGTACATATATATAGGTGTGTCAGACTGTGAGACAGAGTTGGACTATACATAGTTTCATAACATAAAACTCTTGTTATATTATTATTATCATACAGGAAGCTTCTTTGAAATGGAGAGAGAGCTATAGACTATAGTGATATAATCCGGATTTTAATTTTAGTAAGTGGGGTCAAATAATGTTGGACCAAACTATAAGAGGAGGTCCGGTATGGGCGTATGGCACGACTCATCAGTCATCAGCCTCCAAAGTGCGGTACAACCCCAATTCTGCATGCTAGATGCTACAACTAAGTCTCACTGGATTGGACTTCCCTCGCCTACTGCCTTCACATATGTACGTATATGCAGCAGGACCCACCGAACCAAACTATCTATATCTCTAGCTACTTGCTAATTTTAACTCCTCAATGATTGTTTTCTCTACAATAGACCTCCACATTGTTCATCCGTATATAATATGTAAATGTAAGGAACTATCCAAGCGTCCTCATTTTAACTATCATCAGGTCTACACATACATAAAATTTGTGACTCTTATCTCAAATTGTGTAACACTTAACTCAAATTTTATAACAATGCAGACATGTGGACACTAGATATGACCCGAAATGTAAATCGTTGCAGTATTCCTTGGTAATTGTCCATATTAATTTTGATTATAAATTACATTTAATTTTATATATCTTCTTAATTACAAATATGCATGCACGTTCAAAAATACGATCAAGATATATAAATTAATTAATTAATTAATTCTGTAATTGAAAATAGAGCCAATTTTATTAACTACATTTATATATATTATGCCTGTTCACCAAAAACAATTAAGTTCATTTCTTCAACCATATACAAAATAATTAATTCTAGCTGCAGAGAGAGTGGATCGAATTAATAACAAATATTAATTGCAGAGGAATGGAATGGACGAATATAAAGTCGCCTCTTCAACAACAACTTGCACTGTCTGACCAAGACTTAATTAAAGAGTCCAAAACTTGACGTACATGCTTACTTACTTGGTTAATTAGTAATTTAGTATGCATGTATGGTCCGTTACCACTTGCCACTCAAAACTACACTTGAATTTCTTATTTCTGCATGAATTCTCTCCTATTTATACCCCCCCTTATGTTCCCTTCAAGCTCACCATCAACAAAGAGTTAATTGATTGATATACTTAATTAATATACCAAAAAACCAACAATGGCTCCTTGCCTTAAGACATTGGCAATTGCACTTGTATTGATGTTTTGTGTTGACACTATCGCTGCGGGCAGGGCAGCGGTTCGCTTGATGAGCGATACTACTACAGGTGGTGGTGGAGGAGGTGGTGGCGGTGGAGGTGGAGGTGGAGGAACAGGTGTTTCTAGATATTTCCCTGGTTCGCAGTATATACCGGGTTATGGGTCTGGATATGGTTCGGGATATGGTGAGGGCTATGGTAGTGGTTATGGTGGCAATGGTGGAGGTGGAGGTGGAGGTGGAGGTGGTGGTGGAGGAGGTGGAGGCGGTGGTGGATCAGGATATGGGTCCGGATATGGATCCGGGTATGGGTCTGGAGGCGGCGGTGGTGGTGGAGGAGGTGGTGGAGGAGGTGGTGGTGGTGGTGGAGGTGGAGGAGGTGGTGGTGGAGGTGGTTATGGGTATGGAAGTGGTGGTGGTGGTGGTGGTGGTGGTGGTGGAGGAGGAGGAGGCGGTGGTGGGGGAGGTGGTGGTGGTGGTGGTGGCGGAGGAGGTGGTGGCGGTTCTGGATATGGAAGTGGCTCGGGATATGGTAGCGGGTCAGGTTATGGAGCTGGCAATGCTTCTGGCTATGGTAAAGGAGGCGGCGGAGGTGGAGGAGGTGGTGGTGGAGGAGGCGGCGGTTCTAGTGGCTCAGGCTCTGGCTCAGGCTCTGGATCCGGGTATGGCGCCGGTGGCGGCGGATAAGTCGGTTCATGCATGATACACCATTTATCAAGCCAATATATAGCATGGTTGAGACATAATTAATTTAAAACGTTTAATTAATTAAATTATTAATTAATCTTAATTAGCAGTTACACTATATATGTTCTTAATTAATTCTAATAAAATAATCGGTAGATTTCTGTACTTGGGTAATTAAAGAGTAAGAAGTTGCCGTATAGGTAATATATATATATAGACAGAGATTTATATGATCAATTGGTCTTGTAATAATGTTACAGATTATATATTTCATATATATAATAAATGTTTGAGGTGAATATTGAATTCTAGTATATATATATAGCTATCCTTGAAGGGCTTGGACTGAAGAGTGATATATTGGTTGCTGATACATAGCAGGTTTTATAAACCTGTTACATGATTTCTCCTTTTTGTTTAGTTACTCAGATACTCTTTTGTATATTTTTGGTGGCTTTGTGATTCAGAATATTGGCAAATTTTACTGATTATCGATGAATATGATTCGATTATAGACGAGAGAGGTGGAAATAGATTCTAGTATATATGAGTCGATAAGCTAAAAAAAAAAAAAATCAAGTGCATACAAATTATCTATGTTAATGCAAGTCTTAGAAACACTTGCTATCAAACAACATAATTTCAAATAGAATATCATAATATTTCATCTAAAAAGGAGAAATTTTAGCTGGCGGATCATTTGAAATTTTTTAAAATTTGAATCCAAAATAAAACGAACATAGTAACAGTAATGATTTTTTTAAATATTAGACTACTGTGCTAACGGCTCAAAATACATGTTACCAAATCAGAAATCACGATTAATTTATGGCACTCAATAAAATACACTTTTTTTTAATTTTTTGAGTCTTCTAGATCCTAAAAAAAAGAATTTATAAATAAAAATAACCTATTATGTTAGTACACGATAATATATATATTTTGAAGCATTACTATTACTATTTCGGACCATTACCAAGGTAGTCTACCTCATGAATTTTTAAGCTCTTCTCAATAATATAATCTTCCTTTGGTACTTACTTCTTGCCATGAGCCCATGAGCATGCCTTGTGTTGTGTCCACAATCCAATCCATGCAATCTGGTGCAGATCTGCATATATTACTACTATTTGGGCCAATTGTTGCAGGCCCAAGCTTGTCAAGCAACTGCCAGCCCAACACGGTCACACCAAGTCACTCTCATTATAAGCGAGAGTGCTCATCCTCTGTAGCGCTGCATTGCGTAGCGCAGGATGTGAACCGTTAGATTATCTTAAGATTCGAGCTGACGCAGATCTCAAGATGATCTAATAGTTCACATCTTGCGCTACACAATGCAGCGCTGCAGAGGATATGGAATTCATTACAAGCGAGAAGCGACTATCAATCTATCATTAAGATTTTTTTTTTTTTTTCTGGTCTGAGAAGTGACTGTTATTAATGTTTTACTTTCTCAATTTCTACAATGGAATTACTGATAAAGAGTACAGCTTATGGAAATACAAAAGTATGGAATTTTGGTGTTAAGATTTTTTACCTGGGTGCATGAAATCGTGATTGAAATTTTGACAAAACATATATGTAGTATATTTATACGACTGATAAAATTCAATTCAGATAACATTCTTTATTGTTAGTTGATCCTACCTACCTGTGATATGCTTCAAGTTCATGGTATTATTATAGTAAATATAATATATATAGTTCTATACTGGCGTGTATTTAATTATTCGGTCGCATTTCATGCTTGAAGCAGGACCTTCTTTTGCTCAACGGCCACAATAGTCTAAGTCAACCCATCAATGCTTGTGGCAATATGTTTTCCTTTGTGTGTTAAACTGTTAATTACTTGATTGTGTGCTCCTCCATGCTGCAGTGCCGTTGGATACTTAGATCTAGATTTTTATTTTTTTTCCCCCTAGAAAAAAGACATTTCTTTCAGCACTGATCTGATCAAGATAAAAAAAAAAATAGTAAAAAATATCGGACCACGATTTTTTGTGAATATATTGCTTTAACTTGATTAATTTAAGGCTAATTCTGCTATGGATCGATCATATATGGGCAATTCAATTTTCATAATCGGATAGTCACGCTATATATATTTTTTAGATACAATTAAAGAGAAATGTTTTATAAATACCGCTCGATTCAAAATGAAAGATTGCTTATCTGATCCACAGCAGAATCACTCTTCATTTGATATACTTTCAAAAGTTAAAAATGGCGTTGGGCTTCAAGATTGCACAAACATGTGAGTCCGGATCGTCTAGCGTACCGCCAGATTTACAGCGCGGATCCGACGGTGCGCTAGACTTTAAAATCTGGACTCATTACTTTTTACAGATCCCAAAGTCCAGCATACCGTCGGATCCGCACTGCAAATTCGGCAGTGCGCTAGACTATCCCGAGTTCAAACATGTCGAGTCACAGAATTATAATATATCTTACGCAGCATTAATTGTTGCCATAAACATGTATGGCTAGGATATATTCAGAATTTATTTAATAATAATTGTTAGCTAGGTCATGATCATCTGTGTGGGGTGTACCTAACTCTGTGAACAGATTAGTTAATTATCATGTGCGCATTCATTGAAATATCCATACACTTTTTTTCCTTTTTTTAATAGAGGAGGGATCAAATAACTATATTTTTGGTAACCGATCAGTGACCGTGAAATTAAATCTTGAATACATACATGTTAAACTCTTCCATAACAAAAGTAATTGATAGAATAGATTGTATATATATCATATTTTATGTATACACAAAAAATTATATCATTTTGATTTTATTTACATATGCATCAAGCATTAACAAAAATCAACGGTTCAAATTTTATGATTTTTTCTCTTCTCTTGATGACTATCGAATCGATGTTAAAACTTTATCATTTTTTGTATATATATTATTGAGATGATTTAGAATACATCTAACAGTTTGGATTTACCAATTCACGTATAAGTAATAAAATGGCCACCATAGTCACCAATAATCATGGTTATTGGATCCCTCCTCTTTTTAATATAGCGCTCTTTTAATAGCCTGTATTAATTTATAGATTATTCATTTTTTCCAATATGTTTGCAATTATTATTATTTTTTTATTGAACTTTTTTTTTTTTTACATAAAGATGAGAAGCTCAAATTTAAATGTCTATGAAAGGTTCCTCATCTGAAAGCAGGCTACTCAAATTTAAATTTCTATAAGAAGCTCCTTATACAGATATTGAACCTACAATCTTTCACACGGAGAGCACAATTCTGAGCACTAGACCAGAGACTAGTTCTTCTGTTCTTGTACTTTGTATTTGTATGCATCAAGTCAATAAAATTAGCTTGTTTGTTCAATACATATATAGACAAGTCAGCTACTACCGTGCTATTTTGGTTGTTTGAGAAATTATAGAGCAATCAAATAAAGATATGAAAAAATTGGGTAGGCAAAATAATAGTTGGCATATCAATTAGGATCAGAAAAAAAAAAAAAGAATTATATTTATTGTTAAATTTGTTTTATTTAACAGGCGGTGGCGGAAAAAAAAATAAAAAAATCCAAATTTTGAATCTCTAAAAAATTCTAACATCTATAAAAATTGAGATAAAATGGTTACACTTAATGGAACGGTTTATTAACCAGATATATCCATCAGCTGATATCATCTAAAATACTTTTCGTGTACGTGGAGAAGTAACAGAGGTGAAAAATCCAAATATCCAATCGGTTTGGAATTTATTAATTTTTTAAATCAGCGGTTAATTTTGTTTGTTGCTGATGGAGACATTTTCATGAAAAATTCAAACTTAATTGTCGTTTTAAGATTCTTTTGCTGATGATTAGTGAGTAATTAGTAAGCATCAAATAAATAAATATAAATAAATAAATAAATATAAAAATAAATAAATATAAAAATAAATAAATATAAAAATAAATAAAGTAATTAGTAAGCAGTCACATGATGCTGGTATGCATGAAAATTACACTTTAATTATAGAGGAGGGATCCCTTGACAATGCTAATTTTAACAATCTTAACAATGAAACATTTTAAAAATTTATAAAAATTCATAAAAAATTCTTAAAATTGGAAAAAGACTTATGAATGCATTAGTTAACTTGTAGATCGATAGTATTCCAAATTTCAATCAATTTGAACATCGTTTGATAGCTTATCAAAATTTTGTGTATTTTTTAACGGTTGTAATTTAACAGATCTTTGAAGGGCTATCAAATATAACTCAAATTGAATATAATCGGAAACATGATTAATCTACAAGTCAAGAAATAATTCCGTGAACTTTTTTCCATTTTTGAGAATTTATATGATTTTTTACAAATTTTTGAAATATCAAATTGTCAAGATTATCAAGTTAAGGATTATCAATGGATCCCTCCTCTTAATTATATTAATTAAAGATTCTAGTTTTACCATTACACTCAAGGTATTTTTTTGGAAGATAAGATGGATTATATAATATAATGAAAAAAAAGAAGAGGAAAGGCTTAAAGTTAAAGAAAGGCAAAGGAATGACGTGTAGAACGATGTTTCCTAAGTACTTACAAATTAAAGTTCCCATGATATTTCTTGAGCTGCCGTTGCCTTGTTTGCACCTGGTCTAAGTTTAATTTGCTAGACTACAACCACTACTTTGTATGATGAGATAATACTAAAAGATAATATATAGTCATAGAGTTCGTTCTAATAAAAATATATTATGTAATAACATGTTAACAAATACTATAATCTTCTAAAAATACATTTGATACTAACAAAGTTCAATAATAAATTAAAACGTTTGAGCAATATACCTTCAAAATAAAATATTGAAACAAATTTATCTTTTTAATAAAAACTGGATAAATTATTATTAATTATACAGGTATAAAACTACCTAGGGATCGGTATATACTATAAAAAGGAAGAAAATAAATATTAGCCTCCTCCCAAAGGAAGAAAATAAATAAACAAAAACAGTTACCAAGTGGAGTTCAGATATTTAATTCTAGAACGTTCTAACACATTCCTGATAGCCCGTATCCCCTGTACCCACACCCCATTACTCTTCATGCAGCACCCTCCTAGTCCCCACTTCCCAGTTCCCACACGGTTACAAATAACTCGCTACAATATCGGACCACTAAGTTATATCCACAGAAAGACAGACACCTGCTTTCGTTCCTCTTCCTTCGCCTACCCTTCTTTCTTTGCTTCTCTTTTCCTTTCTTTTCAAAACTCTGACGCAGCTGCAAACAACAGCAACAAACTCCTCTTCTGTTCTTCTTCTATGTTGTATGTCCCGGAATAACCTCCTAATAATAATTCTAACTTAAACTTATAATCGTATTTCTCGTATTATTGTTATTGTTGTTGTTGTTCCTCTTTCTATGTCGACTCAAAACCCTAATTCAAACCCTAACCCTAACCCTAACCCGACCCCGCCGGCGGTGCCGCTGGCGCCGGGGTTCCGATTCCACCCCACCGACGAGGAGCTCGTGATATACTACCTCAAGCGCAAGATCCTCAGCCGGCCGCTCCGCCTCGACGCCATTGCCGAGATCGATCTCTACAAGTTCGAGCCCTGGGACCTCCCGTCCAAATCGCGCATCCGGAGCCGCGATTTGGAGTGGTACTTCTTCAGCCCGCTCGACCGCAAGTACTCCAACAAGTCCCGCACCAACCGCGCCACCAAGGAGGGTTACTGGAAGACCACCGGCAAGGATCGGGAGGTCAGGAGGGGAGATCGGATCGTTGGCATGAAGAAGACCCTTGTTTTCCACATGGGCCGCGCGCCGAGCGGAAAGAGGACCAATTGGGTCATGCACGAGTACCGGATTGAAGGGGAGGGCGTGCTCGACGAGGCCCCGGCGGCTGCCCCGTCTCAGGTAGTAATTCTGCTGTTGGTAGTTGGTACCCTTGACTCAAAATTCAATTCTTTAATCCCCAATTGCGTGCAGTTGGATTTGTAGGTTAGAAGTTAGAACTGGTGTGTGATGTTAGACCAATTATTGACATTATTTGGTTGTTGGTTTCCTTAGTAATTGAGTCTGAATATTGTGTGGTTTGGTAGAATTGTTGAGGCTGTTGGTCTGCAAATTATTACTCTGTATATTGTGATTGTTCGGTTGTTTGTATGGAAAGGTTCTTTTCATTTGGTTTGGATAAAATCTGCAATTTTTCTTGTATGTTCGGTGCTTGACATGTACTTTCTTAATTTGGGGGCTGGTTGGCTTCCTAGGATCTGTATGTGGTGTGTAGGATCTTCCAGAAAAGTGGGTCGGGACCGCAGAATGGAGCGCAGTATGGGGCTCCGTTTGTTGAGGAGGAATGGGAACAGGAGGTTAATGGAGGAGATGAGGCCATGGCTGCAGTCATGCAAGTTGAGAAAGACGATGAGCTGCATGATGAATATGTGCAAATGAATGACCTTTTACCTGTAAGTGCAATGATTGAATATTGCCGTGAAATTGTGTCACAAAGAGAAATTTCCACTTATTAGTTCTAGATCAGCTTTCATTATCTTGATTTCTATTTTTCCTGCTTTATATTTTTTTAATGAATGAACCCATAATCGTTGTACAGTTGTACTTATGGAAACATTGAATCAATAGTGCCAAAACTTGTGCATATAAATGGATTCCATGTTTCCCATAATGGCATTGAGTTTCCATATTAATTTGCCTAAGTTCACAATTATTAACTAATCTTCGATAAAATCTCATTTACCATATTTTGTTCCACAGAATTCAGCAATTAGGCAATTAGTCCTTGTTGAGATTTCAATTTATTCTTTTGTATGAATTTATCTTCATGTTATCTGCAAATTGTTACTACCATTGCACAACCTGAATGTTTATGCTTTTGACGCATGGTATTATTATCTTAAAAACAAACCGCTGCCTCGTTTTTTTCTCAGAATGAAGACCCACTCGATCAGAATCTCTCTCCTCTTGCCAACACCAACCCTGTTGCTGCTGTTCCTAATAATCAGCAGATTAAAGAAGAAACCAAGCAGCAGCAGATTAAACAAGAAGTTGATGAATCTGCTAGCCACACCAGTCAACCTGCTGATAATGCAAATGAGACCCTCATCACTTCAGAGTGGTGCAATAATAACTTGTGGCCTCTGCGGACACGGGACGACCCGACATGCCCAGGTGGAGCTGACGAGATCTTGAGTCTGTCAGAAATACTGAATGTTGATGAGTTCTTTGACAATACTACCGATTGTCCCGAATCCACATTAGAGACAGCACAGGATGATGATCCAATAAGGTCCCCTGTCATGTGTGACTACAATTATGTGAACAGTGGGATAGATGAGCACAAAACGTTCTACAGTGTGAACGAGGATAATGGGGTATCAGATGGGTTGGATGATTTGATGGCTTACTTCGATGAGACCGAGGTTGATATTAAATATGATATTTCAGCACCTTTGCAGAACATGGAAGAATTCAACACCGAGTGTGCAGACCTTCCTGCATTCATGCAAAAGGTATGTTGTAATTCTTGTCAATTTAGAATATGCGGATCTGATTGGGCTTAGAATGACGGATAGATAAAATAAACTTGAATGGTAAAGCATGAAGGTAGGTCTAGTGCAGATATTATGGTCGTTCTTTCCCACTAAGAACTTTGCAAGCATTCTAGAGTTACCTGACAACCTTCTATAGAAATATCTTTTCTGATGCAATATTTCTAGTTTGATTCATTAGGAATCATTTCATCCTACATAGTCTTGGTTAAAATCTGACCCAGGAAGCCTAAAATACTAAACTGTATTCATGCAATCATGTATGGGACACAAATAATTTTGTATTCAAGTTACATGTGCATTGTTAGGTTGTAGTGTGCCTTCAGGCCATTATCCTCATAATGTGGTGCATCCTGGACAGTTATTGGTTAGGTGAACAGTTGCACCAAATCTTGGTATATGTTTGCTTGAATGAATTTGACCAATGGGAACTGATTAATTGTCCAATTTGAAACTGGTGTTGAGTAAATAAAAACAAAGCTTCATGCAAAAGAGCTGCAAGGCCAAATTGCTTGATTTATACTAAGAGTCTCTCTCTCTCTCTGAACTTATAGGATGATGATGTTGTATTAAGTGATACTACTATTGAGGAGAAGCCAAAGGAAATTTTCATGGGTGAATGCTCATCTTCTGCTGAGCCCTCATCGTCTGATGACACCAACCACTTAAAGAGAAAGAACTTTGATCGCCCTGAGCTATCAGGTATAGTTGGTTGGGTTTTGTTATATGTTGCACCATCAAAAGTCCATAAGCTATGGGTATATATGAAGTGCATATTTTTGCATTGTCCTTGTTCTGTCATAGTGATACCAGTGTTTTCAGTTGTAGTACTTTGAGTTTAAAGTTATTGATCATGAACACTTGTAGTGTTCTTGTGAGCTGTGTTATAATCTTCAAAATAGTATGGTTGCATTGATACCAAGTCTTTCACCAACCATTAGTTGGATTTGTTTTGAGGTTTTATGTGTGCAAGAGTCGTTTTTCTGCCTTGTTGGCTTAGTCTTTACTCAGCAAAAATGTGAGGTTGGTGCTGCACAAACTAAAAGCATCTGTGTTCCCTGGATGCGACCCCTCTGACATGGTCTTTATTGATTTGCAGATGAATATAGTGACAAATCTTCGATCAGAAAGCGTCTTGTCAGTATGTTGGGTTCAATCTCAGCGCCTACTGCTATGGCATCTGAATATGGCGCTGGATCCAGCAAGTCAATTACAGCTGCCAATGCTGCTGGTCCAATTCGTGTAACAGCTGGTATGATCCAAATAAGGGGTAACCTTGATTGCTCCTTGGACAAGCAGGGAATGTACAGCTTTGTGTTCTCCTATGGTAATGATGCTAATGATCTGCTGACAAAGTCAGTGCCGTACGAGTCAGCATTGGTTACAAAGATGCAAGATGACACAGTTTCAGTTATTCTGAGGAGCGGGTTTTATCTCATCTTCGTGTCTCTGGCACTTCTTACATTGAGCTATAAGTTGGCGATCTGTATCCGAGGCCAATAAGCTGAAATGGTTGCTTCTTTTGAGTCGTATTCTTTCATGAGTATTATTTTAAGAAAATACCATAAATTAGCCTTGAGAATCCGACTTTATACACATAACATGTCATAAGGTTTGTTTTAACTTGTAGGTACTTGTGATCCATGATCTCCATGGACTAAAGTTGTTGTATTGTTTGTAGAAATTGGCTCTAAATTTGTAGGTACTTTTGAAGAACTTGGCTCTGGACTGTTTTTAACAAGCCTGTTTCTCATCTCATAATAAGTGTTGCACGTGTGTTTGTACTAATTTTGGTGGTAGATTATTAACTGCCCATGTATTTGCCCTGCTGATTTAGGTTTTCATGTTCTGATTTTAATTTGAGTATTTGACATGAGCTGTACTGGGTTTTGAATTGCAACCTATTCACAGATTTAAACCATTAGATGGTTTCATCATTTATAACATACATATAAAAATTATTATAGATAATACCTCTCTTTAATATAACTCAAGAGGGAATTACAGTCCTCCAAAGAAAATGGAGCTGGTGACTAAATAGATTCACTTTGTCAAAAAAAAAAAAAAATGGCGCACCAGAAAGGTAAACAACTTGTGTTTAATCAAAGAAAGAAAAAAACTAATCAATGGAATGCATTTGGGCTTCGTTTTCCATTACATTTATTAAAAGAAAGGAGCATGATTTGTGCAATATATTTGACTTTGATGTGACAACATCATTTTATTAATTATATTAAACACCGTTATATATACCTTTGAACCTCGTTTTATATCCGATTAAGAAGCTAACTAATATTTTAATGTAGTTAATCAATGTATTGATGCAAATATATTTGATGTGACATGTGTAATAAAAATAATTTAGTGAACGTTTCCATATTTCAACTACCTGAAACTGAAAGAGAATCCAGCGTAGTATTGGAATACTCGTTAATATAAAATTAAGTCTATACATCTCTAGCTAGTCGTTATTTTTCATAAGATTTTTCCTTTTTTGTCTCATGATTGTGGTAAATGAATTACCGAAAAATTATAATGGAGAGTTAATCAGATATAATTTAGATTTTGAACGAGATACACTATATCCAAACAAGCGGCAACTGATATAGGATTGCATCAATTAGCAAAAATTTTGAGTATTTTACGGTAAACAAATTGTACAGAAATAATACCACAATAAAAGCTTTTTGTGCAAATCCTAATTATCCATAAGTCATTAAATTTACACGTCTACACTAATTGTAAAAACTAGAACCTACTGAAACAAACAATAGCAAAGCTACTCAAGAAAAATAACTTAATCATTCAATTTCGTTATTCTTCCTAAGATGAAATAGTACGGTCTTGGAGTCTACATAAATCTCTTGCTAGTGTTATCACACCTTTGCTATTCCCTACAATATCAAAAAAATTGAAAATAGAAAAGGAAATTTTCAATCATTTAAACCCAACGGCACTAAGAATACTTGATCCTTGTTGAGAAAGATTACATTTTACTAAGTAAAAAAGTTATTAATTTTTCAATTTATTTTGATTCAGGAACTTTATTTTTTTTCATTTCTTTTTTATTTTCATCTGATACACTTGTAAACATAAAGCATCAAGTCAACATGGTAATTGACCAAGCAAACACGTAACTCCCATAAAAGTACTGAGGGACAATATTAATAATTACTTATGATTACTTTTTTGAAAGATGTCTGCTCAAATTAATGTAACTCCCATAAGATCCTCATGAAGTCTCAAACTCTACCCTAAGGCCGTGTTCGACAGTGAGTATTTCCTACGGGGAAGTCACTGTTACAGTGGGAAACAAAAAATTATGTCTCACTGAATTTTTCTGTTCCCACGGAAACAATGACATCCCTTGGGTTATTTCATTGAGCCGAACAGGCCCTAAGAGAGAGGTCAATATTGATGCAGAGAATTTCTATTGGGATATGGCTGTCACTAATGGACACATGATGATATATGAAGCAGAGCTCTAGCAGTCGTGCTAAATTGGAGAAAAATCAATAGATACTCGCAACCTGTTGTGAACTAGTGTGTGGGGATATTACATTGTAAATTGTTAGTTGATTTTCTCAAATATCTGATATGAAATTATCAAACATATGTAAGCAATATTCAACATTTTATGTCAAAGATGGTCTCTCAATTTTAAAACATAGGTGAACGTTAGATATAAACAATCTTCATTTGTAAATTATTCGATTGATACATATGATCTTACCTTTGCTGATTTATTTACATCCTAAAATAGTATAGATTCATCTATTTGTATGTAATTTATTACCAGTCTATCTATGCACGGTTGTTGTGTGCTTTGTCGGTGCATTATGCATGAGTATACATGCAGTTCCCGCGAGTACACGTTGCGGCAGACATTTCTTATTTAAATAATATTAAAAATTGTATTACAAATTATTGTTAGATTGATGAAAACTTTAATAATTAAAATATTGTTGTTTATCATTAATTATAATATCAGAAAGTATCTATCTTTAAAAATTAAAAATAGTTAAAAGTTCAAAAATTATAAAATTTGGAACATATTTTCATTTTCAATTTGTAAATCGTGTTAGCAAATTGGATTGATTGATTTAGAAATCAAATTCTTGCAAACAATTTTGTTCATTATCAAAACCCAGTTATTAATTCGAAGTTGCACAAATTAATACCAAGAGAAAAGTTGACATTGTATTTCAAAATCGAGGGCGAACCAAAAATGTTGATTACAGGAGAGGTTTTTTTTTTTAATTTAATTGCACGAATCTTAAAGCAGACTCAACGGTTGGATCACTGCGCAGTAATTTACTGCGCATGCAGTGGAGGATATTATGAGTTGGACTAATTTGAGCATCCATGAGTATGAATCAAGGACTAGAATTTGGTCCAAAGGCATGGCTAAACCATTCGATTCAATTTATATGTTTATCAACAGTGATAGTGTGTGACCTCATCATTCTAAATATAACCAGCATACTATTTTTAGTACCTACATGATCAAATCACGGTCGGTCAATTACTAACAATTAGATCGTACGGCTCTCTGAATCCTTTGGACCGTCCAAATGGGTTTGGACAATATCCGACGAAGCAATTATGGATCGATCATATTTGGACACAGGCCGAGTGAACCGAATCTTATTGGGCCGAGTTCTGAATCCAAGCTCGTCTTTGAACCAAATTGGGCCTTGGGCTGATATTCGTTCACTAACAGGCCTGCTTCAGTAACATGAAGATGAAGCCTTGTTTCATGGCTAGCATTTGAATGTCAACATGGTCTAACATCACAACTATTCTACATTTATAAAGACCTATGATTTTTGTTTTAAAAAGCTCCTTTTCCTGTTGATGATATGAACCCATATACAGGTTTTCTTCTTATCTGTCATCTTTGTTATATTTACTAGACATGATGTCGCGCTCCGCGCGTTAACGTAAAGATGTCTAGTTAATTATTGTCATTATAACAGAATGTCAGATGAGCTTAATTTAGCATTGGAGTTGCTAATGATTTTCTCAGTGGGAAAAATATGGCAAACAAAGTATGTGAGCATGCTGTCCCATTGTAACTCGAGGCATAAACAATGGAACAGCGGCTAAATTGTCTGGAAAGTGGAAAGACTTTCATTCACCTCTGATTCTGATTTACACAGCAAATCAAGATAATAAATATAAAAAAAGTATTTTACAAATGGACGAAAAAGAAAACCAAAAGGAGAAATCAAGTTTTACTACCCATAATATCATACATGCAAAACTGACAAAAGATTCTAGCTGAATATGCTTACATTGATATTATACAATAACAAAAATAAAATAGGAAAGGAAGAGCGACATGGCAGATCGGAAGACCCCAGCACATTTGTGAAGGCAAAAAGTTGAGAGAGAGTAACAACTACCAACAATAATCACTAAATCTGGCTGCTTTTCATATATTGGTAGCAATTGGTGCACAAATCCTTAATAACCTGGTTGCCTAAACTTAATTAATTCACCTTGAGCTGGAGATAAGTTGTTGCTGCCACTGCTCCAGTTCCTATTTGTACAACAATGCTTCATATCAGTGAGCTTTTTGACAGTGATAATAAAAGAGGAATTGTATGACATATCCTGAACCAAGAACGACAAATAAAACTGTAATATAAAATAGTGCATGCTCTAGGCATGAGTAACATGCTGGTGCTTTGCAATGATTTACGAAGGCCATGCAATACTATAGAGAAATCACTGCATGCCATAGAAAGATCAGACAGGTGCTGATGAAGTAAATATGAGGAGGAAAAGCATAAATTGCCATCCAAGAGCAGGGAATTGACTTGAAAATCCAAATCTATTAATATGTTAGGCATGATACCTTAATGACCTGCACCTAAACTTGACTTGCTGAACCTGACTCATGAGCCTGGGTACTGCAACCGCTGATGCCAACTCCACCTGTATGTAAAAGAGACAAAATATAAACCCAATTAAAGAACCAAATGTGCTGTAAACAACCAATCTGTTTGTTCTTACCTTTCTTTCTTTCTTTTTTTTATTTATTTTTTTTTAAACAAAGCTACGCAATACATTCGCTACACGAAAATTAATAGGAACAGGACAAAAGAAGGAAACAACAGAACATACCCAAGGCTGAGAAAATTTCTTTGTAGACAATGTTCTTTGTATACTGAGGATGGCAATTGTCATAGTTTGAAATCAGGATCCTAAGGCCATCTCGTGAGGTTGCTCTTGACAAAGCGACATACAGCTGCCCGTGTGAAAAAACGGGGTCAGGCAGGTAGACACCAATATTTTTTAAAGACTGACCCTGGCTTTTGTTTATAGTCATGGCATATGAAAGACGAACTGGAAATTGTTTCCGCCTTAGAATGAACGGAAGGCCCTTATCTTTATGGATAAAAACTATACGTGGTATCCGAACATGAGCACCAGCAGCGCTTCCAGTGATTACATGTGCCTCTATGAGTCTGTTTCCTAATCCTGTTACAACCAATCTTGTCCCATTGCACAACCCATTAGGCTGGTCTATATTACGAAGCAGCATTATGGGTACACCTATTTTGAGGACCAACCTATGGCAAGGGAGATTTCCTGAAGAAATTGTGTTCAAATATTCTGTAGGATACATGATCCGCATGTCAGTAGACACACTCTCAGAAGAATCGATTGTATCAGCACTAAGATACACTTGTTCTTGGCCAGGAATTTTTCTGAGAACGCTGTCATTTAATGAATCAACAGCAATATTTTTTGGTGTGACTATCGCACGTTCACATAAATACTTGCTATCCTGATACTTGCTTTGTATGTCAGGATAGATCACATCAATTATCGCCTGTTGTTCATCATTTCCAGCTTCAACCAAAAAATTAGGTGGAATTTGTATCCAATCAGGTTCAACACTCCCATAAAGTTGCCTTCCAGGAATAGTTCCATCCCCAACAGAAAGAATCCACTTGGCAAATTCATCAGTTTGCTCTCTTTCTACACATTGCAGTGGATAAGAATAAAGACGCATATTTGTTGTCAACCTAAGAACAGTGAAATGCTTCCACAAAGCTGATTTTGTCACTGATGCACAAATGGTATCGTGCCGAGTGCCTCCTGGAACGACTGGCAATGTTTGTCGAAAATCACCACCTAAGACAACAGTTTTACCCCCAAATGGGCCACATGTCAAATGAGAGCTAGTATCACCTAAAAGATCCCGCATTGTACGATCAAGTGCCTCGAAGCATATCCTGTTACTCATAGGCGCTTCGTCCCAAATTATCAATGAGGCTAATCTAATAAGCTCATCAAGTTGGGTACCTTTTTTTATGTTACATGTTGATTCTTCGCTCAAGTCAATTGGTATCTTGAAACGTAAATAAGCAGTGGTTCCTCCTTGTAGCAACAATGAAGCTAAACCCGAAGAAGCTACTGTCAACACAATCTTTCCTTGACCTCTTAAGGAAGCAGCTAGGGTATGCCACAAATGGGTCTTACCAGTACCGCCATGACCATAAACAAAGAAGAGCTTTCCAGCATTGTGCATCACAGATTCCATCACTCGGTGATAGATGAGCAGTTGCTCTTGATTGAGCCCTGAAATTAGAATTGGTGCTTGCCGGCGAAGCTCTACAGTATTGTATGACATTTGTTGTGCAAGGAGCCTATTTGAATTGTGTGGTATCCGTTGTTCAGATGGTTTAGGCAAACCAAAAGCCTCAAGTGAATGTCCTTTGCTGGCTAAGAGATCTTCAAGCTCAAATAAAATCTGATCCTTTAAGTTTTGTTCAGGCAAGCTGAATTCTGGAACGGTAAATGATCGCCGCATGCCATGCAGGATATCATCGCCAAGAAAATTCCAGCAGCCATTCCAAAGATTGAGTGGGCTGCTAACCTGTGAGAAAACCAACATATCAACAAATATTTTTCTAAGTTGGGAACTTGTTGCTGTAGCTGCAGCTTCTTCTATTGTGTATAACCACTCGTTGTCATCATCTAACAGACCTGCTGCATTGCACGCTTCTTTAAAAGTGGGGTACACATGTCCATTAACTGTGCGTATCTCTTCAAAAGATTTTGCACCCCGCACAGAGTTCAAGAGCATGCGTAGATAGTACAACTCTCCAGAGCCGGGCTGGACATAGTAGATTCTACCAAGCCGCACACCCCTTTTCCGAGGAGCCCATACCTTGTCATCTTTGTGCCAAGTAAACTTTTGAGGTATCTCTGCATAAGTGAATTGACGTGCAGGCTCATTTGTACGGTTAAGTTCCATCCATGCTGTTAACTTTGTAAGCTCCAATGATTTGTTAGTAGCCATGTTGCTCATTCTCTGGGAATCATGAAACAAAACATTGTTCTCCATTGGCAAGTGAATTGACAACCTTTCAACGCTAGGCATGCTATAATGCACATCGTATTGAAAAATACGCCAAACAGCCTCTGGCGGTGCCAAGTATCTGCAATCAATATAGTCTGTAATCTCATCAATAGTCCGTTCTGGTTGGTTGACATCATGTCTGTTTGTTTCCTTCTGTAATGATATCATGATTCGGTCAGGATTTTTGCATATGTACTTAAAGAGGTATTTTATCATGGAGGTTGAATGACACCTTTCTACATTTATGTGCGCTTGGTATTTGAGCAGCAAATTCAGGTTATAGGGCACAACATGTCTATTATCAAGCGAAACTCCATGCTTTTCAATGGTCACACCAGTGTTCCGCCTCTTATACAGGATAAATCCATCATCACTTACTGTTGTTGAAGGGCGAAAATCTTTTGGAAAATTTTTAGAGCATTTACCATCCTGCATGCACGGCGAATCCAGACCTGGTTGGCCGCAAGGACCGTGCATCATGAACTGAGATACAACCGCATAACCATCTGGGTCTGCTACTGGATCTGGTATTTCGGCAGAAATGTATCGATCAATATCTTCAGGATTTGTCAACTTACGACGGTCTGAAAGCCAAACGACAATGTGGACATGTGGTAAGCCTCTTTTTTGGAACTCTACAGTGTAAACCACTACAAAACAAAAAAGAGAAAAAAAGGTAAGATAAGAGATGAAACATCAAAGGTATGAAACATCAAGCTAAATGAAATCAATAATGTACATACATCCTGAAACTGTGCCAAAGAACTTTTCATCTCTGATATCACGAACCAACTCGTCTAGCTTCATTTTAAACACCCGACATATAAGATCAGGCCTATCACTCGTTGACTGTCCAGGGAACAACATGCATTGTATCTCTGGCCATAAAGGATTGCATGTGAAAGTGATAAAAAGATGAGGCGAACCCAGTTGCTTGCATATTGCGATTGCATCTTGATAGTTTTGAAAGAGGTATCTTGGGCTGCCAACATGAGTAGCAGGTAGAATGACACGCTTACCCACTTGACTGCCATACATGTCCCCCTCAAGCACAGCATCTCTTATATTGGTCAATGAATCTGACCTCAATTTTGATTGGTTCTGTCGAAGCCATGATGCACGCCCTTGATCTATACATGCAAACATATCCACACAGACCTGCTGAAATAATCGGCCAGACCTAAACAATAAATCTGATTCACCCTGTTTGATATGAAGCCTATAACAATAATACTCAGCCATGGTTACATATTGCCGCTGCAGATTTGCTGCCCCTGGAGCATCAAGATTATAAGGAATATCTTCTTGAAAATTATCTTCCCCATAAGGGAATAACAATGGATACTGCAGGGCCATAAAAGAGGGATGGACCGAACTAATGCGCTGCAGTTCACCTGTACGGTTTTCAACAATAACATCCCTCTCCTCTTCTTCAGGATTAATATCCCCTGCTACCAAGCCAACAACCTCACTTGCTGCAGGCGCACTATATTGTCGCATATTAGAGGTCCGATCTGCCCGAATCCTAATACGCAAGCCCGGTTCCTCGTGCTCCAACATGCGCTCCCGTACAGACCGAAAAGCTTGCACAAAAGGATTGCATCGATCAAGCATTTCTTTGAGTGCCCATACAATGTGTGGGCGTGGAGCATCATCTCCTCTACCTGATGGTGGAAAGTGAGCAATTCTGTTATCGACCTCATTAGCCGTGTCATAGACATACAACTGAGCAAACTTTGGGGCTGCTCCCTCAGGGGGTAACAACGATCCCATCAAGTGGCAAGCTTGCCCGGACACCTTGAAGACATATGGGCCTCGGCCATCATTGACACTTTCATCTACTTCAACACCCATTGATGTAAATGCATACATACTATTATACATATGTATATAATGCATGTAATGAACTGCATCAGGTCCATTCGATGGGTCAAGCAAAGAGAGTAGCAACTCAGGAGGATGTTGTAAAGGAGGGAGAGAAACCCTTCCTTGTCGACAACAAAGATGATATCTAGGAGCACCAACCCGCGATGTAGACCTTGATCTCTCTTGATACCAGAATAAGGCGCCACAAAAACAACAAACCTGATCGGCTTCACCAAAATCCAATGGTTGAGGCCTGGCTCCTACAAATAAAGCAAAAAGAAAGAAATAAGAACAAAAAAAACAATTATGGAAGCCTGCAATGGGGCGGCCTAATAAAACAGAGAGCTACCGTACATACCTTGCCCAGGCAAACAATACTCTCCCGGATCTGATGTTAATGGCTCAAGAGAGATATGGCCAGAAGAAGCTACTGGACCTGCATCTGATTCTACTGCAGATGGTGATTCTGATGTTGACAGCGATTCTGATGAATTATTTGGTGTGGCGGACGATGAAACTGCTTGAAATGACAAAACAATGCATTTTATATACCAAGAAAGAGTGAAAAGATGATAAGGAAGAATAATCCTCACACAAAGCAGAGGCACCTGTCGCAAAGTCAATTGCATCATCAGAAAAGGAACCCGAGGATATGCTCTCTGCCTCCCATGAGGAAGCATAAGAGGAATCTGAAGAAAATCGAGAAGAACGAATGCGAGTGCGCCTTTGTGACCCATCAGTAGATGAATCTGTGCCAAGCAACATGGAGCATTTGAGGATGAGTCGAAATAATAAAAGTTAAATAGTGGCGCCATGAATGAGCACACAGAAAAGCACACAAATAGCATGACAAAACACAATACCAGAAAAAGCACAACAATCTTATGAGCAAGAGCAGCAACAACAGGCAAACAACGATGCACACACAATGAAGCTGAAGCAATATCTGTAGCCAGATCAGAAAAATAAATTAACATGAGCACGCTAAAAAAGATAAAAAAAAAAGAGTCTTATATGAAGGTAAGACATTACCTGAGGTAGTATTGCTTGTATATGGATTGTTGAGAGGCCTCTTGATGCGCGTCATTTATAAAGTAGATGACGAAAAGCTTGCCAAACGTGACCCAGAGAAAACCGGAAACCTACAAATTTTTTTATCATAAAGCAGCCTAAATAAAATGAACGACCATACAACAAAATAACAAAATAACTTTATCTGAACTTTATACTGATATTTGTTCCAATAAAATTATTGCTGAAGTGAATGGAACATTTGAATGCATAAATCAATTAAAAGACGCTACTATAATTGAGCTCAATAATATATCCCTTTTTTTTTTAAGATTAGATGACAAAAAAGTATATCATGAATTGTCCAATGGAGGCACCACCTGGACTGCCCAATAAAACATACGCCGCACTGATAATTGAAAAACAAAAGGATGCCCAAACAGGGAGACCCCTATATGCTTGAATTATGCAACCATCACTACCTTGACTACCCAAATAATACATAAATGCCATAAAATAGTAGCAACACTCTAATAAAACATCTACAACATGACTATTTTAGTAAGCTGCAACAGTAATTAAGTGGCATCACACCACCACTGCCGAAGCCAAATTAAAAACTGACAAAGCCCCATCAAGAAGCCACGAAGGAAACCCAAAAAAAGGAAAATCTTATAGGCCCTCATTACTTGCTAGATTGGATAAAACCATTGAACAAAGTTAGTGTTAGCAATTTTAGACCCACTCATTACAGACCAAGTCATGCCCCTTAATCTATGGATTCACCAAAACAATACCAATACCGTTAGCAGGCCCCTCCTCTCCTATTACATACCTCAGCCAAACCCCAAATAACAGCAAAAAATTACAATATTTTTAGCCAAATCCTATCAGCATGAAAGCTAAATTGACACAACTAAGCACAATAATTTTTTTTTTTTGGTGCAGACATTTAAACAAATAACTTGTGGGCACCATGATGTATGCAGAGGAGAAGGCCCAACGAAATTTCTTTATTCACAACACATTGAACCAAAAATCATGAATACACCAATATGCTAACCACCCTCCAGGAAAGCCATGGGTACCAAGCAAAAATGATATAGAGAAGATATTAAAAGACCCAAAATCGGAGCTAAAAAAAAAGAAAACGGGACCAAAAGCTGGAAGGCCAAACTGGTACACATGCTTAGGCTCAACTAACATACAGAAAAGAACAAACACATATGCAGGTACGACTATGAGCCGATGCAATGCGATAGCATACCTGGGCACACACGGCCAAATAGATGAGATGCGGGGGCAAAGCAAGAAGCAAACTAATGCATCACCAAAGCACTACAGAGCCGGCAGAGAAGGTAAAAAGAAGGCTGCTCAGGAATCGGAGCAGGGACATGGAACCGGGGTCACTGTAAACGGAAAGCAGTTGAGAGAGACAAAGGGAGAGCAGTTGAGAGGGACAAAGAGACGTGCAGACCCTACCGCTGAGTACACAGGAACAGGTAGACTCAGAGAATAAGAATGAGGCACCCATCAAGCAATGTAACTCTGTAAAATCCAACGGCAGAGAACAGATTAAGACACTGTTTTTTTACCCTGTAGAAAACTACAGGGAACTGGCATGTTGAGCCTTTAACATTTAGAATTTATACCTGAATTTTATACAAAATTCCCATATCTAATGTCTAATTTTTTTTTTCCCTGTGACCTTTTATATTTTTAGTTTTTTACATCAGCTTTCAATTTTCAACCAAGATCTCATGGATTGTTATATATCTATTGAGAAAATCTCTCTTTAAAGTCAGAATAATAATTCAACCATTTCCAAACTCTGTTATTCTTTTCTTTTTTATCTATCTGAATCAGAGGCGGATCTACTCAGAACCAATGGGGGTCAATTGACCCCATTCATTTTCGGAATTCCTCTACTAACATCTTGGGCCTGTTCGGCATGGACAGAATAGCGGAATTGAATGGAAGAGTCATGCTTTTCCCAACAAATAGGACCGGATTAGTGTGGATTAGGGAAGAAGGAATAGGCTACTTTTCTCACTTTTTCAATTTCAAGGGAACATTGGAATAGGGAATAGAGGCAGGAATTGAGCAATCAAAACCCACTTTTACCCTTCATTTGCTGAGGTGGCACACGATCCTGTTATTTTATATTCATCTTCTTTCTTCTTCGAACGGTTCCCGAGGAAACAAAAGTTTTATTTTCCACTCAATTTTAATTCATTTTTCGACATTTTCTAGCAAAATCTTGCAACTTAATTACTACAGAGATAATGGAAATGCTTTTCTCTACAGAATGAGATCCATTTTGAAATAATTTGGTTTTCAATTTCCACCTTCAGTGCTTCCTTCTCAGGCCTCTCTCCTTTGTTCTGTTTTCTAATAATGGACTTACAAAGAAGTTCGTCCACCTCGCACACAGCAGTAGTAATAGGTGAATAAGGTAAGTTTGGTTGGCAGTATATGGAAGCAATGGAGATTGATTGTTATAGATTTCTCTAGTGTTTGCTTTTTATTTTTTCATCTCTAGCATTTGCTTTACTGATATACAAGAGCTTGCCTTTGATTTCCTCTCTCCAACAGATGAAAACAATCATGAAGGCTTGGCCTTGATCTTGTTTAATTATTGTTTGAAATTTTGAGTCCTGCTTCATTGAGCTAAGTGATCAGTGCTTTAAGCAAAAGAATCGTTTGGGGTATGCAAAATTAATCAAGTTTATATTAACTTTTGTCCTAATAAACGAATTTTAATGTTACTATTTTATTTTGAATTATTTGTACGGCAGATATAAATTATGTCTTTTCTTCATAATTTTATGTATTAGTTAATTATTAATTACACTTAGTTGATATAATTTCAGCCAAGCGATGTTTACATCAGAAATAAGGTCGAAATTATTTTGGAGGTCACAATTGTCATTTCCTTACTATATGCATATTTAATAACTTCTTATTTCACAATTCCGATCGAGGTGCTTGCCGAACAGATATGGATTAGTGGGGAAAAGAGGCCTCTTCTCTATTCCTCAAATCTGCTAATCCACCACTCTTCCATCATTCACCGAACAGAGCGAATAAATTTGACCCCCATTAATTTTGTGAAACTTATACTTGCTTGACCCCCATACAATGTGTGTACATTTATGGACGTGTAACATTTTATACTTTAATTTTTTTACCGCAAAGTTGGGCAAAGCACGTGACCATTAGTCCTCTCCTCTCTCACCTCAGTACTCTTTTTTTTTTTTTTTTGAGGAAATCACCTCAGTACTCTTACCTCTCTCAGTCTCTCCTCTTCCTGCGTTGTGTACTTGTGTATTTGTTTGTGCCGCTTAGAAGTAGATAAATTATTAGAAAAATAAAGAAAAAATAACCTCCCTCACACAGTCCCACTGGCCACTGCACTACGGGTGAATTGCCCCCAATAGCAACCAACGATTCCAAATTTCTACCATTTTTTATTTAAAATCTTGTAAGCTCGATATTTCCAATTAAATGGTTTGAGGAACTACATGAGTTATATTGAAAGGGACCACTAAATAATACTTTTTTTTTAAAGTGGCAAAAAACCACCTGTTTCATTAAGAAACGAAGTTTTTTTTTTTTTTTTTTTTCCTGGTCCACACCCCGGATCCAGTAAGGTTTTTATTCAAGAAACTAAAACTTACACATTCCTACATTCACATCACATATTAACCAATATCAAGATAACCATCCTCAGTATCAAAATAACCATACGACATTAACAATTTTTCATCCAGCCGTAACCGAAATCCTGTTTTAAAGACATCACACAAAAAAACATATCAATCCTTCCCCTTTAAAATGCATTTTAATCCTTTGGTTCTTCTAGCTAATCCTCTTTGAATGAGCATCTTATGAAGACCTGCTTAACAAAATTTTAACCTACAAACTTAAGCTAAAAATCACAAAAGCAGTTTATATCATTTTATACTTCATGATTATGCCAAGTTAGGAGATTCCTTGGTGGATCTATTCCAAACAAAGTTTCTTCTTCCTCCTCCATATTTTGCCTTAAATCTGTAATCTGCATATGTAAGTGACTTACATCAATTGGTTGTACATTATGTAAACTATTTTCAAACACCTCATTTTTCATTTTAGCCCAAAATTTAACTAAAGCTAATACTGAAGATCCTAGGCTTTTAATATTTTTACAGTTACCCCCCTCAAATATAAGTCTATTCCTTTCATTCCAAATAACCCATCATATAACTCCTCTAATTAATTCCACCAGATCAGTATCTTTATAAGGAATCCAAGCCTCTAAATTCCATAAACCTTCTATATTATTACATAAATGACTGAAAATAAAATTGTTGTATTGAGAAAGCCAATTCCATAATGCTTGAGCAACAGAACATTCAATGAACAAATGGTTAATTGGCTCATTATTTCCACAGAAAATACATAAACCATCATTCAAACAACCCTTCTTATTTAAGTTATCCTTTGTAGGAATCCTATATTGATGTAATTTCCATATAAAAATTTTTAACTTTTAAAGGAAGAGGAGCTTTCCATAAATTTGAGAGTTGTGGACTTAACAAACCCCCAAAGTCCATCCATTCATAGCATGATTTAACACTAAATTCACCATTAGATGACCATCTCCAACTATTCTTATCCTCATTACTGTTTAATACTATAGACCCAATTTTGTTTAACAGTTGACTATATTGTATACTTAATATACCACTTAATTGTCTATTAAAATAAATATAGAATCTATTATATCCTATCACACTGGCAACTGTACAGTTTTTATCTACTGCTAATTCAAATAATAAAGGAAATTCAATTTCTAAGGAACAGTTACCTATCCATATGTCTTTCCAAAATAAAGTGTTATTACCATTTCCTATAATCTTTGTACTACCTATCTTAATAATTTGACCCTCTTTAAATACTTCTTTCCAAAAAATAGATGTATTATTCAAAGATCTTCTATTTGAGTACCTAGCTCTTATTATTTCTTTCCATAAACCTAACTCTTTTGGATTATTATATTTCTATAGAATAATGCTGGTGTACAACTAAGATTAAGTGTCCAACTAATGTTATGATACAACCAATGGCTATAATAGTTACCATTGGTATTCCTTTTTTGCCGAGAAAATGGGTATAACGGGAATAGAAAAAATTTAAAAATGGTAATTCGCATCTCCTTTATTGCACAATGGCCATACTCTATTAAAGCAGGGCCGTCATCTTTGGCTCCTATATACGCTCCCCTTAATTAAATGGCTAATAGATATTATTATCAATTAAAGCGCAGACATCCAACGCTCAATTTTTTTTTCCCTTAATCACGCCAATTTCCTTCTATTTCACTGCAAAAATGGAATATTGTCATTTAATTGTCCGGATTAATAGAGAGATTTTTTTTTTGAGATAAAGGATTAATAGAGAGAATTATAAAACAAATTTGATTTCCTAAGATGCATTCCGATCAAAAAATTTTACTATGATTTCATTGATTTGTTAGTTTTCTGTTTTAGTGAGAAGCAATAGAAAATTGCTGAGATGCAAATTTCTATCATTTTTAATAATAGTAAAAGAAGGAAATTGACAAAAATAGTAAAAGCTTCCGAATTTTTAATAATATATCTATGATCTTGTATAACTTTTTGTCAAAACTATGGTAACTGGTATAAAATGGTTTAAGATTGACAAAAATATTTTCGATAAATGCGATGGAGAAAGAGAGGGCTGCAATGGAGGGTTATCAAAGCGAGGAAGCTATGGACATGGGCAACGAGGATGAACATGTTGACTGCAACAAGAAAATGTATGAAACCTAGATACAAATATATAAGATGGGAGAGGGGTGGTCAATGACTGGCGTAGATGGCAAATGAGCTATCTTGAATATATACTATTTCTTGTTATCATAATTGTGTAATTTATTAGTTTAAAGAAATGTAGAATTTATAGATTTTGCATTTATTAATAAGTTGTACATGAGATAAATAATACATGCTAATTGTATTAATGAATATAAATGACTCTATTATCCTTTTGACAAATAAAGTGTTCATAATTAAAGTTGTACCATAATGATAGTTGTATACAATATTTTGGTTGTAAACCAGCAATATTCATTTCCATAACCATTTTGCAAGAAGTGCTTTATTCATAAGTCTTAAGTTTAACACACCTAATCCTCCTTGTGCTTTACCGGTACAAATCTTATTCCAGGCTACCCATGAAATTTTCCTTCTATTTAAACTACCTTCATTCCAAAAAAATTTCCTACATAATTGATCAATTTTTTTCCCAACCTTAACTAGTAATCTAAAAATTGACATCCAATATATTGGAATTGAACTAATGACTGATTTAATTAATGTTATTCTTCCCCCTGAAGATAAAAGTTTACCTTTCCAACTATTTAGTTTTTTCTCTATTTTATTTAATAGAAAATCCCATTACTAAATAATACTGTTACAAATCAAGAGTCAGTTAACCAAACAAATGAGATAATTATTCAAAAAAAGGTGTTAATAATGTTATTATTTTTTTTTTTGAAGAAGGTTAATAATGTTATTAAAAACTTTTTAATGAGTTTTAACAAAATTTTCTTGTTTAATGAAAGAAACGCATTGATGTTATGTATTGAACAATCAATTAGGGATAATTCTTTTATGATTATGGGTGGGACATTTTCGAGGAATATCAAATTAAATAAAATAAGGAGGGAGGCTAAATAATGTTGTATTTTTTTTATTTTTGTGGTTCATTTCTTGACTCCGATTTTAAATGTTTTATTTTTTTAATGGATGAGCAAAAATCTATGCGCACTTGTAGAAATTTTAGTAAATTAATATTATTAATAGTAACTAATAAAAATATTTTTTATTTTTTAAAATATAATAAATTAATTATTATAATATTTTATTAACAGGGGTCTAATTGGTTTGACCCCATTGCCAAATATCCTGCCTCCGCCCCTCATCTGAATCACCTGAGCAAATATTTTATTAACAAAAAGATGGTGAAACTGAAACTATTTTTGTGTATTATTAGAAATAAAGAGTTCTATTTCTTAAAAAGAATTGACATTGAATTGTTAAAAAAAAAAAAAAAAAGAGGAGGGATCCATTGACAATGCTTATCTTGACAATCTTGACAATGGGGATTTTGAAAAATTTGTAAAAATAGTTAAAAATTCTAAATAATAGAAAAAAATTTATAGAGATATTATTTAAGTTATAGATTGATTATGTTCAAATTATATTCAATTTAAGTGACATTTGATAGCCCTTTAAAGCTCGTTAAATTTCAACCGTTAAAAAATGTATAAAATTTTGATAAGCCATCAAACAATGTTCAAATTGATTGAAACTTAAGACACTATTAATCTATAAGTTAAAGAATACATCCATAAAAGTTTTTTCATTTTTAAGATTTTTTATGAATTATTATAAATTTTTTAAAATCTCTATTGCCAAAATTGTCATTATAAGCATTGTCAATGGATCCCTCCTCAAAAAAAAAATTTCTTCAAATGTAAGTTGATTCTAAATTGATGGGTTAAAATTACGAGTCGAAACCGAAATTTCGGTGCTTAAAAATATTGTGGTCTTCTCACAATTAATAGTGATAACAAGCTGTAGAAAAATTTACATCTTAAACTGAGGATATTCAGCAAAGCAACACAGATTTTGTACAGGAATAAAATTAGGGGTTTTCAGGGAAAACTGTTTGGATAAAATCCAAGAACCGCTTCGAGTAGAACTCGGGATCTACAGCAGAAATTGACACAGAATCGAACTGTATAGACTTGTAGGCATGCTCGATTTTCTTTGATATGTTGTACTCCTGTAGAATGTCGATTATACCAAGATACAGCACTACGTCATAGACCTCGTGTACCTGTTGGGTCTCGTCTTCGCTCAGTATATGCTCGGCCCTTGCTGGCATGTTTACTCCTAGCTGGATTTGTAACCTGGCGTAGATAAGATTAAATATAAGCACACTCAGTTTGAATGCAGTTTGAGAAGTAAGACCGGCACAGAAAAAAGGAAATATTTGATAAGATAACGTTACACGTGTACTGATTACCGGCATTGGTCATGTTCATGACCTTGCTAAATAAAAAAGATGTAAATTAACAAGAAAGGAAGATAAATGAAAAAATTGACCTAGCAGTGCCAGGAAGGAGAAGATCGACTTCTTCGAAACCAGCAGCTGACGCACGCAGGCGGCTGCCTCTGATATGTGGGCCCACGACAACACTATTTTCATCATTTCCACGCTGCACCAGTACCAGTCCCTGTGGGTAGTTCCCATTCTCATCCTCCTGTGCATCTGTACAAAATGTGTCAGTTTTTAACAAAATTTATGCCACGTAATATTTTCTGAAAAATTAATCAACTTTACTGAAGCATTTATGTAAAGTTCTCAACAAAACAATAAAGAGTTAAAGAACGCAAGTATTTAAACAGTAATGTGTTTGGCTTATTTCTCTAACATGATCATTATAGCAGCTTGCTTCTGAAGCAGTTAGATAGCAGATTGGAAAGAACAAACGTAACAAAAACAATATAGAAACAAATACTGACCTTCCTCCGAAAGGACCGCAAGTCCTCCATTTCGACGGTTCCGAAGATGCTGAGGTGCGCGGTAGTGCACCCCTAGCAAAAGGCTGTAATCCATTATCCTTTCTATCTCTAGATATTTGCTATCTATCTCAATCTGCCTGCATGAGCAAAAAGTGCACAAACTCTAATTAGATTGTAATATTCGAGAACAAATTTATTATATTAAATTAACAACTAGACAGGCTAAAATTATATTTATAGAGTATTATGTAAATTTATTATATTAAATTAACAACTAGACGGGCAAAAATTATCTTTACTTGGTATTATGTAACCAGTGAGAGATTTCCAAAACCTGCGACAGAATTTCTTTAACACATTCAGAAACTTTCCTTTTTGAGAGGTATCTGAAGAAAGTTGTATCTAAGAAGTTCTATCTTTGCATATTGTGGTCACAAACAAATTTTTCATTTTGATAGGTCTCTATTGGAAATATTACTTTGCTATTCATCTTTTGAAATATGATCGTTTCTCAAAAAAATTCCTGAATGCAACTATTAACAGGAATTCCTATCAAATCTAAATAGAAAATATAATAATATTCTTGGGGAAATATAATTGTTTCCCCACGTTTGCATGGAATCAGTAAATGCAGCAATTTATAGACAAGTAAAAAATGGAGAAGAAAAAAAAAAACACTTACTTTAGCAAGGCCTCGCGCCAAGAAGGTTCAAGATAGAAGCAATAATTCAAGTCCAAATCCTTAAGTGTGGTGTTTTCATCAATTTCAATTTTGTCAGTCGACCGGCCCAAGGACGAACCTTTCAAGTCGAACCTTCTATGGATTCTCAACTCCGTACAGAACATGTTTCCCATTACCACAAAACGAAACTGCCAATGAGTACAAAAGAAAAATAGATAATTAAGTACATTTATAAGCTTGTAGTGCCACGATCAATTACATAATAGTCTCTATGTATCAGTATGCTTGTCCATACATCGGTTAGAAGGTAAGGTAAATAGTTCCTAAGTTCGAACGACTAAAAATGGCAGGTGTTAAGCACACAATAACAGCAACACTACAAGGCAAAAAACACTACTAATCAACATACTAAAAGAAGTTTGGAGACCAGAAACATAATCAAAAGGATTGCATCTGAATATAAAGTTTTTATTAGTACCTTTTGTCCACTGGAAGGTTTGACGCGATGGAGGCCGAAGAACTTTGTTATGAGGGTATTTTCATATGTTTTGACATGATGATAATAATTTGGAAGCATACGCAACAGCACCTGTCATGATCACAAATAATAAGACCAAACCGACCTTTCGGTTTAAGATTTCAGGCAACTAACGTTGACTACGACTTAACAGGATATCAGAACAGCGGGTTTGGGTTCTTTTCCCAGTGAGAAGTCAGAACCTTAGTCAATTTACTTCTTTTAAGGAATACACGTTTGAATTAACTAATTAAGGGATAGTCAACATGAGAACTTACAAGAATCTAAAAAATCGTGTGGACATTTATAAAATTGGTACACATCTTACATGTCCATGAATGTGACAAAAGCAAGAGGAGCATTGGATAATATTCTCAAGAAAACCGCGGGCAGATGGTACAAAAAGATTCTTGTGCTCATGTTCAACAGAGCTAAATATAATGTTTTTCACATTTTATAACTATTTTATTAGAGTATATACAAGTTTGGTTGAACCAGAGCAGCGTACATGGAAGAACAGTATAAGCATTATACCTGAACTTCAGACTTGCGAAGGGTCTTGATCATGAAGCGGTCATCTTGAGAGAGGAAAAAAACACTGCCACTTTTTCCAGGAGAAGAAAGTTCCCTAAGTGCCGCATCTCCGCAAATAGACATCATGTAATCAGCTGCATCTATTTTGAACATTTCCCTCAAATTCCTGTCATTAGAATACAACCATTCCATTATTATTTTAAGTTCCCTTTTCAGGCTTATTTTTATATATAATTCACATTTATGCAATATGAGAAAAATAACCTGAAGACCATGGGGCAGTAGTCCTTCCATTTGAAATCCTCCTGGGCACGGTGCGGAGGTGTCAGCTGTGAGCCTTCTTTTGGGAAGTTCATCCAGAAGCTAGCTTTTCGACCAAAATCAGATGAGCGCACCTCACGCCTCTGTATTGGTGTGATTTTTCCTACTGTGTACCTAATTGAAATTATAGTGCTGTTCAGACACTGTCGAGCTTTGTTGATAATAAACTTTGTTAACGATACTTGAGAAATAATACTTAAAAACAGTTGGGAACACTGATTAATATAATAGTATAATAAAATTATCATGAGTGCCGTCAATATGCAAAATCACACTCAATGTAGTACCACCAGACAGGCATACGACAAAACCAAATTATCCTACTTTTCCCCTTAATTGGTCTGATTAAATCTTACAATAGAACATCTAGTCCAGATACCAAATAGTATCAAAAAGGAACACAGCAGAAACATTTTTTTACCAATCTCCCAAAATTAGCAATTTTTAGTTTTTATTAGGTATAGAACCGGTTATTAGACCCATTACTCTGATCCATAGATCATCACCCAGTCAAATAGAGGTTACCAAAAGTAAATAAAAATAAAAATAAATAGTAAAATAATATTTAAAGTTTAGAGTATGTTGATATCAGAATCAAGAACCAGTAATAAACAGAAGAAATGGAATTACCTAATGCCAAGCTGAAGACTAAGCATAAGGTCATAGCTCCGATGCCCCTTAATAATAGTCTCTCCTGGCTTCTTAATATCCCTTACCATTCTCTTCTGACGCTTCTTCGATTTTCTATTAGACACCGGAAATGCGCCACTCATCACAACCTCACTGATCAGCACCCCTTGCATATATTCCCTCTCCAAAATTGGTGCACCGGTGTCGGCTTGTACCTGATCCTGACGATCTCCTACGATCTTTTCTATCATTGCCCCCTCGAGACTCCACCTTCTTTCCAATGGCATATTTCTCAATCTGGACCGTTCATTACTAGAACCTATTTTGATATTTCCCATATCGACTGTAGAAGAGTGGAGGATTCGTGACCCTAAACTACTGTGTCGTCTTAAATCAGGCAACAAGCCCCTTTTTCTAAGATTATGTATATATAGCTCATGTGCGGCAGGGATATTGCATCCTTTGGGGTAAAATACCCCTTTTCCGTCTTTTAATCCCCTTGTCCACGTACCGACATAGCATCCTCCTTCGTTCCAAGTGTAAACCCCATAACCATCCATCATACCGTTAAGCCAGTTTCCCTCATACGTGTCACCATTTTTCCATGTGAGCGTTCCCGTGCCACTCATCAAGCCATCTTTCATGTTTCCATCATAGACATTCCCGTTACACCACGTGTACTTACCATGACCTTCTATCGAACCTTGAATCCACGAGCCTTCAAATACATCTCCGTTTGGAAATGTTTGCAGTCCTAGCCCGTGCTTTAAATTCAACTTAAACCTCCCTTTGTATGTCAAGGTATCGGGTCGGAGAAACGTACCTGTACCGTGCATGTACCCACCCGAATATTCTCCATCGTAAATGCACCCATCAGGCCAAACGGTTTTCCCAACTCCATGCCTCATTCCTCGCCTCCATTCACCCTCATAAATGCATCCATCGGACCATACATACTTGCCAGATCCTTCTGGTAGGTTACCGTGTAGTGTCCCGTAATAACTGTCGCCATTCTGAAGGACAACATTGCCAACTCGGAAACCGGCATTTGTGTCTTGAGATAGAGTCGAACCTTGCAAAAGAATCTGTTCTAGGTTGCAACTGGCATCGCGGCGGGGCCCCGATCTGCCTGAACAGGTGGCAGCTCCTGGTTCATCGGAAGTTGTTGTGTGGGTTGACATGCATCAAAATCAAGAAGCGAAATATCACCTCGTTCCTTGTGTTACAGTGACCTAAATAAATGTAAATAATCATTTTAGCATCAAGGAACTTCATTCACAAATCAGCAAAATTGGTATTTTACAAAACTTAATCCAAGAACCTAGAGCATGTTTCAACTAAAACCTGTACCGGCAATACTCCGTACCGGTCAGCTCATCTGCCTATCTAACTGTACCATAACAACAACCTGGGAAGTTAATTTACAGAAAGGTACCATACCATACATTCAGAAAACACACAACAAATTCTCAGACATAAGACATTACATCAATATTTCTCTAAGAACTATTATGAAATAACTTATCAGAGGGATTCAAACAATCCCCAAATTACAATTAGCTATCTATATTTACCAACAATCAAAATTTGAACTCTTATTAAATAGAAACCCAAATCAATCAATCAACCAATCAATTGGATTTGGATTTGGATCCCTCCCAAAACAAGTGAGAAGTTGTTGTTCATCTAACACAAACATTGCAAGCAACAGAAGCAAGACTGAACCTCTCTATTAGTAACAAGTAAATAAACAAAAGAAAGGAAAAGAGGGAGATGGGTATCTTACAAACTGCCTCTAGGTGTTATTTGGAGCAGTTTTAGTTGCCAACTATGGACAGTAGTGGAGGATCTAATGTATGAGAGGGATTGGATTGGAGAGACAAGAAAGAAAGAAAGAAAGAACTGGGCTTTTTATCTGTGAAAAAAGCAGCAGAGAAAAGGAAGGAAGAGAAGCTACTAAGCAAGCTACTGGGAAGAAAGAGAGAGAGAGGAGGAGAGAAGAGAAGGGGAGTGGGTGTACTTCTTGTTGGTACTTTGTGTTGGGTGTACTTGACAGAAGAAGGAAGGAAGAGAGGGAACCAAAAAAAATAAGAAAGAGAACAGGAAAAAGAAAAAAAGGGAAAATCAAATATAGGTGTAAAGATTTCTAGAGAAAATGTGAAGTGAAGTGAAGTTCACCGTGTACTGACACACCATGTACACTCGTGTGCTTAGCACGGTTGCATGAATGTTTATTGGAAACTGTTATGTATATGTTCACTGGAAAATGATATATATTGATCGGAAAGATATAAATGTTCACTGAAGAATGATATTTGTTCACTGAAAATACGGTAGACCGGTGGATAAGTGAAAATGGTGGAAAATACGGTAGACCGGTGGATAAGTGAAAATGGTGAACGCTATCTGCTGCTCAGAGATTTATTTGGGTGTTTTTTTTATTTTTGGAAGCTTAATTTTGTTTTGTTAATAATAATATGAAAGCTTGATTTGTTTGAGTACACCGAGACCACTCCTTACAAGTGCTTCATGTACTTGTGAATTAATGAATTATGGTATGATGATGGAATTGAATTGATGATTTTAAAATTATGATTATTTATACAGTCACGGACAGTGATGTAGGATTTATCAAAATTTCATTATTTTTTTTAAAGATACCATAATTGTACAGACATCATATATGCGTTTACTATTTTTATTTGTTATTTTTTTTGTAGAACAATTAAATAACTAAAGTCAGTCTTTCCAATTATGTAACTAAATTCAGTCTTTCTTTTATTTGAAAATCATTGTAGATACTATTTTTATTTGAAAAAAATTGTGAAATAATAAGAGTTTATACACAAGTAGGTGGAGTTTTAGATTTGAAGGGGAAAAAAAAAAGGCATAGCATCATGTAAAAATGTATCCCAGTGTGAATAATTTATAACTTTCTTTCATAAAAGTGGACAAGATTAAAAATGGTTCATAAATAAAATAGAAGTAGGTAGAACTAATAAAAATAAAAATATATAATATAAAAACAAATTGTGAGGAAATAAAAAAAATGTAAGGTAGGTTCATAGGTGTTTAGTTTTTGGTATCCCTAGCAATGCAATGTTTTATGAATAAATTAAATACCCCCTTGAGATCTAAAATCTACGGAGGAAGATGTTGATTAAAAAAATATATGGCCAGATTGCAATTGGATTCACACCTTAAATTATATTACAAACCCCTAACAATTTATACGAAATATTATTTTATAAGAGTATTTTTATTAGAAGGTGTGCCTCATTAAGTTATTATTTCTATTTGAACTTAATAATATTTTGTTTTATACCTACCACTTCAAAAATAAAAAAAAATAAAAATATTTTGTTAGAGATTCTTGCTTTTTTTTTTTGAGATGAGAGATTGTTGCTCTTGCATGGACATCAATGAAAGCAAACCTCTTTTTATTGGAATCCGCATCCCTGGAATGGTCAGGGGTGAAGTAGTGAGAATGGTCAGTTAATACTATAGCAATCATCAGTTCGGGCAGCATCGAGATTCCCACCTGTAGCTTTTCAGGGGGTAGATTTTGACCCTTACACTTGCGGTACCCGAGATGATGTGAGTTCTTTTTATTGTGCTTGTTGCTGTCATGTTGCAGGGGTTCTTCCCACTGTATATATAAAGTTATAAACTCTTTGGAATTTGATGTTTGCCTTCATATGCATAAGTGTTTAATTAATTTGAGTGGGCAAATATTTAAATCCTTTTGAGGTGCATCTACCAAGTTTGTATTTTTTTTGTTTTCGAAAAAATATAGATATACATTTTTTTTTTGTGCATTGTCATTTAACAACTTCAGTGATTGGAAACCGATATATAACCGATAAATAATTAAATTTTAAATAAATAGAAAGAATTGTATAGATGCATTCTTTGACATATAGATTGATAATTGATTAATTTTCAACTGTTGAAAAATACATAAAATTTTAATAAACTATCAAATATTATCCAAATTGATTAAAATTTGAAACACTATTAATCTATAAGTCAAAAAAATGTATATAGACACTTTTTAAATTTTAAAATTTTTAAGATTTATTTGAAACTTTATTATCAAGATCGTTAAGATAACTACTGTCAAGTTAGTGATCCCTCCTTTAAAAAATAAATCTCCTGAATGCGACTCAGATGTCTGAATCACTGATTTATAAATTTCTTTTAGATAGAGCCAGCAATTTAATTTTTGGCATACTATTGTATCTTTTACATGTGGTTCCTTATAACATAATGTTCAACTATGCTCGTGTCCAATCCGTTTTTTATTTCGAAAAATAATAAATGCTACACATTTTGTCTTCCGAGTACTCAATAACTTTAGGGACTGGGACCCACTGCGTGGGGAAACAGACCTGCCAACGCGCGTCAAAAAATGCTGTGTAGATCTGATGACGGAGGCTTATAGGGGGGATTTTTTTTCTTACCTTGCACAATTCCCAATTAAATCTAAGAATTAGGAGTGCAGTGAATATTTTGCAGTGCAGTAGACGATCCCATTTGCTGTGTGGGACCAACATATCAGTGAAAATAGGGGATATCAAGAGGCAAAACGCGTGACATTGTATCAATGTCCTTTTTATTTATACTAGGATTCGAAATAAATTTGCAATTTGAACTAGAAAGTTCATGTTGTAAAAAAAAATTGTGAATTTTTGTAAAGAAGTATATATATACAAAGGTTTCAACAATCATCAGTAGTCCTCTTGATATCTTATTAAATTTTACAATTCGAATATCATTTATATATATATAAATTTAAATTTATAGTGCAAGAATTAAGGATTGAACTTTTTAATTTAAATTTGCATATATTAATTGGAATAAATCGCAGACATTATATGCATCACCACGATCACGGAATTGCAAATTTGCAATGTTAAACCACCTTAATTAATTACTATATATGCTAGACTTAACTTCTTTTTTTGTATAATATAAATCGTCAATTAATTCCACGCTTGACTGCACTTCCATCTCTATCTACGAAAATATATATTAGTTATATTCATATGATAGAGGCGGATAACTTAACTTAACCAATACTTGGTCAAGATAATAATGAGTATGTAATGTAATAATGTAAACAAGTAAAAAGTTGCAATGTGTTAGAACTTAGAACCGTCAACCATGCATGATAATTATAATTATAAACTTATAATGTAGTGATGCAAGGCAATTAATCCAAAACATATTTAATTGAGAGGCTGTGTTGAAAAGCTGCTGGTGATCAGTTGAGATGGCATGGTAGTGACATGAGACATGGCAGTGAAAGGGAACCAGGGCCTGGTTTTTTGATCGGATGGTCGGGATCGGTTGATCTCAAAGTACGTACTTTAATGTTTGCCGTATCGATTTCAAATTACTTCGGTGTTTCTCAACCGTCGGATCAAGAAAAACAGGTGATCTTGAAACATTTTTAATTTAATTAATTTATCCCTTCAACTTTAATTAATTTGAAATTATTATGTAATTATTATTACTTACTTAAGTTAAGATATAGGAATTAAGAAACACCCATCATGTTCTAATGATGATATCATGATAGATAGATAGATAGATAGATACAATTATGACACCGGTACTTGTAATACACTCTCTCCTTTTGGAATATGATAGATGTAATTATTATTGTGGATTGGAAGTCTAAACTCCAAACATTAATTGGGTTACAAAGTCATATTATATTATATCATATCATACGTCTGTTTTTTTTATTATTATTGTATGAAAGTATACTAATATAATAATGTCCCAGATTTATGATTTGTCCATGCATGTTTCGTTCTTATTATTATATAATAATAATAATAATATACTAAAGTGATTTCTGCTTTTTCATAATTAGTCATATGTCTCACATGCATGGCATGATATGATGGCAAGCAGAACAGTGTGATGAGCACTTACCAATTATTAATTAATCATGATATATAGCATAAAGGAGTCAGTCAGTCAATGTGAGATTTTCTCAGATTGTTCAGTGTTCAGTGTGCCTTTTCTTTTTCCTTTTTTTTTTTTTGAGATAAAGATGAGAGTCAAGTCACTCAAATTCAAATATCTATAAAAGACTCTCCATTTAGGTTTCGAATCTGCGACCTCCTACACAGAGAGCGTTGCCCTTAGCCACTAGACCAAAGGCTGGTTCTTAGTGTGCCTTTTCTTTAATTACATAAAAACCCCATTAAATCTTCCAGTCATGCATAAGAATAAGAACTGTCAATATATAGTACAAATTGTATTTTAAGAAACTTTAATTGAGCCAATATATACTTTTTCTTGAACTTCTTTTAAGAAAGTCATCTCTTGAGCAGTTGAACTTAATTAGTACAAATTGTATATTAAGAACTCATTTAATTTCGTCAAATATATGTACTTTCACTAATATGTACCCAACTCTATCTTTTGTGAGATAAATAAATGTACTTTATTTGTATTTAATTCGGCACGTTGTACATGAAAAACCAAGAATAACAAAAAGTACACGTATTCGTTGTTCATTTACTAGTCAATATGAATTATTCTGTAGAAAATGTGCTTAATTAATTAAATTAAATGAAAATAAACTAAAGCAATTGGAAATTTAAAATATAATGTCGCTATGTCACACGGCATAATTCATAAATTTTCATTAACGATCACAAATTTTATCTTCAAGTAAATATATATATATATATATATATATATATATATATTCTCCTTATAAAAAAAATGTATATATACTCTTTTTTTAAGATAAATTTTGTGCTACATAATTAATAAAGCAACATATATAAGCAGTTCCCAAAATAATGTAAATAAAAATTCTATATAATAATATAAAGCAAAAGGACACAAACTTCGTGGTGATTATATATATAATCTACAAATTGCAGTATATATAATTTCAAATTGTACCATAAAGAGCTAGACATAGCACCAACTAATGTATATATAATGACATTTGATTCACTGAAAAACAGACCTTCAGTTAAATATAAAACCGTATAAATGTACAGTAG